>JAQMRL010000007.1:7540898-8795680 GCA_035578175.1 Catonia carolina | reverse complement strand
CACATATCAGAGTGCGTGAAAATGAACGATCACTGGAAACTATTAGAAAAACAATAAATGCAAATTTTACGGAGATCTGTATCAAATGGATGGCTACCGGTTGACAAAACAAATTTTTAAGAACACTTAACAGTCAGATTAATGGTTTAAAGAAGTCAGAACGGATTTTGAGAAAATCGGAATAAACCAAGATAATTTAATGAACCGAACCAAATTCAGACAACTAATTACGAACTTTAAGGGCTTCCATGGAGCAAAAACAAAACAACGGGTGGACAGAAAAAGGAGAAAAGCCTAATGAGCAAATATTGAGAATGTGGGCTGCAAGACCCCTTCCAGAAACGTCTAGTCACCCATGTGGTCTAAAATTGGCCCTATACGAAGGAAAAAACATATTTTCGGGCAGTTTCTAGATTTTTTAAAACGTTATACCAGATAACTAATTACGGACTTTAAGGGCTTCCATGAAGAGCAAAAATAAAACACTGAGTGGACAGAAAAAAGCAAAAAAAGCCGAACGTGAGCAAATATTGAGTATGTGGGCTGCAAGAGGACCTTCCAGAAAGGTCTAAAGTCACCTCATGTGGTCTATAATTGGCCTACACGAGGGGAAAAAATTTGTCGGGCAGTTTCTAGATTTTTTTTAAATTTTTATACCAGAAAACTAATTACGGACTTAAAGGGCTTCCATGAAGAGCAAAAAACAAACAGAGGGTGGACAGAAAAAATTCTAAAGAGAGCGAATGCTGAGAATGTGAAAGAGCTTCCAGAAACATCAAGAGTAACCTCACATGGTCTAAAATTGGCACTATACGAGAAAAACTCACATAGGACAAAAGAAAGTAAAAATATAATATCCTTAATGAACTTAAAAAAACTGTTAGTCGTACTTCGTTCAATACACACACATATATATTATATTATGTTGAATTAAATACCAAGAAATATAATACGAAAGAATCGAGGGGGCGGATAACATAATGAGTGAATAAGAACTGTCATAGATAAAAAGAGGGTGAGCTAGAATTACAAAAGAATAAGAATGGAGAAGGCAGAGTGTTAAAATATTGATCAGACCAGTGTAGTGCTGGTTAAAGGGAAGTATAAGGGAGGGATGCTTTTGTAGATGGGAGGGTGTTTTAGAAGGTGTGTGTAGTAGATGGAGAGTGGTGGTAGTAGTAGGTTTTGTAAGAGGGTGGTATATTGTACATTGGGGGTTGGTTAAGGAGAAGGGAAGTGGCGATATGAGTTTAGAATTGTTGAGTGGTATAATGGAAGGGGTTGTTTCGAACGGCCGGATGATCGGGATCTATGTGTATACAATATTATACTTTCTAAGGTCCAATATAAGGGAGGAAGAGATAGGCACCCTTATTATAAGGGATGTAAAACTTATTAAAACGATTTATTAATTCCAGTGAATTACTCAACTAAGCCTGAACGTATAGATACAAACCGACCTGCTCCTATCGTTCACACTGGGCCGTATGCAATATTTTTTACTTTCTCTTGCCCTGAATAAATATAATATTGTAATTACGCACTTTAAGGACTTCCACGAAGAGCAAAAACAGAAAACCCGGTGGACAGAATAAGGGAGATAATCCTACAGTGAGCGAATGCTGAAAATGTGAGCTGCTTACAAAGCTTCCAGAAACTTCTAAAGTCACCTCACGTGGTCTAAAATTTGCCCTATACGAGAAATATTCTGGTGTGAAACTCATACGTCTTTCTCTTGCCAATGCAAATAATGAACAATATAACCTAAGTAATAAAACATTAGAAATAAACAAAAAAACTGACCACAATAAACATGACCTAATTTTTTTAGTCATGAATGAAAGACGCAAAATGAAAATCAACCTCAGTTTGGCTTAAAAATGCGGAAAATTACTCTTTCACGCTGAACTAGGCTCTATAGAGAAAAAAGCTTAAAATAAGAGTTGTAGATCTTTTAATTTCCTATAAATTTGATTATAAACACTTTTGTCGTAAAATGCGTACTAAGGCTGAAATCTTTAAAAGAAATCGATTTTTTACACGTGTTTATTTCGTGAGAAATAAACAGAAAATCGCTAATTACCGCTAAACTAAGCGTTATACAAAAAAATGTTTGAAATAAAAATTGTAGGATTTTAAATTCTCTAAAACTTTGATTATATACATTTTTGCGCTAAAATGCATATGAAAGTCGCAATTATAAAAAAACAATTTTTTACACGAAAACAACCTCGCCAAGAATTTCAGCATACATGGCGCCTACCTTAACTTGTAGAGCATAAAAAAATTTGTAAATGAAACGATTTTTAAAAAATCGTAGGAGCCGTTTTTGAGAAAATCGCAAAAAAGTGAAAAATGACACGAATAAACTACTACTTCCGGTTGACCTATTATTACCATGAAAATATTCGTGTCCGGTCCCGTAATCCTATCTAAGTTTCAAGTTAGTACGATATTCCGTTCTTGAGATATTTTGTTCACACACCCACAGACCAATCGCTAAAAACATTTTTTTTTGGGTTCAGGAGGTCTGAAAACATGTAGATCCGGTGAAATCTCGATTTCGAAAAATCGACATGAAAACAATACTTTCCTTCCTATACATTCATATGGGCAAGAAAAAGTAAAAAATGAATATACAGGGAATAAAAAGTATTGTTTTTACGTCGATTTTTCGAAATCGAGTTTTCACCGGAATTACACATTTTCAAGCCCCCTAAACCCCAAAAAAAACTTTTTACCGATTGGTCTGTGCGTGAACAAAATATCTCAGAAACGGAATACCGTACGAATTTGCAACTTGGAACTGAAGTTAGTTACAACAAACCTGATACGAAAATACACAAAAAATAAATATACGAAAATTTCCATCAAAATCGGTCAACCGGAAGTAGTAGTTTATTCGTGCGATTTTCACTTTTTTACAATTTTTACTTTCTCTTGCCTATATGAATATACATAGGAGAAGGAAAGTATTGTTTTCATGTCGATTTTTCAAAATCGAGTTTTCACCGGATCTATACGTTTTCAGACCCCCTGAACCCAAAAAATATTTTTTTAGCGATTGGTCTGTGTGTGTGTGTGTGTGTATACAACATATCTAAAGAGAGGAACATCGTACGTACTTGAAACTTAAGTTACATACCACTACCGGACCCGACACGAACATTTTCATCAAAATCGGTCAACCGGAAGAAGTAGTTTATTCATGTAATTTTTCACTTTTTTGCGATTTTCTCAAAAACTAGTCCTACGATTTTTTAAAAATCGCCTCATTTACTAAACTTTTTATTCTCTACCAGATAGGGTAGGCGTCATGTTTGCTGAAATTCTGGGTAAGGCTGTTTTCACGTAAAAACATTTTCTTTTTAAGATTGCGGCTTTAATATGCATTTTAGCACAAAACGTTATATAATAAAAGTTGTAGAGAATGTAAAATTCTACAACTTTTAATTCAAACATTTTTTTGTATAATGCTTAGTTTAGCGGTAATTAGCGATTTTCTGTTTTTTTTCTCACGAAAACGTGTAAAAAATCGATTTTTTTTAAGTTTTCGGCCTTAGAATGCATTTTACGACAAAAGTGTGTATAATAAAATTTGTAGGAAATTAAAAGATCTACAACTTTTATTTAAAGCTTTTTTTGTACAGTGCCTAGTTTAGCGTGTAGGAGCGATTTTCCGTATTTTTAAGCCTAAATGAGGTCGATTTTAATTTTCCGTATTTCACTAATGTTTTTTGAGGTTAGTTTTTTGTTTATTTCTAATATTTTATTACTAATGTTACAATAAATTTTTGATTGTTAATTATTTGCATTGGCAAGAGAAAGTTGTGTGAGTGTTTCACACCAGATTTTTTCAATAACGATTCCTACGATATTTGTGTTAATCGCTTTATTTTATTTTTACTAGACAGATAGGTAAGTGCTATATCCGCTGAAATTCTAAGGGGGGGGGCTGTGATCTTGAAATAATATTTTTTTTAAGACTGCGGCCTTAATATTCATTTTAAAACAAAAGTGTAAAAAACTAAAATTGTAGATTTTGCACTAGTGTAACCATTCAGAGAGAGTTCGGTTAGGTGATACTGCAAGCTACGTGAAGTATGCACAATTGACTCATTTCCAAAAAGTATCGCCGTATCGTCCGCGTAAGTAGCGGCCATTGTTTGATCTGACGTAAGCTATCCCCTGTGAAGATATTAATCCACTTAAAAACGAATGACGTTCCGTAACCTTTGTAACCGGGAACAATCTCACAGCTATAAATTCATAATTAAATAAAAATGAATTTTCTACACTTTTATAAACGGCAATAAAGCTTCCATAAAATTTAATACGACAAATTAACAAAACTTAGAAAGTTATTAATTAAACGTGACATAATTTTATTGTTTAATGGTAAATAGTAATAAAAATAGTAAAGTAATTTGAGATAAAAATATTTTTAAAAAAAGGTCATAAAATATTCATTACATAATCGTTTTATAGTAATGCATTGAGCAAACAAGTTGATTGTTTAATGAAAAAAAATGCATTCTTATCTCTAATGTCAAATTCTGAATGTTAAGATAAATTTACGGCAAACCGTACTGTATTTCTCATCGATCTGTACCATAATAATAAAAAAAGTAAATTTGATTTTTTGTATGAAATAATCTCAGAAACTATCCGACCGATCTCAAAGATTATTTTGTTAGAAAGCTTAGAGCTTCCTGCGTATCACATTGTAAACAATGATTTGCGGTTTTTGTGAGAGTTATAAAAAATGACAAGTGTAATTTATTGCCGGGCATCGCCGTTCTTTTAATTTTCCTAGTATAAAGTAGACATTTCCATTAGTGGTCACCGGTGTACTTTGATGGTTAAGGTTCATTAACCATACTCTTTCAGAAATGGTCGACCTGAGTCTGTAAATGAAACACCTCATTTAAATGACATACATATCTTCAACTCATTGGGTGATACACAGACATAACAGACAGATGGAGTGTTAAATTATTTGCACTCTATCTCTTCGTTTCAGGGCTACAAAAAATAGTTCTGTTTCTTATCACACGGTTAGCCAATTAAATGACTGAATCATTTAAGAACAGAAGAGGTAGAGGTGAAAAAGACACAAATCAGAGTTATCTTTTCTGAAAGTAATGCATTTCATTATACAGCCAGACCCTATGGTGAATGAAGTAAAGGTGTCATTTGCAGGGTAAAATATATGTGCTTTTCAGAGGGGCAAAGGGGCATGCTGATAAGCATACTATTCAACTCAGTGAGGAAGATATTGGTAAACCACCTCACTCCAAGTGTTACCTAGTAAAACCTCTATAGGTTCAAACGAGCCTTTCGGCTGATGACCTAAACAATATATAAAGCATACTTTGTACAATTTTAAACTTATTCAGACTGGGGAAAAGAAGGCAAAAAGTAGAATCCAAGCAGCAGAGATGAAATTCAAGATGTTATACTTTGGAAAATAAGAAGAGATAGACTAAGAAATTATATAATTAAGGAACAAATGGAAATGGACATCTTAAGGAGATTTGGACAGACCATGCTGAGATAATTTCGCCATGTCAGTAGGATGGTACGCGAAGCGCCGACGCAACTATTGGTATTTATAAAAATAGATAATTAAAATTCCATAATACATTTTTGGATGAGTTTCCCGCGCGGATTCTGGATAATTTTGAACGGTCAAAAAGTTATTTTAATAAAAGAAAGAAGATGGTAAACCATCGAGTATTCATGTAAGACAGAATCTATCTAGCAATCTTGTACACAATACTAACAGGTAGTAAGATAATCGGTAGTGTGTGGCGTAACCAATTCTTTAACAACGAATTGGAAGGTGAAGGATGTGTTAGAAAGAGATACAACTAGTAAACTCCAGACTACTTCTGTTTCGCTCGCACCTTTAGGAATGAATAGACCAGTAGAAACATCGGCAAAAAGTTTAACGACCCTCGTGAGAAAGTGGTCGAAGTGAAAAATTGCATTATCGCCAAGTAGGATTGGAGATTTTTAACATATAGGCCTACATACAACATAAAAATTTTATCTAAAAATTTGGTGTGAACACTTACACGACTTTCACTAGCCAATGTAAATAATAATAATCATAACCTATGTTTACACATTAGTTAAAAATGTAAAATTGAAAATATAACTTAATTTTAATCTTGAGTGAATGACGCAAAATTAAAGTCAACCTGTTCCACTTAAAAATAAGGAAAATCATTGATTGACGCTAAACTAAGCTCTGTACAAACGAATGCTTGAATAAAAGTTGTGCGTTTTTTACTTTCTCTTGCCTATATGAATATACAGGAAGGAAAGTATTGTTTTCATGTCGATTTTAAGAAATCGAGTTTTCACCGGATCTATACGTTTTCAGACCCCCTGAACCCAAAAAACATGTTTTTAGCGATTGGTCTGTCTGTGTCTGTGTGTGTGTGTGTGCGCGCGTGCGTGTGTGTGTGTGTACAAAATATCTCAAGAACGGAACATCGTACGAACTTGAAACTTGAAACGTAAGTTAGATACCACTAGAGGACCCGACACGAACATTTTCATCAAAATCGGTCAACCGGAAGTAGTAGTTTATTCGTATAATTTTTCACTTTTTTGCGATTTTCTCAAAAACTGGTCCTACGATTTTTTTTAAAAATCGCCTGGTTTACTCAATTTTTTATTCTGTACAAGATAGGGTAGGCGCCATGTTTGCTGAAATTCTTGGTAAAAGTGTTTTTTTAAGATTACGGCTTTAATATGTATTATAGCGCAAAAATTTATATAATAAAAATCAGGTGTGAAACACTCACACAACTTTCTCTTGCCAACGCAAATAATTTAAACAATATAACCTAACATTAGTAATAAAACATTAGAAATAAACAAAAACTAACCTCAAAAACATAACCTTATTTTAATCATGAGTGAATGACGCAAAATGACAATCGAACTCAGTTTGGCTTAAAAATACGGAAAATCACGCTTTCACGCTAAACTAGGCTCTGTAGAGAAAAATGCTCTAAACAAAAGTTGTAGATCTTTTAATTTCTAAGACCGAAATGTTAAAAAAATCGATTTTTCTCACGTTTTCGTGAGAAAAAAAACAGAAAATCGCAAATTACCGCTAAACTAAGCGTTATACAAAAAAATGTTTGAATAAGAAGTTGTAGGTTTTTAAATTCTCTACAACTTTTATTATATAAGTTTTTGCGCTAAAATTTATATTAAAGCCGTAATCTTAAAAAAACAACGTTTTTACGTGAAAACAGCCTCACCGAGAATTTCAGCAAACATGGCGCCTACCCTATCTTGTAGAGAATAAAAAATTGAGTAAAATAGGCGATTTTAAAAAAAATCGTAGGACCAGTTTTTGAGAAAATCGCAAAAAACTGAAAAATTATACGAATAAACTACTACTTCCGGTTGACCGATTTTGATGAAAATGTTCGTGTCGCGTCCGGTAGTGGTATGTAACTTAAGTTTCAAGTTTCAAGTTCGTACGATGTTCCGTTCTTGAGATATTCTGTTCACACACAGACCAATCGCTAAAAACATGTTTTTTTGGGTTCAGGGGGTCTGAAAACGTATAGATCCGGTGAAAACTCGATTTCGAAAAATCGACATGAAAACAATACTTTCCTTCCTATATATTCATATAGGCAAGAGAAAGTAAAAAATGTAGAGAATTTAAAATTCTACAACTTTTATTTCAAACATTTTTTTGTATAACGCTTAGTTTAGCGGTAATTAGCAATTTTCTGGTTTTTCCTCACGAAAACGTGTGAAAAATCAATTTTTTAAAGATTTCGGCCTTAGTATGCATTTTACGACAAAAGTGTATACTCATATTTGTAGGAAATTAAAAGCTCTACATCTTTTATTTAGAGCATTTTTCTCTACAGAGCCTAGTTTAGCGTGAAAGAGTGATTTTCTGTATTTTTAAGCCAAACTGAGTTCGATTTTCATTTTGCGTCTTTCACTCATGATTAAAATAAGGTTATGTTTTTGAGGTTAGTTTTTTGTTTATTTCTAATGTTTTATTACTAATGTTAGGTTATATTGTTTAAATTATTTGCGTTGGCAAGAGAAAGTTGTGCGAGTGTTTCACACCAGATTTTTAATTTGTCTGTAACTTTGATTATATACACTTTAGTCGCCGTAAACAGCATACGAAGCCTGCAATCTTAAAAAATCCCGTTTCTTACTGATTTTCATGAAAATATAGGACATCACTAATCGACGATAAACTAAGCAGTTTTTTTTTTGTTTAACGTCCGACTGTTCTGCAATTACTGCTAATGCAGACGGTGAAGGATAAAATGATTTTTTGTAACGTATGAAAATGTGCCGGGCCTGAATGGGATTCGAACCCAAGACCGCATGATGAGAGGCGAGCACGTTACCAACCACGCCAATGCGACCGGCATTGGCCGCAACTATTTGGTGTTAACACAAAATCATTGATTGATTTTAATCTTGAGTGAATGACGCAAAATTAAAGTCAACCTGTTCCACTTAAAAATAAGGAAAATCATTGATTGACGCTAAACTAAGCTCTGTTAACTTTAAATTTTCTACAACTTTAATTTACTACATTTATAAAAAAGTTTTATTTATTTTAAACGTAAAACATTTTGATAGTAAATTTATTAACATATTTAGGCTACTTTCTCTTGCCTATATGAATATATTAGAAAGAAAGTATTGTTTTCATGTTGATTTTTCGAAATCAAGTTTTCACCGGATCTACACGTTTTCAGACCCCCTGAACCCAAAAATTTATTTTAGCAGTAATTAGCGATTTTCTGTTTTTTCTCACGAAAACGTGTAAAAAATTGATTTTAAGATTTCAGCCTTAGTATGCATTTTACGACAAAAGTGTATATAATACAATTTATAGGAAATTAAAAGATCTACAACTCTTATTTAAAGCATTCTTCTCTACAGAGCCTAGTTTAGCGTGAAAGAGTTATTTTCCGTATTTTAAAGCAAAACTGAGATTGATTTTCATTTTGCGTTTTTCACTCATGATTAAAATAAGGTTAGGTTTTTGAGGTTAGTTTCTTGTTTATTTCTAATGTTTTATTACTTATAGTTCAGCCGCTCTAAGTTTGCTCATACTGTCAACAAACCAAAACCAGCTACTACAGGGTGCACGCTAGAGTCCGTGACTTTATGGATGTCGTATTCCTATTAAGTTAACTATTTTTTAAATTACAAGTACTTAAAGTACTAAAAAAATCAGTCGTGATATGATGTAGGCCTAACAATTTAATTTAGAAAAATACTTTTAAAAGTATTTTGTATTTAAATACTTTTGAAATTATTTAGTTGTTACTTTTTAATCAGCGTGTACACATTTAGATATAATGGGCATGCTCAGTGACGTCATTATTTGTTTACATTAGGAGCAAACTTAGAACGGCTGAACTGTAGGTTATATTGGTCATTATTTGTACTGGCAAGAGAAAGTCGTGCGAGTGTTTCACACTAGATATTTTTAAACGTAAAACATTTACAATAAATTTGTTAACATATAATTTTCTATACGTTTCGTATTAGCCAAGTATAGATAAGTAAGTTTATAAAGAATAAAGTGCGAAAAACCACAAAAAATTAAATAAGGTCAAAAAATAAATAAATAAAAAAAAGGTAGAACGCCGAGACATAATGAATGACATCATAATGAGGTAATTACATAGATGACGTCACGAGTGCATGCCATAATGACCTAAAACAACATGGAACAGGTGAATGTATCTTATGCCAAGCCGACAAAGATTGGTGGGAGGGGAGACGGTACACCTACTACTAGTGCGCTTGGTAACATACAGAGCTCACTACACCTTCATTCTATCTATAATAATTTACCCCTCTATACACGATTCAATGGGTTAGGGTGCTTTACTAAATACAACCACCTGCTCCAAGAGGCTGTTTTACTTATATTCCTCCCTGCTTGCACCGAAGTAAATTACAGGATAGCCAACCCAACAAAACCAAAACGTTCAAATATCTATAAAACCGTATTCTGCCCATAACAGACAGGTGGAGTGTCAAATTATTTACACTCGATCTGTTAGTTGCAGGGCTAAAATAAATAGTTCCGTTTCTTATCACATGGTCAGCCAATTAAATGACTGAATCATTTAAGAACAGAAGAGGTAGAGGTGTACTGTGACACTAATCAGAGTTATCTTATCTGAAAGTAATGAATTTCATTATACAGCCAGACCCTGTGGTGAATGAAGTGAAGATGTCATTTGCAGAGTGGAAAATATGTGCTTTTCAGAGGGCCCGGCATGCTGATAAGCATACTTTTCCACTCAGTGAGGAAGGCAATGGTAAACCACCTCACTCCTCGTTTTACTTAGTAAAACCTCTAGAGGTTCAAACCAGCCTTTTGGCTGATGACCTAAACAACAAAACCGTATTACTATACCGATTTTTAAACGAGAAAATCTGGTGTGAAACACACACACGACATTTTCTAACCAATTTCGAAAATTTAACGAAACATAACCTTTCAAAATTGGTAACAGAAAGTAATAACGAAAAACATAACCTAACCTTAATCATAAGTGAATAACCGAAATGAAAAACAACCTCTGTTGGGCTTGATTATGATGAGTAACAATATTTTTGATTATAAACACTTTTTCCTTAAAATGCATATCAAAGCTACAATCTTTTAAAAAAATCTGGTGTGAATCACTCACACGACTTTCTCTTGCCAATGCCGATAATGAACAATATAACCTAACGTTAGTTATAAAACATTAGAAATAAACAAAAACTAACCTCAAAAAACATAACCTTATTTTAATCTTGAGTGAATGATGCAAAATGAAAATCAAACAAGTTTCGCTTACAAACACGGAAAATCACTCATTCACGCTAAACTAGGCCCTGTAGAGAAAAATTCTCTAAATAAAAGTTGTAGATCTTTTAATTTCCTATAAATTTGATTATATATACTTTTGTCATAAAATGCATACTATGGCTGACATCTTTAAAAATACTATTTTTACAGATCTTCATGAAAAAAAAAGAAAATCAGTAATTACCGCTAAACTAAGCGTTATACAAAAAATACTTAAAATAAAAGTTGTGGATTCTTAAATTGTCTACAACTTTTATTGTATACACTTTTGCGCTAAAATGCATATTAAGGCTGCAATTTAAAAAAAAAGACATTATTTTTACAAGAGTACAGCCTCCCTAAGAAGTTAAGCAGACATGGCGCCTAACCTATCTTGTAGAATATAAAAAATGTAGTAAATGAGGCGATTTTTTAAAAAATACTGTAGGAGCCATTTTTGAGAAAATCGCAAAAAGGTTAAAAATGACACGAATAAACTACTACTTCCGGTTGACCAGTTTTGATGTAAATGTTCGTGCCGGGTCCTCAAGTGGTACCTAACTTAAGTTTAAAGTTTTAATTTCGCACAATGTTCCATTCATGAGATATTTTGTTTCCATACACACACACACACACACACAGACCAATCGCTTAAAACATGTTTTTTGGGTTCATGGGGTCTGAAAACGTGTAGATCCGGTGAAAACTCGATTTTGAAAAATAATATGAAAACAATACTTTTCTTCTTATATATTCATATAGGCAAGAGAAATTAAAAACAGAAGTAATACTGACCTTTAAGTAAGAGCACCAAACTCTTTAACTAAACAATGGAACCCAAAAATTTAAATATCTTGGTGAAATATTCACATGGAATCTCAACAAGAAACTCACCAAACTTCATTAGGCTCACGTATGAAACAAAGTCCTTCTTAATCAATTCTAAAATACAACACTACAACTTTGTAATCAAACCAGAAGCCATGTAGGCCTGTGAAATTATTTTCAAACTGAACACAATCATTAACTGACATACTCCAAAAAATAGACAGAAGAATTTTAAGACCAGCCATTAATTTAAAAATGAATTTTACAAAAATTGAGGATAATTCCCAACAATTAGGTTAACAAGGAAAACGTCTCAATAATCAACAACACAATAAGGAAAAGAAAATCTCCCTTTTATGAGACTTACTAAAAATCCTTGTAAACTACCAACTTAAGAAACATGACTAAAAATTATTGGTTTGAGAAAATAAATTCCAACGAAGCACAAATATAACTGATGAAATAATCCAAGAACAAAAAGAAAACAAGGTTTTAAAAGAAAATTAATTAACCCAACTACGTTTTAAGAAATGGAAACAATCAAATATTTAATAGACAAAAAAATTAACTGGCTGACAAATCAAAAATTGCAAAGCAGATGTAGGAATGGAAGAGGCAAAACATCTAATTAACACAGCAGCACAAAAACTCAATGGACATGGAATGACTCAAGTCATTGAGTCAAAAACTTTAAAAAAAAATCTGATGACACTCACATGATTTTCTCTTGCCAGTGTAATTAATGAACACTATGACCAATGTTTAATCATGTAATCATGAGTGAAAGATGCATAATGTAAATCTATAGAATTTAAGGGGACCCGGAATGCCTATCTCCGTAATGTTATTGTAAGGAACATACTCTCAAAAACTGTCAAGACTTATCCTGTTCAATTTTCTTTTGGTAAGTTTTCAGGCTACTCTACACCCACTGAGTTAGTAGCATCTTGATATATTGTTAGGAAGATAATGTTGTTGTTTAGGTCATCAGCCAAAAGGCTAGTTTGAACCTGTAGAGGTTTTACTAAGTAAAACGAGGAGTGAGGTGGTTTACCATTGCCTTTCTCACTGAATGGAAAAGTACGCTTATCAGCATGCGGGGCCCTCTGAAAAGCAAATATTTTCCACTCTGCAAATGACACCTTTACTTCATTCACCACAGGGTCTGGCTGTATAATGAAATTCAATACTTTCTTCAGAGGAGATAAATCTAATTAGTGTCTTTTACACCTCTACCTCTTCCGTTCTTAAATGATTCAGACATTTAATTGGCTGACCATGTGATAAGAAACAGAACTATTTATTTTAGCCCTGCAACTAACAGATTGAGAGTAAATAATTTGACACTCCACCTGACTGTTATGGGCAGAAGGAAGATAAGACATTTTTTTTTAAATTAACACTTTTGAAAATCATAACTTTTTGCCTATTGAAGTGGAAAATAAATATTTAAACACATTATTTTACTGTAATATTAACTCAGTACATTGAAATTATGGTATAAAAGGCTGTGCGAAAATTTCATTAAAATCCATTTCCAGTTGGCTGAGAAAATGTTTCTTATGCGTCAAAAATTGCTATTTACGGGAAACAAGAAAAAACTAAAAGAGAACACATTATACGTTAGATAATTCAATATGTTTTTTTTACAGTTCATAGGTTAATATATTATATTCACAGGTGGTCTGTGAATATATGTATTTATCCGTTGTCATTGAAAAAAATAGAGATGTTATACAAACAGTAATGTTTAAAAAATAACGTTAGGATTCAACATATTTTTAATTAAATAAAAAACTGCAAAACCCCCAACAAATTATACCTATATCATTGGATGCAGAAAACTCTGAATTTTAATAATTTGCAAAAAATTGAAGATGTTAACATTTTTAATTTCTTTCGTTCCGGATACCCTTAAAGATATGGAAAATTATCAATTGACACTAAACTAACGTCTGGGGAAATAAATGCTTGAAATATAAGTATAAGTAGCAAGTATAAGTATATAAGAATATAAGTATATAATATAAGTTGTAGGTGTTTTTATTTCCCATAACTTTAATTCTACACTCTTTTTTAGTAAAATACCGCAATCTTAAAAATCCCGTATTTTACCAAATTGAAAAGAAAATACACAAAAAACCAATAATTCACACTGAACTAAAACAATTCTTGAAATAAAAATTGTAGGTTTCTTAATTTCAACAATTTAATACACAATTTTGCCCTAAAATGTATATTACAAATAACATTTTTTTTACCACGAGAGCACAACCTGCCCAAGAATTTAAGCAGATTTAGTGCTTACCCCATGTAGTAGAGTAGAGAATAAGAAATGTAGTAAATGAGTGCATTTTTTAAAAAATAGCACACATAAACTACTACATACTTTCAGTTGACCGGTTTTACTGTAAATTTGTGTGTCGATTCCTCTAGTGGTACCCTAACTTAAGTTTCAAGTTTCAACTTTGTACGATATTCTGTTCTTGAGATATTTTGTTTACACACATATACACCAATCGCTTAAAACATGATTTTTGGGTTTAGGAGGCCAAAAAACATCTATTTCCGATGAAAACAATATTTTATTTCCCCCTATATATTCATAAAAGGCAAGAGAAAGAAAAAATAACAGCATTTTAGGCACACAAACATTTTTTCCATTAAAAAATCAACAACATTTTATTTTAAATAAATATGATTTTTATAAGAACATATCCTGAAAGTTTTTTGACACGATTTAGGAATACTGCGTATAATCCAGCTTTACTGATTAAAAAAAATTTAATTAAATCCATAATATACAGTTATTAAGAATATTATTGGCTAACACAGAATAGCCATTCATTCATACGCTTTTAAAAAGAAATGATTAATCGAAGAAAGAGATGGGAATATCATTCATGGCAAAACAAACTACTACACACTCAGAGAGAGACAGACGCACTAAAACATCCTCGCACACATACCAGGCAAACAAGTATGTAAATCAGTTCCTATACATCTGCTATTAAATGGTAAATATCTTCTTTCATACCTCAAACAGAATAAATGATGTGTGTGTGTGTGTGTGTGTGTGTGTGTGTGTGTGTGTGTGTGTGTGTGTGTAAACATACGCACAAACAAGATTCATGTCTTTTGGTGAATCCACAAACAGATATTATAAAAATACAGATATTCATTATCCAGAGTCAAGTTATTGAACTGCATTCCGCAAGGTTCTAGTCTGGCCCTTTACTTTTTACGAATGTTTTTCTACCTTCATCTTAAAGATTCCTAATATTTATTAATTATCCTTATATATGTTTTCTTATAACTACTTAGCATAATTATCAACAAAGTATTGTAACTGTAAAACAAATTATCAAAGAACTGAAATTTCTCATTTATTTTTCTTTTTTTTTTAAACAAAATTCAAAAATTTAATTTTAATGATTTTAATTTTAACTTAATTAGGAATTAAGAGAAGCACTTTATAAATGAAACTATATTTTACATTCGTGATTTTAACACATGCTTAGCTTTTGATTTTTAACAGGTAAAATTTTACTATTCTTGTAGTGATATGATCCTTATACCATGCTGATTTACCAATAATTTTTAAAGAAATTTGAATTTACTAAGCTTATCCCAGTTTCCTAAATTCTTCCACTGTTGAAAGCTTCCTGAGTAACGGAGACTGGAGGTCAAAGGCTGGTAAATGATGCTAGTAAAGGAGCTGACACCAAATATGTTTCATTATTTAATGCCAGTTAATGTCTACTGGTCCTATCACTTGGACAAAGCCTTCTGCATTTCATCAGCAAATCCTACTTCCATAAGTATTTTTCTTAACCTCTAAGCAATGTATGGACACATACGAGTTTTTACTACGTTGAAGAAGGGTTCTAGGCGTTTTAAAACAAAGATTATTAAGGTAAGGTATAGGAACCCAGATAGAAAGTTTTCAGGTCCTCCATGTTGAGAGTTAGGCATTGGATTAACAACACTTCAGTATAAAAAATAAGCTATTATAAAACCAAAACAACAGCCTGAGGAGAAAGCCAAAGCCCACCAAGGGCTGTAGAACTACAAGATGCTGATGATGAAGACTAACATATGCTATATTTTATGGTATTACTAATTTTTAATTATGGAAAAAATCTGTGATTGGTAAAATGACTTTTATCTTATTTCTATGGTTTAGGAACTTTGGAAGGTCAGTTCTTTTATACGAGGGGAAATCAAGTCTACTCTACGCTCTGCACAGTTTTCCCAGCAGTTCGGAAGCTTAAAGATTCCTTCTTCAAAGAAGTTTCAAAGTTGACTCATCATCCAACTGCGCATGTAATCTTCAACAGCTTAATAGTGTTTAAGCAGTTCTCTCAGTGTTTCTTTTAAGGACCCAAAAAAAAGTTAGTCACAGAGGCATAAATCTGGACTGGAGTGGGAGTTTTTAACGGTTTCCCAATGCATTTTACTATTAAATAATTTTTCCTTCATCAAAGTCACAGAGTGAGGCCTGGCCTTGTCATTAAGAAGAATGACAAATCTGATTGGGATACCTCGCCTTTTGGTTTATTAGGCAGTTTTCACTAACTTCAACAGCTGACATTAATACGTGGAATTCACTGTGTGTCGATCATAATAGGAAATAAATAAGTAAAACTCCCCTCCAGTTCCAAAAAAAAAAAAAACAGTCGTACTTCTTTGGCAGAAAGACCGGTTTTGGCATCAATAAGACTCAATCTTGGGCATCAATCGTGACCTTCATTTTCTACACTATCATGTCCATCTTTAAACAGTAGCCCAATCAAATACTTAAATCCAAGAAAAGGTACCGTCACCAAAATTAACTTTTAACCAAGTCAAAATTTCTGTTGGTCTTCATCTTCATTAGTTAAAAAAACATGATGGGACTTCTAGCTCAGTCATGGCTGTACTGGGGACAGAACAGAAATGTTAAATGTGCCGATTAGGTTTCCTCGCTTTTAATTTACCAACCTTGAATATGATGCTCCCACCATCTCACTTGGGATAGGTTGATGAGATCCACAGAAAAAGCCCGGCTTATATTTGACTCTCATATTATCAATTGTATACAATGTATTGTATTACACAGTATCAGGTATTATATACAGTACATCATCGAATCTCTTTCCTTTATTCAAAATTATTCATTGGACAAATAAAAGTACCCGAACAGAAAAATTTACAAGTGATTTCTGAATAAAAAATTAAGTAAAGCTTCTAAAATCAGAGATTGGTAGGTCTAACAATTTTTTTAAGAAATAGATTTTTACCTACATTTTTAGTTATTCTTGGATCGTATTCCTCCCCCTCCACTGATGTTAGTTACTAATATCCCTTTTTCAGTACTAGTTGGTTTCATTGGTACAGTCATGATTTGGGTGTCAAAGTGTAAGTTTGTGGGACAATTTAAAGGCCTAAGTTTAGTTATTACTAATGTTGTTGTTTAGGTCAACAGCCAAAAGGCTGGTTTGAACCTCTAGAGGTTTTACTAAGTAAATTGAGGAGTGAGGTGGTTTACCATTTCCTTCCTCACTGAGTGGAAAAGTACGCTTATCAGCATGCCGGGCCCTCTGAAAAGCACATATTTTCCACTCTGCAAATGACACTTTCACTTCATTCACCACAGGGTCTGGCTGTATAATGAAATCCATTACTTTCAGAGGAGATAACTCTGATTAGTGTCTTTTACACCTCTACCTCTTCTGTTCTTAATTGATTCAGTCATTTAATTGGCTGACCATTTGATAAGAAACAGAACTATTTATTTTAGCCCTGCAACGAACAGACTGAGTGTAAATAATTTGACACTCCACCTGTCTATTACTGCCCATAACAGACAAGTACCTAAACAACAACACTGTCTTTTATGGGCAGTTATTACTAATACTATAAAGAAATTAAGCATGCAGATTATAAAAGATTGACTTACATTAGCGTAGGACTGACTGCTAATAGGACGAGGGGGCCGATGCTGGTTAGTATTGGTGATTGGCTGAGTAGTATTCGTAGTGACAGCTGGAGGGGGTCGGAAATATGCTGCTGTATTTGTTGAATAAAGAGTCGCGGTGTGTTGCATCTGACTTTGCAAATTTTTTTACAAGATTCTGTAAAAAAGGAACAAAGGGAACCCAAAAATTAATTGGACTACATAAAAATTTAACTACTTCAGTTCTACTGTCCTGAATGTAAAAAATTTAAAGAAAAATCTGGTGTGAAACACTCACACAACTTTCTCTTGCCAATGCAAATAATTAACAATAAACCTAACATTAGTAATAAAATATTAGAAATAAACAAAACACTAACCTCAAAAACATAACCTTATTTTAATCATGAGTGAATGACGCAAAATGAAAATCGTACTCAGTTTGGCTTAAAAAAATGGAAAATCACACTTTCACACTAAACTAAGCTCTGTAGAGAAAAATTTTCCTAATAAAAGTTGTAGACATTTTAATTTCCTATAAATTTTATTATATACACTTTTGTCGTAAAATGCGTACTAAAGCCGAAATCTTAAAAAAATCAATTTTTCACACGTTTTCGTGAGAAAAAAACAGAAAATCGCAAATTACCGCTAAACTAAGCGTTATACAAAAAATTGTTTGAAATAAAAGTTGTAGGATTTTAAATTCTCTACAATTTTTATTATATAACGTTTTGCGCTAAAATGCATATTAAAGCCGTAATCTTAAAAAAAACAACGTTTTTACGAGAAAACACCCTCACCAAGAATTTCAGCACACATGACGCCTACCCTATCTTGTAGAGAATAAAAAATTTAGTAAACCAGGCGATTTTAAAAAAAATCGTAGGACCAGTTTTTGAGAAAATCGCAAAAAAGTGAAAAATTACATGAATAAACTACTACTTTTAGTTGACCGATTTTGATGAAAATGTTCGTGTCGGGTCCGGTAGTGGTATGTAACTTAATTTTCAAGTTTCAAGTTCGTACGACGTTCCGTTCTTGAGATATTTTGTATACACACACACACAGACCAATCGCTAAAAACATGTTTTTTGGGTTCAGGGGGTCTGAAAACGTATAGATCCGGTGAAAACTCAATTTCGAAAAATCAACATGAAAACAATATTCCTTCCTATATATTCATATAGGCAAGAGAAAGTAAAAATCTGGTATGAAATTCACACGACTTTCTCTTGCCAATGTAAATAATGAAAAAATAACCTATATTTAAACCATGAATGAATAATGAAAATCAACCTATGTTGAACTAAAAAATATGTAAAATCACTACTTCACGCTAATCTTAAGCTCTGTAGAAAAAAATGCATGAAATAAGAGATCGATTTTTTAGTTTTCTATAACTTTGATTTATGCCTATCACAGAGTTATGTGGAGTGTCAAATTATTTACACTCAATCTGTTAGTTGCAGGGCCAAATAAATAGTTCTGTTTCTTATCACATGGTCAGCCAATTAAATGACTGAATCATTTAAGAACAGAAGAGGTAGAGATGGAAAAGACACTAATCCGAGTTGTCTCCTCTGAATGTAATGTATTTCATTATACAGCCAGACCCTGTGGTGAATAAAGTGAAGGTGTCATTTACAGAGTGGAAAATATGTGCTTTTAAGAGGGCCCGGGATGCTGATAAGTGTACTTTTCCACTCGGTGAGGAAGGCATGGTAAACCACCTCACTCCTCGTTTTACTTAGTAAAACCTCAACAGGTTCAAACCAGCCTTTCAGCTGATGACCTAAACAACAACTTTGATTATCTTGTCAAACATCCTATACAGGTATTTTTAACAACCATATTATATTGATAATCAAAATATATACTACTTCTGAACTAACATGATGGAAGTAGGATGTTTTAAATTTTAAATAACATAAAAGAAAAAAAATTGCTGAAAATTTGCATTTTTGCACGAAAGCGCTATAATTGGTAAATGTTTACTGTTGACCATATTACTGGTGGTTTAAAGAGATAATAAATAAAATTTGATTATATAAACTTTTTCCGTTAAATGTGTACTAAGACCCCAATCTTAAAAAATCCTGTTTCTCACAGATTTTGATGAGAAAAATACTGTCAATAATTGATGCTCAACTAAAAATATAAGAAAATGTTAAACATTTTCTTGTTTAAATGTTAAAAAAATGTCTTGTTTAAAATGTTAATTACCTACACACACTTTTGCCCTAAAATTCATATTAATGCTGTAATCTTACAAAAACCATTTTTTACCACAAAGCACAGGTTTTTACTTCTCTTGCCCTAAATAAGTATACAGAGAAGGACAATATTATTTTCATGTGGATTTGTCAAAATCAAGTTTTCACCAAATATACATGTTTCCAAGCCCCCTGACCCCAAAAAAACATGTTTTTAGAGATTGGTCTGTGTGTGAACAAAATATCTCAAGAATAGAAAACAGCACGTTTAAAGATTGAGGCCTTCGTATGCATTTTACGACAAAAGTGTATACAATTAAAGTTATAAGAAATAAAAGAATCTACAACTTTTATTTCAAGCACTTTCTTCTACAGAGCTTAGTTTAGTGTTAATTACTGATTTTCCATATCAACTCAAACAGAGGTTGATTTTCATTTAGTGTCATTCGCTCATGATTAGGTTATATTTTCCATTTTACATTGTTCACACATAAATATATGTTATATTGTTCATTATCTACATTAGCAAGAGAAAATGGGGTGAGTGTTTCACACAGATTTTTAATCAATTGTACTTCCCGTCCTCTTATATGGTGCACGAACATGGTCATTTACAAAAGGCCTCATCGAGAACCTGGCCAAAACAAAACGATTCATGGAAAGACTGATGCTGATTTTCAAATTGAAAGACCAAGTAATATATGAGGACGTTCGCCAGACAACTAAAATGGTAGTTGTAAAACTGCATGTGGCATTATTAAAATGGTGATGGGCTGGACACTGATGAAGCAGACAGGTGACTGATGGAAAATAAGATTCAACAAAAGAGATCCTGACTGGGACTAAGAGGTCATCCATAACCACGATGGAGAGAAAACTTGAAACTGGTGGCAGGGTTTAAACCAGGCGGAACAGAGATTCTGGAGGCAAGCCGTAGAGGCCTAAATACAACACTGGATGATTCCAGACTGATAAAGAAGATGAGCTATCAAGAAATTAAGATACAGTAGTCTCTCTCTATAACGATATAAAATGAACGAGGATTGTTTGGTAAGCCACAACATTAACGTATTTATTCTTTATCTATACAGATGTTTCTCACTCTTTATAACGATGGTGTATCAGTAATTCAAGACGTTTCTGTTCATTGTGTATTGTTTCTAAAGCACACGCACACTACCTGCGTCATCGCCCGATGTGTTTTGTTTTCCACTTGAGGAATATCAAGCGCAAAACTCCTCTACTTTAGTCTGGCGCCTTATTGTCTACCATCACCTGGTATGTTGACCATTACTGTACAGCCGCAGTTGTCTTTCGATACATGAACGGTCAACACGTTTTCTAAAAAGTGTTAAGTTCTCATTGAATCAGGCAACAGAGAAAGGGAGAAACAAACCTATGTTGTTCAGCGAACAGGGCTCTCCCAGTCAACTGTGGCAACTACCATCCAAGGGTGTACCCAGGATCAAAACCAGGAAAGTGCAAGCATATTTTATTGGGCCCCCAATAAAATGTTACAGTGGCTCTAGATACTTCCCGATTTTTAACCATTTAAGTCTATTAAACAACTGATTATTCGTCATCGCCCTACCTAATTTTGTTTCATATCATCACTTTACAACCATTTACTTTATTTTGCTTCCAGGGGCAGCTGCCCCCTGCCCCATGCTGGGTACGCCTATGCTACCATCAGGAAGGATAGAAAGAAGTGGCCTGATCCAAAAATAAAGGGAGGCAGCAGGAAGAAATTGCGGAAACCTCAGCATGAAGATTTACAATGGGTCATGCTGCAGTAGTTTCAACAGCACCATATAAACTATATCCTCTCTCTGGGCTTTTAATCAAAAGAAAAACAGAATTTTTTGCATCAAAGCTTGGCTTCAGGATAAAGTAAGGTGCCTTAGTAAGTGCTTTGGAAGGAGAAAAGGAAACAGATGAGGATGACAGACTTCTTACATTAATTTAATATGTATACGGGGTAGAAAAATATTAATAATAAATATTTATGAAAGAATTTATGTTATTACTTTATTTTTAAATCTATTTCTTAAAATTTTGGGACAATCTCTCTTTATAATGATTAAAATGCCTAGTCCCTTGGATATAGTTTTAGAGATAGAGCAAACTTTATAAGTGAAAAACAACTTGGAGAAAAACATACCTCTAACATGTTTTTCATGTTTTATCTCCAAGTTTGGAAATGATAAACATAATTTTTGACTATGGTTATACTTGTATGTTTCAGCATTAAAAATTAGTTGATCTGTTCAGATTAGGATAAATCCACAATGAAAGGGTACAAATTAAGCAAGTACTACTGCAGTACAGGTAATACTAAACATACTACAAAACTATAACCCGACAAATCTGTCCATGTGGCTCAGAAATCTTAAAACGTCTCTATTACTTGCGTACATTGAAAGTTTGGAAATAACATCAATTGATGATTGCAAATCTTCACTTTTATTGCTTAATCTTAAAAAAATATTGATAGGAATCAGTCCAGTAGAAGCTGAGAAAAATCCCTTAACCTTTTAAATATATACAGAATAATTATTGAATTTCCTACAACGACAACATAAACATGAGATTTGATCAAAAAATAACTAATTTTTTTTTAATTTTGCGAACTTTTTAAGTTCAGCCAGTACAAGTGTTTTTGTTATGCAGGTAAACTTGTTGATGTATGATGTAATTTTTACCCGTTTTGTTTACATTCTTGCTGGTAGTCCAACCAGGTTGCAAAATATATTTTGGTGTGATTGACGATTATCTGCTTGCATAAAATAATTTATATTAAATTTTGTTGTAAAAACAAAAATAAGTACAGTAATGCATTCAAAATGCTAATTTTTGGTTTTGGTGGGTCTACTATGAGTAGACCAAGTATTTATTAATGGTATAAGCATTTAAAAAGGGTTTATGAAAACTTTGAAGATGACAATCATTGTGGACACTCCAACACGTCAAAAAAGTGGAGAAAATAATAATGAACAATCGTCGAATCACCATTAGAGAAGTTGCTGATGATATCGGTATATTATTTAAGCTCATGCCAAGCAATTATTTTCTGATGCCTCGAGCCTGAAACATGCGGCAATAAAGTTTATTCCAAAATTGCTAAATTTCGGCCAAACGCAATGGAGAGTGGAGATTAGCCAGCCATTTACACAAACACTTAATACACGATCTTGGAGAGCTACATACTTATGTGCGTGTTTGAAACACCACGTTCTAAGTTGCTGTTCCCCACTAACGTAAGTTAAAATATCATGCGCCAGACTCGTGCTCTTCTTCTTCTTCAAGTGCCATCTCCGCGTCGGAGGTTGGCGATCATCATTGCTATTCTAACTTTCGAAACAGCTGCTCGGAACAGTGACGTGGAGTTGAGACCAAACCAATCTCTCAAATTCTTCAGCCAGGACGCTTTCTTTCTGCCCGGCCAGCACTTTCCTGCTATCTTTCCTTCCACTGTCAGCTGAAGAAGTCTGTATTTCCCGTTTCGAAGAACATGGCCAAAGTACTGCAGTTTTCGTCGCTTGATGTCGTATAGCAGTTTCATCTCCTTGCCCATCCGAGTCAGTACGTCCGTGTTTCGTACTCTGTCGGTCCACGATATACGGAGCATGCGGCGGTATAGCCACATCTCAAACGCCTCCAGCCTCCTTTCTAGAAGTCGTCTAGAACGCGTGCTCTAAGTGCGGGAAATACTTGTATGTTTATTTGTGGGGAGAACGTCTAATTTTGTATGTTTCAACTATGAATGTTAAGAATTCCAACTGGTAAGAAATACTAAAGGTTTAGAGTGTGCTATGTTGAAATCGGTTGGTTATTGAAATCTTTCTTGGTATTTTTAATTATTTGTTTAATTTAATTAAGTTTTTCGATTTAAGTTGATTTTAAATAATTTGTACCGTGTAAAATATGAGTTTACGAAGTTGTAAAAAGAAAAAACATTGGCTATGGCACTTGCATTTTTGCTCCCAACTCCCAAATTTTCATAAACTTTGATGGCATCTGTACAAGTCTATAAACACTGTCATGAATTCTTAATTCCCGTATTGCATATCCATAATTACAGACGCAAAAATACAACCCAATAATTTAACAAAACTTAGAAACTAAAATAAAATAAAAATTATCCACAAAAATGTGATGGCTGAGTATGCCATACTACACTGTTCAAAAAACTATTGTAACCGACCAAAAACTTGCTCCAAGTGTTTTGCGAACAGTCTTGATACGTAACAATCCAAGTATCTGGCACGACTCATACTAACCAATACTCTAACTAATACTCTTGTATGTACACTCGGTACATAGCATTCCAAAGCTGCGCGCAAGCATCCGTGTAAATGGCCAGCTATTGCCCAAGAGTTATTGAATGAAGTAAAAAACAATCGGAAACTGCTTAAACATTCGTAATTGATAATGAAACATGGGTCTATGGGTATGATATCGAAATAAAGGCACAATCACCTCAATAGAAGCTGACTAAAGAACCAAGATCCACAAAAATTTGACAAGTTCAATCTAATGTTAAAGTTCTTCTCATTGTGTTCTTCGATTTCCATGGTTTGGTGCACCATGAATTCCTGCCATGTAGTTGTACAGTGAATTAATGGGTTATCAATCTAAGGGTACAACATCAAAAGCACGATTTGCCAACATTGAGGAGATCAATTGAATTGCTGAAAGAACTGAACCCCAGAACAAAAGATGCGTTCCAGAACTTTGAAGATTGGAAAAAGTGCTGGCAGAAGTGCATTATATCTTGACCACAAGATTAATTTGAAGGAGACAAAATAAATATTGATGAATAAATAAACACTTATTGAGAAAACAAAAGTTTACATTATTTTTTGATCAAACCTCGTATACAAACACGTATATAAATATAGAAAAGCAAATACTTACTGTGAAGGTGTGAAGATATAGTATGATAACTTAGCTAATGACTCAGTGGTGAATACAGTGCGCCTGCATTCTTACCAATCTGAAAATTAATAATAAACAATACAAGTAAAATTATAAAATACAGATTAGAACAGAGTACAGAAGAACTGTTAACATGTAAAAAAAATACCAGAACACAATAAAAAGAACAATCTGGTGTGAAATACTCACACGACTCTCTCTTTCCAATGTAAATAATGGACCATAACCCACATTTAATCATGAGTAAACAAGTAAAATGAAAAACATAACCTAAATCATGAATGAATGACACTAAATTGAAATCAACCAATAGACTTAAAAATACAAATTACAATCACTATTTGGCGCTAAACAAATTGCTATAGAAAAAATTCTTGAAATGAAAGTTGTATGTTTTCTAATTTTCTATAAATTTAAATTTGTAGTAAAATGCATACCTACATTAAGACCATAATCTAAAGAAAACACTATTTTCACCATGAGTACAGCCCCAATGAATTTTAGCAAACATGCCCTTTTACCCTATCTTGTAAAGCACAAAAAATGTAGTAAATAAAGTGATTTAAAAAATAAAAATCATAAAAGTAGTTTTTTAAAAAATTGCAAAAAAATACGAATAAAGTACAATGATCCAGCCAAATCGATTTTGATGAAAATGTTTATGTTGAGTCCACTTATGATACATAACTTAAGTTCCAAGTTTTAACTTTGTACACCATTACATTCTTGAAATATTTTTTTCACAAACAGGTTAGGTAGTTGGTAAAAACATGTTTCTTTGTTTAGGGCCTGAAAAACGCGTATTTCTAGTGAAAACTCAATATGAAAGCAATTCTTTTCTTTTCTACATATTCATGTGCAAAAGAAAGGAAAAAATTATTTACATGTAACAAAAACCCTACTATAATACAATAAATAAATATTTTTGGCCTTGTCAGTTACTACCTTGTTAAATCATTTTAAAAACTCTCTATCGTGGTGTGCACATAATCTGTTATCACTTCTGTAATTGATACAGAATAATATTGTTAAGTTTGTTGTATGGCCTGTGCTTGTTCCAGTATAGCACAACCCCATTAGGTTGGACCCCTTGAACCCAAATTTTTGGATCGATTGATTCCATAAACAATTCATAAAATTTCATTTGGGGAAACCAAGATCAGTGAACCAAATTTTCATTTATATAATAGCGTGCTAAACACAAAAATAACATTACAAAATTTGTGTAGGAGTTAAGTGTTCAAAATTTTACAGAATTAAAGATGAAAGAGAACTTTCAAATTTATACACAGGTGTTGCTTAACTCCACCGTAATTTCTCAGGAGCATTTGACAGCTAAAAATAAGAAATACTGTAGAAACATAATCACAGAAATGATATTTTAGCTAGTTATGGCTCACTAAATATTTCACCATGGTTTCTTCTCCACCAGTAAAATGAAGGCGTACTGAAATCCTATGAGCATATGTTAAATGGAAGTTTTCATAGGTTTATATGCTTTCTGACATTAAAAATCTACATAAAAAAAATTCCAATTTTGTTGATGGAATGGAACTTTTCAACAAAGGATTGTTAAACCAAGTACACACTGGAGGATCAAAGAACGGCACTAAGATAAACTGTCTTGCTTTTGCAGACGACCTAGCAATCGTTTCTAGGATCATGGAAACAGCAATAGAACAAGCCAACATGTTAAAAGATCAAGCAGAAAAAGCATGACTACAGATTTCCATCAAGAAAACTAAATATATAACGAACATTAAAACAGCCCCACGTCACCTGAAGGCACAATACAGAAAAATTGGGAAAACTGATAGCTTCAAGTACCTTGGGGAGAGAATACAACCAAAAAACAGTGAAAAGGAAGCGAATATTAGCGAAGAAAGTGCATTTAGAAGAACTCAACACTTTTCTAAGAAGAAAGCACTCTCAAGACAAGCCAAGATTAGATATTATAATACTTTGATAAAACCTGGGTGTCTGTACACGCAAGTGCCTTAGAATGACTGAAAATTTTTTTGGTTTCATGTCTGACTTTTTCAATTGCTGCTAATGCAGTAGGTGAAAGGATGATAAATGAAGATGAGTGATGAAAAATGCCAGACCTGACCAGGAATCGAACCTGGGACCCCAATGTAGAAAGCCAGTTGCGCTAACCACTACGTCAACGGGTTGGCCATGACCGGGAAGGCTGGTCTAAAAGAAGCAGAGAAATTTGAGATAAAGATCCTCCCCAAGATAATGGGCTCAAAAATAAAAGACAGACAATATAGGTTACGAGGTCGAGAAGAACTGTACAAGGAAAATGAACAATTAATGGAAACTATTAGAAAAATCAGACTACCATTGGACAGACACCTGTATAGAATGGATGACAACCAATTGACAAAACAAATTTTTAATACACTAAACAATAGACCTAAGGTGTCGGATAAATGGTTTAAAGAAGTCAGAAAGGATATTGAGAAAACCAGAATAAACCTAGAAAACCTTAATGAACCGAACCAAATTCAGAAAACTAATTACGTACTTTAAGAGTTTCCATGAAGAACAAAAACAGAACACCGGGTGGACAGAAGAAAGGAGAAAAGCCTATAATGAGCGAATGCTGAGAATGTGGGCTGCGAAAAGAGCTTTTAGAAATGTCTAAAATCACCTTACGTGGTCTAAAATTGGCCCTATACAAGAAACAAAATTCCAACGTATAAAAAATGCCTCTAATACAGTTTCTACATTTGATTTACCAAGTAAACACTAAAAATAAGTTCAATTGAATTTTTATCTGTTTGTTACAGAATCACACAAACACCGCTAAATCAGAATTGAAATTTCAGTGAACATATTACCTCAAACATGGGGAAAACTAATTCCACAAATATGCAGGACAACCTACAACATCACAGATGATTTTAATATGACGAATCAAACAAATACAGTATTTTTCGACTTGATGGAAGATCAAGTTATCACTTGGTTCGTGTGATCTAAGATGGATGAACTAGATTCTTACGTGTAAGATGATTAAGACTTGTCTCTTAAGTGTAATAACAAAATCCGGCTAAAATTAAAAAAAAAAGCTATCTGATATAAATTATAAATGAAATTATTTTTCTTCTTTTCACGGGTTAGGCATTTCTACCTGTTCCGACACCCATATTTTCTTTGATCTGGCAATATCTGTACTTCCTACGGGTTTGTATCTTCTAGCTAAACCAGGTAAAAGCGGTTTTCTGGTATTCTATATAAATGGTCAACCCATTGGACAAGATACAATTTTATTTGTTTGTTGAGTAGAAAAACCACCGGTTGCAAGCCAAGGGCTCCATCTCTCAGATGGGGAAAGAGAAGCATAAGGAGTAACAATCTCGTCAAAATATCAGGGTCCATCTGGCTCTGGATGGTATTGTTGGGCTCCTACCTAGGGCTACTATGCAAAGATGGTCAACGGTTTCAAAGGCAGATGACGAAGGAATTCTGAATGATTTTTACTTTCTCTTGCCTATATGAATATATAGGAAGGAAAGTATCGTTTTCATGTCGATTTTTCGAAATCGAGTTTTCACCGGATCTACACGTTTTCAGACCTCCTGAACCCAAAAAACATGTTTTTAGCGATTGGTCTGTGTGTGTGTCTGTGTGTGAACAGAATATCTCAAGAACGGAACATCGTACGAACTTGAAACTTAAGTTGCATACTACTACCGGACCCGACACGAACATTTTCATCAAAATCGGTCAACCGGAAGTAGTAGTTTATTCGTATAATTTTTCACTTTTTTGCGATTTTCTCAAAAACTGGTCCTACGATTTTTTAAAAAATCGCCTGGTTTACTCAATTTTTTATTCTCTACAAGATAGGGTCATCATGTTTGCTGAAATTCTGGGAGAAGCTGTTTTCACGTAAAAACATAGTTTTTTAAAGATTACAGCTTTAATATGCAATTTAGCACAAAACTTTACATAATAAAAGTTGTAGAGAATTAAAAATCCTACAACTTTTATTTCAAACATTTTTTTGTGCAACGCTTAGTTTAGCAGTAATTAGCGATTTTCTGTTTTTTCTCACGAAAACGTGTGAAAAATCGATTTTTTTAAGATTTCGGCCTTAGAATGCATTTTAGGACGAAAGTGTATATAATAAATTTTATAGGAAATAAAAAGATGTACAACTTTTATTTATAGCATTTTTCTCTACAGAGCCTAGTTTAGCGTGAAAGAATGATTATCCGTATTTTTAAGCCATACTGAGGTAGATTTTCATTTTGCGTCTTTCACTCATGATTGAAATTAGGTTATGTTTGTTGAGGTTAGTTTTTGTTTATTTCTAATGTTTTATTACTTAGGTTATATTTTTCATTATTTGCATTGGCAAGAGAAAGTTATGTGAGTGTTTCACACCAGATTTTTAAACTAGTTAATGATCTCAAGCCATAAGAGGATAAATTCCCGATGGTGAACAGAGCACAAGAATCTAAGAGGTGGGTCTCCAAATGAAACCCAGGGCGTGTTCAGGCATCCTGAGATGACACTGAACTATCCTACAAGGCGTTAGTAATGCATTTAGGGGAAACACAAATTACTCAAAGGTCACTAAATGGCCTCAGAAATAGCACTGGCAACAATTAAAAATAAATAAAGTTATATTACAAAATTTAAATACATTTAATTTGAGTGACATCAATGTTTCAGTCAAAAAAACTCATGTACAAATGGAAATCAGATTTTTGGAATGACAGAAGACCTCTGCTATAAATTTTCACAGGGATATAATTTACATCTTAATGAGCATATCAAATATAATCATTAGAAAGCTTACAGATACTATACAACTCTTTTTTTCAATTTAAATTTTGTGGTCCATGAATTGTTTTGTGTGCATATTTAGTTAAGTAAATGACATCAAAATACACTACCTACATTTAGTTTAAAAAAAGTATTAATGGAAGAATTGACATACTGCTTGATTACAGGTTTTGTAGTAAAAAATATCTGGTATGAAACACTCACAACTTTCTCTTGCCAACTTGCCAATGTAAATAATAAACAATGTAACCTATGTTTAATTGTGAGTTAAAAAGTAAAATGAAAAACAAACCTAATTATAATCATGAGTGAATGATGCAAAATAAAAATCAACCTCTGCTTGACTTAAAAATACTAAAAATCACTAATTGATGTCATTAGTTTATAGAAAAAAATGCTTGAAATAAAAGTTGTCGATTTTTTAATTTCCTATAAATTTAACCCTGCTGGTTCCAGGGCTAACAAAAATAGTTCTGTTTCTTATCACATGGTCAACCAATTATATACCTGAAGCATTTAAGAACAGAAGAGTTAGAGGCATAAAAGACACTAGTCACAGTCATCTCCTCTGAGAGTAATGAATTTCAATGTACAGCCAGACCCAGTGGTGAATGAACTGAACTGTGACATTTACAAGGTGGAAAGTAGGTGCTTTTTAGAAGGTCTGGCATGCTAATAAGCATACTTTTCCACTCAGTGAGGATGGCAATGGTAAACCACCCAACATTCCTTGTTTTACTTAGTAAAGAGGTTCAAACCAGCCTTTCGGCTGATCAAACAAATCAACTTGGATTATGTATTTATTTCTTGTAAGGGGCACACTAACGAAAATACAGAAATTTGCTACCTGATGCTATAAACTAAGCATTGTAAAAAACAATTTTTAAATAAAAGTTGTTGGTTTTTTAATTTTCAACAACTTTGCTTATACACTTATAATGTTCTAAACCCCATATTAAAGCCGCAATCTTAAGAAAACCATTTTTTTACCATGAGAGCAGAACCCCACCAAGAATTTCAGCAGACATAGCGCTTACCCTATCTTGTAGAGAATAAAAAAATACAGTTAATGAGTTAAAGAAAACTGTAAAGCCATTTTAAAAAGAAAACTGTATGAATAAACTACTATGAGTTGACCGATTTTGATAAAAATGTTCATGATGGGTCCCTTAGTGGTACCTAACGTAAGTTCCAAGTTTTAACTTCGTAAAATATTCCATTCTTGAAATATTTTTTTCAGACGCAGACCAATCGCTACAATTTTTTTGTTCACGGCCCTGAACAATTATATTTCCAGTGAAAAATTGACATAAATTTTCCTTTCCTATATTTTCATAAAGGGTAAGAGAAAGTAAAAAGGCAGCTAAGATCATTTGATACTTTCTAAAAGAATGTACTGCAATCTCGTAGACATTCGTTTTTTAAAATAACAGTTAACTCTGGTAATTAGATTTTATTTTCATCAGTATATTTTTAAACAAATTATCTTATGAAAAATTTTTGTCTTTTATAATTGAAAAAAAAAATACAATGATAATACAATAATACATAATATATTACTTCATGTAATACAGATTATTAGTGCAAGAAGGTACACACAAATACATAAAATTATAAGAAAAGCAACATTGAAGAATATCGAAACATTTGAAGAACTTTTAAACGCACAATATAATTTTCATGACCGTGTAATACACAAGTACCAAAATTAAAGAAATCAGAAAATTTACATAAAATAATGGGAATCTTAGGACATTGATCATATTTTTCTCAAAACCGTGTTTTTGTTAATTAAGTACATTCATCCAATAATCTCTTTAACTGAAAAGAAAATTTTTGTCAAAATACTATAAGCACTTAAAATTATAAAAGTCTTACTTAATTTAATCAATGATTCAACAATATCGGTTTATTTTAGGGATTTCATTTCCAGTTACCAAATTTTTACTAAGGAAAATTCTTTGAATACTATATAGGTATTTCTAAATAAAAAGCTAAAATAAAGAACAACCGTAAATACCTCATTCAAATAAATTACCCAACCAAAATTAACATAATCAAAACTTAATTTTTAAAATATTTATAATTCTAACTACAAAATTACTAAAAATATTGGTTAATATTAGTTTTTTATAAATTTTCTTAACACGCTATGATATAATCTTACGAATTTAATGGATTTTAAAATTTATAACCTGTGCTAGTAATTCATTTGCATATACCATTTAGAATTACAAAAATAATTCTTAAAGTAATAACAATAATTTGTTTATACATTACGACACGTTTCAAAATGTTAAAAAAGTAAAACAAGATATAATTACCTACAAAAGTAAATTGTTAGTATTTAAGAACAGTAAAATTTTAATGAAGTATTTAACACGACTGAATTACTAAGATATGTAATTTCAGTTTCTCTTGGTTACACCCTAAATTAGAATGAAAATTTAATTAAAATATTTAATTCAGAATTACAACACTAACTTTAAATTTCACCTTGGTACTAGACGAGATTAAAAATAATGGGTGTATGTCTAGCACTATAAAAGTGCAGACAGTACGTATACGCTAATAAAAATTTAAAAAGTACAGTATTTTAAAACTATGAAACTACTAAAATTTAGATATCCGGTAAATAAAACAATTTAAAATAAATAGAATATTGAATTTCACAGTAATATTAATGAAATAAAACATTTACTTACCAATTTACGTTTACAACGTCATAATTATAGAATAAAAATTTTATTCTATAATAGATGTCAAAATTCCGATTCTAAATGCAAATCGACTACTCGTAAGGAAAAAATCCAAAAAGGCACTGTTTTCAGTCTCTTCAGCTGTTTAAAGTGAAGGTTATTTCATTATATTTGTATATAAGTGTATAAGAAAAATTATATGAAATTATTTTTCGATAATGCACACAAAAAGTCACACCCCTAATGCATGATACTTCACCCTTTTACTAAGATTTGGCCCATCCCTACGAAAACTGTCTGCTACAAAACATTGATCGATAACGGGTATTACAAATTCAATATCGAAGTAAAATAAACCGGCGTTTAATTAAAACTGTACGATTAATAACGCTCACTACAACGAATTAGTTAAAACCTTATAAAATTGTTTACTTGTTTAAATATTTCAGTAATAATAAACACTTTGACAGAAGCTCTGATTTGACTTGATGTGGGCGTGTCATAATACTGATAGGCAGAAGTGATACGCACGCACTCTATTGTTCACGCTCGGAATTAAATTTTCCACTATTGGAAACTATGCGAACTAACTCTAAAGTCATTGACATTGTAAAAAATTATGAAAATTCCAAATAGCACATAGTTCGTAATTTGTATTCTAATTACCGGCTGTATTTATAACTTTCATTGATAATTATTGAAAAACTAATTACTGTATACAATTATGTAAATTATTTTTCTGATACATTAACCGGTAAAATTGACGATTACAAAGTTCATTCAATCTATATTTTCAAAGGCCTATTTATATATTGTACCGGCACTTTATTTTAAATGCTTACTTTTCAAGAACATACAGAATTAACTGAAAAAGAACTTTTTTGTTGTAACAACGTCAAAGAAAAAGATCTATATATGATTTTTAAAATACATACCCTACATAGTTTTTCGTTATCAAACGCACATCTTATTTATACTTGGATGTTACTTATATAGGTACTTGTCTCCAATATTGGGTGTGGTCTGCGTTAACACAGGATTGTCTGTTAACCTTTACGGTATTTTTCCGGTTTGAAAATTAAAAATTAAGAGTCATCTATAGTTTCATCACATGTTGTTTAGGTCAACAACCAAAAGACTGGTTTAATAAATCCCTAAATTTTTTACTAAATAAAACAAATAGTTTATCATTACCTTCCTTACTAATTTAAAAAGAATTACAGCTTAGCTAAAACTTTGGAGCATTACTTCCAGAGTAGTAGCACCATTAAATCTATAGTTTAATTATCATATTTAAACTTCATTTTCAAACATTTACTAAGTTAGGTACTCAGATTTATGGTACTTTAAAACTTTTTTGCTAATCAACACGGCATATAGATCCTATCACCAAAAGAATTGTAAAAATTGACAGGTTAGAATTACATGAATAAGCATGTAAAAATCGTTTAGCAATCAAAATAATCTATGTAGATTAATTTTGTTGGTAAAACTCTTATTTACTTCTCAAAATTTTGTAGTCATGTGGTTACAATGACTCCAATAATAGTACCTCTCCATTGCTTGGGTTTTGTATTTTAATCTTACATCTTCCATACTTCCACTTCACAAATAGTGACACTTTCAAAAATATTACTTGATAAAATTTTTCAGGAATTAAAATAATGTAACTTCTATTGGTGTTCCAATGTTGCACTTCTGCAGATTGTAGATTATAAAATGCTTGTCAGATATGATGGGTACCAAAGAAATTTAATATCTGCGGCAGAATAAAACTGGTGCTGCTGCATTGTAATTAAGAACTCCCTCCACAGGAAGAAAACTCGTGTCAAAATTAACTATTTTTGTTTTCTTATTTGGATCCAGGAAACTCAACTAAGCATATAGAAGTAGGTTGTAGGGTAATCTATATGTTCTATTTTATATAATGAATTTATATAATAAATTTCACTAACCTTCTTTTTAAACTGTGTCAACTTTTATTTTTACTTACATGTGTTTCGGTGGATCCACCATCATCAGAATAAATAACATAATTGAAACTAAAAAATTTGTTTCACTTTTCTTATTTGGATCTCGTTTTCTTATTTGGATCCAGGAAAATCAACTACGCATATAGGTAGGTTGTACGGTAATCTAAATGTTCTATTTTATATAATGAATTTATATAATAAATTTCACTAACCTTCTTTTTAAACTGTGTCAACTTTTATTTTTACTTACATGTGTTTCGGTGAATCCACCATCATCAGAGTAAATAACATAATTGAAACTAAAAAATGTTTTTCACTTTTCTTATTTGGATCCAGAAAACTCAACTACGCATATAGGTAGGTTGTAGGGTAATCTAAATGTTCTATTTTATATAATAAATTTCACTACAACCAACAATTTTTAAACTGTGTCAACTTTTATTTTTACTTACATGTGTTTCAGTGGATCCACCATCATCAGAGTAAATAACATAATTGAAACTAAAAAAATTTTTTCACTTTTCTTATTCGGATCACGTTTTCTTATTTGGATCCAGGAAACTCAACTATGCATATAGAAGTAGGTTGTAGGGTAATCTATATGTTCTATTTTATATAATGAATTTATATAGTAAATTTCACTAACCTTCTTTTTAAACTGTGTTAACTTTTATTTTTACTTACACGTGTTTTGGTGGATCCACCATCATCAGAGTAAATAACATAATTGAAACTAAAAAAATTTTTTCACTTATTTAAAATCTATAGATGATACATCTCCAGTCATTTGTATAAATAATCTACATGTGTAGCGACTGGGTTGGTTAAACCCAATCCAATTTATTTCTTTATTGATTTATTTCCATTCTGGTCATCTGCCATCACCCACTATCCTGTGCCACAAAGAATTCCAGGAGTTAGAATATAGACAATGTAAATAAAATTGTAACATCAATTCAAATCTGAAGTAAACCCGTAGTGGAATAGCAAAAACTGAGGATGAAAAATCATAAAAAATGAAGACAGAAGAGGATCCAAGGATGAAGAGGAGGATTTGGCATTGGAGAGAAGTGATGAGGTACAGAGAGAAGAGGGTGGATTGGCACTGGGGTTGTCAATTCAATCAATGGGTCTCTTGCTCCAGGAGGGGAATGATGTCATCTTCTGACAAAATTATAATAAAAACAATCAAAAAAATTACTTAAAATTCCGTTAAGAAAAAATTAAATGAATTATAAATGGGTGATCGATTGATGCAACTTAAAATTGGACGCAGTTATGTAAAGAACCATGTGCAAAAAGTAAACTTTAGATAGAGCTACTTTTATTTAATTATTTTTTTATCATCAGTCTCTTGACTAGTTTGATGCAGTTTCTCCAAGCTGTATCTTGCGGAGTCGTTTCATATCTACATACTTGTAACTCCCAACATTTTTTTTAATTTGCTTTATATATTCTAACCTTCATTGATGAAGATTCCAGATGCTAGCCTGTTCCAATAGGTTCACTTTATAGACCACGTTGGATTTCTTATTTGTTGTACTTTGTGATCTCAACTTCTTCCATCTTTTGTACAATTCAATTTTTGGTACTAAATGAAAATGATAAGAGAGGATGTCACTTCCTCTGTACATTCTTACATCCTGAATCTGTCTTGCTATTTTTGTGTTTGCAATTATTTAATCAATAACAGACTTAGTTCCACGGGCTGACCGGGTGTATTTATGGATGTCCTTTTTATGATAGAAAGTGTTCACTATCTTCAACCTGTTATACATTACCAAATCCATCAATCGTCTTCCATTTTCATTTTATACTTTGCTCCAAAAGTAACCTGAATTGACTAATTTCCCACTCTTGCATTCAAATCTCAAATTAATAGAACACTATCTTTATTATTGCATATATCTACGAGGTGTGGCTATTAAATAACAAGACTGACGTTGTAAAAAATTTCATTTTTATTTTATACATAATCACTTATTGTCACCTTCAATATACACTCCTTCTCTATCCCTACAACGCTCCATGCAAATTTTACATTGTTGGAAACAGCGCTGGAAGTCATCTTCTGTCAGCTCCTTCAGGACATGTGCCGCTCAAAAATGTTTGAAATGAAGCTCACAAAAATGTTTGTTCTGACACTTTGTATGTGATTGAAAATGACCCAAATTTTTTGGAAACGATATTAACATGTGATGAAACGGGAGGTTTTTACTTATGATCAAAAAAGCTCGAATGAGCATGTCAAAATTTAAAGCAATGATGATTGTTTTTTTTATATCCATGGGATTGTGTACCTTCACTGAGTTCCTAAAGGTCAAACAATTAATCAATATTACTATCTTGAGGTACTTTCTAAACTACGTCAAAGAGTAAGGAAAAAACGCCCCAAAATGTGGAAGGACAAATCATAGGTTCTCCACCAAGACAATGCACCAGCTCATTCCGCGTTATCTGTCAAGAGATTTCTAGCCAAGTACAGTATCTCAGTGTTAGAACATCCACCTCATTCACCAGATCTTGCACCATGTGACTTCTACCTGTTCCCTAAGGTGAAGTCTGCATTAAAAGGGACAAGATTTGAGTCTGTGGAAGCTGTTAAAGAGAAAGCGGCACGTGTCCTGAAGGAGCTGACAGAAGATGACTTCCAGCACTGTTTCCAACAATGGAAAATTCGCATGGAGTATTGTAGGTATAGAGAAGGAGTGTATATTGAAGGTGACAATAAGTGGTTATGTATAAAATTATACTAATAAAAAAAAAATTTTTTTCAACGTCAGTCGTGTTATTTAATAGCCACACCTAGTATCACTTTCTGCACAGTCTTATTGAACTTTTCTGATTCATCCTTCTTCGGGTGCATACACTTCGATTACTGCAACATTTCCTCTGTCCTGCTTAAGTGTCATAGTTATTATTCCTTCATTGACATATTCGTAAGATTTTACTTTGGATTCCCAATGTTGATTCACGAGTATTGCAATATTGTATTACGAGTATTGCTCTTGATGTAATTTCAACTCCACTGTAGAACATTGCGTAGTTTCCTATATACTTTGAACCCCTACCTTCTTTTTTGTCTCGGTTATGATTGCTATATCTATTTTCCTTTGTTCCATTATTGTAACTAGTTATAACTAGTTAATAACATTCCTCATAGAAATCCTAAGTTCTTCCACAACCCATCTCTTATTTATTTTTGTTCATGCCATTGTATTTTCCATTGTTGCCAGTCCCATTTCTGAGCCCCTTTAGAGTGCTGGGAGTAATTTTTATTTCCCCCAAATGCGTTAGTAATGACTTGTAATCTTTAACTTAACGCCCGAAATCTCTATCAATCAAGGATAAATGTAAAATTGAGAGAGCAGGGACAAATGAAGGAATAGAGGAAGAATGGATAAATATAAAAAGGGTAACTAAAGAAGTGGCCAAGGAAGCTATGGGTCTAAAGAAAAAATATAGAACAAAGAAACGACTCAAAATATGGTCACCAGAAATAGCCCAAGCCATTGAAAATAAAAATAAACACTATTGAAGTTTTCTTTTAAATTCAACGAAGGACGTAAACAAGATTATAAGAGGCAAGAAATATTGCCAAAGGGGTAGTACGAAAAGCCCATCAACATTCATGGGACAGATTCATAAGAAGAATACAGCATGAATTGCATGGAAGAAAAACCCTTGCATACAACGTTATGAAAGCATTCAACTCTTCAGTAAAAGAACATGTCCGACCCAACTTAATAAATTAAAAAGACTAGATTAAGCATACAAATATCTTTTGAATGATTGTGATATTCAAGATGAGGATATAATGAATATTGGGGTTTTTACAGTGGGCGAATTGACATCGGAAGAATTCCAAGAAGTGATATAAAAAAAACGAAAAGCAACAGGATTGGATGACATAAATGTTGAGTTAATAAAATATGGAGGAATAATCTTGCCCCTCAGAATATTGCTCTTCTTTAATAAGTGCTGGAGAAGTAGTAAGATTCCCAAAGAATTGCAAACATCTAAAGTAATCTCATTGTTCAAGAAAGAAGATTGACTATCATGCCAAAATTACAGAGGCATAAGTTTGCTGGATTCGGCTTATGAAATCTATGCCAGAATCATAAATCAGCGTTTGAAACTAATTACAGATTGTCTGGTAGCAGAAAAGCAAATGGGTTTCAGGAAAGGGAGAACTGGCATGGATACAATTTTTACAATAAACAAATTACAGTAGAACTTTGATAGATTGAAACTTTGTGGACTTAGAGGTTGTCAAAGAATCAAAATGTTGAACTATCAAGAGCATATGGCATATTATATAGTAAACATTAAGAACACGATTTTAGTATTAAAATTACACAATTTTAATGAATACAAACAAACTTAAATGTCCTTGAGTACAATACTGTACTCAAGGACACGGAAGGGTGATTGGATGAGGAGTAAGTGGAAGGAAATGACCTGCCAGCCGTATCGCTACTTACACCACATCCTGTCACCTCGCCACGAGCTGTGTCAAAGTTTACAGAGTGTCGAAGAACCGAAGGTTTACTGTATTGAGAAAAGAAGAGAATTCAGTAAAGAGCTCCATATTGCTTTTATTGACACAGAGAAAGCATTTGATAATGTCAGTGGTTCAAAACTATGGGTAGTGTTAGAAAAAAAGAGGATACCCATACCACTTAATAGCAACAATTAGAAGTATATATGAAGAGACCACTGTAGTACTAAACATAGATGGTAAACTGACTAATCAAATCCCTACAAACAAAGGATTAAGGCAGGGATGTCCTTTATCACCCACAATTTTTAGTCTATATATTATTGATGACATTTTTCGGTCATGGAAAAAGGAAAATAACTTAGGAATAAAACTGGGTGACGACTACCTCCTTAGTGCAGTCTTGTATGCTGATAATATCATTTGCAGAAGTGTGAGGATGATCTACAAAAAGCGCTCTTCACACTAACCAAAAAGATGGAAGAACATAATATGAAGGTAGCAATAAATGAGACAAAAGTCATGGCATTCTTTGGAAAGACTCCAGTAAGATCCAAAATAGTCCTTAATCCTCTGACCATACATCTTGATCATCGTCTCAATGTACCTCACTAATACCTACAATATCTAACTTCAAACTATCCATTTGCTTTTTTAAAATTTTTAACCTACCAGTTTGTTTTGAACTCCTAACATTCCAAGTTCCAACTCGAAGAATTTTAAAATCTTTGTCATTTTGTTGAAGTCACCTCTGATTGTCCTCACCTGTAGATCCAAACAGAAGACTATTTTACCTCCGGAATGTTTTACCAGAGAGGACATCATCATATATTTTTTTTTCATATTATGAAGTTCTCGAAGTTCTTGATGTTCTCGAAGCTCATGAAGACCTGCATATACAAAGTAAGCCTAACCAGAATCATACATGAGGAAGTTTTTCCACGATAATTCTAGTCAGACAGAAGAAGCCGTAGTTTACTATTGCTTTCAGCTTTTTGGTTTGCAGACTGAATGCCCCAGGCCACCGTCTACCAGGTTGGGGTGGGCAGCCCTTCCAGTTTTGTTCACCATGAGACGGTCATCATGCTGATGATTGGTCACATGGCTACTAACAGGCCACACAACGTGAATGTGTGGATAGGACACTAGTCATCTATCCTGGCCGTCTACCAGGGTGGGGTGGGCAGCCCTTCCAGTTTCGTTCACCCTGAGATGGTCATCATGCTGATGAGTGGTCACACGGCTACTAACAGGCCACACAACGTGAATGTATGTATAGGACACTAGTCATCTATCCTGGCCAGTTTCCTTAAGCATTTTGTAAAAGTAATTAAGGGGTCTCCTTCCAGTTGATACCAGAAGCCCTTTATAGCCCACTTTTATTTATAACATACAAAAGAATCTCACATGACTTCCTATTGCCAATAAAATAATGAAGCATAATTTATGTTTAATCATTAGTAGGCTAAACTAAATAGAATGAATAACGTAATCTAATTTCAATCATGTAGTCAGACTTTGGTTTGGGGGACTCAGCCTGTAGAATTAAACCCGTGGCTTATTAGACTGATACATAATTTAAATTTCTGATCAGTGGGTTCTGAAGTCCAAGTCCTCCTAGCTATGTGCCTATCTGATTTTAATTATGAGTGAATGATGCTAAATGAAAATCAACCTCAGTTGAAGATAAAAATACCAAAAATCACTCCCTGACTCAAAGAGCTTTAAAAAAATGCTTGAAAAATAGTTATAGGTGTTTTAATTTTCTACACTTTGATTTGACAATCTTAAAAAAACAAGTTTTTACCACAGAAGCACAACCCCTGTGAATTTCAGCAGACATACGCTTACCTTAGCTTATAGAGCACAAAAAAAATGTTATTAACAATGCAATTTTAACTAAAATTATTGAGGCCATTTTTGAGAGTAAATTACAAACAAATGAGAAATCACACGAATAAACTACTACTTCTGGTTCACTGATTTTTATGAAACTGTTCGTATCGAGTTTTCCTATGGTACTTTAAATTCCAAGTTCCAGTTTCGTACGATATTCCATTCATAAGTTATTTTGTTCACACACACGCATGACGTGCGCACACTAACTCACACACACACACATGCATGTACACACAAACCAATAGTTAAAAACATGTTTTCTGCATTTACTTACAAAATTTAAAAAATTGCAGTTCATAAGTGTTTGTACACAATATTTGTTTTTTACAAAAGCACTAGCACACTACTGTGCATACATACAGTATGTTACATACATGCTAAATACTCAACGTACTATGTAAACACACTGATACTATTCCTATTGTGATGGCTCTGCTTCGTCAACCTTTGGGTTTCTTGGATTAGTAAAGAGAGAATAATTTATTGTCATTTTGGTTTTTTAATTTCATTCAACAGCTTTGTAACAATTTAGTTAATTTTCCATTGCGTATAACTTTACAACTGCGAACATTGTCTGGATCATTTTCCTGGAAATAATCGCACATTTTTTTAAAATGTTCAAATGCTGTTTACAGCCCTTTAACACTAAATGAAAGAAGAGGTTCTTCGTTGTCAATGGTGTCATCTTTTGCAATGGAAATGTGAACTCCACTTTTATGTGAACTATGTATTAGTTCACACAAAAACTTGTGTTGATTAATTCTTTTATCGCTCTGAAATGTTTACACCTAACAAGATATTGCATTATATCATTCATCATGATATGTTTGTACAGTAGTATTAATGAGTGATTCATTATTTCCAGTAACAGCACTAAGCAAACTTTTATACCGTGTAAAGTAAAATCGGGGAATAAAACAAGGGTGGCACAAAATCAAATTAGCGCTAATGGAGGGATTCCTGTAGTGTACTCAACACCACTGTATTAATATAAGATTCAATAAAGTTAAAAAATAAGAAAATAGAGTTCCAGGGCTACAAAAAAATAGTTCTGTTTCTTATCATATGGTCAGCAAATTACACGACTGAGGTATTTAAAAACAGAAGAGGTAGAGGTGTACAAGACACTAGTCAGAGTTATCTCCTCTGAGAGTAATGAATTTCATCATTATACAGCCAGATCTGGTGGTGAATGAAGTGAAAGTGTCATTTGCAAGGTGGAAAGTAGATACTTTTGAGAGGGTCTGGCATGCTGATAAGCATACTTTTCAACTCAGTGAGGAAGGCATGGTAAACCACCATACACCTTGTTTTACTTAGTAAAGCTTCTAGAGGTTCAAACCAGCCTTTTGGTTGATGACCTAAACAACAAGATCCAATATAGATGTAGCTACTAATATCTTCATTCTCATTAGAACTTTACTACGCCAGAATGTAGCATAGTCTCTCAAGAGCAGCTCTATCTTGTTTCATGGAGATCCTCATATCCTGCTCACTTGTTTCCTCAGAAAACAGAAAATTCACATAAGGTACGAGTATTTAAACTGGTCACAATTACCAAACTCATCATTCTATAATGAGAGATTTTCAGGAATTCCTCTCACACAAGGTATTCCATCTTTTTTACATTTACACGAAGGCCCCAATTCAAGTACTCTCCTTCAAATTCGTTCGCCATAAAATTAAGGTCATCCTAACATTTGCCTGATCATCATGGAATTATTAACAAAATTGAAAATACATTACAATAACTACAAATCTATTTTCTTCATGAGTTTTTCAGCTGATGGTTGAGTGCACAATATTTTTACTTTTGGCGATCAGCTGTGATGCCATTCCTTACTTGACTTTTTTGTTTCTGGTTGATGATAGTGAATTGCCATATTGCACAGTCATTCTAAGATGAATTTCAATTTGTGTGACACTTTCACTACTCAGAAATCGAAACACAAATCGCTACTCTAATGCGGTGCATGTTGACAGTGAGGTAGCCATTTTGATACTGATATTGCTGTCCTCCTCTTTGTTTTAAGATCACTCTGCCATCTGTTGGTGATATTTCGCAGCACAAGCAATACTACTGTGTCATAATAAATCAATCATACAACTGGCTGGAATTTTACTGCACCTCTAAGGTTTTCATTTGATACACTCTCAATATTTCTATATGTGTGCGTAGGGGGAGGGGTAGAAATTTCATATTTTTAAATTTTATTTCATTTATTATCAATTATACTGAAATGTTTGTTTATCTTACCAAACGTATGTTTTCCCTTTTATATGATTGGTATAGTGGTACAGTCTTCGCCACGAGTCGGCTGATTTTTAGAGTCGAAGGTTTCTGGTTCAAATCCTAGTAAAGGTAGTCACTTTTATACAGATTTGAATACTAGACAGTTATTATCATAATACTTTGATGGCTGGGGTTTAATTAAACGTACTCTCTCAAGGAATGGTCATCCTGAGTCTGTACAAGACCACACCTCATTTCATTAGGTCATGGGTTTGCTTTTGTTCTTAAATTGAATAAATTGAAATGTCCACACCAATGTAAAATTTTCAATGATCCTTATCACCCTATTCTGTTTTATAAACACCCTTTTTATAGTTCAATGGTCTGTCCATTCACATTTTTAATGTTAAACAGGTTCATGGATAATAGTTTCTTATCATCGCATCCTTTTTTATCTTGTATAGGGCCAATCATCGAGTATGTGAGGTGACTTAAGACATTTCTGGAAACTCTTTTTGAAGTCCACATTCTCAGCAATTCACTGTAGGCTTTTCTCATTTCTCCTGTCCACCTGGTGTTCTGTTTTTACTCTTCATGGAAGCCCTTTACGTCCGTAATTAGTTGTTTGAATTTGGTTTCTTTCATTATATTTTCTCAGTTTATTCCAGTTTTCTCAATATCCTTTCTGACTTCTTTAAACTGTTTATCCGACACCTTAGGTCTTTCATTTAGTATCTGAAAAATTTGTTTTGTAAACCGGTTGTTACTCATTCTATAAAGGTAAGGTCGGTCTACTATCTACAAACCCATCTTGCAAAGAATCTTTCTCTGTTTCTCTTACACCATCATTCCCGGTCATTCTATGGCATTCACTCGCACACAGACACACAGGCTTTATCACAGTATTATAATGTCGAAGTTTGGCTGGTTTTGAGAGTGTGTTCTTCTTATACAAGTGGTGACCATGTACGCTACTTCATAAAATATTTGCTTGGCGTGATTATTTCTTGTAAGGGTAATTTAAAAATCATTTTTTAAATGCAGTTTGTTCTTAATTTTATTTTTTAGTTATTTTATTTATATTACTAAGACAGGTACACAGATGTTTCATATATTTATAAAAAAAATACACTAACTACAATTTAACTGCAACATTACCTATACAAATTCTAATACTGTTGTATACTTTATACAGGTTGAAAATAAATAAAATTTTTACAGTAACAATAAACAATATTTTAAAAATATTAAAAAATCATATACAATATTAAAAAATATTGCTCATCAACTTAAAAAATTTAAGAAAAAAATTAACGTAAGCTCTTTTTATCATTTATTTTATACTATGAGGGTGTTCAAAAAATAATGACGAGACCAAAATTATTAATGTAGAGAAAAAAATTGTTCATTTAATAACAATGAAACTTTTTGAAGTTGGTAACCTTAGAAACATTGATTATTTAAAAATTTCAACTCTGAAATGTATATATCTGTAGATTAACAATCAGTAATTCAGGTGGGAAAAATGTCACTGATCTCCATCGATCTCAAAGACCAGTTGGTGTTGCTACTGCTGTTTCCATCAGTAGTGGTAACTTCAACTGTACGTAACATCACAAAAACATACGTCATTGTAAAACATTGCAAAAACATGATGAAAACGTTCGTGTTGGGTCCTCTAGTATTACCTAACTGATCTCCATCGATCTGGAAAAACAGTTGGTGTTGCTACTGCTGTCTCCATCAGTAGTGGTAACTTCAACTGTACGTACCATCACAAAAACATACGTCATTGTAAAACATTGCAAAAACATGATGAAAACGTTCGTGTCGGGTCCTCTAGTATTACCTAACTGATCTCCATCGATCTGGAAAAACAGTTGGTGTTGCTACTGCTGTTTCCATCAGTAGTGGTAACTTCAACTGTACGTACCATCACAAAAACATACGTCATTGTAAAACATTGCAAAAACATGACAAAAACGTTCGTGTCGGGTCCTCTAGTATTACCTAACTTAAGTTTCAATATTCAACTTTGTTCAATGTTACGTTCTTGAGATATTTTGTTCACACACAAAGACCAAAGGCTAAAAACATGTTCTTTTGGGTTCAGGGGGCCTGAAAACATGTGAATCCGGTGAATACTTGATTTTAAAAAATCAACGAGAAAACAATACTTTCCTTCCTATATATTCATTTTATTTTATTTTATTATATTCATTTTATTCTATATTCACTTGTCTTTTATTTATAAAACATTCTTTGACAGAAATAATTTTTATAAAATCAAACTCAAGAATACTATAGCAATTATATATAAATACAGTAGAACCTGTCTCATCCGGACTAATATGGCGACCAGCCGATCCGTATATGGAAAAATTCGGATAAACCAAGGTAATTATAAATAGTTAGAGGCCGAGAAATAACAAGAAATAGTTAAATGTTATTCTCAACATTTCTGTTGGTTTAACATTTGTGTTTGTACACTGTATTCTTTAAAATAAATCAACTAAAATTGGTTAAAAGTTTTTACTTACAGTACGTCTACATCAGTACATAAGTTACTATACGCCTACTAGAAAAAGTTTGTGATTTTCGTCTGATTTACACACTGCAGACATTTTTTTTGGAAACCATGTCACTCAATCTTTGTAATGGCATCACTTCAGTTTCGCTTATTTCGTCTTGATGATGAACATAACTGATCAGAGATTCGATGGTCTTGAATGCCTCAGAGTGAATCATTACAGGCTTGTTGCTATCCTCTTTGGGTTCAGAGATTTTCTCATCACTATTGCACACCATTTCTATGATGTTACTGTATGCAACTTTGTTGAATTAATGTCCACTTAAAACCTCTGAGTAACCACCGCTTGACTTCATCATCATTGATTTCTTAACACCCAGGGAGGGTTTTTACAAGCTCTGCAAACTGTCAAATGACATTCCAGCTGCAACTTTCACTTTTTCATTCCTTACCATTTAACCGAAATTAAAAAGTTAGTTTGGAGATACGTCCGGATATGGGAGGGTCCTGATATCACAGGTTCGGATGTGACAGGTTTTACTGTATATATATATATATATATATATATATATATATATCAATTTTTTAAACATGTTGTACTGTGTGCTGAATTTACTTTAGATAATATTAAATCTTTTCCAGGAATCTTTTCAGATCCCTGGATCCATCATCAGTTAACTCACAAACACTATAAAATTTTTTTTCACTGGCAATGCATTGCCTTGTCAATTCAAGTCATGACTTGAACTGACAAAAAGTCAGTCATGACTTGAATTGACAAGGCAATGCATTGCCAGTGAAAAAATTTTATAGTGTTTGTGAGTTAACTGATGATGGATCCAGGGATCTGAAAAGGCCTTTTTAACGGTAAGATCATTCTTGCTAATTTTGTGTGTTTACTGGTGGTTTAATATTATCTAAAGTAAATTCAGCACACAGTACAACATGTTTAAAAAATTGATATATATATATATATGGGAATAATAAAAATTAGATGACAAAGTAATAATGTATAAGAAAAAAATAACATATTTTGTATTTTGGTAACTTTTATAAACACCGTCAGTAAGGTCTGTTTTGAAATAAAATCTAGTAAGATACAAAAGGCATATTACGTTCTGATAACTCTCTTCCAAATTTCCTCAGATTGGGCCCAACATAACTCCCTTACAACTCTCTCTATCGCCAAACCATCTCTTATTCATTGCTGTTAGCATTGCATATTTTTCCTAAATTTTTACGGTTTGTACCTTGTAGCGACAAACTATGTATTTAGAATATGTTATAATAGTTATTAAAAATTTATATTTTTAAATTCTAAAATGTTTGTGGTGAAATAAGGTTATGTTATTTTTATAAACGTAAAATAAAAATTTATAACAGAAACTTATAATAATCTCAACATTTATGAACAATAACATAAAAGTAAATATTTTATTAACTTACACGAGTGACTTCCAAACAAGAATAATTTCCGACATGTAATCTGTGCTTATTAAACAGTGAATAATTTAATAATATAAAAATTAAATTAATAAACCCCCGAAAAAGAAACCTGTAAAAAGTAAAAAAATTATATAAATTGGCCCTTTAGGTTAAACGTCGTTGGTTCAGGGGACCACTAAGTAAAAGAATAGAACTTAGCTACTTTACTTAGTGGTACCACGACACGACATCAAACTAAAAGGGCCAATACATATTATTTTATTTACTTTTTAAAGGTTTCTTTGTCGGTTTTTTAAAATTTAATTTATATTACATATTTTTTAAACTTTATTTGTTGTCAGTAAACGTTTATTTACAGATATTCATGAAAAATCAGAAAATCATTAATTGCCCCTAAACTAAGTTTCGTACAAAAAAAATGTTTGGGATAAACATAGTAGATTCTTTAAAGTTCTACGGCTGCAATCGTAAAAAACTGTTTTTTTTTCAATGAGAGCACAGGGCCCCCAAGAGTTTCAGCTGACAAGGTGCATACCCTACCTTGTAGAGCACTAAAAATGTAGTAAATGAGGCAATTTTTAATGAAATCGTGGGAGCCATTTTTGCAAAAAATCGTAAAAAAGTGAAAAATCGCACGAATAAACTATTTACTACTTTCGGTTGATCGATTTTAATGAATCACAGCTAAGAACACTCTTGATCAAGTCACCTTTTGAAAAAAAACCAAATCAAAATCGGTTCATCTGTTGGGGAGCTGTGATGCCACAAATACAAATTAGTATTTATGGTTTCCTTTTTAAGATTGTGCCCTTAACATGCATTTTACAGCAAAAGTGTATATAATTAAAGTTGTAGAACCTTTAAAAACCTACAACTTTTATTTCTAACATGTTTTATACAGCGCTTAGTTTAGTGGTAAATAGTGATTTTTTTGTTTTATTTATTTTTACTTTCTCTTGCATATATGAATATATAGGAAGGAAAGTATTGTTTTCATGTCGATTTTTCGAAATCGAGTATTCACCTGATCTACACGATTTCAGACCCCCTCAACCCAAAAAACATGTTTTTAGTGATTGGTCTGTGTGTGTGTGAGTGTGAATAGAATATCTCAAGAACGGAACATTGTACGAACTTGAAACTGAAGGTTGATACCACTAAAGGACCAGACACGAACATTTTCATCAAAATCGGTCAACCGGAAGTAGTAGTTTATTCGAGTCATTTTTCACTGTTTTGCGATTTACTCAAAAATGGCTATGATTTTTTTTAAAAATCACCTCATTTACTAAATTTTTTATGCTCTACAAGATAGGGTAGGCGCCATGTCTGCTGAAATTGTTGGGGAGGCTGTTTTCTCGTAAAAAATTGTTTTTTTAAGATTTTGACTTTAATATTCATTTTAGTGCAAAATATACGTAATGAAAGTTGTAGAGAATTTAAAATCCTACATATTATATTTGTAACTCTGACGGCCAGTTTCTCCAACCTCGGTCAAGGGATTTAACCACGGTTAAAAATTTAACAATGGTTAAATCAGCAGTAATTTGTTTCACCAACACTAGTTATTTTTAATCACGGTCAAATCAACAGATAAATTCGATGGTTGTCAAATTATTTGATTGAATTCAAACTATAACAAGAGTTCATTTTGTTTGGAAAAACATGCTTATTTAGGCCTATCTAAATTGTGCTTTTATTCTAAATGTTGCTTACTTTATCTACATAAATAATAAGTAATTATAAATAAATTTAGACATACATTGTTACAGACTTGTGCATTAAAGTATATTCCAGTTTATTATGTTCTTTTTTTATTAAAACTGTTGTCATTGAAGTGGTTAAAAAATGTGATTATGTGGTTTTTTCCTATTGGGAACTACATTATTATTAACAACTACCCAATTTGATCGCTGCTTTTCGCTGTATTTTTGAAGTGGATTAGGTATGAGTTTGAACAGGGACCCCCAGTACAGTTTGTTCATGGATGGTTGTCAGTTGGTCACTATACAAAGTCGTTTGCCCAACCAGTGTTAGTTAACAAATAATATCGACTTTCTACCAGCTGACTGACTGGGCTGGCCCAGAAGCCGAATATCTGGTTTAAAATAGTTTCAAAACATAGCGGAATATTTATTGCTTTTAATTCGTAATTTAATGTGAGCACTTAGGCCTATTTTTGACAAGACAATATTATCATAAACACTGATTACATTTTCACTTAAAATGGATGATAATTTTGATGTTGACATTATGTGTAATCAAATGCTCAGAAACATAGGGCCAGAACTTGTGTGACCAGTAAGACAAGATTATTTCCATTCAATGGAAGACAGAAAATTTGTTGCAAGGTTGTTATAATCTCTCAAAACAGGTAGTCTTGAAGATTCTTGAACAACTTGAAGGAAGGTTAGAATATCCTACTAACAGAAACAGACCATTTACACCACTGCTTTTGGCGCTTAGATTTTACGCTACAGGTTTTTTCCAAATAGTAACTGGTGACTTAATTAGTGTTTTGAAAACAACAGTGAGTCGATATACAAGAAAAGTTTCAGAGAGAATTGCTTCATTAGTTCCCAGTTACATTCAGTTTCCAGATGAGGGTGAAAAGGAAAAAGTTATGCAGGACTTTTACAGAATTGGCCAATGCCCCAGAGTGATTGGGGCAGTTGATTGCACCCACATTCCAATAATATCTCCAGGAGAAAACAATGCTGAAGTATTTAGAAACAGAAATTTTCCATTTCAAAAAACCAAAACGATACAATATTAAACACCAGTGTAGGTTACAATAATTGCAGAATGAAAACAATACCATTATGAAAAAATCAGATGTAGCCAATAAACACTGAGTTACCACGGTAGCCAACTTCAAAAATAAGTGACAATGGAAATTAACCGTGGTTAAATTTGACCAACATAGTTTTGATCGAGATCAGAGTTGGTGAAAGTTTTGAGTTTAAACGAACTGTCATCTTTTGACCACAGTTAAATTTGATCATGATCAAGGTATATTTGATATATGTTGGTGAAACCGGGTATGAATGTATTTATGTAGCGTGGTCACTAATGACCTAATAGTCGATGCGACCTTAAATAAATACATAAAAAAACTGAACTTAACACTTTATAACTGTATACTAAATCTTAACATACACCAAATGAAATATTATTCATAAACAATCTTAATAAAATTCTATTAGAACAGTTTATAAACTGAGGTTTTTTACCAATTTCTGACCTCTCAGCAAAATCAGAGCAGTAAGCCAGACCTAAATTACTTTAATTTGTGAAATAGTTGCTGTAATAGTGAAATTCAGTTGTTTTATTAATCTTTAATTGATTCTCAGTATAAATCTTAAAGACAAAGACTAAAATCAACGAATGAGATATGTTATAAAAGTAAATAAACAAAAGCAAAAGCATTGTTGGAATCAGAGACGACCATAACAGCAAACTAGTGAGCGTAGATCAAATATTGGAACCAGTTTGGATTTAAAGTAAAAAATTTGGTGTGAAACACTCACAAGACTTTCTCTTGCCAATTTAGATAATTAACAATATAACCTATATTTAATCATGAGTAAACAATATGAAATGAAAACATAACCTAATTTTAATCATTAGTGAATGACACAAAATGAAAACCAACCTGTGCAGCACTTTAAAATATGGAAAATCAGCAATTGTCGCTAACTAGGCACTGTAGAGAAAAATGCTTAAAATCAAAGTTTTAGGTTTTATTTCCTATAAATTTTGTCTTCAAATCCATACTAAGACTGCAATCTTGAAAAATCTCATTTTTTGCCGATTTTGATGAAACAAAAACAGAAAATCACTAATTAATTGCTGCTAAACTAAGTGTTGTATAAAAATATGTTCGAAGTAAAAGTTGTAGGTTTTTAAATGTTCTAAAACTTCGATTAATATACTTTTACCCTAAAATGCATATTAAAGCAGTAATCTTAATCATACAATTTTTTTTTACAAGAGCACAGCTCCAAGAATTTCAGCAGACATGGTGCTTACCCTATCTTGTAAAGCATAAAGAATAATAAAAAAAAAATTTGTAGGAGCCGTTTTCGAGAAAATCACAAGAATAAACTACTGCTTCTAGTTGACAGATTTTGATGAAAATGTTTGTGTCGGGTTCTCCAGTAGTACCTAACTTAAGTTCCAAGTTTCAACTTCATAAAGTATTCCATTTTTGAGATACTTTGTTCACACACACATGCGTGCGCATACACACATACAGACCAATTGCTAAAAACACATTTTGAAAACGTGTATAGGATCCGGTGAACAATCGATATCGAAAAATCGACATGAAAACAATACTTCCCTTTCCTATTTGTATTCATTCATATAGGACAAGAGAAAGTAATAAGCACCCTACAATATTATTTATTTCTATTGTATAAATATAGTAAATTTCACTATAAACTTTTCAGCTGCTTTGATCTTTCTGATCTACCTACATGTGTTTTGGTGGATCCACCATCAGAGTACATACATTTGACTCACCCTCATAAAATATTTCAACAATGTAATACAGAGGATTTTGATTTTAAAACAGACCTCAAAGAAGATAAACATTTTTTAATACACTAACAAAAGTTTAAAATTTGTAAAATAAAAGAAAAAAAGCATTAACTAATATCACTATTACACAATCCATCATTCAGTCGAAGAATTTTTATAGTATCCATGTCATTCACACGATCTTTAATAATTTCGATATCGCCTGAATTATGATCGTTAACCCTATGATGATTGCGCATATGAACGTTCCAGTATGATCTTGTTGTAAATCCTTTTTTACAATGGACACAAACATGAGGTTTTTCTCCCGTATGCGACAGCATATGAACTTGTAATGAAGACTTATCAAAAAAACCTTTACTACATCTATCGCATTGAAAATTACGTTCGCCTCTATGAATTTTTAGATGTCTTTTAAGATTATTATTACCAGAAAATGTTTTTTTACAGATTTCACAGGTTATATAAGCAACGTTACTAGAATGACTCATTGACATATGAACTTTCAATTGATCTAACACTTTAAAACGTTCCTCACATAATTTACAAGGGTATGGTCTATCGCCGGTGTGATCACGAATGTGTACATTCAAATACGACGATGTTGTAAAACCTTTATTACATACAGGACAAATAAACGGTTTCTCACCAGAATGTACACGTAAATGAACTGTTAGTGATGATTTTTCCATAAATGTTTTCGGACAAATATCACATTTATATGGTTTGATACCAGAATGAACCATAAGATGACGTTTCAAATTTGTATTTCTCGTAAATGTTTTATCGCATAAATTACACTTAACGTATGTCCTATCATCAGAATGATGTAACGATAAGTGATTCCGTAAACGATCCATTACTTTAAATCGTTGATCGCAAAGATGGCATGGAAATGGTCGTTCACCGGTATGGCCTCGCATGTGAATTGTGAGACGTTGTTTCTCGCTAAACGCTTTACTACATATCATGCAAACGAATGGTTTTTCACCACTGTGTATGCGATAATGTACTTTCAATGCTGATTTTTCTGTGAAATCTTTTCCGCAAGTATCACATTTGAATTTTTTCTCACCAGTATGTCTTAATATATGTTTGTTTAAGTTACCTTTACATGTAAATGCTTTGTTACATACGTTACAAATATGTTTAGCAATTCTTCCTCGTGTTCTTTTCTTTACGACCATAAATTTATGAAACGTAAATGGTGATAATCCATCATTAATTATTTTTATATTAGAATTGTTATCTATGGTTGTACTATTATTAGAATCTGATTGCCCATCATTTTCCTCATTTTCTTTTGAAATTTCTTCTGTATTGTTTTCTTCCTGAGATGTATCATCCATAGTGTCTTCATCAGATTGTTCCTACACAACAACCAAAAACACGAATTAAAGTATCTCATAAGTTTTTATTCGCTTTTACTTATTATAGGACTGACTGTACATCTAATTTAACCCTTCTAAGCCCTACATTATTTCCCATAATCTACCTTAATGGAAATGCTTACAGATATTAAAATGTTTGCGGTTCACACTAGCAAAATGGTCGTGATATTTGAAAGAAAAATCTGCCATGAAACACTCACAAGACTTTATCTTGCCAATGTAAATATTGAAAAATATAACCTATACTTAAAACCAAAATTAAGCAAATCTTTATAATAATACATCATGCAGCCTATACTCAATCTAAAGGCCTATTCCCACAAACAAACAACTAGCAGTTAGTTTAAGTTAAAGTGCTTGTATTAACTAACAAAGCTAGTGACTTTGAACAAGTTTGATTTTACTAGCGCTAGTAGGGGAGAAAAGGTCAAATAATTGACTAGCACTAGTAAACTAGCTCGGAATGTTTGGAAACACAGTTACTAATAAGCTGCTAATACTAATAAGCAGTTACTAATAGCAGCTAGTAAACTAGTGTTCTGGGAACCATCACCAACATGCTATAGTTGATTTCACGTTCAGAATGCAATACAGAAAGTCCATTAGCAATGTATTTCATATGGGAGTTTGAGCACTACTACTCAAGTAAAAATATCGTCTCCGTCCCACAACACATTCTCATTTACAAACTCCTATCGAATAATGTAATACATAAACATACTTAATATTTGTATCATTTTAAAGATCTGGTACTGACAATTATTATAATAATGGAATTGTTTAACAATTTTATTGTTTTTTTTAAATTATTTTAAAGTAAAGAATAGTTATTGTTTAAATCTTGATAGACAATTACGATAAAAGCAATTATTTCTTGTTTGAACACCCCTCTTTATCCGACGGGGGTTAAAAATAGACTGTATGTTTGGTATAAGTTCACAGATATCAAAATAATTCAGAGATTCTCGGAATATGAAACACAACCAGTCATTTATCTTTGATCTGGTTTCGAATCAGTGATTTTTTTCAAACTCTGTAATTATTTCTGTTGCCGTCCAACATGTGATTTATCATACTTCAAATTACAGATAAAAATCTATATTTTATACCAAAATAATAAAATACATATGTCGTCATTGAAAGAAATAAGTTATTTGAAGTGAAATGCAAAAAATGTGACAAGATTTAAACTTCCAACTTTGTACGAGCGTATCTTATCTAAATATCAGAGTACTGTAATAATAACATTTATAGCTAAAAATACAATTTATTTGGAAGTGAAAGTAATTCTTAGAATGAAAATGAGCTTGTTAGAGCGTGGTAAGCGAAACTAAATATTTTTGCATGTGACTAAATATTTTTGGATGTTGCCGGTGAAGGAGACTTATTGTATTGGCTGTATCTGATGTTTTCTATTCACCTGATAACACAACGGGTTCTCATAAGAGCTGTACTGTATTCTGATAACAAAACAAATGGTTTTGTAATTTTGTTGAAAGGTAAACACGTAAACTACTACGAATATAGACATGGTGAACAAATCCAGTACTTGGCGTCATTCACACACACACATTGATGGAGATAATACTCTGACCACTATCATAATGTGTCTAAAATTGCTTGAAACGTAGGAGTGGGGTTGGAGGAGAGTAATAAGCCTACATACACCAATAGATCTGCTCCGAATTTTAATTAGCGACTAAAATATTCAGTCCAAATTGTAATAGTATCAAGGCCTTACAATTAATAAACAATGTAAATAAATCAATCACCTGTGCTTCATACTCTTGGTAATCTTTATCTTCATCATCATCTTCTCCATCATAATCATCACTTTCATCAGAGGTGTCCTTAGTTTCTGGTGAATTATTTTGAATTACTTCTATTAAAGATGAATCATTCTCTGATGTTTCCGAATCATCTAATATATGTCTATCAGGTTCATGATTGTTTATAATTTTAGACAAACTGTTTATAATTGTAGACAAACCAATTTTTAATTTATTTTTGTTCAGTTTGGTTTTTATTTCTTCATTTTTGATATCACCGTTACTTTCCTTCAAATAAAAGAAACACCTTATTATGTTATTTGAATACAATTATACATTTATTTAAATTGTAAGGTTTTGGATTTATTTCTATGGGTGACAATTTATGAGGTATTGATTTGGATTGTTTGTATTACAATTAAAATACTGTATTTGCCAGTGAATAAGACACTTTTTTCTTTCAGTAACTCGTCAAAAAACAGGGTGCGTTTTATACAACAGATGGGAATTTTCTGTAACTGTTTTAATGTTTACTATACAGCATTACAATAATCAAAAAACTGTAAATTACATTATTACTATCATAACGTTATTCAAATGAATGAACCTTATTATGGAAAAATTCCTGGAACATCAAAATCCAGAGGATATTATCTGTTGACAATGAGTCAACAATAAAGTACAGTGTACAAAATTGCATTGTCTCATCACTGATTAGTCTTTTTTTTTAAAAATATGTAATGGAAATCACACTCACTTCCTGCATCAGGTATTAATTGTTTTGTCCTCTTTATACATGGAATAAATGGATGTCACCGGGACAAGAAATAACACCAGGGGGAATATTTAACATCCTTCCATAACACAGGTCTGCAAATGGGCCAAAACTTCCTGGAACAATGTTGTGAATTCTTTCACGAAGTGCGGCATCAGGAATTCTTTGGATGAAGCTAAAGATGATTTATTGTTTGAAAACAGCTCAAATTCTTCAAGTGACTGTGTCTCCAACCAGGACTGATGTGTATCGTAATACTGTATACACAAGAAATTTCAATCTTTCTAAATTACCGATTTAGCAATACAAATACTCGTGTATTGTACTTAAAAATAAAACTAATGATGAAAATAAAATTCTCAACCATAAAAATAAAAAAAAAAGTTTAACATTACAGAATGAAATCCTGCTTGAAAACGGGAGTGCGTCTTAATACACCGGCAAATGTGGTAAATCTGACTAATCGAGTTCAAATGGTGAGAATCAATGACTATCTAAGTGACCAGGTTTATATAGATTTTGGGGTCCCTTAAGGTACAGTATCAGAGGCCCATTCTTTTCTTTAATATGTAAAACTTCTGTTACAATTGCAAATAAATGGTACAACAGTAGCTTTTGCAGACGACATTGTACTACTGTTAGCAAGACCATACTGGGATACACCTAAAGGAAAAGCAAGAGATGGGACTAAAAAATTGTTAAGAGGTGACTGGATAGTCAATAAGGTACTTAGTCGTTTTTTTGCTTTGATGGGAGGAAAACATTAATCGATTATATCAGCACCTGAGGAAAACTATAATATATTTATTTGTTGTTAAGGTCAACAGCCAAAAGGCTGGTTTGAACCTCTAGAGGTTTTACTAAGTAAAAAACGAGGAGTGAGGTGGTTTACCATTGCCTTCCTCACTGAGTTGAAAGAGTATGCTTTTCAGCATGCCAGGCCCTTCGAAAAGCACCCACTTTCCACCCTGCAAATGAGACCTTCACTTCATTCACCACAGGGTCTGGCTGTATAGTGAAATTCATTACTCTCAGAGGATATAACTCTGACTAGTGTCTTTTACACCTCTACCTCTTCTGTTCTTAAATAGTTCAGTCATATAATTGGCTGACTATGTGATAAGAAACAGAACTATTTTTGTAGCCCTGGAACAAACAGATCGAGTGCAAAATTATTTTAACACTCCACCTGCCTGTTATGGGCAAATATTTATTTAAGAAACTTAGAAGTGTCCATAAAATTAAAATCCTGAAAACTGTTTATTTTTCTACGGTGCAGTCACTCAACTTAGGGATTATGGGTTAGGGTAGCGCTTCATATGGCTATCTGAGTCTCTTGTTAGTAGTACAGAAACTAATTTTAAAAGTTATAAGTAGAAAACCACCTTACTATCTATCAGAACAACTTTTTACAAAATTTCACGAGATGAATGTCAGGCAACTCTTTGTAAGGGAGATCTTGAGAAAGCTACATAAGAGTAAACTGAAGTTGAAAATCCATTGTACAAATGGATGCGAGTATAAAAATTAACATAAAATGTTAAGATAAAAATTGTATTCTTTTTTTGGAAATAAAGTATTATTTATTAATCAAATCTGTAGTAATACAAGAGCCGTTTTTTTCAACCTCCAAAAGACCATAAATAATAGACAAGTGAATACATAAAAAATTGTTTTATCACTAAAAGTTATGGCTACTTTTGACATTATCACCTTGGCGACTGAGGTATTTGTTGTACCTATGAACAAGCTTTTCGATGCCCTCTATATAGAATATGCTCTCCATATAGTTTCTGCAATAGAATTTTCAAAAGTTTGCAGATCTTTGCTGAAATCTATCATTATAGAACATTACGCGACAAAAAACTTTGTGCTCACTGGGTCCCAAAGATGTTGACTGACAAACATAAAACTAGCCGAATGGCTTCAACTTCGAAGTTTCTTGACGGTTATGCCGCTGAAGAAGATTTTTACTAAAATATTTTTGATAATGATCGTAGATGAGTGAGAATTCAATAAGACACCCGAAAAAAACAACAATCACAACAACAGATACACACAAATTCACCAAAATTTAAATAAACCTTCAAGAACCAAAAGGTTATGACTACTGTGTCATGGGACCAAAAATGTGTGTTGCTTGTCAAGTTCATGCATATGCAGACCATGATTAATGCAACTGTTTATTGCAAAACCTTAAAAAGTTTGCCGAGAGCCATTTAAAGCAAAAGAAGAGGCAAGCTGTCTTCTGGAATTGTTCTGATCCCTGACAATGCCCGTCCTCATAGTACTGTTGCAATCCAACAGCTCCTTGAGCAATTTCAATGGGACATTTTCAATCACCCGCCCCATACAGTCCTGAACTAGCACTGGGTGATGCCCCTGAACTGAAGAAGTGGCTAGGAGGGCAGCACTTCCAAACTAATGAGGAGCTTTAAGACGTCAACTCATTTAAATCCCATTGGCTGCAACATTTTATAAAGAGGTTATGGGAAAGCTTGTCCACAAGAACAAAAAATGCCTCAATCATCAAGGTGATAATGTCAAAAAGTAGCCATAAGGGTAGGCCTATGTAACTTTCAGTAATAAACGTTTTCTCTATAATCACATTGTATTAAAAAAATTGTCAGATTAAATGATAAAAAATATTAAAGGCAGCTTATCATGGTCTGATTCTTTCTCATATTCTACAGAGTGATTTTTTAGTCCTTTTACCCAATTGTTAATGTCTGGTAATTTTTTTCTAAGAAAGAGAAATTTTGCTTTGTGACACTAAGTTGGTAGCCCTACTCAACTGGTATAGATACGGAAGTGTGAGTTGATTCTATTTGAGCTGTGTAAAATTTTGTGCCATTTCCGGTTGTGTTATGAACAAAATGTCTTTTACCCTAAAACAACGGGTTATCATTCTTGAACAATATTTCGCAACAAAATTGAGCGCGAGTTTAAAAGAATCATTTCAAATTAAATTTGTTGGTTTCCTCCACTAGAAAAATGTCAATTTCTAGGCTAACAAATCGATTTCGAGAGACATGTAGAGTTTGTGACAGGAAACATAGTGGTCGACCAACTTTCTTGACAGATGATGTTTTAAAGAATGCGAAAACAAGATTGCACAATTCTCCATGAAAAAGCTTACGAAAACTTTCCTCGCAGGTTGGTTTGTTATATTCGAGTGTTCAGAAAGCTGTTAAAGAATTGAAATTGTATCTGTATCATGTATTGTATATGTATCATGTATTAGTCCAAGAACTTCAGCCTCCAGATTTAAACAAGTGATTGCAATATTGCCGTTAGTTTAGGTCTTTCGTAAATGATAACGGAATCAAAGTTTTAAACAGTGTTCTTTAGTGTGAAAGCTTGGATCCATCTCAATGGTTATGTGAACAGTCAAAACTCTCGAATTTGGGCAGCTGAAAATTTTAACGCTTTACAAGAAAAATCCTGCAAAAATTGGTGTGTGGTGTGCGATATCTCGTCATCGTATATTCTTCGAACAGATAGTAAATGGTGAAGTATACAAGACAGCGCTACATGCCACACGAGAAACAATGGATTTTCTGCAAGAGTTCTTTGATGGTCGAATAATAATAAGCAAGGGCTTATGGTCTCCAAGGTCCCCAGACCTCACATCTCCTGACTAATTTTTGTGGGCTACATTAAGCCTGAGGCCTTCAAAAACAATCCTCACACTACTGATGAACTTAAAGTCAATATTACAGACTTAATCACGAATGTAACCAATGCAATACTTAAAAAGGTTTCTGCTAATATACTAAAAAGAGTTCAAGTGTGTACAACCGCAAGGGGTGAGCATTTTGAGCATATTCTTTAACAATTATGTAATTTATGAAGCTTTTTATAAAATCTCTATTGTAAGTAACAAATACATTTCTTTAATACACCTACATTTCCCTTTCATAAATTACATTACAAATTGGGTAACAGGACTAAAAAAATCACAATGTACATGATATTTTAATGTCACAGTTTGGATCCACATATTGTGAAATTTCTCGTTGAATAAGCCCCTTTATTCATTTCAGGAACTTAAATCATAAGCCACAACCCCCGTTCGCTGGATAAAAGTGTGAAATGTAAAATACTAAATTATTACTGCGATTAAATTAATAAAATATTAAAGTTAATGGTATTTATTTATTTAAATTTAATTGTCTGCACAGTCTTTTGACCAGTTATGGCAGACAATAGATATACATAAAACAAATAGAATATAGAAATGTATGAATAATTAATAAATAATAATAAACTATAGTACTAATTTATATAGTAAAATTAGTATATACACTAAATATAGCAAAAAGTAAGTAAAAATAATAATAACGATACTAATGATATAATTTGTCCATAACAGGCAGGTGGAGTGTTAAATTACTTGCACTCGATCTACTAGTTCCAGGGCTACAAAAAATAGTTCTGTTTCTTATCACATGGTCAGCAAATTATATGATTGAAGCATTTAAGAACAGAAGAGGTAGACGTGTAAAAGACAGAAGTCAGAGTTATCTCCTTTGAGAGTAATGAATATGATTATACAGCCAGACCCTGTGGTGAATGAAGTGAAGGTGTTATTTGCAGAGTGGAAAGTACATGCTTTTAAGAGGGCCCAGCATGCTGATAAGCATACTCTCCACTCAGTGAGGAAAGCAATGATAAACCACCTCACTCCTCATTTTACTTAGTAAAGCTCCCAGAGGCCCAAACCAGCCTTTTGGCTGATGACCTAAACAACAACAATGATATAATAATGTGAAATTAAAATCACATGAAAACTACCTAACATATAAACTTTTCTTAAATCTACAATAATAAAATGCTTGAAAACTACAGTGGTTAAACTGAATCATGAAGCACCGGGGGATACAAATAAAACTAGCAAAGAAAAAAAAGCAATGGCAGTCCGACAAAGGCATTTGAATCAATATATAAGAAAAAGTTAACTGCAAAACTAAAATTAAATAAAAATGTTTTTAATTTGACTGATACAAAGTATTCAAGCACTTGGATATCTTATTACTAACAATATAATATACTTTATTGAAAATATCTTGGCATTCAGAAGTTAAAAATCTGGTGTGAAACACTCACACAACTTTCTCTTGCCAATGCAAATAATTAACAATATAACGTAACATTCGTCATAAAACATTAGAAATAAACAAAAAACTAACCTCAAAAAACATAACCTAATTTTAATCATGAGTGAAAGACGCAGTATGAAAATCGAACTCAGTTTGAATTTAAAAAACGAAAAATCACTCTTTCGCGCTAAACTAGGCTCTGTAGTGAAAAATGCTTTAAACAAAAGTTGTAGATCTTTTTATTTACTATAAAATTTATTATATACACTTTTGTCGTAAAATGCATTCTAAGGCCGAAATCTTAAAAAAATTGATTTTTCACACGTTTTCGTGAGAAAAAATCAGAAAATCGCTAATTACTGCTAAACTAAGCGTTATACAAAAAAATGTTTGAAATAAAAGTTGTAGAATTTTAAATTCTCTACAACTTTTATTATATAAATTTTTGCGCTAAATTGCATATTAAAGCCGTAATCTTAAAAAAACTATGTTTTTACATGAAAACAGCCTCACCGAGAATTTCAGCAAACATGACGCCTACCCTTTCTTGTAAAGAATAAAATAATGTAGTAAACCAGGCGATTTTTAAAAAAATCGTAGGACCAGTTTTTGAGAAAATCGCAAAAAAGTGAAAAATTACACGAATAAAGTACTACTTCCGGTTGACCGATTTTGATGAAAATGTTCGTGTTGGGTCCGGTAGTGGTATGTAACTTAAGTTTCAAGTTTCAAGTTCGTACGATGTTCCGTTCTTGAGATATTTTGTATACACACACACACACACACACACACACACTCACAGACCAATCGCTAAAAACATGTTTTTTGGGTTCAGGGGGTCTGAAAACGTATAGATCCGGTGAAAAGTCGATTTTGAAAAATCAACATGAAAACAATACTTTCCTTCCTATATATTCACATAGGCAAGAGAAAGTAAAAATCTGTTACTTAGGCATATACTTTTACTTATAATCAAATTATAACTATACAAGGTTCTTCTATTTCTGTCTTCATAGAATAACAATTTACTTTCTGAGTTACATGAAGGTACATAAAAAAATCCCTAAAAATAACACATCATCAACTCTGTTTGCTAATGTCTCACTGAATAATAATATTAACAGTAGCATCCCTTCTGTTTTCCAGTTGACAGTGAAGACAAAACCCTTGCAGAAGTTCCTTTATAAGGGACAGAAATAGGGTAATATTTCAATAACTTGTAATAAACATACAGAAGAACAATGAAAAATACAGAAGCAACATAATATTTAAAATCAAAGAAGCTTTAACACTTTCTGATTATAAATCCTGATAATGAGCAGGCAGTTTATGACGATACATTGCTTACAGCAGACCGAAAGTGGCCCACAACAGAAACAATACTATAAATAAATTATAAATTATTTTTTTTTGTAATTCCTAATTTGTGTACGTTGCAATCTGTTCAATTCAGAACAATAAGCAACCCCATGACCCAATAAGATGAGGATGATGTGTATCACGTGTAAATGAGGTGTAGTCTTCTACAGACTCAGGTCGACCATTCCTAAGAGAGTATGGTTAATTGAACCCCAACCATCAAAGTACACCGGTAACCACTGTCTAGCATTCAGATCCGTATAAAAGTAACTACCTTTACTAGGATTTGAACCAGGAACCTTCGTCTCCGAAAATCAGCTGTTAAACAGCTGATTTTGGCGACGAAATTATAAATAGCATTATTTTTTTATTTTTTGTTAGCCTCCCAACTCCCCTCACAGCTGACCCTATCCACACCAAGGGAATACATAAAGTGGGGGATTGGAATGGCAGGTTGATGGGGCAGATTGCGACAGAACAGCAAAAGCCTTAATATGCCGCTATCAATCCAAAATTGGAGGCCTCTAGTAGGTAACCTATACAACAACAAAGAAAAAACAAATTAAGGACCTTTAAAACAAGAAAAGGGGCACAGACTGAAGAGAACCTCACAGAATTAACACACTCATAGAAAAAAACCAGTTAAAACAAAACAAGGCCAAAACCAGGAAAGCCAGAAGGAAACCAGCACTCCCCCATCACACAAACCACTAATGCAATATCATCTAATAATGTCATCTAGTTTCCACATTTTCTTTTCCTTTTTTTCAATATGCTTCACGCACTGTTTCCATTTTTCTGGGGATACCTCTTTCACGGCTTCAACCAGCAAGACTTTAATGTCTTTCATTTTGTATGCAGTATTTTTTCGGGCAACATAGACTTTCACTTGACTCCATACTAATTCGATAACATTAAGAGTACAATGATAAGGTGAAAGCCAAACACAATATGACCCTTGGGTTCGGCTAAATGATCCAGTCAATACTTACTGACTAAAGATATTAAAAAAAGAAACACGAACATAAAGAAACGTACATTATACTGAAACGAAGCTAATTTAAGCACACACAATACACTTTTATACAAAACAATATTAACCTACTGTTACGGAAAATAAAAGAATGTTAATAGTATTAAGCTTTTAGAACAACTGATGTCAATGGTTTGTAGTCATTGTTCATGAGTCATTTTAAACATACTGTAGTTACAACAAATCGTCGCATGAAGTAGTGTGTTGTATATACACGCACTACCACACATGCAGTTTGTTTATTTCATATCGCTTTCTAGCAATGATTAAACTTTAGTAAGGTTGGTTTTATTTGGTATTGCAAATGAATACACATGGCAGTTTTCAAAGTATAAATAATGAAGGAATATTCTTTAACATGCTCTAATGCATGGATAAGGGCAGAGTAATTTAAACAATCAAAAAATATTTTTTATTCATCATTACCAGAATTTATTTTTGATCTCATCTATATAAATATTTCCTTTATAAATATTTTTGTAACAATTCTACAAGTATATTAATTTTAAGCGAACTTAAATTAATTCCTCTAGTAGTTTTATTTATCTCGTAAATATATTCCATTTAAAAATAATATATAATCGAATTAAAATATCAGTACAAAAGTAAACTATTTTATTAACGGAGGAAATGATAAAGGGCATTTTTATAAGTGATAACAGTATTTTATCACCCGTCTATTGTGATTACAACCGGATATTAATAAAATAGTAGTAAAAATTACTGTGTTTACAAAATAAATGTTATTTGTTGTAGTAAAAATCTAATGTCAAGATTAATATCAGCAATAGTTACAACTGTTTTCAGAAAAAAAAACAGTTCACATTTAGTAAAGGAACATAACCTTACTTTAATTAGGTCATTAAATGAATTGTTACGGTAATGTTAGTTAATATAGATAACAAACAAAACAGTGTTTAAATTGATGTTAATACATTAATAATTAACATAAATAACCTTTTTATCCTGTGGGTTGTTTTCTTCTTCGTGATCCATATCAATTTGATATTGCAGAAGAAAGATTGAAAACAACCAAAATAACCCTAAATTTATGGTTATGTACAGGTACAGGAAAAAGAAAACGATTTTAGTTTACCAAATTTTAACTGCGTTGAGACTACGGAGGTCACGTGACCAGAACGTTTCATAAGTTGCATAAATGTTCCGTTCCGTTTATTTAGCATTCTTTTATTCATATTAATAATTTGATTAGAAAATTTTCCTATTTAAATAACTATTTGGGTCACCGCTATGCTTAAGAATAATAAATAACCCAGAACGACAGAGCAAAAGGTCCGAGATTCGAGTTTTATTCCCGACATGAGTTCGGAAATATGTTAAAATCCACGATAAACTGTACCAGTGAAGACGCTAATAGTATTTTCAATAAATAAAAATAAGTAATCATACAAAAAATGTCTAGACTTTAAATTTATTACATAGTATTTTTCTACCTTCCAATAAACTGGTAGGCCTAGTGTGTATTCAATACTTGGCGACCCCCCTCGCTTCGCTTCACGGCTATTAGGTATAACTAAACTTAAAACTTTTAACTTCTCACACAACCTTACACGTTAAAGCATCACTCGCGTACAAATAAAAAAAGATTAGTACTGGGAACATGAATTTTGTAGACATCAATACAAATCACCAGTGGGAAAATAATTTTTTGAAGGTCTACAAACTTTCTATGCAGAATTCTGATGTGACATAATTTTTATTTTCTTTCGTCCCATGTGAAAATACATACGGAAGGAAAGTCTTGTTTCACGTCAATTTTCGAAATCAAGTATTCTCCAAAAATACACTTTTTTACTTTCTCTTGCCTATATGAATATTTATATAGGAAGGAAAGTAGGTATTGTTTTCATGTCGATTTTTCACCGGATCTACACGTTTTCAGACCCCCTGAACCCAAAAAACCTGTTTTTAGAGATTGGTCTGTGTGTGTGAACAGAATATCTCAAGAACGGAACATCGTACGAACTTGAAACTTAGGTTAGACACCACTACCGGACCCGACACGAACATATTGATGGGAGTGAACCACTTTACCTCATGCAGATCACTATTTAAAGAGCTGCAATTGCTCACAGTTCCTTCTTTGTACATTTTTGAAGTGATAATGTACGTAAAGAAAAATACCTTTTTACAGAATTTACATGTTCACAACCACTACACAAGAAACAGAATCGATTTTTATGTTGCTAATCACAACACTAAATTGTTTGAACAAAAACCAACTTATGCAGGTAGAAAATACGCCAATAAATTGCCTCAAGGTTTAAAAAGTTGTGACAATTTAAGTCATTTTAAAAAAAGCTAAAACAATATTTGATTGATGAAACATTTTATAGTGTGCACGAATTCCTATCTAAATAGTTTTGGTATTTAACTTTAATTAAACAAGTATTGTGTACAATTTGATACAAAGGAGTTCATGACAAGCCTGCTGAGTTAAGCAGTGGTAGGAGGAAATTATTGGTAAGTGATGAATTTATCATTGTGTTTATTTTTTTTATTTTTCATTGTGCGTGATATTTGATTCAATAGGGTTCATGACAAGCCTACTGAAGTAAGCAGTAGCAAAAACAATTTTTGGTGGGGTAAGTGATGAATTTATCATTGGTGATAAACTTTCAGTTTTATCTTGACATGTCCTATACTCCCTTTGGAGTCTCCAGGATGAAAAAAAAAATTCATCAAAAACGGTCAACCGGAAGTAGTAGTTTATTCGTGTCATTTTTCACTTTTTTGCGATTTTCTCAAAAACGGGTCTTACGATTTTTTTAAAAATCGCCTGGTTTACTAAATTTTTATGCTCTACAAGATAGGGTAGGCGCCATGTCTGCTGAAATTCTTAGAGAGGCTGTTTTCACATAAAAATTTTTTTTTTTTTTAAGATTGCGGCTTTAGTATGCATTTTAACGCAAAAATTTATTCAATAAAAGTTGTAGAGAATTTAAAAACCTACAACTTTTATTTCAAACACTTTTTTTATAACGCTTAGTTTAGCAGTAATTAGCGATTTTCTGTTTTTTTCTCACGAAAACGTGAAAAATCGATTTTTTAAGATTTCGGCTTTTGTATGCATTTACGACAAAAGTGTATGTAATCAAATTTATAGAAAAAATTAAAAGATCTACAACTTTTATTCAGAGCATTTTTCGGTACAGAGCCTAGTTTAGCGTGAAAGAGTGATTTTCCGTACTTTTAAGCCAAACTGAAGTTGATTTTCATTTTGCATCCTTCACTCATGATTAAAATTAGGTTATGTTTATTGGGGTTAGTTTTTTGTTTATTTCTAATGTTAGGTTATATTGTTAATAATTTGCATTGGCAAAAGAAAGTTGTGTGATTGTTTCACAGCAATTTTTTTTTACTGTGTACATATATACATATAAAGATAAGTGTACTGAGTAAATTTATAGCTCATTACATCACGATATCTTCAAATAGAAAAGACTTATCTCTTCCTGAAAATGTAGAAGTTATGCGATATTGTGAAGAAACTCGTTGCAACCAAAATCAACTGGCCAATAAATTCAATGTTTCTTAAAGACAAGTCAGTAAGCTTTTGAAGAAAAAAGAACTCATGAAGGACGAGTGAAGAGGCAACACCAAGACAAATATGAAAAAAACCGCTGCGGGAAAGAGTCTGTAGTTGAAGAAGCACTACTAAAATGGTTTCCTAAATGGTATAACTAAAAGGTATAATTGATAACAACATTCAAAAATGAATTACAATTTAAACAATTTTTTATTGAAAATTATAACTATAAAATCGTTATTTGATTATGTTGACCATTTTTATAAGTTCATATAAAATATCATATTAACCCACCGGGTTGGTAAAGTTGTTGCCACGAGTCAATTGTCTAATACTAGACTTTCAGAGATTAAGGTTCCTGGTTCAAATAGTAAAGGTAAAGGTAATTACTTTGATACGGATTTGAATACTAGACAGTGGTCACAGGTGTTCTTTGGGGTTCAATTAACCACACTCTCTGAGTAAGTACAAGACTACACCTCATATTCATGTCGTACATGTCATCCTCCTCTTTATTGGGTCATGGGGTTTCTAATTATTATTAAATTCAACAATACCCACATTAGGGATTAAAAAAATACAATTTCATTAATCCAAATCTCAAAAATTTGTTTCAGGGTAATCCAAATGGATTTATGGAGAAAAAACAATATGGCGGAATTGGCATGAATCTATTAACATAAACAAAATATTTCATAGATAAAAATTTACTGACAACGAGTCATCTCTTCCTTGGTTAACCACCATCTCTTCTTCCCATTGGTACATATTGTCATGTTTGCAACAGCAAACAAGTTGCAGATATGTGTAAGATATTGGCTGTCCATTTCTCCCAGTACTGTTCAAGTTGAGGGTGTATCAAATATAAACAGGACTTGCTTTTCAAAAAAATTCTAACTTTATTTAACTAAAGTTACAAATATATCAATAAGGTACTTACGAATAACAGTCCATTCTTTGCTTTAATGGGAGGAACACAGGAATAAATTATATCAGCATCTGAGGAAAACTGTATATTTATTTAAGAAACTTAGAACTGTCCTTGAAATTCAAACCCTAAATATTGTTTACTTTTCTACAGTGAACTCACACTTGATTTACAGTATTTTGGGTTGGGGTGGTGCTTCATATTGCTATTTGAGTCCCCGGTTAGTAGTACAGAAACTAATTTAAAAAGTTATAAGTAGAAAACCGTCTCATTATCTGTTAGACCAATTTTTGCGAAATTTCAAGTCATGAATGTCAGGCAACTGTCTGTAAGGGAGATCTTGAGAAAGCTGCACAAGAGTATATCGAACATCCAAATTAGATCCCATAAGCACAACACAAGAAATAAACATCTACTTCTCCTAAGTACAGTGAGAAATGTGCTGTACGAGCTACACTTCTCTCACTTGGCCCTCAAATTTGATAACTTGCTACCTAAACATATAACTGAACATAATGAAATTAAATTTAAAAATGAAATGCAGAAATGGATAATTACTGTCCGAAGGGACAACATGGAAGTGATACTAGGTGAAACATAAAGTTAATGGTGAGCTCACTTACCCTATTTTTTGTGGTAAATAGTTTAAAAAATTAGTGAAATAATGTTTTTTTACATATCCTGGCATATGATTTTTGACCATAGTTGAAAATGTCAATTTCCACCGCCTCGATTACTGGAATGAATGTATGTATAAAAATAATATAAAATGTTAAGATTAAAATTGTATTTTTTGGAAATAAAGTATTATTATTATTATTTTATACATTATTTTTACATACTCTTCAACCTGAAAATCAATTTTTCTCATTGAATTGGGAGCTTTTTTATTCCATCATCATAAAAACTTTTCGAACGTTCTTGTAACCATTGGAGCACAAAAACGCTTCCATTGCTTCGTTGCCTTCAAAACACTGGTTTTCAAGCACTTCTTGAGGGGTCCAAAAAGATGGTAGTGACAAGGTGATAAGTCTGGGTGGATGTTCGAGTGGTTCCCATCCTAATGGATCCAATTTTTGCAGCGTAGCATTAGCCACACGAGACCTGGCCTTGTCATGTAGAAGAATGACACTTCTGACAAATTGGTTCTTCCTTTTCCTTTGAAATGACAATTTTGTACCATCCAGTAAATTGTAATAAATTGTGGATCGATTATGGAGAAAATCAATGTGAAAAGCACCCTCTATAAGATTTTGGATGCCTCAATATTGGCCTAGGTCGGCAATCATGGCTCTCGTTCTAAACCCACACACAGGTTCTTGACAGGGCGCGGTCTCTAAACTGATTCTGTAATCACTGCAATATTTTGGTTGGGTTCACTCCATCCTTGGCTAAAAACTTGAAGTTAATTTGCTGTTCCTTGGAGACAAGCACTTCTTTCTCGCTCAAGGTTTCTTTTGATACTAAAGGGACATCCAGGTGTCTTCTGGATGGAATTAACAAGAAAAAAAAGGTGGTCATAGTAGTATAACTCACAAGCTCTAGCTTTACCCCTAACCTTGAGAACTGAATGAATGGATGGCTTAGAAGAGACAAAGTGTGAGGGGTCAAAAATAATGCTTGTACTTCAGTTGTGTATACTACATACACGATATAGTATAGTGTGTTTATACTCATAATATATAGTGTAGTTATTAATGAGAATGGTATAAATGGATTGGATCGATATTATTTTATTGATAATGGTACGGTAGACACTACAATTCACCAGGAGCAAACCTTCGTAAAATATACTATACTGACAGGAAAAGTATCAACGAAAGGGAATTTCTAAAACTCGACTTCTTGTACAGAATTTATTAAAATATATTTTTAAATGAACTTTTTATTTTAGTCAACATAAACAAACAACTTGAGCTATAAAAAACATTACCTATAACACAATCTTAAATCTCTAAAAAAATATCACTTAAGAAAATACATTTTACAATCCAGTCGAAATTATAAATAAAATATATTTTTTCTAATTTATAACTCTTTAAACGGTGAAGTCTACAGAAGTTTTTAAGTTCTTCACAGGTTAATGCACATTATAATTATGTTACATTGCAACTGAAGGTGCAGGTGATAACTTGTTGGCAGCATCTATTGATAAACACCGACATGAACATGCAGTAACAGGACATTCCGAATGTTCTCTGAAACAGACATTTCAAATATTTATACATGAGGGTATGAAAATTATAGAGTACCATGAGTTTTGTATTGTAACAATCGTATTCTCCATATCGTTCAATGAAAGTATTCCACAGCTTCAGAAATGCATGGATAGCAGATTTCACCTTTTCACCACTGCTGAAATGCTAGCCTTCCATTGATATTTTAAATGGTCTGAACACATGAAAGTTATTAGGGACAAGGTCTGCTGAATAAGATGGGTGTACCAGAAATTCAAATTTGGTAATAGTCTGAGCTGCCAAATGGATTGAATGTGGGCAGGCATAGTCATGCAGTAACAATACACCCAAAGTCAAAAATCCTCGTCATTTACTCCTGATTGCAGGGTGAAGTTGATTTTTAATTACATCTGAATAAGAAGCATTATACCTTGACGAGCTAAAGACTGCAGATGAAGGCCAAGTGTAGTGACTTCGAACACACATAGCACAGAGCCAATTGTTTTTCGTCAACAATATTCTGGGTTGCCATGTTGTGTTGTACCGCAGTTTACATAACTAAAAATTTTTGATTCTAACTTCTTGAACGGCCACATAAAATATTTGAAATCTTTTAATCCATAAGTTGAAAAATTAAACAGGAAACTGAGATGAAGATCATAGTCTAAGTTTCATGTCAAGCTTAAAGGAACTCCAACTTATTTCTGAAGTGTGATAAAGCGAAGTGGCAACCACTCGCCCAACCATGTCTATTATTGGCTAGATCTTATCTACAGTCTTAGAGGTATGGTTACGGTCACTTCCCTTTCCATGTAATGTTCAAAGATGACTCCTTTTGGATATCAGAATAGAGTGAGTATGAGTTTTTTGCTGATGGTTGAGTGCAGAATTTTTTTAGTTTTGGTGATGAGCCGTGATGCCATTTCTTACATGACCTTATTGTTTCTGGTTGGTGATCACTTTCTGAAATTGAATCACAGATCGCTGCTCTACATCGGTGCACACTGTTAGTGAAGTAGCCATCTTGATAATAACGCTGCTGCCTTCCTCTTCATTCTAGGATCACTCTGCTATCTGTCGGTAACATTTTGATGCTCAAGGAACACTACTGCCACATAATAATCAATCATACAACTGTTCAGAATTTTATTGCACTTTTAAGGTTTCATTTGATACACCCTTGTATAAAGAAAACCCATGCGAGTAATATAAACATATAATGTACTAAAATTAATTCAATATGAAAACCGAATCTTGTGGATATGTAGAATCGTGATCGAATTCTTCCATAGTTTGATAAGTGACATTTATTCTAATGCCTTTTTCAGATAGCCGTATTTGTATTAAAACAAGTGGTTGGACTCTAATGTATGATTAAGATTCGTCGAATTAGTTATCTAATAAAATGACAACAATTTAAAACATTTTTCAAATGGAAAAGTATTTTTTTTTAACTCCCCAAGCAAAAATTATCTAACTGTATTAATATTTAATACCTTTCATCTTAGAAAATCATGGTTTTTTGCCAGTTAGAAAACTACAGATATAATTTTTAAAGGTAAACTTTTCAAGAATCAGTGGTATCGAGACTTGACATTTGGAACTGACACATCCCTACTAAGTAGTACTGTTTTATTACTTACTGGTGGACCTGTACTTGCTTCGTTTTGTTAACTAAAAATGTTGTACCTACAATAAAAGTGGAACTAAATAAATAGCGGACCTCCCCCTCGGCTTTGCACAGGTGAGGCTATAAAAAAGTTTTCATTAAGTAACTTTGTTTCTGCTGAAAACGGTATTTTTCCCAATCGAAAACCCCATAACATTTTTATCGGTTAAAATGCCATCAATATTTATAATACCTCCTCATACACAACATTCTTTGTCTTGTTTCTAGTCATTAATAAAATGTATTGATTACGAGAACTACAAGTTCTTAACAGACCCACATATAACTCTATGCAAAATACATTCTTTGCGCAAATCTAACCCGACGAATTTAAATGCTTGCTCTTGAGATTTATTAATTGTGGTAGCGAAGGATAGCTCAATCAAGAATGAACTCTTTTAAATAAAAAGGGCATGGTCCCTGGAGACAAATGAACGCAACGGCATAATGGTCGGCAATGTCTTTTCATTCAGTTTTATAATAAAAAATAATTTTTCAACTTAAAAAGTATGCACTGACATATTGTTTGAAACCGGGCACTGACATATTGTTTTCTGGGTCTAGGAATTCATTTGTGAAGGTTACAATTCGATAACTTTAACAGTTATGGAGATACCTAATTTTTTTTGATTTTCTGGTAGGATTTTCCAAGAAAAACAAATATTAAGGAATTTTTCGCAAATCTATAATATGGTAATAGCTTTCAAACGACACCAAAATCATTAAAATTGGTCCAGTGCAACTCCGGAAATAGCTATTACAACAAAACATTACACCATTTTATATAGCAGTATAGATTTCCTACTGTCTTTTGTTTGTCAGAATTTTTGATTATCCGGATCACTTCCGGTCAAGGTTAGTTGGGATAAACAAGGTTGTACTGCATTGACAAATATTACATTAATAATAAAGAACATTTAATTACCTAAACCACTGTGATATATGAGAAGCATGACCACCATGTCGGCATGTTTGACACCATGTAAACCATGAGGTGAATTCTGACAATTTTAATGGTGAATTGGTAACTGAATTTGAAACGGTACCGGACTGTGGACTTCTTGTACCACCGTAACAAGACGGTGTACCCATATTAACTAGACAAATAGCACATCTAGGTTGTGGTTTCCTGCAGTTTGGGCATGATGATATCTGTAAACAAAAAGAATTCAAAACTCATTATACTTAACTAGCAACCCCTGCTTGCTACGCTTCACAGCAGCTAATGTAAGCCTAATTAAATTATTTTAAAACCTCTATATATACAATATTTGTGGTTTTGTTGCCCTATGGCCACAAAATAAATTGGTTTTCTGCACTTCCAGCTCTAGAAAGTCTGACAAAGTTGTCCATGAGTGAAGCACTCTTGCCTCAAATCAGTGCCCACCGTTTTATTAATAGTTAGTGCAAAGGATATGTTCACTGGAAACTGAAGACGTTTAAACGAAAATGGAAGATCTGTGGGTATCATTGGTATCCGTAGAATGCGCGCCAGCTGCTGGACCAAATATGATTGTCGCCTCAATTATATTATTGCGCATATTTTTAATTTGAAGCCTTGTGCCATTACATAAATTAGGTGGGCTCAAATTACGTAATAACATAATTGGTACATCTATTTTCAACTTAAGGTTATGTGGCGACAGTCCAGATGGGCTCAAGATATTTAATAATTCCTGTCTTCTATTTGAACAACAGAGTCAATAGATTTATACTGCCTTAGCTCCCTAGGTACTTTTTGCAATATGATGTTTATTTCATTTACTGCACAATTTCTTGGACAAATAATTGCTCTCTAACACAACCAGTTGAAGTCTTTTAGTAAAATTGTGTCAATATCAGGGTAAATTTTTGTAATTAGTTTATTAACGTCGTATATAATGTGTCCTAACTTGTCATCTAATTCAACAACTGCTGGGTTATTGTTGGTGCAATGTTAGAAAGTTTGCCATCACCCAAATTCAATAATTGAGTAGAGAAGTCACTACTGCTCTTACCCAAATGTGCTCTCATATTAGACTGTACAGAATCGAATAGAATGCATAGAAGAATACAAATTGAAAAGAAAGAGACAATTGATATGTGGCTGTGATAAGAGACAGTAATACGTGGGTGTGCTATGCAGAGCAACTGGAAATATATGACTCATTCACTTCCTGTCGAATTACGCCAGCCACATTGGCATAGTTGGTAACGTGCTCGCCTCTCATCATGCGGTCTTGGATTCGAATCCCATTCAGGCACGGCATATTTTCGTACGTTACAAAAATATCATTTCATCCTTCACCATCTGCATTAGCAGTAATTGCACAGCAGTCAGATGTTAAACCAAAAAAAACTTCCTGTTGAATGAAAACAAATACATAATATACAGTACAACAATAAAAATTTTTGACTATTTCCAAATTTTTAATGTTTTTAGAATCTAATGTTATTCTTCATGTTTTTCTATGAAACATAAAAGTTGAATCGTACTTCTAGCCCAAAAAAATACACCATCCAGAGGACTTAGAAAAAATAAAAGTGTTATGTACTCGATGGACTAAAACATGCGAAATCGTCACAGTTTAAGTTTCTTAACTCACTTAAATTTGCAACACAGCCTACATTGATCAGGAAGCTTAAGCTACGCAACAATGAAAGATTTTTTAAAATCAGTTCAATAGTTTCTAAGATTACCTCATACAAACGAACAAACAAACAAACAAACAAACAGACGTTTCTTCTTTATTATATTAATAGAGATAAAAGACAATAGGATACAAAAAGTGAGGGTGAATAGAATTTTAAGAGAACCTAGAGTAATTATAGATTAGATGAATTATATAAAAACTCTGGGAGATAAAAAGTAACACTAAGTGGATCACAAAAATTAAGGGAGATTTGAAAGAACTTGGAATAACAATAAAGATCTACAAGAAAAACCAGACAAAATCAAGGTATTGAAAAAGAAACAAACTTTATTACAACTGAGAATAAATAGACAACAAGTAGGAAGGGTGATTTCAAGGAGAGAAGACAGACAAGATCTTGTAGCATTACAAATGTTTAAGTGATAATAACCATGTGTTTATAACCTGACTGCTATTGATAATAATTCAAACATTTATATAATTAAATTCTTATTGTTTTTTTTGTAAATGATTAAATTGGCTAATTCTAATTAACATCTTATTTCTAAATTATTAAATAACTTAATAATCTCAGCTAATAATTAAAAATCAAGTGTTAATTTAGTGATGGAAGTTTTTATATTTAAATAATCAAAAGAGTGTTTTAAAGTTACAAAAAGCATTTATTAAAAATTTAAAATAAAGAAATATCTACGCAGATCATCAAATAAGTTTAAAAGACGTATTTACAACAAAAATTTATATTTTATTTGAAAGTTTAGAAAATTAACAAACAAAAAGTAATTAATATAAGTGAATGAATATTTGATTTGGAGTTCTGTTGACCGGGGCAGTTTAAAGAGAAAGAATGTGTTTGTGTGCAGTTTGATTTATGAAAATGTGTTAAATAAATATGGAGTATAATTGTTATATAATTCATATTAAAGTCACAGATAGACCTAAGAAATAAAATTGAGGGAAAGAACATTATTTAATTATAAATTATGGTGAGAAATATATTAAAATATGAACAGAACATTGAACGATACTCTTAAGGCGAGCGACGGACTTCAGAAACGATAAGTTTAGAACATTAACCAGTAAATTATTAAATATTAATTCATTAAGAGCCGAGACAGACTTTATAAAATATATTTTAATAATATCTCAAATATTCTAAATTTAATTTTTTTTTAAAGCCAGTCAGATTCAATTAAAATTTAATTTAAAAACCGATTTTCTTTGTTTTTTTTTTTATTGTCATTTATATTTATATGTTTTAATAAGTTACAAGTAAATGTAAAAAAATGTTACAATCTGAAAGGATGAAGAAATATTTAAAAACAAGAAGCTAAAAGGCGCTTCTTATGGTTGACTAAAGTAGTCCCATCTTGGCCATGAACATTAAAAAAAGACTTTTGTAATGTTACATTTAATGGGAGGATTGTATCATTTGCTGATGACACTTTTGTATACAATGATAAAATTACTAACAATATGCATAAGAAAATTGAAGAGGATCTTATACAAATTCAGTAGTTTCTTACTATAGGCATACTGTAAGGAAATTGCAGTGCGAGTGTTCCAAGTGCCAACCTTGGTGGGGAATCATAACCCCAACCATTGTAGTATTATTTCACAGTAGGACTCGACAAAAGAAAGTTTGATATTACCATAGTGAGGCTATTTTGTAATGCGGATTTACCCCAACTTCTTAACGCATGCATACTGGGACTGACACATCCTACCGGTATAGCTTTAGTAAAAATTTTTGTCTCTAAAATATGTTAGTCAAACTAATATGATGAAATTTTATAGAAAATTGAATACTAACTGTATAATGAAAGAAATTAAATGTCACAAAACCAGCAGTAAAATGGCATCTTTATGTAATTGAGAGGTTATTAAAACAGCATATTAAGAATCGTGGAATTATTTCAGATTATAATCTTAACCCTCTCGTGGTTACAAGCCTCATATAAGGCCCCTGAGTTATTATTATATTAATCTGTCTGTTATTTACTTTGTTACTTGTAAAAAACTTCTTTAGACTCCCCAAATGTTCACTGAACTCATATGAGGCTCCTATTTAGTCGTCCATTATCCCAAAAGATAGAGTTAGTAGTTTCTTCGATGTGTTTGTTGCCATAGTAACTAAACATGATATAACGTATTTTCAATAGAAAATTAAAATTTCAAATTGAAAGAAAGCTCAATAAAAAAATCCTAGTAATCTATGTACTTTGAAAATCAATTTCAGTTATCTGGAAATCATAAAATACCAATATATATTTTTTACAAGTCAGTATAGCCTGATTTTCGTAAGGAGAGCGCAGGACAAAACGTGCGTCTGCGCATTAGGATAGTCTTGTATGTACTGCAATAGTGCAGCGTATGTAATCAACAATGGAACAGCATGCCTACAAAATACAATGGATATTGTCAATTTTTAACAACACTCTGACTGTACATCTAACTGTAGGTCGGAGGGGTATGCAGGGTCCAAGTCAAGTATGCGCAAGTGTAGCCCAGCGCTCACAGCAATTGGCTTGGCCTTTAAAGTGAGGTCTCATATAAGGCTTGTGTTCAGTTCAGTCAACAGATTGAGTTATAAACATAACTTAATCTAACCTCAACTTCCCATGCTTGTTATACTGTTGTTACTAAGTGTAGTATCCTACTATGTTTGTGGTAGCTTTCTTTTTAATTTAGCGAGAAAATTTACAATTATTTGAACAGAACTAAGTATATGTAAATAAAATATTTATTAGGTTTTAGTTATAGTTGTTTATTTTGATATTTGTGTTTAATGAAAAAATATTTTAAAAATAAGTGACAACCATAGACCATCTATTTCTTCTGAAGGAGTCTGTGAAAAACGAAGTAAGCATGTCAATCAGATAACTCTGACTATAAATGAACTTGAAGGTCTTACATATGATGAGTTAAATGATTATTTTAAAAAGCCAGATTCATCAGATGAAGAAAATAAATCATCTTAATAATAAAAAATAATTCTTTTGCGATTTTCTCAAAACCGGCTCCTACAATGTTTTTTAAAAATCGCCTCATTTGCTACATTTTTAATGCTCTACAAGATAGGGTAGGCGCCATGTCTGCTGAAATTCTTAAGAATGCTGTTTTCTCGTAAAAAAATTGATTGTTTAAGATTGCAACTTTAATATGCATTTTAGCACAAAAATGTATGTAATAAAAGTTGTAGAGAATTTAAAATCCTATAACTTTTATTACAAACATTTTTTTTGTATAATGCTTAGTTTAGCAGTAATTAGCGATTTTCTGTTTTTTCTCACGAAAACGTGTAATAAAATCGATTTTTTTTTAAGATTACAACCTTTTATTATGCATTTTATGACAAAAAATCTGGTGTGAAACACACACAACTTTCTCTTCCCAATGTAAATAGTTAATAGAAAACCTAACATTAGTAATAAAACATTAGAAATAAACAAAAAACTAACCTCAATAAACATATACTAATTTTAATCATAAGTAAAAGACGCAAAATGAAAATTAACCTCATTTTGGCTTTAAAATACGGAAAATCACTCTTTCACGCTAAACTAGACTCTGTAGGGAAAAATGGCATAAATAAAAGTTGTAGATCTTTTAATTTCCTATAAGTTTGATTACATTCACTTTTGTCGTAAAATGCATACTAACGCCGAAATCTTAAAAAAAAATCGATTTTTCACACGTTTTCGTGAGAAAAAAAACAAAAAATCGCTAATTACCGCTAAACTAAGCGTTATACAAAAAAATGTTTGAAGTAAAAGTTGTAGGATTTAAAGTCTCTACAACTTTTATTATAAATTTTTGCGCTAAAATGCATATTAAAGCCGCATTCTTAAAAAAAACCAATTTTTTACGTGTAAACATCCTCGACAAGAATTTCAGCAAACATGGCGCCTACCTTTTCTTGTAGAGCATAAATTTTTTTAGTAAAACAGGCGATTTAAAAAAAAATCGTAGGATCAGTTTTTGAGAAAATCGCAAAAAAGTGAAAAATTACACGAATAAACTACTACTTCCGGTTGACCGATTTTAATGAAAATGTTCGTGTCGGGTCCGGTAGTGGTATGTAACTTAAGTTTCAAGTTCGTACGATGTTCCGTTCTTGAGATATTCTGTTCACACACACGACAGACCAATCGCTAAAAACATGTTTTTTTGGGTTCAGGGGGTCTGAAAACGTGAAGATTCGGTGAAAACTCGATTTCGAAAAATCGACATGAAAAGAATACTTTCTTTCCTATGTATTCATATAGGCAAGAAAAGTAAAAGGAACAGTTTAAGTATATATGAAAATAAAACGTATAATCAAATTTATAGGAAATTGAAAGATCTATCTATTGAACAGAATTTTTCTCTTCAGAGCCTAGTTTAGCGTGAAAGAGTTACTTTCCGCATTATTAAGCCAAATTAAGGTATTTTGTCAATTTTGTAATAAATGTTCTGTTCTTGAGATATTTTGTTCACACACACAGGACCAATTGCTAAAATCATGTCTTTTTTGGGTAAAAAAACGAAATGAAAACTATACTATCCTTTCTATATATTCATTTATAAGCTGAGAAAGTAAGAACCGTAATCATTTATCGAGTCATTCAACTATTATTCATTCAATTATCTGTACAATCAACGCAGCGATGAGGAAATGCCTATCGCTGCTCCTGTACAAATTCCAAAAATTCTCATCGGATACTTAATTTGCTGCCGCTAATGAAAATTAAGACCATACCTTTAGATATAAATACTAATAATATTTTTCTGAACTCGAGATGTTAGATTATGACCCCCTCATAACCTGTTCATATCTTATTAAATATAATTACTTTACTATTTCTGATCTCAATTTAAACATAAATTATAATAATCCATTCACAAATTGTATTTGTTTTACACAAAACTATATGAAATAATAAAAAAAAAGAATTCCCTAAGCAAAATATGTACGACTGAGTTTGGATAAAAAGATTAGTTACTTATTTACCCGCTAGGTGGCAGCTTAATACATGTATTAAATGTACATTTTAATGTAGTATTATATTATATAGTTTTACTTTCTCTTGCCCTATATGAACTTGAAGGAAGGAAAGTATTGTTTTTATATCGATTTTTCGAAATTGAGTTTACCGGATTTACACGTTTTCAGACCACCTAAACCCAAAAAAAAACATGTTTTTACCGATTGGTTTATGGGTGTATGTGTGTGTGTGTGTGTGTGTGTGCAGTATCTCAACAACGGATTATTTTACAAAGTGAAATTTGAAACTTACGTTATGTACCACTAGAGGACCCAACACGTACATTTTCATCAAAATCGGTTAACCAGAAGTAGTAGTTTATTCGTGTCATTTTTCACTTTTTTGCGATTTTCTCTAAACTGCCCCTACGATTTTTTTTAAATTGCCTCATTTTTTAAATTTTTTTATGCTCTATAAGATAGGGTAGGTGCCATGTCTGCTGAAGTTTTTGGGGGAGGCTGTGCTCTCGTAGAAAAAAATTGTTTTTTTAAGATTGCGGCCTTAATATGAATTTTAGGGAAAAAGTGTAGAAATAAAAGTTGTAGCGAATTTAAAATCCTACAACTTTTATTTGAAACATTTTTTTTGTTTAACGCTCAGTTTAGCGGTAATTAGCGTTTTCTGCTTTTTTCTCACGAAAACGTGTAAAAAAATCGATTTTTTAAAAGATTTCAGCCTCAGCATGCATTTTACGACAAAAGTGTATTTAATCAAATTTATAGGAAATTGAAAGATCTACACCTTTTAATCATAGTATTTTTCTCTACAGAGCCTAGTTAAGCGTGAAAGGGTTATTTTCCGCATTATTAAGCCAAATTAAGGTTTTTTCATTTTGCATCAGTTACTCATGATTAAAATAAGGTTATGTTGTTTGAGGTTAGTTTTTTGTTCATTTCTAATGTTCTATTACTAACGTTTGTTCTAATTGTTCATTATTGGCATTGGCAAGGGAAAGTTGTGCCAGTGTTTCACACCAGATTTTTCAAAATCAATTAACAAAATGTGTAAAAAATGAGATTTTTTTTTATAATGGCGGCCTTAGTATAAATTTTACGACAAAAGTGTAGTACCTATATAATCAAAGTTATAGAAAGTTTAAAAACCTACAACTTCGTTTAGGCATTTTCTTCTACAGAGCTTAGTTTAGCGTCAATTAGTGATTTCCCGTAATATTATGTTCAGCAGCTAGGTTAATGTTCATTTTACGTCATTCACTCACGATTAAAATTAAGTTATGTTTTTCATTTTACATTGTTTACTACTCATGATTAAATATAGGTTACATGGGTTATATCTACACTGGCAAGAGGAAGTCGTTTGGGTGTTCACACCAGAATTTTTTTTTATTAAACCCCGATTTTTATGGTTGAAATGAACCTACGATTTAATTTGTCGTAAATTACCGCATTGCATCGAATTTAAGACGCACCTTTTTTGCGATATCTTTGTTCGCAAAATCAACGTGCGTCTTAAATTCGCTGTACTTCAATACAAAATAAACTCTTCGCGTGCAAAAAAACTAAGAAATCATTCTCTGGACCAAAAAAGGGAACACATCCAAAAATTAATGAAGCAGTTTTAAGTTATTTCAAAGAACTGCGTCCTAAAGGTTTACCTGTAACTAGAGACGCTTCAATGTTAAAAGCTAGAGAAATTGCTCAAAATGAAGACATAGATTTCAGACCTGGTCGGGGGTGGTGCGAAAAATTTATGAAACGGGAACATTTATCGTTGAGAAGAAGGACTACTATACAGAAATTGCCATCAGATTACGAAAACAAATTGTTGCAATATCACCGTCATGTAATCAAATTACGTCGTCAAAAAAGATTTCTATAGGATTTCTAGTTTGATTCCTATAAGAAACGCCGATGAAGTTCCTGTTTATTTTGATAAGCCTCGTAATTACACTGTCAGTGCTAAGGGTGAGAAACAAATCACAATAAAAACTACCGGCTACGAAAAAACACGAGTTACCGTTATGTTAAGCATTACTGCAGATGGCAATAAGCTACCGCCATACGTAATTCTCAACCGGAAAACAATTCCGAAAGAAAAATTTTGTAAAGAAGTAATAGTTCGTGCCCATCCAAATACCTGGATGACATTAGACTTGATGGATGATTGGTTGTGATCTGTTTGGGAACGCCGGCCTGGTCTGTTCAAAAGAAATGCGATGGTAGTGATGAAGGCGTCTCGGGGACATCTGAATGAAACCGTGAAACACAGATTGAAACGAGAAAACTGTGACCTAGTCATAATTCCGGGCGGTATGACCAGTCAGTTACAACCGTTCGACGTTGCAGTAAATTAACCATTTAGGTAAAGATAGAATGAGAAGTACTACAGTGAATGGTTATGTTAAAAGTAGTACTATATACTGGTCAAAAATATTTATTAAAAGTTATTTTGAAGAATCCCCTGTTAACATAAAGTTTTGAAATACTTAAGAATATTAGGGTTCTTCCAATTAGGCACTACTACATTTTTAGATTAGCTGATATTTTTAAAAAAAGGGCTAACTGTTTAGTGATTTTATTGCAGGGTATTAGACCTGGAAGGAGAATGGGAAAAATTAAACTGCCACATCCTAATAGGGAATAATTTAAAAGAACTTTTGACCATATGGCTCCTGGCTTCACCTAGGTTTAATTTTATTTCAATTATTTTTAAAATAAGGTTATTACTTTTTTTCTCATATAGGGCTGGCCAATTTTAGACCATGTGAGGTGACTTAGACGTTTCTGGATGCTCTCTTTACAGCCCACATTCTCAGTTTTCTTAATATCCTTTCTGACTTCTTTAAACCTTTTACTCGACACCTTAGGTCTATCAATTAGTGTTTAAAAGTTGGTTTTTTGTCAACCAGTTGTCATCCATTCTAAACAGGCGTCCATAGAATTTTAGTCTTCTTTTTCTAATCGTCTCCATTTATCGTTCATTTTTCTTTTACAGTTCTTCTTGATCTCGTAACCAACATTGTCTATCTACTATCTTTGGACCCATTATCTTGTGGAGGATCTTTCTCTCAAATTTCTCTGCTTCTCTTAGACCAGCCTTCTCGATCATTCTCAGGCACTCACTCGTGTATAGACACACAGGTTTTATTACAGTATTACAATGTCTATTGGCTTGTCTTGAGAGTGCTTTCTTCTAATACAAGTGGTGAGTTCATCAAAGTGCAGCGGTCATCTTTTCTCATCTGTTGTTGTTCGCTTCCTTTTCGCTGGTCTTTGGTTGTATTATCTCCCTAAAGTACTTGAAGCTATCAACTTTCCCTATTTTTCTGTACACATATATTGTCTTCAGGTGATATAGGGCTGTTTTGATATTTGTTATGTATTAATTTTCTTGAAATAAATTTGTAGTCCTACTTTTTCTGCTTGTTCTTTTAAAATAGGGTTATAAGTAAATAAAAAAAAAATTTTCTGATTTGAAAAAATCTGATACATATATTTACACTCCTCCATTGAGTTCCAGCCATCTACCTCATCTAGAACTTAATAAAAAAAACATTGGTTTAAAGGTTGAACACCATTTTAAATTCCTTACAGGTACATTTTCGTAATTGTAAGGGGTAATTTTTGTAGTTTTTAAGTAATGTCTTCACCGAGTTTCAGTCATCTAGCTTGTCTGAAACTAAGTAAACGAAACTATTGATGATTTAAGGATTGAACACTTTTTTCAACCCCTTAATGGTGGAGTCAAAATTAAGTTTAACAACTATATTTAACCTAAAGGGAATATTCCCTCTAAATTTCAGCTTTCTAGCTACTGTGCAAGTAGGAGAATCACTGATGAGTGAGTCAGTCAGTGAGGGCTTCTCATTAACAAATACAAATTAATCATCTGAAACCTTAGCTTTATGAAAAAAAATTAAAGCATACTGGAGTATTTCTTTACGATTGTATATGATAATGTGGATTGTACATTATACGAGGAAGTGCTTTTTATTACCAAAAATAGCATCAAATTTATATTAAGGAGGCTTAAAAAGTCAATTTTGAAAAAAAAACTTAGTGCCTTTTACCTTTGAAATACAGAGAAAAAACATTGGGAAAAATATAACAAACAACTAAAATTTGAAATGGCTTTGGAACTTACCTTTAATCTGTTTGACGTTGTACCAAGCCTAGCAAATTGGCCTCTATTTCGTGCTAACCCTTGCATATATGCCGATATACTTTTAGCGCAAAAATTACAAGCGACAAATATTTGTTGCGTGGGTTTATTATTTAGATTCCTTGTATTTAAGGCAATATCGAAATGCGCTCTTTGATTCCACAGTCGCCAACTATCCAACAAGGTACGGTAACTAAGAAAAAAAATAAAACAAAAATTGTTAATACACAATACATCTTCAAAGTTCACCAACTAAGAAGAGTGAATGAAAAGGTTTGACATTGCGTTTCTAATTTCAAAACACGAGTACTTACAGGTTACAGTGATAGATCTTCTTGAAAGTACAAAACAACCTTGCTAATAGTAATTAACAGGGAATAGGATCTGCTCAGATTATTTGCAAAAATGTGCCTAATAACAAAACATTAACCAAAAATCTGGTGTGAAACACTTACACGACTTTATCTTGCCAATGTAAATAATGACCACTAAAACCTAACATTACTAAACAACGTAAGAGGTGTGACTATTAAATAACGAGACTGATATTGTAAAAAAATTAATTTTAATTTTATACATAATCACTTATTGTCACCTTCAATATACACTTCTTCTCTATCCCTACAATACTCCATGCGAATTTTCCATTGTTGGAAACAGTGCTGGAAGTCATCTTCTGTCAGCTCCTTCAGGACACGAGCCGCTTTTTTGTTTACAGCTTCCACAGACTCAAATCTTGTCCCTTTTAATGCAGATTTCACCTAAGGGTACAGGTTAAAGTCACATGGTGCAAGATCTGGTGAATAAGGTGAGGTGGCGCATTGTCTTGGTGGAGAATCCATGATTTGTCCTTCCACATTTCGGAGCGTTTTTTCCCTACTCTTTGACGTACTATAGAAAGTACCTCAAAGTAGTAATATTAATTAACTGTTTGACCTTCAGGAACCCAGTGAAGGTACACAATCCCATGAATATAAAAAAAATCAATCATCATTGCTTTAAATTTTGACTTGCTCATTCGAGCTTTTTTGGCTCTCGGTGAAGTTTGGCTTTTCCAGTGCATGGATTGGCGCTTCGTTTTCAGATCATAAGTAAAAAACCACGTTTCATCACATGTTATAACAGTTTCGAAAAAATCTGGGTCATTTTCAATCGCGTAAAAAGTGTCAGTACAAACATTTTTGCAAGCTTCTTGTTGCTCAAACGTTAGAATTGTAGGCACTATTTTAGCACACACTTTTCACATGTTAAAATTTGCCGTACACATTCTTTATCAATACCTACAGTTTCACCAATTGCGTGAATGCTTAATCAACGGTCAAATTACCGACTTTTTCGACATTTTCATCAGTTTTTGATGTTGAAGGATGACCTGGCTGTGAATCATCTTCAACGTCTTCTTTGCCATCTTTAAAACACTTAACCATTCAAAAACATGTGCCTGTGATAAACATTCACTGCCATACACTTCTTTCAGTAAATTATAAGTTTCAGTAGTGTAAGGAGTTTCAAAATCTTTGAAACCCCTTAGAATTTCGATTAAATAAATTTTGCATTTCTTTTAAATAAAAAAATTGCTATTATTTTCAAGTCGTATGTTCACCTTACTTTTGGAACATACTGTAGTGATTTTATAAATTTTTTTCATTAACATTATTATAAAAACCTTTATTTAAAAATTAATTTTTCTTTAAAAGAATTTCATCGTATGATTCTTATTATTTATGCATTTCCGGTCTCAAAGTTCATTTTTAATTCAACTGCGTATTTTATTGAAATATTTTCCTTGTATTTAATTTAATTATTTTCAATCTCAATAAATCACATTAGTTCTATTTGACATGCGCGATTTACGTTCTATTCCCTTTTTTTCGCTGAGTCCGCTGACTTGGTTTATTGGCCTCCTGCAGTAGGAGAGGGGGGTATGGTCAATTTTTACGTTTTTCTTATGCGTGTGAATTTTTTTTCACTTTCCACTTGGGAATCTTTGATGACTGTTTCACCTAGAATTTTTTCAGGTAACCTTTTCCATTATGAACTTCATTATTGAATTTCTTAGATTTAAATATCGAAAATTTTAATTTAAATTTTGGTTCGGAATTTTGGTTTTTTAATATTTTGGCTTGTCTGTTTTCTTGATCTTTTTCGGTTAACAATTAATACGGTGTTTGATGTAAATTTATATTTCCTAAATTTTCTCATTAATTTAAATAATTTAATGTAAATTTTTATTTCCTAATTTTCCTCATTAATTTAAATAATTTAATGTAAATTTTTATTTCCTAATTTTTCTCTAATTTAAATAATTTGATTAAATTTTTATTTCCTATTATTTTCGGGGATGTACGGTTTAACTGTAACTAAAACCTACACCCGACACCAAGTCATTGTTCAGGATATTCGTGTATCCTTTTCGCAGTTTCAGTCTTTCTTTTTTTGGACTTTAAATAAAAAAAAAATAAAAAATTTTTAATTAATTAATAAATTTAATTAATGTAATATGTTTAATTTGATTATGTTTAAAAAAAAGGAATCAAACTAAGATTTAGTTTATTCTATGTTCTTTGGTAAATCACCCGAATTTTTGTTTTACGTAATTTCCATTCTAAATCTTGGATCTCTTTTATTCAGTTTTATTTTTTCTTTAAAATTTTTTCTATTTTTTAAATTCAGTTTTATTCACTTTAGAACATTTTTATTTTGTTAATTCTGTAACTCTGTGGTCCCCTTCCTAATTCTTTTGTTAGGACTGGTGTGTTTTGTTTTGATTTGATTTTTCGGATGATTTGCCAATGAACATGGATAACCATACATTTTTTTCATTTTGTTTTTTTTAAACCTTTAAAGTAAATTTTTTAAAGTAAAGTAATACCTAATATTCATTACGTAAAAGTTTTTTTTATTATTAATATTTGTTTAAGTAAAGATTTTGCTAGTTTCCCTACATATATAATTAAAGTAAATTTCCGAAAAAAAATTCATTCCAAAAAATATTAATTCATATTTACTTTCTGTTTTTCTTTATTGATAATTTAACATTTCTAAGAACTTGTTTCTGTTTCGTAATTAAAAGTTTTGTGTACGTTTAAATATTTTATTTGATCATTAACTATTGTTAGTTTATAAGTTTATTTTTATTCACTAGGCTATTATTGATTTTTACGTTTTAGGCCAGCTCAGTTTTGGGCTAATAATTTTTCGTTATTATTTGTTTTTATAATAAATACCTTTAAGTCACTCATATTCTTGTGTTGTGTAATGAATCATTTATCTGACCCGGCATAGATTTTATTATCTCGCCTCCGCATTTTAGTGTTGTGTTGCTCTACCGTAAATTCTAGCTTTTGGGGTATGGTTTCTCCTGGCCGTTTCCATACCTGGTTCTTCTGACCATGGTGGTGGAGATTTTGTTTGCACCTTGTGCTACAGCCCCCGAATGTATCAGTTTTGAGGTATTTCATCTCAACTGGTTGGTGGGATACGTCTTGACTGATACAGCTTTTTTTATTAGTTAGTTTTTTTTATTTTTATGTTCGGAGACGTTTGTTTCCCTTACATAAATTGGTGAAGACACCGTGTTGTGTCCTCATTTTACCTTACAGTAGCAGTTTTTCCAAGTTTAAAGTGAATTTTCACAATAATTCGCTGCTCTACTATTACACAAACTATTTTATCCGGCAAAATAAAAATAACAACAATAACGCGAATGTAGGCTCAGACTAAATGGTGTTGTTTGCAGAAGTGAGACTAGCTGCATACTAAAGAGAAAGGTTCACACTAAACAGCTGTTGATTAATGATGGTTGACACATGGCTCCTTGATCCGCAGCAGCGTCAGTCTCGTTATTTAATAGCCACACCTCGTAAAATGAAAAATGGCCACCTCCATGACATAGTGAATAGTGCACTAGTAAATGTAGTAAATAAGGGGATTTTTAAAAAAATCATAAGAGCTGTTTTTGAGAAAATTGCAAAAATGTGAAAAAATGTATGAATAAACTTCCGGTTGATCGATTTTGATGAAAATGTTCGTGTTGGGTCACATAGTGGTACCTAACTTAAGTTCCAAGTTTCAACTTTGTATGCTATTCTGTTCTTGACATATTTTGTTCACACACCCACACACAGAACAAATACATCTTTTTTGGGTTCAGGGGGCCTGAAAACCAGAGGCGGCTTGTACCTTCAAAAATAAGTGAAGAGTAGCAAACAACTAAGGAAAACTAGTATACTAAGTATTCATGAGACTCCTGAGAGTAAAATAATGTAAAATACACATATACACAGTGTGTATGTGTGTGTGTGTGTGTGTGTGTATATTTTACACATCGAGTGACACCGCAAATACAAAACAACTAACATACATGTGCATAGAACATGCAGGTGAAATACCTGGTTGACCTGTGGCAATCTCTTTACTATTTGGGGATGGGTGGGGAGAGCTAGGTGTGCATATTTGCAGCTGACATCTCCATTGTCATGGCAACCCACTTGTGCTGGAAGAGAAGCGGTGGCCACCCGTCTAACTCTTCACTTGAGCATTTATTATGTATATTAAGGCCAATACAAGAGCTATTTAAAACATTAGAGAACACTCTAAGCAGATAAGCAGATACAATAATTTTATATACATTTTTACACAACACTTCTTCATTTACTGTAAAAAAAATAACAGAAATTAGACTTATTTTGTGAGGGAAATTTATCTTGATACTGTCCACAAAATAGGTGAAGAGACTCTTCACTTACTACACCTGAATAGCCGCCCTGCTGAAAATTTATCGATTACAAAAAATTTATGAATGTACAGATCTTCAATTTGCATTTGAGAATACTACTCCGATAATCGGAGAAAACTCAATTTCACAAAATCTACATGAAAGCAATACAGTAGGTCCTCCTTATAACAGACTAAATGGGGGAGGTTGCAGTCCATTATCGCGAAAGTCCGTTACACCAAAATTCAGCCAGGCAAAGCAGCAATTTTTGTTGTAGCTGTTAATTTTAACTATAGTAAAAATTGTAGTCAGTTTAAATTTTTTGTAACCAATATAAAGTAATTATATTTACATATGTTTTACTTACCATGCGTTATAATCAGCGGCAGTAAAGAAAAACTCGTCTTAGCAGTGGTGTATATTTAGATGTCACAAAACAGGTGAAATAATCAAACACGAGTAGATTAAGAAAAGGTAATACAGTTCTATAATCTTATTTTTTACAGTTATAATGGAGTTGTTATTTTATTTACACTTACACATTAAGCTACGTTTACCTTTTTACACACTTTACGTTATTCTTTTATCACAGTTTTTTTTACAGTTGAAATTAAAATAAACAGTTGAAAATACAGTAACATATAGGCTAATTATAAAATAGAAAAACTATTTTAATAACTGATATGAAGAAGTCAAGTGATGGGAAAAATTGTTTAAAATTAACTGAGTGCTGGACTAATGTTGCTTTCTAATAATAAGTTCTTTAAATTGCCTAAAATGTTCATAAAAATTTTGGACATCTTGTTCATCTGATAAATCTATATACGAAATATTGTATCAATGGCGTTGTGAACACTAGAAAGTTTGGGTTTTGTGCTAATGACTCATCCTAATCGTTGTGGGCTTTTTAACTAATTTGAAATCAGTTATAGTGAGAGTCCGTTGTAGCGAGGACCTACTGTACTTTCCTTCTATATATTTATGTAGGGCAAGAGAAAGTAAAAATGAAGACAACTTCATGTTCAAAACTAAAAGAAAACTTACCTAGCTATCCATTCACTAACAGTCGGATCGTTTTCAATAAGTTCTAACGGAAAGGCACGACTAGCAATACAACTGACACTCTGAACATCACCAGTTGTATCTAAATATCTTTGGAGTAATGGAATACCTGCACTACCACCACCTGTAAAAAAATTGGTATGAAACACTCACACGACTATCTCCCACCAATGTAAAATGAAAAACATAACCAAATTTTAATCATGAGTGAATGACGCAAACTGAAAATCAACCTTTGTAGAGTTTCAACAAAATACAGAAAATCACTAATTGATGCTAACCTAAGCTTTGTAGAAAAAATGCTTGAAATAAAAGTTGTACTTTTTTAATCTATACTAATATAATAAAGAAGAAATGTCTGTTTGTTTGTATGATGCAATCCACGAAACTACTGAACTGATTTTAAAAAATCTTTCATTGTTGCACAGCTTAGACCTTCCTGATCAATACAGGCTATTTTGCAACTTTAAGTAAATTTAATTAAGTGATTTAAGCAACTTAAACTGTGATGATGTCGCATATTTTAGTTCATCGGGTGCATAGCACTTTTATATTTTCGAAGTCCTCTGGATGGTGTATTTTTTGGGCTAGAAGCATGATTCAACTTTTATATTTCATAGAAAAACGTGAAGTATAAATTCAATTCCAAAAACATTAAAACTTCGGAAATATTCAAAATTTTTATTTTTGTACTGTATTTCATATACAGGGTTTGTAAAAAAAAGTAACCGGACTGAGCTTGTGACGCCCAGGTAAAACGTTTGTAAACTGGTTGTTGGTGCTCTAGTGGTGGTGGGGGATCGAGGGAAGGGGAGCGGGCTCGAGTCAGTTGCTTCTAGACGCTTGGAGGGTTAGCATCGTGCGAGAGCGCAGTGTGTGTTCAGTGATCTTGTCGGAGTGAAAATGGAGCGTACCATCAAGCAACGTGTTAACATCAAATTTTGTGTCAAACTCAAAAAAACGCCTACATAAACTCTTGAAATGATCAATGAAGTTTACGGTGAGGAAGCTATATTCAGAACTCAAGTCTTCCAGTGGCACAACAATTTCCGAGAGGGCCGCGATGACGTCCACGACGAACAGCACGCCGGACGTCCATCAACCAGTCACACGGACCCAAATGTGCACAAAGTGCGTGATGTGTTGAACACTGACCGTCGTCTGAGCATCTGAGCAATCGCAGAAGAGGTCGGGATCGATAAGATGACCATTCACGACATTGTTAGAACATCCGGAGATTGCCGATTCCTGGATCCTCCATCACAACAATGCACCGTCGCACACTTGTCTGCTTGTTACCGAGGAATTGGCCAAACACTCGAGGGCGACGTTGCCACAGCCTCCCTACAGTCCGGATACGGCACCACCGGACTTCTTCCTATTCCCCAAGATCAAGAGAGTACTAAAGGGGACGTGGTTTGGGACTCTAGAAGCTGTTCAACTCGCTACAACGAGGGCTCTAGAAGCTTTACGGGTTGTCGACTTCCAGGGGGCGTTCAGGGACTGGAAAATCCGATACCAAAGGGTTATCGACTTCAATGGGGACTACTTCAAAGATTTATAGAAAAAAGTGTAAAAATTTTGCCAATAAATATGTTTTCTAAGTTCAGTCCGGTTACTTTTTATACAAACCCTGTATGTGTTTTCATTCGACAGGTTGTGAATGAGTCATATATTTCCAATTACTCTGCATACCGCACTCACGTATTACTGTCTCTTATCTCAGCCATATATCAACGGTTTCTTTCTTTTCCATCGGTATTCTTCTATGCATTCTATTCAATTGTGTTAAATCGCAGGGACAAACATTTAAAACAGTGGGCATCGATTTGAGACAAGAGTGCTTCCTTCACTCATGGGCAACTTTATGTCAAACTTTCTAGAGCTAGAAGTGCAGAAAAACAATTTATTTTGCTGCCACAGGGCAATGAAACCACAAATATTGTATATAGAGAGGTTTTAAAACAATTTAATGAGGCGTACATTAGCTGCTGTGAAGTGAAGCGAGCGGGGGTTGCTAGTTTTCTATAACTTTGCTTATACCGTGCTACCCAACAAATATGACGTAAGGGAAATTAACATTGGACAATGTACTATCAACATTAATCTTATTACACGGTTGTAATTTAACTTTTATTACTCCAGTCGTTTGGAAACAGAATAAAAATGAGTTTACAAAGATTTGTATTCACAGCAACAATTTTTTTAAATTTTCAAAAATGATAACCCTAGGGGCTCTAATGAAGATTTTCATAAATATGTATCTGTGTGTGTAGATGTGAGTACAAATTGCTGCTGAAGTAGATGAAGGAGTTTGATGAAAACAAAAGAAGTACATGGGAGAAATTGTCACGCTGTCGTTGTGTGTGTGTGTGTGTGTGTGTGTGTGTGTGTGTGTGTGTGTGTGTGTGTGTGTGTGTGTGTGTGTGTATGTGTGTGTGTGTGTGTGTGTTAATTATTGTTGAAGTATAGTACATACAAGGTGTGGCTATATAAATAACAAGACTGACGTAGTAAAAAATTTAATTTTAATTTTATAGATTATCACTTATTGTCACCTTCAATATACACTCCTTCTCTATCCCTACAACGCTCCATGCAAATTTTCCATTGTTGGAAACAGTGCTGGAAGTCATCTTCTGTCAGCTCCTTCAGGACACGTGCAGCTCTCTCTTTAACAGCTTCCAAAGACTCAAATCTTGTCCCTTTTAATGCAGATTTCACCTAAGGGAACAGGTTGAAGTCACATGGTGCAAGATCTGGTGAATAAGGTGGATGTTCTAATACTGAGATGCTGTACTTGGCTAGAAACCTCTTGACAGATAACGCAGAATGAGCTGGCGCATTGTCTTGGTGGAGAATCCATGATTTGTCCTTCTACATTTCGGGGCGGTTTTTCATTACTCTTTGACGTAGTTTAGAAAGTACCTCAAGGTAGTAATATTGATTAATTGTTTGACCTTCAGGAACCCAGTGAAGGTACACAATCCCATGGATATAAAAAGAAAAAAATCATTATTGCTTTAAATTTTGACTTGCTCATTCGAGCTTTTTTGGCTCTCGGTGAAGTTCGGCTCTTCCAGTGTATGGATTGGCGCTTTGTTTCCAGATCGTAAGTAATAAACCACATTTCATCACATGTTAATATAGTTTCCAAAAATCTGGGTCATTTTAAATCGTGTACAAAGTGTCAGTACAAACATTTTTGTGAGCTTCATTTCAAACATTTTTAAGCGGCTTGTGTCCTGAAGGAGCTGACAGAAGATGATTTCCAACACTGTTTCCAACAATGGAAAATTTGCATGGAGCGTTGTAGAGATAGAGAAGGAGTGTATATTGAAGGTGACAATAAGTGATTATGTATAAAATAAAAATAAAATTTTTTACGTCAGTCTCTTTATTTAATAGCCACACCTCGTACGTAGTTGAAAGGGTAGACTAGCGAGAGACGCATGTGGGAAAATTTATCAAAACGTAGTATGTGTGTGTGTGTGTGTGTGTGTGTGTGAACGGAAGTATGCAGTTGATCTAGCACCTACACAATTTCTGTTGCATATCTTATAAAAACTGATTACACATGTTTCATGTGCGAAGCTGTGATGGAGCATGCTAGTTATTAATAAAGACAAAGCGTTATTCAATTTTAATATAGTGAGGTACTTACACAAGAAAACATTTTACATCAGTTGTTTGAACAATAGCCATGTAAGTTTAATGGTTACTTGAAATTTTTCTTCTGATATTTTATCGTACGAAAGGTTGTGAGTTTGAATACCACACTACAATAATTAAAATTTCTTTTTGTTTTATTTTTGTTAAATGATCATTGATTATTTTAATTGTGAAAACCATTTTTGAAATCACAATCGCAAATTTTAATTCATTAAATTAAGTTAATAAATTATTTAACACAAAAAAATTAAAGTGTTTTTTAATGGTGGGATTCAAAATGACTACTATAAATGCACAACTATTGTTCACACAACAATTTATGCGAGATTTCTTCTTATGTAAGTACTGCGCTACATTGAAACTGAATATTATTTTGTCTTTGTTTACTAATAATTAAATTATTAGCTACTAAAATCTGGAGACTCATTTTTATTCTGTTTCCAAACGACTGGAGTAATTAAAGTATGATTATACCCGTACAATAAAAATTAATGTAGACAGTATACTGTCCAATGTTAATTTCCCTTTACGTCAAATTTGTTGCGAAACACGTAATAGACTTTTGTTATAAAATAATTCATATTAACACCGTAATCTTAAAACATCCCATTTTTATACTGATCTTAATGAGAAAAGTACAGAACATTAATTAATTGATGCTAAACTAATCGTTGTAAAAAAAATATTTGCCATATAAGTTTTTTAATTTCCCACAACTTTGATTACAAATACGTTCCCTAAAATGCATATTTTGCTGCAATAGTAAAAATATATTTTTTACCACAAGAGGACAGCCCCTCAAGTATTTCAACAGATTTCACATGTATATTTCCCAATATACTCATATAGGGCAAGAGAGAGTAAAAAATATTTGGTTTATGAAACACTTTCTATAATCCATTTGAAATGAACGTGCGAGTGAAGGTTATGCCACTTCCTCACTTCACCGACTCCACCTACCAACGTCTGGGGCCAGTACTAATCATGCGTTAATTGTTTTAAATAAACAAAATATACATTATTATAACAATACATAAATAACATCAAAGAGATCCTAATATTATGTTCGTTTTTAAACACAATTTCGCTCATTTTATTTTACGGTTTATATTCTTCAGACTTTAGTCTAGGTAAATATCGCTTAGAGTAGAAATAATTTATATAGTTTACAAACTAGTCAGTGAAGCAAAGTTAATGAAGTTATGATGCTAATTATGAAAATAATTACTGTATAGCAACAGAAAACTTATATATTTCCCGTAAATTCATTAATTTCGCTTTACCGACTGTTTATTAATTTAACCTTCAAATTATTTACGTAATTATTTTTTCAGCCAGTAGCAAATATACTAAGGAAGAAAATTAGTGAAATCCAAAAACTCTAATGAGAGGATTTACTGGGTGTGCAACTCCTCATCACAAAGATTTCATAGGCCCTCAAATTCACTTTAACTTTCTGATCACGTAAGGAATAATGGCACAAAATTAATGAGTGTAGGATAACAGTCACAAATGACCGAGCAAGTGAGTGCTTTCGTGTATATATATAAGCTTAATGTATTATGATTGCAAACTGTAGTAAATGAAACGGATAAATGGATTAAACGTACATGAAACAATTTGTAGTAGATTAAACATAAACGTGAAGCAACAGAAAAGGGTTGGAGCACACAAGTTCAGTGTACAGTTCTTTTGTTGGAATTATAGCTATGACCTTCGACAGAGAGGACGCTCGCGGGGGACAATATTGTCCACCGGGTGTAGTCAAAACAATTAGTAATTAGTCACCGAATAATCTCTTGTTTACTGTGACACATGCCTATCGTAACTTCTTAAAGCGTCCATTGAACTTGGTTCTGATAAATAATTAGTCTGTGTTTGAATTCGGTAAAGGAAGCATGTAAATCATTATTTCACTTCCTTTTTTTGCATTTAAACTAAATGTTTTGAGTTGACGTGTTTCACTTTTTTCTGTTTTACAGTTTTTTTTTGTTGTAAAAGGGAGTGTCATAGTTATAAAAAAATATGGAAACACAAATTGTTAGGTCCAAACTTGATAAAAAAACTACATAGTCAGGCGCAAGAAATTATTTCAAATCTAAATGACTTTATGAAAAAAGAATCGGAACATTACAAACAATCGAGTGAATTTGTTATGTCTGTTCATCAGCATGATAACAGAACAGCGGCAACTTGTGGAGTTTCTGGGGCTGCTGTTAAAAACATCCGCAAAGAAATCAAGAAATTATTTCTGGTAAAGGAGAGGCGTCATTTTGAAATCCAGGTAAGAAAAAGAGGAAGGGTCCAGTGACTGAGATAGATGACTTTGATAAGTGTTTTGTTAGGCGAGTGGTACATAAATTTTACCAAAGTGAAAAAATGTTGCCTACTTTGGCTAAAATTAAAGCAACATTAAAAAAAGACATTGATTTTGAAATTTAAAATTAAATAGTACATAACTATTTTAGATTTTCATGATGAAAATATTAATCATATTATTTATATGTAGGTAGTATATCAATATGCTATGGGCAATAATAAATGTTGAGATGTATTGTAAGTAGTACTGTATTGTCAAATGTAAGTACAGTAACACTCTCTTAGTCACCCATTAGTTTCCAGGCTGTGCGGGCTGGAGCGCGCACAGCCATAGCTACCGTTTCGCCAAATGTACTGTACGTGCTACTTTGACTTCCTTTTTTGATGACGGATTATTGCCAAAATAATGCACTACCTACTGAAAAAATGCTTAGAACCTTTTTAGTAGAGTATTTAATTCCCTTCAAAGCTGCCTATAAGATTTTTAATTTAGAACAACCGTTTAGCTGCTTCAAATAAAAACATAAATGAAAAACACGAGTTTTCCACCATTTTGCCTTTATGGAAGAAAAAGTTCGAGTTCTACATTGGGGGACTAATCGGTTTGTTATTTTGATAGGGCCAGGAAAGTGTGTATACCAATATTGAAAACTATATAAATTATTTCCTAAAAATAAGCTATAGTGACTGGGCTAGCTAGTAGTTGCGTAAGGGGTTTCAGAAGAAATCTTATGCAGTGGAAGGGGAACCAAAGCGTGAACTTCAACCGCATGTTGAAATCAAATATATAATAGTGTACAAGAGGTTCCTTTTAAGATCATTTTTTTTGTTTTAAGCCTTTAACAGCAATACACGTATACTCGTAGTAGGTCTACTATGCTGCCACACCAGACATGAGTTTACTAGGTTCAAATTTTCAAAACGCTTGGTAAGACATGAGTAAACTCGTAATGATTGAAACCTTATAAATTGTGTACAAGTAAATAATTTGTTTTGATTTAAGTGTCACTGTATTACTTACAGTCAAGTTTACTAATTAATTTAATTAAAGTAATCAAATTGTATTAGTTTAAAATTGTCTAGGCTAAATTAAATTGTGTCAATAAATCATTAATTTTTAAAAGTTTAAAGTAAGTCTGTTGGTTATTTATTATACCCAGATCCTGAACGAACCAAGGCTATAATATATTTAATTATAATTTATATAATGTTATAATATATTTGATGAAATAAATTAGTAAAGTAACAAATTTAATATTCAGGCCAACTTAGTGGTACAGTGGTTAGCGTGCTATTCTGCAAAACAGAGGTTTCGAGTTTGATTCTGAGCTAAGGTCTGGAAAATTACTTTATACACTCAAACCCACCATTTTATTACTCAAAATAGTCACAAATGACCAAGATGTAGATTTCAATTTTAATAAAACTAAAAAAAAATTAACACAGCATTAAGCAAGAGCATTTTGACTCTTATCTGTTATATTTTGACATGTCCTGTAATCTTTTTAGTGCTGCTGCTGACGGATGGCTCAACTTGAGTGGCCCCGTTGTGGATTCGCAACAGCGCCACCCAGTGGTTGGCTACACTGCACATGAGCGACATGAACCACATCGTTATTTTCAGTAGTAATGGAAGTGTATAGGAGGAAATAGGTTGTGTTTTCTTATTTACTTAATAAAAACGTTATTATGAAGAAGAAAAAGAAGTATTGGGTTCACCCCTTTGTAAGTGCCAGGCTTCTGAAAGGCGCATTTTCAACAGTGTTCTTGGAATTATAAAATGATAATGTAAAGGTTTTCAATTATTTTCGCATGAGTGTGAAGTCCTTTGATTAGTTATTACACAAATTAAGTGAAAAATTAACGAGTGAAAACACAAACCTGAGACTCTACACCTCCAATAGAAATGTTGGTCGTAACTTTGAGGTAAGAGACACTTGGATTAGTTCTAAATCATTTTTAGATTAGATTTAAAAAATGTAAAATCAATAAATTTTAATCACGACTCCTTGCATATTTTGTTTGTGATTTCTTTAATTCTACTGTCACCGCCACCCCTTCTAATTAATCATTTACTGTGTTGCCGGCTTCAATACTTCTTCCGGCCTTTGTCGGCGCGTTAGGCCCTTTGACGGCATACCGACAAACCTTTCAGCTCCCAACCGACAGAGGCCTTTGTCATCAAGGCCACGCCAGTAGCCGCTCTCTACCACAGCGCTCTTGGTGACTGTATAAAGAGCGCTGCACTGAGCCGAGCGATTAAATTCCGATCAAGACACCAAGGGATTCACTTCTGATCAAGACAGAAGAAGACGAGCCTAGCCGAGACCGGACACACCATCCCTGGTCTACGCTACCGGTGGCGGATGCTACATTCCCACACCGGTCAGCCTTTGCCGGCCCGGAGAGAGCCGCCTCGGCCATGCTATCAGCAGACAGCCTACGCCGACCTGACACTGCGGGGCTCTGGGGGCCACCACTGTCACGCTGCAGTGGGGACCCAACTACTGCTGAGGGAAGACTAGGCCTGAACCCGGTAGCTGAGCTGTCACTCTTCGGGCTCCGCTTCCACCACGCCGGCTCGCCGCTTCCGATCCAGTCAACGACAAGACGTCTACCATGGCACATGGCTGCCGGACTCCAGCGAGGACTAATCGACGACACCGCAAGAGAGAAGATGATGCTTCCGCTCACCGAACCGTCACCGTAAGCTGTCGACTGGACCGTCATTGCCCGCTGACGCGAGCGATGCCTACAGTGGTCCCTCAACCGAGCCTTACGCCCACCGGACCAGACAAAACAGCCATCGACGCACTACTGTGAGGGAAGAAGATGATGTCTCCGCTGGACGACGACATGCCAAGTCGCCCAGCTCCTTGACCGCCACGACGACTACGACCGACGCTGCACATCTAGACGACCAACGCTTAAACAGCCCTTTTCAGGGCCACAAAACAAATAAGGTTTGCCACTTAATGTCGCCATTCAGCAAAGAGGCAGTACCCGCCAGAGCAAAATCGGCCGTGACGCCACCGTCTGAATTCTACGACATTCTTAGTAGTCCGCAATGGGACTGACCGCCTGTTGGCAGTCACACATAGGGATATTAGGAAAGCTAAACTGCTTGGATTTTAGCTGTATCAGCAGCGAGCCTAATGGAGTGTTTTGAATGTAGCTTGAAAAAAATCAATACAGTAAAACTACGATTATCCGAGCTCTGCTTAACTGAAGCCTGCCTTAACTGAAAAGAATCCAATTTTCTTTTAAATTTTTTTATTATTGTAAAGCATTTCAATGATACATATAAGCACAGTACTGAATTTAAATTTAAATACGTAGCCCTAATAATAAGGAACAGAACAGTGTCCAATGAAATAACATATTTTCCAGAGTATAAGACAATGCCAATGCCTGATTACAGTTTTTTAATTACCCACAACTTTGATTACACACACTTTTCCCTAATATGCGTATTAAGGCTGCAATCATAAAAAAATACTTTTCACCACAAGAGATCAACCCCTCAAGAGTTTCAGCAGATTTCAAATGTATATTTTCCAATATAATCATTGTCGAAAAAAAAGCATTTGCCACAAAAGTTGTAGTTTTAAAAAGTAAGATTAAAATGGTTCCTTATAACAAAATGGTTGGTTATAACAAAATGGTGGAAAACGGATCCCGTTTTCAAGAAGGATCAGACATTTTCATCAGACTTACTTCTGATAAAACGATAGTGTGATACTGCCGTAAGAAAACGTTTTCATTAAAAATTTCAGACTTTTAAAAAACTGAAAATACTATACAGTCAACTCTCCATATACGCGCATCAAGTATTTGTGGTTCCATTTTTCGTTACCGTTTTCAGTATTCGCGTTGAGCTAAATTCAATATTCGTGGTTTGTTCTGAATCAAAAAGAATTTGGTAAAATATGTTAAAATGCATGATAAAGATGATTATGTATGTAAAATGTTCTGTATATCATTCCTGAATAATGTGCTTTTATTACAGTACCTACAGGTTATCGGGTTGCTGGTTTTTAAACTAGTAGCTAAGTTATATGCATGTTACATGTTTATACAAATAACACGTTTATATAAATAACATATTAATATGTAGATATAAATATAGTATGTATGTATGTATTGCTTATTAATTTACTAATTCAATTTCTGTAATGGCTGCAAATTTTCGGAACCTAACCCCTGCGAAGACAGAATTTACTGTAATGTAATAAAAATATAATTTCATTTTGTTCACCATGTTATTCGAGATTTTGCATATCTGAAATTGGGTTCACTCCCAATCTATACTTCGGTTAAGCAGGGTGTTATTATAACACTTTTTTATAAATATATAATTACCAGTCAATAAAATTCCAGCAAGATTTCCTTGTTCAGTAAGTCTATCATTCAGTTCAGTCAAATATTCACAGAGACGTTTATTCGAGAGGAAAGTACATGCAAAAGCCACTTGATCTTCAACTGCCATACCATTTTCACTCTGTAGAATAAAACAATAAAAAATATAACAATAATATTTAACAAATCAATCTACAAAAATGGAAATTCACTCATAAAAATTTCATTAACAAAATTTATAAATGTGTGTCAGAGTTATGAGAATGTAGTCTTCAAATGCATAGGTTCTAGGTTCAACACCTTTTCAGTACAAGATTTTTTCAATTAAACCATATGTGTACGTTGCTATCTGTTCAATTGAAAACAATAAGCAACCCTAAGACCCAATGAGATGAGGATGATCACAAGTGACTAGATCTCAATCTACAGTGTAACACTGTACAATATTCCAGGAGTGGTTGATGGAACAGATTGTTTATTGCAAAAGAATCATGTGTAGTAAGGGGTGGTGTGTTGAGCAAGATTAGTGAACTGCGATGAGTAAGATGTTTTGAATCGGAATTCGAGGGAATTTAAAATAGTAGGAACATTTGTTTTTATTTTGATTCCTTCTCTGATGTTCCAGAATAGCAGCGAAGGATCTTAAATGTTTGGGAATCTATTAGGCTGCAGGTATAAAAACAGTTAAGAGTCTTTGTAGTCAGTCAGTTAAAACCTGACTTGTGAATGAAAAGTACGTCGACCGTTTGAAATAGTGGGTGTGCGTGCGGGTGGTAGCAATAGGTTGTCCAAAGGTAAATCAATTGATTTAGTTCTTTAGGACAGTATTTTACTGTTAGTCAAGTTTGGTGTAAGTTTAATTTTTGTATAATTGATTAAATCTTTATAGTAATATATTTGTATTTGTTAGTAGGCTAAGTTTAATCATTAATTGCGCGAATAAATAATTCATTGTTGTAAGTTAAAAGTAAGTCTGTTTATTATTTATCAAACCAAGATCCCGAACAAACCTAATGCCCGTGTCAAACATAAAAGAAACCTGAGTTCGAACCTCAATTGTTAAAAAAATATGGCACCAGTTGTAACCTACTATAAGTCAAATTAATGCCTGTTTAAGTCTGCATTGAATGGTGAAAACTTGAAATTTTTATGAATTTTTTTTAAAAGTAATAATGACATTAGAACAAAAAAGTGCCCATTTTTGAATACTTTTACAGATTATGCAAACTTATTGGTCTACGAGATGTGGCTATTAAATAACGAGACTGCCGTTGTAAAAAATTTTATTTTTATTTTATACATAATCACTTATTGTCACCTTCAATATACACTCCTTCTCTATACCGACAACGCTCCATGCGAATTTTCCGTTGTTGGAAACAGTGCTGGAAGTCATCTTCTTTCAGCTCCTTCAGGACACGTGCCACTTTCTCCTTTACAGCTTCCACAGACTCAAATCTTGTCCCTTTTAATGCAGACTTCACCTTACGGAATAGGTAGAAGTCACATAGTGCAAGATCTGGTGAATAAGGTGGATGTTCTAACACTGAGATGCTGTACTTGGCTAGAAACCTCTTGACAGATAACACAGAATGAGCTGGCGCACTGTCTTGGTGGAGAACCCATGATTTGTCCTTCCACATTTCGGGGCGCTTTTTCCTTACTCTTTGATGAAGTTTAGAAAGTACCTGAAGGTAGTAATATTGATTAATAGTTTGACCTTCAGGAACCCAGTGAAGATACACAATCCCATGTATATTAAATAAAACAATCCTCATTGCTTTAAATTTTGATTTGCTCATTTGAGCTTTTTTGGCTCTTGGTGAAGTTCGGCTCTTCCAGCGCATGGATTGGCGCTTCGTTTCCGGATCATAAGTAAAAAACCACGTTTCATCACATGTTATTATCGTTACCAAAAAATTTGGGTCATTTTCAATCGCGTACAAAGTGTCAGTACAAATATTTTTGCGAGCTTCATTTCAAACATTTGAGCGGCACATGTCCTGAAGGAGCTGACAGAAGATGACTTCCAGCACTGTTTCCAACAATAAAAAATTTGCATGGAGCGTTGTAGGGATAGAGAAGGAGTATCTATTGAAGTTGACAATAGGTGATTATGTATAAAACAAAAATAAATTTTTTTATGTCAGTCTCGTTATTTAATAGCCACACCTCGTGTAACTGCGTAAATACCCATCCAATTTTAGTGAAATTTCTTCTTAGTGCAGCCTTGGATAGCTTACCTCGGCAGGGTACTGCCGTCTCTTACCTTTTCAGAAACCTGTTTCTGACTGACAGCATAGTACTAGTTTATTTAAGCCTTAATGAATGCGTCTACATAACAATTTTTTAAAAGGAAGTAATTATTTATTCATTTCTTAATACGTCACTAAATATAGAACGGTGGTTTTCCGCATTTGAACAATGATTTATTTTTCATGATTTTATAAAAAATTATATTTCTTTAGCTAATAAATTTTGCAGCAAGTCAATTTTTGTTCTCTTGCCCTATATAATGAATATATAGGAAGGACAGTATTGTTTTCGTGTTGATTTTTATTAATATAGTCTATGAATAGTTAACTGAAGAAGAGAAATCATCTCTCCTTCAAGAGAAATCAAATCTTAAAAAAACAAATTTTTGTAAGATTTCAGCCTTGGTATGCATTTTAGGACAAAAGTGTATCTAAGCAAATTTATAGGAAATTAAAAGTTCTACAACTCTTATTTCAAGAATTTTTCTCTACAGAGCCTAGTTTAGCATGAAAGAGTGATTTTCCGTATTTTTAAGCCAAACTGAGGTTGATTTTCATTTTGCATCATCACTCATGATTAAAATAAGGTTATGTTTTTTTGAGGTTAGTTTTTTGTTTATTTCTAATGTTTTATTACTGATCTTAGATTATATTGTTCATTATTTGCATTGGCAAGAGAAAGTCGTGTGAGTGTTTTACACTAGATTTTTCTCCTGAAGCTACTATTAAATTTAAAATTCATTAAACACTGTCATTGATGACTGAGTTTTGAAGTTATAGTTTTTTTATTGAATCATAGCTAAGCACACTCTTGATCAATGCAACTTTCAAACAAAACAAAAAACTAAATCGAAATGAGTTCATTTATTTGGGAGCTAAGGTGCCACAGATATACACACAGATACACCACGGGATGATTGAGTTTTGAGGTCATAGTATTTTAATCTATACTTATAAAAGAAGAAGTCCTGACTGACTGACTGACTGATTCATAATCAACGCACAGCCGAAACTATAATAGTTACAGACTTGAAATTTGGAAGTTAGCTTTCTTATGTTGTGCAAGCGCGCACTAAGAAAGGATTTTGCAAAATTTTGATTTTAAAGCAAAATTTTAGCAAAAATTCCCCCCCCACTGATGTGAGGATAATGAATCAACGCGAAGCGCTACGCTTACGGCTGTTTCTCCAACACACATTTACCCCTTCCATAGGCATATTCCATAGCTCACCAGTACTTGCGTTGCACACTTTCAGACGGTAGGCCTATTTGACAGTCACTGTGATAGCGTCAAAAAACAGTTTTATTTAAAACCGTTCTTCTCAGAACAAACTATCGTACTACTGTGCTTTAGTCGTTACTCACCGTTCTTCTACGAACAAATTTTGTTAACTTAAATCAATTATTTAATGATAGTGATTTGAAATCCAAGAACACATTTTCAGTAACTAAATATTACTGTTATTATATTGAATGTGGATCTAGGGCGCAGGCCCGAAAAAAAGCAGACGGTATTTGACAGCCACCAAAACAAAAAATTACAAATTTAGGCTATATATTCAGAATTAAATGATTTGAACGGTCTATTTATAAAAATTTTCAATTATTTCAGTTTTATTGATTAAATAAATTTGATTGCAAATCTATTATGTAAAATCCTAATAAAGGATTTTGCAAAATTTTGATTTTAAAGTGTAGAAATCACAAAAATTTCGTCCCATAACACATAGGTAGCCTATACTTATATTATATGATTCGTTTAAAACAGTAACAGTCGGCCTACAGCAGATGTTAAAACTCGCATTTTATTCTTAATCGCATTTATAATCTATAGCTATTTTCCCAGAAGTTGAATTGACGTTAACAACGATTTTAATCTATGTTTTACTTTTGTCACTCCGGATGTTGTACTGTACGTAGTGTTTAATTTTTTGACCTAAACTGGATTAATATTTTAATCAGAAATAATTCCAGAATTGTTGTAATTAGCATAATACTTATAAAAGAAGAAGTCCTGACTGACTGACTGATTCATAATCAACGCACAGCCGAAACTATAATAGGTACAGACTTGAAATTTGCAGGGAACCTTTGTTATGTTATGTAGTGGAGCACTAAGAAAGGGTTTCCCAAAATTTTGATTTTAACGGGAGAAATCGCAAAAAAACGACGTCTCCCATAAGAAATACCCACAGATTATATCGGATCTATAGATAAGTTGAATATAATAGAAAAAAAGCCAGAAAATAAAAACAGATGTTTGACAGGTATTCAACAGGTTTGAACATGTTTGACAGGTTTTGTTCAACGCACTGCGGAAGGTTGGACTGTCTAATTCGTGCATGCTATTGATGAAGATATGGGATTATAATATTTTTTCTATTGTATATAAGTCATGAGATAAAAGACAATAACTCGAGGAGTTTTATACTATTGTTAAACATGAAATTTTTCTTGAAATGTGAACAGTCAAAATTGAAAACCTAAATTAAAAGCCTCTTATACTATTTTTAACATAAGATATTTTGTAACCAATAACCTTTGCGCGGGCGAAGCCGCGATGGGGGACGCTAGTATGCCTATAAACTAAATCAAAATCAGTTAATCTGTTCAGGAGCTACGGTGCCAGACAGACAGACAGACAGACACACACGTTAAACTTATGATACCCCTCTTTTTTTGTCAGTGGTTAAAAATAGTGCCAGGGTTCCCTTGTTATACGATGTAGAACATCAGAAATCGAACTGACATGGTGACCTCACTTTCGAGTTAAGCTTCAATTATATCAGTATTTTCTGTATGATGCATTCCTCTCAGAACAACTCTAAATGACCTTTCGTGTTTTAGTTTGTAATTGTAATGACTTATGTACAAGAAAAAAAAATTCCCACATCAATTTAATGTAAATTTCAACATCGGCTAGCAATATTTTCACTGTATGCCCTGACTTCATTGTTGTAAATTACAAATTTTTTCTTGGTGCTGGTAAAATCAATATTAGTAATGCTAGAAAGCATATCCTTTAATTCGTGAATAGAATTTACCCCAGTTACAAAAATATGTTCAGGTTTTGGGACACATAATTACATGGGATTATTTTTATCAACCATTTTGTCATTATTTTAATGGTGAAAATCTGTTAGATATTAGTAAAAAAAGTTATTATTACAAATACCTGGTCTTTTTGACTTTATATTACAGTCAGATTGAGAATATATATTATGTTCTCTTCTTGGTGATTTCATCATTTCGCAAATTAGAATTTTTAATTCATTCACCGAATGAGAATACGAAATCTATGATCTCTAGACACAGCTGATTCAACAGTATTTTTATTATTTGGTAACTATGATTGATATCCATGGTTACAAAAAAAAATATTTTTCAATGTTATAGAAATAAGCACATCATTCAGAGATTGACATAAACATTCACACTACTGATTGGGAGGAATGATGCATATACTATGTGAAAAAATATAGAAGCGTGTATAATTGGTAGAGGCATTGTATTAATCGAATGAGGTACTGCCTTAATCGGTTAAGCCATTGTCTTTAATCAAATAAGGTATTAGAAAAAAAAAATTCAGATAAAATATTTAAAAATAGAACATCGCCTTCCTCCAGTAGTAAAATTTTGTTTGTGACAAACTTCTCCGACGGAAATTACTTGGCCGCTAGGGAAGTTGACACGAACAAAATTTTATGTCCTTCAGAACATATAAACAAAGAATATATTAGTAAGTTATGTTTTTTAAATTAGTAAAGTAAATGTACATATTAACGCTAAATAAAGAATTCAACCATAGTCAAAGGCATCCCCAAATATTTCGAGTATATGATTAGAATGAACAAGTGAAGAAGATTGATCAAGAAAATATTCAACAAAATAATGAGTTTCAAATCAGTTCCTTGGATCCTCCAAAAACAGAAAGTTGAGAATGCAAAATTTGGAATAACAAAAATGAGTGTCTAGATTGTAATGCATTCAGGGAACGAATTTTCCACAGAGGTAGTTAAACCCAAGAAAATAATTTTCCCTCAAAAAGAAACAAGATTTACAAGGGCTACTCAAAAAGTAATGATTATAGCGACCCTGAAAGAAAACGTGTAGTGAAGGGTGGCAACATTACATACCACCGTGTACCCCATTCTCTTAGCCATCTATAACGATAAATTTCAAGTCGATTGGTGCAGGGTGTGGACGTACGTGACAATTCGCATATTGTGTGTTGGATACTCGCCTTCCATGTCCAGATTGAAAAAACTTTTAGAAAACTTTTGTAAAACTACTACTATACGACAATCCTATATTTAGTGACACATTAGAAATGAATAATTACTTTCTTTTAAAATTGTTATGTGCTGGCCGCATTGGCGTAGTTGGTAATGTGCTCGCCTCTCATCATGCGATCTTGGATTCAAATCCCACTCAGGCACGGCATATTTTAATAAGTTACAAAAAAATCATTTTATCCTCCACAGTTACACCCCAACATCGTTGCTAATGACTGTTGCAGTTGATGCGACGTTAAATAAATAAATAAATAATATACAATAAAAATTGTTAAGTAGAAGTATTTCATTTTTTACCATTAGAACTTAAACAAACAAGTAAAATAGTATCAATCAGAAACAGGTTTGTGAAAGGGTAAGAGAAGGTAGTACCCAGCCGAGGTAAGCTATGCAAGGCGTCCATCACAATCTGGCAACGTAGAAGCATTGATTTGCTACCCTCTGAATGGTCTGCAGTTAAAAAAAATTTATTCCAAAAGTCTCAGTTGTCGCTTGATTAAATAAATAATTGATTAATGTTATCGACTCTACTGTGAATCCACTGGTCCCGGTCTAAAATTTAGAAAGTTACTGGTTGGTGAGATAAGAAGGTGTTGCAGAAAGCGCAAAAAATGAAAGATATTCTGAGATTCCGTGTACACAATATAAATACTCTTACCTATACTCTGATGAAATTTCACTAAAATTGGATGAGTATTTACGGAGTTATAGGCCAATAAATTTGCATATTCCTAAAATGTCTTCAAAAACGGGCACTTTTTTGTTCTATTGTCAATGGTTGTTGTTTGTCATCAGCCGAAAGTTGGTTTGAACCTGTAGAGGTTTTACTAAGTAAAACGAGGAGTGAGGTGGTTTACCACTGGCTTCCTCACCGAGTTAAAAAGTATGCTTATCAGCATGCCAGGCACTCTGAAAAGCACATATTTCCCAATCTGCAAATGACACCTTCACTTCATTCACCACAGGGTCTGGCTGTATAATGAAATGCATTACTTTCAGAGGAGGTAACTCTGATAAGTGTCTTTTACACCTCTACCTCTTAAATCTTTTTAAATAATTCAGTCATCATTTAATTGGCTAACCATGTGATCAACTTCTTCCATTGTTTGATAAAATTCAATTGTACTCATTCCTTTTTGGATAACTGTTTTTGTATTAAAATGAGCGGTTGGAATCCAGTGTATGACTAAGATTCGTCAAATTTGTTATTTAACCTTTTAGTTCTGCATGTCAATCTAATTGTCTCTAATATTTTACGGGAAGAGTGACGCATTGATCTAATCGATTTATCTGCACGTAATTCTGTAATATCCATCAGATAGCATTGCAACTAATTTTGTTCTCTTTGGAATTGTTTACTGAATCTAACCGTTATTCATTTTTCCTGGTGTGTCAAAATATAACTAAAATATTTCACTTCATGTACAGCTGACTGATGTTTGTGATTTCACCACTTTTTCCCCATCTTAATCATGTTCACGCTTGTTTGGTTACCATTGCGTTTTATTTTAATTGCTATTTTTTACTAGTCTATTTTATTGTTTATAATATATTGATTCAACGTAGTGGTTTACATGATGATAAAAGTCATACGAAAATGTATGAAACAATATGTCTCCTCCAACTACAGCAGAAGTCAAGAATTCGGCAAGTCAACTTCTGGGGTACATAAAAAGAGGAATTTAAGCCACGAAAATTGCTGACGAAAATGAGCTATGGCAGCGAATTGTTGACTTCTGCTGTAGTTGGGGGAGGGGACATGTTGTTTAATGCATTTCCGTACAACTTCTATCATCATCTTGAACTTTGTCAAAATCTCCAGGGAAACGATTTCGAGAATATAATTTAACAATTCAAACCAAAAATAATAAAAAAAACTGTAATGAAAGTCACAAATTTACTACAACTTAAAAAAGAATTACCGAACTGATATCACAAAACGCTGATAAAACTGTATACAATAAGTGAAGAGCTATGAGGACTAATGTCGTCAACAACTATCATTACAACAGATTTCACTGATTCATCAAAAATTACTCAATCAGCTGTAACATAGTAAACAATAGGAATGGCTTGTCGAGTGTTTTACCTTATTTAAATTAGCGTTATACATAGAAGCGTTAAAAAGTAAGTATGTATGGTAAGTATGTATGGGAAAGTAAGTAAGTATGGGCTAATAAATATGTTCACTGACTTGTTCAAATTAAACTCAAATTAATCAGTAAACTAAATTCTAGAGACAGTTAAGGAAGATGATACTAACATCCAAGATAGGCCAATTTCACTGCGTCCCTGAGTTTGACAGACTATAACTTCAAAACAGAAAGAGATATTTATAAACGGTTTTCATCAGTGGATTTTTCGTAAAATTCTACACGCAAATGATGTGTCACATGACCACCTTCGTATTTAAAAAAGAAGTTAAATTCAAGATGGCGGAAAAATATGTAAAACATGAATTTCAGGAGATTCTATTTGCATTCATAAGATTGTATTGTGTTTTAAAGAATAATGTCATTTGTTTGTGAAATATTTTGCCGTATTCGGACTTTCAAGACATCCATAATCCATAAACTGGACTGAAAAAATTCATAATTCTGAGGAAAAACTTGAAACCTTCCATTTTATAACAAAATATACTTACAAGTCTACTAAACAAAATAGTAAACCAGAACAAGAGAGGAAGACCAAAGACCAACATGACAGTCAATGCGACGTTGTGTAAAGAGCTATTTGAGAACAGCACGCAAGACTCGTTGCCACTGATACTTCAAGTGCGACTGCTCCATCACATATTGTAGTATTATATCAGGTAAGTAGTGGATTTAATAGTAAATTTAATAACCTACAACTTTTATTTCACTTATCTTTTCAAAATATTTAGCTCTTTTGGTGTTATTTAAGTTTCTAAATGAGTTGTAAAGGAATTTTTTGCAAAAATTTCACATTTGATCGTACTTTTCTCCAAGATTTTGCAATTTAGATACAGTTTTTGTGTTTAAAATGTTTGGTGACTCTTTACCTTTAATTTGGTGTGTATAAAAGGACTACAGTAATTAGAACGGAAGATATAATCAAATAAATGAATTAATGCAGGAACGCTTGGCGGCCATTTTTAATCGCCATTTTGGTTGATTTCACTGAAGCTTTTTTTTATTTGGGAACATTGGATATTCTTGATCAGGAGGTTGAAATGAACACGTCGATGTATGACAAGTTGGGATGTGGGGGGGGGGGTGCAAGGTAACCCTATCCGGCCAGAGTAAGTAAAATAAAGTAAGTAAAATGAGTATAAAATAGTCATTTTTGCGATAGCTCTTTAAGCATAGAAAAATTGACCCACGTAGCAGCACTAAAAAGGTTAATATGACAAAAATTTAAAAGATTTGTTTGTGAAATGAAAAAAATTACTATGTTATTCCCCCCATGTGAAAATTACTCAACTGTATTATGATTTAACATCTTAGAAAATTACAACATTTTTGCTACAGTTTGAAAACTAGCGAATCAGTATCGAAGAATCAAATTTTTTCTGTCTATTCTCAGTATTGAGAATTGACACTTGAAACTTACACACCTCTAATTAAAACAATAATCCAGTACAGTTTGATTTATATTACTACTTACCAACACACCTTCGTATAAATCAGAATCTGAAGTAAGAAACGCAAATGTAGCTCGTAAATATGGATCTGTTAATAATGAACGAGATGAAATACACAATTCTCTCCACATTGAATTTTTATCCTCCGAATAACCTGTGAACATTAATTAAATCAGTTTCATGAATGGATAAAATTTTGTTGTTGTTGAGTTGGTAGACATGTCTGAAAAGGAAATGCACAATGCTAGCCGTATTGGATGTTTAGTCTATTGTCAGCTGTCAAAAAGATAAATTTGTTTACATACGAGGGGACCCAAAAAAAAAAAAAATGGAATGAGAGTGCGCTACTATTCGTAGATGTAGTAGAGAGTTCTCCCACTAGATGGAGCTAATAGAGACCTTCAACAAACAACTGCCCAGACGGTGTCAGTTTGTAAGTTTTATCTCACTGTTGTCATGTTCCGTCTGTGACGTCTTTAAGACAGATTTAAACGAACAAAGAGTGTTTTAAATTTTGTTTCCTGCTTGAAAAATCGACAACAGAAGCTTATCAAATGATTCAACAGTCTTTCAACGAGGATGCTATTAGCTGCACAAAGTTTTCATGTGGTTTGGGTACTTTCAACGTAGTGAGATGAGTGTTGAAAGCCATGTTTGTTCTGGGCACCCTTCAACATCATGAAACGATGAAAACTTGAAAAAATCCGCCAAAAAATCAACGAGGATCATTGTATCATGATCAATGAAATTTCAGAAGAGACAGGCGTGAGTTGGAGCTCAAGCCAGCGGATTTTGACTGAGGTTTTGCTAATGAGATGTGTTGCCGCTTAATTTGTTCCTTACCTTTTTAAACAGGATAAACAAAACATTTGATTGAATTTAAGACAGGACTTGAAAAACGAGACTGAAAGTGATCCAAACTTTTTGACCAGTCATTACAGGTGATGACAGTTGGTGTTACGGGTATGACCCAGAAACGAAGCAAGCATCAAGCCAGAAGAAGATTGGCTTGATGCTTACTGACATCACAGACGGAACATGATAACAGTAAGAGAAACACAACATTACGATCAAACAGTGACCTACAAACTGACGCCAGGGCAGTTGTTTGTTAAAGGTCTGTACTAACTTCATGTAGAGGGAGAACTCTCTACTACATACATATACGAATGGCAGTGTGCTCTCAGTACGGTTATTTTTTAGCGCCCCTCATGTAACACACGATTGTTTACTTGTTAAGAAGTTGACTGAAAATTTGCATACACTTTACTATAATAATAGAATAAAGTGCAGCAATGCTTTACTGTGGTTTTAACATTTCCTAGATGGTTGGGAAGACGTTGAAGATATCGAGCGCCCTGGACTTCCCAGCACATCAACAGTTGATGATAAAGTGAAAGAAATAAAGAACGATCGTCGAGTCACTATCAGAAAAGTCGCAGATGTTGTTTGTATATCAATTGGCTTACACTATGAGATTTTTTTCAGATATTCTGGATATGGAATATGGGACAGCAAAACTTATTTCAAAATTGCTGAATTTTGAACAAAAACAGTGGCAAATAGAAGTTACTCATGAGTTGCTAAATGAAGTCAAAAATGATTCAGAATTACTGAAACGTGTTGTAATAGGTTATCAAACATGGGTTTACAGATATGATGTCAAAACTAAGGCTCAATCATCCCACTGGAGGGATTCTGGTCTCCCAAGACTGAAAAAAGTTGGATGAGTAAACTTAAATATGAAGATTATGGTCATTGTGTTCTTAGAATTTAATGACATTGTGCAGCATGAGTTCTTGCCACAAGATCAATAAATATTATTACCTATAAGTTCAACACCATCTGCGTGAAGCAAGACAAATTTTTTTTTAACATTGCGGCCTTAATATGCATTTTAACAACAACAGTGTATAAACAATGTTATAAAAAATTTTAAAAATCTATAACTTTTATCTCAGGCACATTTTTCTATAGAGCTTAGTTTACTGTTAATTAGTGATTTTCCGTTTTAAGTTTTACAGATTGATTTTCATTTAGTGTCATTTACTCATGATTAAACAGGCTGTATTGTACATTATTTACATTGCCAAGAGAAAGTCGTGTGAGTGTATGACACCAGATCTATTTTTAAAGATTATAAAACATGAAACTTGGTCAAATATTACAAATGTTTCTTTACAACAACTTAAAAAGTAAAAACCTCCAATTTAAAAGAAATCTTACCAGATAATGCCATAGCTACGATATTCAAATGTAAAAGATTCGAAGAATCTGATTTATTCGACGTAAGTTGCACTTTAGCTCCATTATTTAAAATATCTATAGCCTTTCTTAAATGTAAATTGAACACAGATATCGCAGCGGCTCTAGCATAATCACCTTCCACTTGTAATCGATCAAGAAATGAAGTTAATGCATTTGTATCCTTATCAAATCTCCAACCGCACAATTGAAGACATTTGTCACGATCCTCACTCCTGAATAAAGCCAAGTCAAAACAATATTAAGCTTAGTAGTTTTCACATTGTTAAGGTAGAGGAAGAGGATGTGTAAAAGGAGGTAAGGATGAATGAAGCCGATATTAAAATTGATTGCAGCTTCGCATCAGTTTAAATAAATGAGGTTATCCAGCAAGTAAGGTAAAAACTAAGGGTCAACAAACTTACTTATTCTGATGATTAGAGGTGGTTTTAAAAAGGTCAGAATAATCATGATGTTGTGTTAATTTGTGTAGATACAAAAGTAAGATTTTTTAAAATATGAAAATAAATATATTTTAATAAAACTTACACGAATTGTAGTATAGGTATTACATTATTTTTCCACATAATCACAATAGTTCAATACATTTTGTCATCCAAGGGACAAGTTTTTTGTTTCTGTGTAAGAGAAGTCTCTTGCTGCCTTTTTTCAGCCGTTCTTCATTTCGATTTTTTACCTTTTCATCATTGGAAAAATGCTTTCCACCAAGGTGTTCCTTTGATTTACTGAAGAGATGATAGTCATAGGTGCGAAATCGGGGCTGTGAAAGGGGAAGCTTAAAACATACCAATTAAATGAAGTCAACAAATCTTGCGTTGCATGAGCGGGGGGTGCAGATGCACATTGCCAAGAAGGAGACAGACTCCTGCCATCAACATCCCACATTTATTTTTTATGGTTCTACAAAGTTCCTTCATGGTTTGACAATATCTTGCAGCATTGATTGTTTCACCTCTTTCCAAAAATCAATGAGCAGAACTCCTTGTCTGTCCCAAAACACTGATGCCATGATTTTTCTTACCGATGGCTGAAGGAGAATGGGTCACTGTACCAATTGGCATTTGCTTTCTGGAGTATGGTGATAACCACTGTCACTATAGGGTTGAGGAAAGCCTCGTTTTCACTCTCAAAACGGTCAAGAAATTGTCGCGCGGCAATAACTATCGATTTCAAGCACACCATTCGAATTTTTAAACAACTAGACATCCTCCCCTTAAGATATCTGTATGTGTACCGAGTACTTAATAAGTTTTATTAGAGGCGGGAACTTGCTGAGTAATTCTAAAGTGTAGTCAAGTCGATTAAGGTTGAAAAATCAGGTTGTTTTACTAACACCAAATATTGAAGCATACCGTAGATTTTTCTCCTTTTGTTCACTGAAGTTTTTTTAATAATTTTCCTTTAAATATAACCTCATGGGTAAGAATAGTTAACTTTTTAAAAGAATTGAAATCCTGGTTATTTTTACAAGATATGTCAAGATTCATTAATACATTTGGCTAATATCATAATTTTATATTTAAATATCGTATTTCAGTTTTATGTTGTAGTTTTTATCCATATATCTTTTTTAAAAACGTACTCTTATTTGTTTTTCTTAATACTGATTTGTTTAAGACTAAAATTAACAATATATAGTTCTGTTTTAGCTTGACTTTAGGCTTTTCTTTATTTTTCTGAGCCTGATGGTGCCTCAACATGATTTTCAATAAGATATTAACCACGTTTTTCTCAGTTAATATGTCATTATAATGTTGTTGTGTATTTGGTTAATTATTGTATTATAAAAATTAGTTCAATTAGCAAATGTATTGTAGTATATGGATAAGTAATTAACCAACCTATTATATTATTTCAAAAACCAATGCAAAATTTGTAACTGGAAATTATGTGTGTGAATAAAAAAAAATTTGTCTGCTTCAGTAAGCAACTTGGGCATCCATCATGCGCACTGCAGTATTTCAGTTGATCAGTTATGATTTCATGAACAAAAGTTCGTGAAATGTTTGGACAAAGTTCATGCAGGACGTCAATTGTCAAACAGCGATCAGAAAGAAGATTTTTTTCAATTTTCTGTACCATATCATCAGTCACAAAAGGACAGCCATCCACTTCTGTCTTCATCGTAAATTTCCATCCTTTCAACATCAAAATTCCGTACCCATTTTGTCCAAAATTCTTGACATTATGTCCTCTCCATAAACTGCAATGTTTTCATGATGAATCGCAGCAGTGTTCATGCCCTTAGTATTTAAGTAGTGTATTACAATGCGCACTTCACACTTGGGGGCAAATAGAGTGAGGACGCTTATCTCTAACCTTCACCATATACCTTCGATGCCAGTCGATGAGCTACTGATGATTGGGACAACTTTTTTTCGCTTCCGCTGGCTTCCCACTACATGGCATAGTGGTACCAACTTCTCCTGTGAAAATTCCCAGCAAGAGCTACTTATATGCCTTATAACCTTACTTTCCAGATAACCTCTGTAACTGACCCTAAGGTAAATTCAACGTGCATGACACTCATAGAAGCAATAAACCCACCAATTGTATTTACATTCAATCGAGTTTGTCATGATTATTTCCATTGTTGCAAAACAGGATCATTTGACTGTGCTGCTTGTCTTTTCTTATGGGTCATATCCATAACCCAAAGTTTCGTCACATATAATTACCACATTTACCTTTATTTTTAAATAGGTGAAAAACCAGGGTGGTTATCATCACCTGTTACATCCACGTATGAGGGTGGTTATCCACATAAGAGTGTAGAGCGTAGTTTTCTTATACCACTGAAATCTTACTAACTAGGCAAGAAAATAAATTTTACATAAAACAAGAAGTAACATCACAGGCACAAAATATAAATAAAGGCTAAAAAGTGGCTACAAAAATCAAACAAACATGGAATAAAGCTAATATCACAGGTAGAGTAAATCTAACGGCCTCATTTCCTGATAATCCAGCTGTAAGCAATGCTTACACCTCTATCGTTCAGCTGCTTCATGGTGCTGTGGATGTCTGTAACCAGCAGGTGATATGAATACATATCACTAAATCAACTGGAGCGGACTGACCGAATCAGTGCACACCAAAACCTGACACCCACAAACACACACCACAGACAAAGCTTTGCTTCGATACAAAGAAGATACTCACAAGAAAAGAAGATACATAGGTGGTTATTTAAATACATTCTTAGGAAGAGAAAAAAAATCATACCTGTATATTTTAATAGCTGCAGTACTTCCTTGCAGATCGGACCACGGTAAACAAACTAACTCAGATTTATTAGTTACAGTGTTATTTGCGTCCATTCCAAGAACTGACCTGGAATTAAAATTCATTAACTACAATGTGTGAAAAAAACCTATGATGACCAATTTTATTACAAACGAAGTAATAAGCTTACATCAAATTTGAATTAATCTCCTTGGCTAGCAAAACACTTATCCAAATATTGATACCACGATTGGAAGCACTTCTGGAAAGCTTCTTTTGGAAGGGCCTTCAGCTGCTCTGTCGTGGCCCTCTCTAAGTTGGGAATGATATAAAAATGTTTTCCTTTCAGCACAGTTTTTATTTTTTGGAAGAGCCAGAAGTCACGTGGTGCTAAATCCAGCGAGTATGGTGGATGTCGACAGACTAATCTTTCTTTAGGTTTGCAGATTGGAAATGAGGTGTGGAACGGGCAACCAATTTTGCACTCAATCATCTCATTATTAAATTATCAGTTAAAATTCTTTGTATAGACTCGTTTGAGATGTTCAGTTCTTTAGTAAGCTCTCAAATAATCAATCGCCTGTTTGAACAAATCAGTTTTGCCACTTTTGCATATTAATTCTGTTTTTGAGGTTAAAGAACATACCGACCATTGCTCATCTTCTTTAATCGACTAATTTCCATTTTTAAATTGCTCATACCACTTGTAAACAGTCATCAGAGTCATCATATTACCACCATACATTAATTTCAACTTTTCATGAGCTTCTTAGGCACTTTTTTGCAACGTAAAACAAAACTTAATGTTAAAGCGCCATTTGAAATCCATAATGCATGACAGATATGGTAAACATGATCACACTCTTTCAGCTCTGGAAGCTGGCTGACAAATCATAACTTGTTTAAATTTAACACAGAAAGAATTGGACTTTTACTTCAAATGGACGTAGCATCAGCAATTGTTGCTATAAAAATTCAATCACAATTTTTTCGGATACACCTCATTTATTAAAAATTTATTACTAGAATTAAAAAAATTTACAAGTCCATACACCTTACATCATACACTATTTTTCAACAAGTCACCTTCATTTTTAATGTACTCAATGAGCTGAGGGATGAGATATTGTATACCTTCATCTAAAAAGTCTTAAGCTGCTTCCTCTTTGGCCCATTATTTGAAGGCACTCTGGTGATAATTATAGGTTAAAAACCTATTTCCACCCATAAACAACTTCTGAGAGGTGAAAAGATGAAACTCAGATGCCTGATCAGGGCTATGGGTAGGGTGGTTGAAGATCTCCTAACCGAATCAAAAGGAGGTTTTTGTGCAAAAAACACACTCCCTTGATTTTGGTTTTGTATCATCCTCCATAGGTTGTTACAGTACCAGAATTAATTGTTTCTCCCTGGAAATAATTTCTTCGATCTTATTCACCATCTCATCGATCACAATGGATGAACTTCCACTGTTTTGTTCATCGTGAACTTTTGTTATGCGGGCTTTAAACTCTCAACACGACAGTTTATGAACCAATCCCCATAAATATTTTTTACTTTGTTAAAAATCTGGAATAGCATGTTTTCCTACCTGAGAAGAAACCAGATTACAGACCTTTATTGAAACTGTACTTAGGAGATTCCAGAAAGGAAGTGTAGGATATATTAAGATACAACTTTTGTTTAGGTCAACAGCCGAAAGACTGGTTTGAACCTTTAGAGGTTTTACTACGTAAAATGAGGAGTGAGGTGGTGGTTTACTATTGCCTTCCTTAATGAGCTGAAAGAGTATGCTTATCAGGATGCCAGGCACTTTGAAAAGCACCCACTTTCCACCCTGAAAATGACACCTTGACTTTATTCACCACAGGATCTGGCTGTATAGTGAAATTCATTACTCTCAGAGGAGATAACTCTGACTAGTGTCTTTTACACCTCTACCTCTTCTGTTCTTAAATAGTTCAGTCATATAATTGGCTGACTATGTGATAAGAAACAACTATTTTCTGTAGCCCTGGAACCAACAGATCGAGTGCAATTAATTTAATGTTCCACCTGCCCGTTATGGGCAAGGTACAACTGATCAGCCTAAATACTAACACAATGTTAAATTCATTACTTAACATTTCATTTATTACCAATACTTACTTGCTTACTTCAATAAGCGTGTCATCACACCATTTCTATCAAATAATACATAATTTGCCTTAGCATATAATTAAAAATTTAATTATTTTTTCACCAAAAAATCTATTAAGAAAGAAATCCTTGAACACTGTAAAATGTTTCAACAGTCATGTAATTTTTCAGCTTTTTTAAAATTAAATTTAGATTACTACAACCGTTCAAAGCTTGTGGTAATGAAGAATTATCTCTAAAGTAAAGACCACTAGAAAATTTCTCGCCTTGATGTTGGTGAAGGCCACGCTAGTAATATACATACTGTATTGTTGTCCGTACGCTGTCGCGTTGTAATACGTGTAAGTTATTACATCATAAAATTACTATAAAATTGATGTTGCTGCCAAATGTGAAATATGTGGAGTGATAACTTTTTTAAACCATCAAAATGGTATGCTGGCTGAAATTCATAAGCAGTTGGTTGCTGTGTACAGTGATAATGTAATGAATGAAAGAAACATACGAAAATGCTGTAAAAGGTTCAAAAATAATAGAATTAACGAATAAGATAAAGAGCATTCAGGGCAGGCCTCGATAATCACCGAGAACTTGTTGAAACACATCAATGATGAAATCAGAAAAGATCGTCGCTCAACGATTTCTGACGTGGCCTTCTTGACGGTATTGGTGGCATTGTTTATGACCATTTAGGCTTCAGAAAGGTTTGTGCACATTGGGTGACACACTTCTTAATGGAACTGGTGCATCATTATCTCAGAGCAGAACATCTAGCAATGGTGCGACATTGTTGCAGAACGAAAATGAAGGCTGCAGAAAGATATCGTACAGAATGAATGTTTTTTTGCGGGGAACGTTTATTGTAAGTTAGGATTAATCATACAAAGGAAAAATTAACCTAAAACTTGCACCTCGTCACCACAATCGTTCGTTCCTGCTAGTCGGTTGAGATCCAATGTGCTCCTATTGAGACTTTTTCTATTTTATCTTCTTTGTCAAAAGAAGTAGAGTCTAGTTACCATTTACCTTGGCAATATATACAGTTCATGGAAAATATTTAAGTACAATAAGAGATTATGATTATGTAAATGACATTTCTACTGCCAATTCTAGAGACAGTTAACTTAAAACTGTTAAAGAATTGCCTGAAGCTTTCTTTAAGCACAGAAAACTGTATTGTGAATTTATCATGGAAAGTAGCACCTTTACGGGTACCATTCCAAGGGGACTTTGAAGGATATCCAGCAAAGGGGTGTTGTACTATTCACTACCTGATGTTCCAGTTAGCAGCAAAGTTTTAAGGTTACTTTGTGTTACAGTTGGCAACAAAGTAATGATTGAAATTGAAAAGTGTGCTAAAAGAGTTTTTGAAATTTTTAGTCACTAAGAACAATGCCTGGGTTATTTGGGTACAGATGAAGATGAAATAAACAATCAAATGACAAAGTTATCCGAATAGCTGATATTTTGTTTAATTTAGGCTTTCTGATACTTCCAAAAAATAATGTATCTTGTGAAAAAGCAGACAAAAGCTTTGGTTCTTTTGAAGATTTTTATAATAGACTAGGTAAGACTTCACTTGAAATTTTGACTAGTTCTTTAATGACTTAAAATCTGGTGTGATACAAACACACACAACTTTCTCTTACCATAGCAAATTTGTTCGGTTCATATATCAAATTACGCGCCTTGAACGGCTCTATAATTTCATACAAAACACAATGCAACTGGGTATTAATAGCAAGGTCGAAACAATGGTTGTAAGTTGCCAAGTTACTTTTGAAGTCATCCTATCTTCAAGACAATTAACTTATGGAATATTTCATTTATAAGGTTCGTAGAAATACCTACTAAATCAGAACAATGCGTAGATGCTATAAAATCAAACCTTTTCATCCTACGTGCAACTGTTGGCGTGGTATGCAGAAATTCTGAGAGTAAACATTGTCTTTCTCGTCTAAGCTCCCTCAACCTGTTTCATGGCCTATTAAAAACCCTATCCTTTTACCACTACTACAAAATCTTGTATGTGTATTTGTAACTGAATATGTGTTCAATGTCAATACTATTCACATATGTATTGTGAACAAAAGGGTGGGGAATGACAGGAATTTGACAATGCAAAACTGTTTGAATATTACAGAATCTGTTCCCACTTTGCGCGGTGCAAGTTTCAAACTACAATTATTAGGGCTAATGTTACTTAAATTATATTGTAAAACTGGGTTTTATTCACGAAAATGTGTACTACAATTTCATGATAAATTTTAGCACGTTACAGCCAAAAATATAAAGTAACCTACAAATTTTTACACGCATGCGTGTTTAGCGTGCAGTAGCTAGCGCAAAACGCAACCGATTTTCATGTTTTTAAAATAAAAATAACTGTACATGTTGTATAAAATGCCTGTAATTTTTACACAATTTTCTTTCGGTAATGGCCATGGATAAATGAATTTATTTGGGAGCATGTTTTGACATTTAAACATTCACTATACGACGAAAAACACACCATAGCAGAAGGGTTAAGGCTGCAATCTTAAAAAAAGCACAGCCTTCCCAAGAATTTCAGCAGACATGAAGCCTACCCTATCATATAGAACATAAAAAATGTCTGTCATGAGGCAATTCTACAAAAAATCGTAGGAGCCGTTTTTAAGAAAAACAGAAAAAAGTAAAAAAATTACCCAATTTTTGTTTAATGTCTGACTATGAGAATTCTGTGAGAAGGATGATAGATGAAAATGAGTGATGAAAAAATGCCAGACCTAACTGGGAATCGAACCCGGGACGCCGGCGTAAAAGCCAGTTGCGCTAACCATGAAGTTGCTACATGAATGAAGAACTACTTCCAGTTGACTGATTTTAATGAAAATGTTCGTGTGGGGTCCTCTAAGGTACTGAACTTTCAAATTTCAACTTCAAACAAAGTTCCATTCTTGAAATATTTTGTTCACGCACGCACGCACACACACACACACACACACACACACACACACCAATTGCTAAAAACATGGTTTTTGGGTTCAAGGGGTCTGAACCTAAACGTGTATATCCGGTGAAAATTCGCTTTCCAAAAATCAACATGAAAACAATACTTTCCTTCCTATATATTCATATAGGAAAGAGAAAGTAAAAATAGTCAAACCAAAATAATTTCATAAATGTTTTAAAATTAATCCGATAATAAAAATCGATTCAATTAAGATTAATTCAATAATACAAATTTTGGTAAATTTTGCAACTGAAAGTGAATTGGTCCTGCTTTAATACTGTACCACACCTTACTAAGTCTTTAAACTAATCAAGGCAAAATCAAGGTAAAATCTCAGTGTTTTCAAAATCTTACACAGTGTTTTCTCCTAAAAATGAAAACATTTTTATCAGCTGTGAGTAAAAAATTTTTTTTTTTTTTTTTTTTTTCGATATGGCTGCGGAAAGATTTTTCAGACTCTCCACATTCCAATTACGAAGATGCACTCCCACTTGACTGTTAAATGTTGAACTTTATGCCCCACAATTGTGCTCTCGAAATTTTACTAATAGTTCACAACCAAATCCCCCCACCAAGGGAGGCACCCCAGGCGATCTCCGCGAGGGTCACACTGTCAGTTCATTATCAGCAACAAAATCGTAAAGTAGTCTGTAAACCTTCCACCTGCCCGAAAAGGCCAAAGAAACGACGTCTCTTGTACATTCCGGAAAGATTGAATAAATATCCATCCAGAGTTTATCTGACCGGTCAGAATACAACCCACAATCGAAGAACATGTGATTCAGGTCCTGGACAGGACAACCACATTCGCAGCTGCTGTCTTTTTTTATACCCTTATTATGTAAATGAGATGAACAACACGTATGATTCGATCTTATCCTAGATATCAAACAAATCATATCTCTTTTTTGGTTCGTCGAGGCAAACCAAGGTTTGTTAAAGTACTTTTTTTTGTGTTTAAAATAAATAATTCCTTTTATATTACTTCGTTGTTTTATATAGTCTATTGAATCCTTAATTAAGTTGTCTTTTAGTTTACCCGTTGTATTATAATAATGATATTTTTTAATGCTAATAACTTCTAGGTCTTTGGCTTCCTTAGCCAACTTATCAACCGTTTCATTTCCCTGTATCCCGCAGTGGCTCGGAACCCATAGGAATTTTATCTCGAGATCTTTTTCCACAGCCGTCGAGAACAATAGCTTAATATTGTAAATGCAATTGTCTTGCTTGCACCGATCGTCTTCGCTGGCCAGCGCTGACAGCACGCTTTTCGAGTCAGAAACTATCACAGATTTTCTAATATCTCTCTCTAAAATTAAGTTAATAGCTCTACTTATTGCGAACGCTTCTGCTTGATAAATCGAATACATATCGTGAATTCTCAATTTCAGGGCAATTTTCAGTGTCGGGCACCATGTGGCAAAACCGACCTTGCCTGACTCGGAGGGATCTTTGGAGCCGTCTGTGTAAATTAACGTGTGATTAGGATTATTCTCCCTAATATATTTATCAAAACTATTATTAATTACATGTTTCTTTTTCTTTTTCGTTATCATTTCATTTACAGCCTTCGTTATTTCATGGCCAGCAACACAGTTAATATTCCTTTTCAAATCAATGAACCTGTCAAAATATTTGTAGTGTAATATTCCTGGTCTGTCCATTACAATTATCTCATCTATAATATTACTCAAGTTTATTCTTGCTTCCACTAAATTCGATTTTATACTACGTCTCGAATAATAATTCATGTTATCACACAATCTTGATATCGCGGATTTGAGAGAGTTACTTTTAAAGGAAAAAATTTTTGCAACGTACTTATTTGTTAGGTACTTTCTCCGTGCTGACAAAGGCGGTTCACGAGCCATGTCAAGGAGAACGATTATTGGTGTGGTTTTCATTAATCCCATTGCGGTACGGAGCGCCGCGTATTGTACCACGTCTAACATTTTTAAATTCTTTTTGTTTGTTCGATTGAATAATTGCGAACCCCAATCTAACCTGGGCCTGATTAGTCCTTTATAAATGTTTAGCAAAGTTTGTGGGTGACCCCCCCATTTAATACCAGCCACGGCTTTAATCACGCCCGTTAATTTATTGGCAATACCACAAATTCTTTTGATATGTATATCCCATGATAAATTATATTTTAGCATAAACCCTAAGTATCTAATTGATTCAACGAATTGAATTTGTTCTCCATATATTTTAATTTTGTTATTTAACGCTTCGTAGGAAAGACTTTTATCCCTTGTAGAAAAAATCATTACCCTTGTCTTTGGTACCGATATCCTCAAACACAGCCTGTCCAGCAGTCCGGCTACCTCCTGAAGAGCATTATTTAACAAGTCACATATTCCGTCCAAATTCTTTCCTTCTACATACAACACAATATCATCAGCATATTGCAGGAATTTAACTCCTTCGGGAATACACTTTTTGAGGTATGCTAGATATAGATTAAATAGATCAGGACTACTCACCAAGCCTTGCGCTACTCCTTTAAATGTAAATCTAGAACCTAAGTATTTACCTTCATTATATGCACTGACTTTTCTCTTTTTTGTTGCATTATAGATAACTCTATTTATTTTATAGGGTAGTCCATGTCTCCAAAGTTCTCTACTCAAAAGATACGGATTTACATTGTCATATGCTCCTTGGATATCGAGAAATACACACGCTGTCATTTCTCTATTCACGAAAGCATTCTGTATATCAGTAACTATTGTGGCTACCGTATCAAGGCAGCTTCTAAACATCCGGAATCCCGCTTGTTCTTCCGGCACTATCTCATTGGTTTCCGACCAGTATGAAATTTTCCTTTTATTTATTTTATCAAAATTTTTGAAAATGCAATTCGCTAGAGAAATAGGACGAACATCATTTTTATCTTGTTTCGGGATAAATATTACAAAATATTCTAACCATGAATCGGGAATTCTGCCGGATTCAATTACGATATTATAAAATTTTAATATTTTCTCGTGTATCTGCATCGGTAGTTTTCTCAAGACTTTGAAACTAATCAAGTCTGGTCCTGGCACTGAATTTCCTCTAAATGAATTTAATGCTGATTTATATTCTTCCATTGTTATTTGCTTATCAAATATTTCACTATTTTTGGTTGATTTTGGTTGATTCTCACTTATCAAGTGCAAAAGGTCTGTGAATTCCGGGTTAATCGGAGCAATCTTATCAAACGCTTTATTAAAAGTATTTTCTTCTATTTTGTTAGACATCATCAGGACATCATTTCGCATTTTACTCGCCTTTACATTATTCAATTTTTGCCATACTAATGCAGGGTTAGAGTTAATATTTAACGACCCACTGAATTCGCGAAAATTTTTTTCCCAGATTTTATTCAATTTCTTATTATTATATTTTCTCTTATTATCATATCTATTAAAATTTTCAATAGTCATGTTATCTCTAAAGTTGTGGTAATAGTTTTTGATTTGATCTGTGATTTCCTCGCACTCTTTGTTCCACCAAGTTGGCCTTGTTGTTCTCCCGACTTTGTGCTCTCTGACAAGTTTACCTCCCGACTCCAATAACGCGTTCGTGATGTTATCTGTCAACAAACTATAACTGTTGTTGTCATTAACTTCTGTATTCTCGGATTTCTCCATTATTTTTTTTTGAAACGTTTTCCAATCTACGCGATTATTGCATAATTTTGGTCTACATGGTATAGTTTTCGGTAGTTGGTTAAAGAGTGTTATTTTTATTGGAAAGTGATCGCTATCATATTTATAGTTCAAGACTTTCCACATGCATACCGGAATCAAAAGAGGATCCAGGAAAGTTAAATCCAGAGTGGATCTACTTGATTCATCCGCTGAAGACCACGTTGGAGAAGCATCATTTACAATTACGAATTTCGAGGCGGAAATAGCACTATCTAATTTTTTACCCTCACTATTGTCAATATGATTGTCTGACCAAGTACTACTAATTGCATTGAAATCGCCAACTAAAACTGCATTTTCCAACGAGTTTATGCCGTCACAGAAGTTATTCCAAAAATCATTATCAGTGAACCCCGTGGCATTTGATGCTCTCGGTGGACTATAAGTGTTAATAATATGAATGAAATTATTATTGTTTGTATAGATTTTAACAATTTGACTTTCGACGTGGTTATTAAGGCATAGATCAATGAAGGTAGAGAATTTATCATTAAGCGATTCAAATTTCAAGTCTGACCTGATAAGAAGAGCAATTCCACCACCGTTCCGGCCATCCCCGCGTTCGCAAGAGACAGTCCTGAACCCTGACAGCGAGAACTTGTGATTATCTTTCAGAAAAGTTTCTCCTAAACAAAAAATATCAATTCTTTCGGAATTAACCATTGCTTCGAGACTAGTTTTTTTATTTGCAATTGCACGACAATTCCATTGAAGAATGTTCAAACAACCTGTCTCACTATGTTTTCGCCTGTGAGAATTACCAAGCATCATTATCGTGAATAGGAACACTTACTCCTGTTATCTGAGTCTCAGAATTAATATCTTCATCCTGTGACTCTTCCTCAGACTCTTGAGACACCACTGAGGTCTTATTCCCACAGTATTTTTTTAACTTCTTTTCGTTGTTTTCTCCTTCAGACAAATCTCCATTTTCCTTCTTCCTCTTATTCTTTTCCTTTTCACTCTGGATCTCCATCGCCTCCTCCTGAGTGTTTTCAGTAATCTGTACACCTTTCCTTCTCATTCTACTTTTTCCTTCCATTTTCTCTTGCAACTTGCTTGTCAGCTCAACTCTTCTCTCTTCTGATATAAGAGGAATAGCTTGTTTTGGAGCTTCCTCTTCTACTCTTTCAGTGTTTGCTTTTGATAACTGCTTTTGCTCTTTACCTTCTTTTACTGTCCTTTCACTTTCTTTTTTCCTAGCTTCTCGTGCTTCCCTTTTCTTTTTTTTAACCTCGTCATCCTTATCTTTAGCTGCTTTCACCAAGACAGCCAGGTCGTTTTTTTTGTTTTTTATCGTTTCTGCATATGACTTCTTCTGCACCGGCGGATTACGCCCCTGATTACTCTCTAGCATCTCTTTGGCAACCTTGATATCGACGTTGTGATAAGCCATCACTTCTTTGATTTTCAGGTTCAGGACTAGTATTGGGCAATTCCTGTCCGACACATAGTGTCCTGAGTCCTGCAGACCATTTCGTTCACAATTTATACACTTCTTGTCCTGATCCTGACACGACGACGCATTGTGTCCAGGCATAGAGCATTTACCGCAAATTGAGGGTTTTCGTTGGTCTTTGCAAAATTTAGCAATATGGCCAAACCTATGACAATGGTTGCATTTACGCGGGCGATCTACGAAAGGGTTAACCTCGACAATCCCCCCCCCAGAAAACTGCTTTCGACGGGACTAGGGTGGTTTTGCAGCGAATTTTGAACAGGTCAGAGTCCTCCAGGATAGGAACACTCTGACCCATATCGCTCACCTCTCTTTTGACAAATCTTTTTATTCTCTCTGCCTTCACTATTTCCGGGAACGGATCTTGCACTCCAGGAGGAGGCATCAACCACTCGATCACCTCTTCCGGGGTAACTTCTCTATCAAAAATACCGTATACCACATAGTCTTTGAAAATTTTAAAATTTGGGATATACGCGATCCATTTTTCATCCCCCCTAAAAAACTCTACATCATTGAATTTGTCAATCAGCGAATTGGCAACAACAAAATTATTAAAGATAATTTTGTATCTATTGAAACCCGCTTTCCTCAAACCGAAACCGATCTTTAGGAAAGCTCCGAATTTTTCCAAAAAACTGCGTGCGAATTGGTTCGGGTGTTTATCATTAACTGGTTCAGTGTCTACTCTTTCAAGAAACACTACATACGGACCTACATGGCCTTCATCATATCTGTACTTACCTCGATTATCGCTAACGGGCGTGACTGGCCCGTTCGGACACATTATGGAAGGCTCACAGAGCCACGCGACCCCGTACAGAGACCGTTCGGCACGCGCGGTATAATAGTAAATATTAATAGTGAATAATTAATATCAAAATGAATAAAAATAATAATAAATAAATTTAAACCAAAACAAGAAAATAGGTAGATTTAGGTTAAGCCTAGCAGCCTAAAAAAAAAACAACTATAAACACACACTCTAGTACGACAACAATTAAACGTTGTTCTGTGTAAATGATAGACAAATGTTTAACATAGACAAATATGTTTTTCAAAACTGAGATTAATACCACGTAATATTAATACCACGTGATAAATTATTTACACAATTCCACACAAGTCAATAACGTAAACTTAATATCATCATCATTAGTAACATCATCATCGATTGAAAAAATATCACAATTTCTATGGTCATCATAACATCGTAGTCATCATAACATTCTTTTATAAATAAACGTTACATTAAAACAAAGACAACTTTCAATGTTTTTATACAATAAAGTCCAGAAGAACAGAAATAATTATCAACAAGTTTTGTTATCAAACCACCATAGATCCAAATATCTTATAACCGTGAGTAAAAAATAGCTGAATGTTATTTTTTATAAACTATAATTTTATTAATAAAATCAAAACAGCTGTTTGAAAATATTTAAAATGTTAATGTAATTATATTAAAATTTATAAATTTATTCAAAATTCCAACAAATTAATTATTTTACAATTTAATAAAATTAAAAAAAAAACTATTATTAATTATTTTGTTATTTTTAAAGTAAAATAATATAGAATTTAAATATTATATTAAAAATTTAAGTAATGATTAATGTAGAAGGATAAAGAAGGTCTTGACTTGAGCAACAATCAAGAAAAAAATAAAGAATATTGTGTCAGAATTGAAAATGCACATGGATGGAACACGTGCATTGAAGACTGAACAGCATAATAAATGAAAAAAGAAAAAAGATATTAACTAATTTAAACTATCCCTCACTTATTTTATTAACAAGTGACAGAATGTCATTTGTTGATGAAATAAAAATTTTCTTTGTAAATAAATGTTGCTCTGGATAACTGAAAAGTTAATTTTTGTAAAAGCTAATGGTATGTTATTACCATTGTTACGAACATTAGTAATAACACACCATACACACCGTAAAACATTACATACCATAAGATAACATGCGTTTATTCATATAAATGCCCTGTTCTGCGGTTCAAAATATAGAAAAATGTAAACAAAAAAAAATAGGTTAAGGATGAAAGAAGTTTAAGGGGAGTTGACTGATTTTAATAAAAAATATTGATTTTTCAATTTTACCATATATTGATCGATCGTTTTTCCCTATTTAAATTGATATATAACAAAACATTTGTTGCTTTTTCTATTGAGAAAAATTATGTTTTTACGTTAATGGGGTACGTAGTGTTTATTTCGATATTTTTTCATGTTTTTCATTCTTCTAAATTGATATTAATATAATCATGTTACTGCTCTAACATTACGGAGATCGCGTTTACATAACGATAATTTCTAGAACGCGTAGGAATCAGCCGTAGAGGAAATATTGGTGTGTTTTTGTTTGGAAGTTAATTCCAATTGGCAATAGATGTTTCTTTTACGGTATTATGCTTTTACTACATCCGCATTTTCCACATATTGTATTTTTTGACTTTAGGTACACTATTTTAGGAACCATCCCACCTAGGAGTGAGAAATTTCACACACTACATTTTAATACTAAGGTGTGTATTTACTTCAGAGGTATTTCAAAAATTTTGGAGTTTTTATTTTTTGGGAGTGTTTTTCATAAAAAAAATTGGGCACATTTGAACATTTTTTGAGAATAAAAATCATTTTTAGATTGGATGAAGATAACTGAAAAAGCTCTGGTACAAATTTGTAAAACGGTACTGTAGAAAGGTGTGCCAAAGCTGAGCTTTGTTGCTTTAACGGTTTCTACAAAAAATCTACCTGAGTTAGAATTGCAGGTATAGGGATAATGAAAATGGTCTGCTCCCTTAAAAGGCTTATGACAATGATTTACCAATCTCCCTGCTCTGATTATCCACAAGTTTTCATAGTAAAATATCGAAAAGATACACTAACTGGTGCCTAACCTTGCACATGTGAGATTGCTTCCCATACCTCACTTTGACAAACAATATCATGCCTTCCCAATAACATTATACTAGCTCTCGCTCTGCAAGTATATACATCTTACAGAACGTGAGCTAGTATAATGTTATTGGGACGACATGATATTGTTGGGCAGAGTGAGGTACAGGGAGCAATCTCACATATGCAAGGTTAGGTGGTGTTTTTTTTTTTTTTTTTTTTTTTTTTTTTTTTTTTTTTTTTTTTTTTTTTACGCCCTGGAGACTCCAGGAGGAGTATAGGACATGTCGTCAGATGTAACACCTGAAATACATATAAGAAACACACTATGTATTACTACTATCAAGAAAGAAATTCTTGCACGCTATAAAAAGTTTCACCGATCAAGTAATTTTTTAAATTTTTTTTAAAGGAATTCAAATCCTCACAACACTTTAAAGATTGGGGCAATCTATTTATGAATCTTCTCCCTGCATAAGTAGGTTTTTGTTCAAACAATTTTGTGGAGTGATTAGCCACATAATAATCATTCCTGTTTCTCGTGTTATGATTGTGAACATTGAAATTCTGCATAAAATTATTTTGCCTAACATACATAATCACCTCAAAAATGTAGAGACAGGGAACTGTAAGCAATTTAAGCTCCTTAAATAGTGGCCTGCATGAGGTTAGCTGGTTAGCTCCCACCATACACCTAATAGCTTTCTTTTGAATTTTAAAAACCCTATTCATATTACCCATGCTAGAATTACCCCATACTAAAATACCATACCGGATATGAGACAGAATGAGGCCATGATAAGCTGCCATTAGTAATTTTTTATCATTAATTCTGGCGATTTGTTTTAGTGCAAATACCCCAGATGATATTTTACTACAAACTTGATTGATATAGAAGTCCCAAGACAAAGATCTATCTAGAGATACGCCCAGGAACTTCACTGTTTCTACATGCTCTAAACTATTATTATGAATAAATACATCCACTTCTCTACTTTCTTTAACGTTATGTTTATTTTTGAACTGCAAGTACTGACACTTTTTCCCATTAACTGTTAATAACATTTGATTCAAGAACTGCACTACGGACTCTATGTTAACATGTGTATTTACTTCAAGAGCATCTACCAGTGAACTGTTACTGATTACTGAAGTATCATCAGCAAACAACAAAGCTCTGCCATTAGGTATGACTTCTGGTAACCTATTAATGTACAATAGAAACAGAATTGGACCTAAAACTGACCCCTGTGGAACGCCTGCTTTGACTTCAAGCTTTCCAGATACAACTTTTGTAAGTTTCCCTCTAACAACCCTAGTTAACTCCACACACTGTAATCTATTAATAAGGTAAGATTGAAACCATTTCAACTCTACATCCCTAACGCCTAATGACTCTAGTGTTTTCAATAAAATTTCATGATCAACACAATCGAAAGCTTTACTCAGATCCAGAAACACTGCCAATGCTTTCTCCCCGGCGTCCAATATATCAACTACTTGCTCCACAAGTGAAACAATTGCAGTTTTAGTTGATCTACCTTTTTGGAAACCATGCTGATCCTCTGAGATAATTAGGTTTTCAGTCAAGAAACTGATTAACCTAATAAATACTACCTTTTCAAAAATTTTACTGATTGTGTTTAAAATACTTATGGGTCTATAATTTTCAACTAACTGGCTATCTCCATTCTTAAATATAGGCAATATTTTTGCCTCCTTCAGTTTGTTTGGAAATACACCTGCTTCAAGTGAGAAGTTAATCAAATGAAGGAGAGGAGTAATTAAAAGATGTTTACATTCTTTAACAATTATACTAGAAATCCCATCTAACCCACATGTTTTCTTACTTTTCAAACTATCAATAACTGATTCTAATTCCTCCCTTGAAACTAGGCTAAATAAGAATTGATTAACTACCTTGTTACCTTTTGGATCATAACATCCCACTGTTTCCCTAATCTGTTGTTTAAGTTTTAAAGCTACTTCCTGGTAATATTTGTTAAAATAATTACAAATTTCTATACCATTCTCTATAAGTTCATTGTTTTTGTTAACAATATTAGGTATGTCAGTAAAACTTTTGTTGCTAACTACACCTCGATTCTTATTGGTGGATACTGCACTGACCTTATTCAATAACTTACTATAAAAACTCATAACTACAAGGAACCCTTAACAAAACCCGATAACTACAAATGTATTATCATAAAAAAATTATAAAAATTTGGTGTGAAACACTCACATGATATATTTTTCCCATGTAAATAATAATGAATATAACCTAACATTAGTAAACCACATAAAATTAAAAATTGTCACCTAAGTGACGTAGTGAATAGTGTGCTAGGCTGCTAAGCGGAGGTCCTGGGTTTGTTTCCCGGCAAGGGTCTGGAAATTATTGTATGCCAAAACCCATCATTACCAGGAACGCCAAACGAAACGCGATAACTAAAAATGTATCATTATAAACAAAATATAAAAATCTGGTGTAAAACACTCACATAATTTATCTTGCCTATGTAAATAATGATGAATATAACCTAACATTAGTAAACCACATAAAATTAAAAATGGTCACCTAAGTGACGCAGTGAACAGCGTGCTAGGCTACCAAGCGGAGGTCCTGGGTTTGTTTCCCGGCAAGGGTCTGGAAATTATTACATGCCAAAACCCATCATTACCAGGAACGCCAAACGAAATACAATAACTAAAAATGTATTTTTTTTTTTTTTTTTTTTTTACTTGTGAGGCCACAATGGACCACTTCAGCCACAACATGAAAGACTCTACTTCGATCTCTGAGCCCTGATCTTTACCCAGTATTCCCTCATTCTTTGTGATCTCTGAGCCCGGAGTTCTTCTGTCACCCTCTGCACTCTTCTAGTCTTGGTTTCCGGTTCCAAAGCCAGATGGTTCAACCCTCTATAACTTTCAGACTTGAACCTCACATCCTCCAGCGTCAACCCAAACCTTTCCAAGTCCTCCTTGACCTCCTTCGTCCAGTTCAAACCGATTTTAAAATCCCAGACACTTTCAATAAGTCGTCTAAGTACTCTGTTCTCCGGTGTTCTAAGGATATGGCCCAAAAAGGAGATTCGTTTTTTCCTAATTGTGTCTAGTATTGGCTCCAAAATTTTATAGACTTCATTATTTGGTAGCAGTCTCCAACTATTATCTTTGTATATTCTCTTACCAGTACAGGTTCTAAGGATTCTTCGTTCTAACGTTAGGATTCTGTGGGTTTTAGTTTTTTGTAACAGTTTTGTTAGGGTCTCTCCACAGTAAGTCACTGCAGGTTGTATTACCGTTTTGTAATGTCTTACCTTTGTATTTACCGACATTGACTTCTTGTTGTATGTGGTGTGGGTGATGAACTGAGCTCTCATTAACTTTTTGGTCCTTTCCGCCCATGCTTCCCTGTCATTGCAACTCATGTTCAATACCTCCCCCAAGTACTTGAAATTCCGTACCACTTCTATTACTTGACCCCCCACTGAAATCCTGGGGTCCATGTTAGTGTTCCCAATTATTTTCGTCTTCTCGAAGGAGATCCTGAGTCCAAACCTTCCCGCTAACCGTCCTAAGCTTGTTACTTGTTTCTTTAGTTCCTCTACAGACCCACTCAACAAGGCCAAGTCATCTGCAAACCCCAGACAGCCAAGGTGAACTTTACTTTTGCATTTCCCGCAGCTAATCCTTGCTGGGTTCTCTTTTTCCCATAGTCTCATAATGTATTCTAAGGCACAATTAAAAAGCAACGGGGACAAGCCATCTCCTTGCCTAAGTCCAGTTCTTATTTCGAAATCTTTGGAAAACTCTCCTCGAAATTTGATTTTGGACTTAGTATTGGTCAATGTGAGTCCTATCATTCTTGTCAATTTCGGGTCTAGTCCAAAATTTCGTAGCACTTTCAGTAGCGATTCCCGACGTATGCAATCATAGGCCTTCTTGAAGTCAATAAATGTTACAAATAAGGGCTTTGATCTTTTTTTGCAGAAATCCATAACAAGTTTCAATGTTAAAACCTGATCTGCACAGCTTCGCCAGGATCTAAATCCTCCCTGATATTCCCCAAGTTCGTGATCCAGTTGTTCCCTGATCCTGTTATATATTACTCTAGAGAAATTTTTGTACGTACAATCAAGCAATGAAATACCTCTGTAATTATCTTATAAAATGTATTATTATAAACAAAATATAAAAATCTGGTGTAAAAAACTCACACGATTTATCTTGCCCAAGTAAATAATGATGAATATAACCTAACATTAGTAAACAACATAAAATTCAAAATGGTCACCTAAGTGACGTAGTGGATAGCATGCTTTTTTTTTTTTTTTTTTTTTTTTACGCCCTGGAGACTCCAGGAGGAGTATAGGACATGTCGTCAGATGTAACACCTGAAATACATATAAGAAACACGCTATGTATCACTACTATCAAGAAAGAAATTCTTGTACGCTATAAAAAGTTTCACCGATCAAGTAATTTTTTAAATTTTTTTTAAAGGAATTCAAATCCTCACAACACTTTAAAGATTGGGGTAATTTATTTATGAATTTCTCCCTGCATAAGTAGGTTTTTGTTCAAACAATTTTGTGGAGTGATTAGCCACATAATAATCATTCCTGTTTCTCGTGTTATGATTGTGAACATTGAAATTCTGCATAAAATTATTTTGCCTAACATACATAATCACCTCAAAAATGTAGAGACAGGGAACTGTAAGCAATTTAAGCTCCTTAAATAGTGGCCTGCATGAGGTTAGCTGGTTAGCTCCCACCATACACCTAATAGCTTTCTTTTGAATTTTAAAAACCCTATTCATATTACCCATGCTAGAATTACCCCATACTAAAATACCATACCGGATATGAGACAGAATGAGGCCATGATAAGCTGCCATTAGTAATTTTTTATCATTTAATCTGGCGATTTGTTTTAGTGCAAATACCCCAGATGATATTTTACTACAAACTTGATTGGTATAGAAGTCCCAAGACAAAGATCTATCTAGAGATACGCCCAGGAACTTCACTATTTCTACATGCTCTAAACTATTATTATGAATAAATACATCCACTTCTCTACTTTCTTTAACGTTATGTTTATTTTTGGACTGCAAGTACTGACACTTTTTCCCATTAACTGTTAATAACATTTGATTCAAGAACTGCACTACGGACTCTATGTTAACATGTGTATTTACTTCAAGAGCATCTACCAGTGAACTGTTACTGATTACTGAAGTATCATCAGCAAACAACAAAGCTCTGCCATTAGGTATGACTTCTGGTAACCTATTAATGTACAATAGAAACAGAATTGGACCTAAAACTGACCCCTGTGGAACGCCTGCTTTGACTTCAAGCTTTCCAGATACAACTTTTGTAAGTTTCCCTCTAACAACCCTAGTTAACTCCACACACTGTAATCTATTAATAAGGTAAGATTGAAACCATTTCAACTCTACATCCCTAACGCCTAATGACTCTAGTGTTTTCAATAAAATTTCATGATCAACACAATCGAAAGCTTTACTCAGATCCAGAAACACTGCCAATGCTTTCTCCCCGGCGTCCAATATATCAACTACTTGCTCCACAAGTGAAACAATTGCAGTTTTAGTTGATCTACCTTTTTGGAAACCATGCTGATCCTCTGAGATAATTAGGTTTTCAGTCAAGAAACTGATTAACCTAATAAATACTACCTTTTCAAAAATTTTACTGATTGTGTTTAAAATACTTATGGGTCTATAATTTTCAACTAACTGGCTATCTCCATTCTTAAATATAGGCAATATTTTTGCCTCCTTCAGTTTGTTTGGAAATACACCTGCTTCAAGTGAGAAGTTAATCAAATGAAGGAGAGGAGTAATAAAAAGATGTTTACATTCTTTAACAATTATACTAGAAATCCCATCTAACCCACATGTTTTCTTACTTTTCAAACTATCAATAACTGATTCTAATTCCTCCCTTGAAACTAGGCTAAATAAGAATTGATTAACTACCTTGTTACCTTTTGGATCATAACATCCCACTGTTTCCCTAATCTGTTGTTTAAGTTTTAAAGCTACTTCCTGGTAATATTTGTTAAAATAATTACAAATTTCTATACCATTCTCTATAAGTTCATTGTTTTTGTTAACAATATTAGGTATGTCAGTAAAACTTTTGTTGCTAACTACACCTCGATTCTTATTAATTATTTCCCATATTGCTGAGTTTAGATTTGGTGAATTATGAAGAACTTCAGCAGTTTTTTTACATTTAGCTCTCTGGACTTCTATATGCTAGGCTGCTAAGCGGAGGTCCTGGGTTTGTTTCCCGGCAAAGGTCTGGAAATTATTGTATGCCAAAACCCATCATTACCAGGAACACCAAACGAAATACGATAACTAAAAATGTATTATTATAAACAAAATATAAAAATCTGGTGTAAAACACTCACACGATTTATCTTGCCCATGTAAATAATGATGAAACAACCTAACATTAGTAAACAACATAAAATTCAAAATGGTCACCTAAGTGACATAGTGGATAGCGTGCTAGGCTACTAAGTGGAGGTACCAGGGTTTGTTTCCTGGCTAGTGTCTGGAAATTATTACATGCCAAAACCCATCATTACAGTTTCTTTATCCACTGTAGTCATTAATGATCAAGCGGTTGATGTAACTTTAAATAAACAAAAAACTGAAAAACATAACCTAATTTTAATCATGCGTGAATGATGCAAAATGAAAGCAACCTCAGTTTGGCTTAATAATATGGAAAAACACTAGGACGTTAAACTAGGGTCTGTAGAGAAAAATGTTTAAAAGAATAGTTGTAGGTTTTTTGATTTCCTATAAATTTAATTATACTTTTGTTGTAAAATGCATACTAAGGCCAGACAGCATGCAGGTGAGAGCAGGATAGTAGTTCAAGCAGGTTTAAGCAGTGGAGCAGGAATGAGCTGAGGTGGTACCGTGGCCATACAGAAAGCAGTCAGCTGCTAACACTCTTTTCATCTGCGTGTCACATGGTTCTGTCATGCCTCCTGATTTGTCTCGGTTTGTGAAGTTATTACTTTTAAGTGAAAGTTCCCCTATGTTTATAGAAATTGGATGCCAACGAATGTGGATGCATCCAATACTACAACGTCATGAACTTTGTGAATTCCATCATCTTTATGACGAATTAAGAAATGTCAAAATAAATTTTTTTGAATACGTGCGCATGTCTGTCGTGACTTCTTATATACTTTTGGAAAAATTGCAACATAAATAAAAAAATGGATGTAAATTATAGAGAAAGCATTCAACTAGTGGAAAGACTCATAGTTACTTAGTGCGCAATTCATTTTTGTTTTTTAGGTTGATTAATAGTAGGTTTGATTAATAATATAAATTATTATGGGTCTAATTCCTTATCGTACTTCCTATGCTATTTTAGTGTTTACTACTGTATTGTACGTATTTTGTACTATTTTTAAGACTGATGAGCTCTGAACGTATGCATTGCCCCCTACCCACTTTATAGCTAGCCAATGACTTGCTAGCAACGTTGCCAATACTTACTCTTGTAGCTCTGTTAAATATTTCATCATCCATTTTTTTGGTCTTTCAATAACAATTATAACCTATAAACATACAATCAGCTGATTATATTATAAAGTATTGCATTTTAATGTGCTCATCAATCGATGTGCTCAGTACGAGATGCAAGACGAGAGTAAACTATTGCAGCTCTTATACGCATACGCATGTAATGTTTGTCAGGTATAATCTGACAACGCTGGCAAACGTTCTGATTGGTCTAAACGTTTGAAACAACAGAGCTCATCAACCGTGAAAAGTATATTAGTTTTTATTCACACTAAGATTATAGAATCGCATCGTGTAGCCTTGTAATAATTTAAAATTGTATTTTCTCACCTTATTTTTTATATAAGCTGCTATCTTTTATTTAATTAAACCGAAAGTGTTAAGGTGATTTTAATTAAATAAAAGTGATAGCAGTTTATATAAAAAATAAGGTAAGCAAATAAAATTTTATTTTTGAAATTTTAAATTATTTGTTTAAAATTCTCTCATGAGACATCCCACAAAACGGCACGTTTACTACAGCTGATATTAGTGATTGTGTGTCGAAATCCATGATTGAAAAATTAATGTATGCAATAACAGAACAGAAACTGAATAGATATGTGAGCTTGTAAGCTGGTAAAATCAAACTAGTTTGTTTTTGAGCAGGTTAGAACAGTAAGCAATAGAGCAGGTCCTGCTAATGAAGTGGCCACGCGTATTAACTAACATTAATTTTTTCCAACCTGCTTACATGCTCAATGCTGCTACAACCTGCTCACTGCTTTAACTTGCTTGCTGTATGGTCACGGCCTTTAGCCGAAATCTTAAAAAATTCAATTCTTTTTACAGATTTTGATGAAAAAACAAACAGAAAATCATTAATTACTGCTAAATTAAGCATTATACAAAAATAATACAATGATGCCTACCCTATCTTGTAAAGCATAAAAAATTTAGTAAACAAGGAGAATTTTAAAAAAATCGTCGGACCCGTTTTTGAGAAAATTGGAAAAAAGTGAAAAATGACACGATTAAACTACTACTTCTGGTTGACCAATTTTGATGAAAATGTGAGTGTCGAGTCCAGTAGTAGTGTCTAACTTAAGTTACAAGTTTCAAGTTCATATGATGTTCCATTTGTGAGATATTCTGTTCACACACACGCACACACACACACACACACACACACACACACACACACACACACACACACACACACACACACACACAAACCAATCGCTAAAAACATGTTTTTTTGGGTTCAGCGGGTCTGAAAACGAGTAGATCCGGTGAAAACTCGATTTCAAAAAATCAACATGAAAACAATACTTTCCTTCCTATATATTCATATAGGCAAGGAAAGTAAAAAAGTGTATTTTCTAACCTTACTTTTTATTGTTTACATGTAGTATTGTTACAAACTAAAAGCAATACATTTCTGGGACTCATTTTTTAAGTTTCCCATAAGAAACCACTAAAATTTCCCTTAATTTACCTTCACAGAATTTCAGTATGGCTTTATTTCACTCTTCGCCCAGGAATCATAGCAAAATCTTTCACCAGGCATAATTCGCTAACGAAGCTTTTCCGAACCTACGTTTATAATAAACTTTTATCTTATTTTTAGCTATTGCCGTGTTATTCAGAATAACTTGGTACAGAGAAGAGGTATAAAGTATGTAGTTTAAGAGAAATAAAAAATATTTATAACATTTCCTGAATATATTTTTTTACAATTGAATAGTTTTTACTTTAGAGATAACCCTCGTAATTTTTACCAGCATAAGTAGATGTTCGTTCAAATAATTTAGTGTTGTGATTAATAACATAGTAATCCTCAGCTCCAAGCTATGGGTATTTGGAATCAAGATTTTACTACGGTTATTACAAGTGTTTTCAACCAACGAAGACAAATGAAAGCACATTCTACTCCAAAGACCTTTACTTTGAACGCGGTGGTGCCACCTACATTAAAAATAAATTCCCTATAAGCATCAGATGCTAACTTTTCTTACTTTTTTGATAGTAGATAACCAATCAAATGATCACAGAGATCCGACTTACCTTACACCAGGATGATAAGTGCCAGCAGCTTCTAGAACACCATCCTCAACTAAAGTGTAGCTCAGATGTAACCAGTGCCAAAGTTTTTTCAAACTATTATCTTCCGCTATATCTCCATTCTGCCATAACTCGCTCTAAAAATTTCAGATACAAATACATTTTTATATATTTCATAAAATGTAACCTAACTATAGTTACATCAGATTAAGAGGACCGGTAACCACAAAATTTGATACAAAATCAAATTTTTTGTTTTAAACTTAAATATTTTACACTTTCATTTACATAAAATTGTGTAGTTTTACTTTCTCTTGCTCCATATGAATATAAATTTAGGGAAGGAAAGTATCATTTTCATGCTGATTTTACCAAATCGAGTTTTCAATGGATATACACGTTTTCAGGCTCCTGACCCAAAAAAACAGGTTTTTAGCGATTGGTCTATGTGTGTGTATGTGTGAACGATGTGTAACATCCTGTGTTACATGATTTGTTTTTGATAATCTATTTCGTTTGTCTGGTTGAGTTGCTTCAAATTTTATGTGCCGAGAGACTTTGTTTGTCTAGTGCCGGTCTCTGTCGGTTTGTTTTGCTACCTGTGTTGAAATTTATTTTTAATTTTGCGTAGTCACTTCGATAAGAACCGTTTAACTGGACAGATGCATGTTTTCCTTGTTGTTGGAGGTTAATAATGTACTTTCTGAATTGATATTTAAGATTTTTACCAAAAACCTATTATGCTTTTTGTTCGCCTGAACCCTTTTCAGGTGAGTTTGCGGTTTTTTTATTTAAATTTAGGCAGCCAGGACTGGTAACTCTCAACAAATTTCTGATGATTATAATTTTTTTTAATTGAAAATTTGTAAAGCTATTGGAAATTTTTTTTTTACTCTCGTTGTTTTTCCACTGGCTTGTTTTAACATCACTTAATCTGTTTTCTTTAAATTTGTTATCCATTTTTTTGGATTGGTCTGATTTAATACGTAGTTCTATCTGGCTTCCAGATAGTTCTACAGACCGTTTAGTGCATGTTGGATACATGAATTTAATCATGTTATGCAAATCTTTTTTCTTGGGCTTGATTAAGTCTAGTATTTACTTTTTTTTCTATAGCATTTGATGTTATTGAAAATTTAAATTCTTTTTTATATCATCATCTGTTTTGGGGTAAATTTTTTTTTAATTAATGGGGGGTTTTAATTTTGATGTGTTCTTGTGGGTTCTGTACTAATTTTATTTGGAACTTGTATTCCAGGGTTCAATTCGTATTGTAAAAATGGTGTATTGCTATTGAGTCATACAAATGATGCACATAAGTTTTCGATGTCAAATATTTGAGATGTAACCAAAATAAAAAGCCTGTAAAGGATATTTTGAGCTCAACGAGCGTGTTCACAAAATAGAAATGATTCTGTAATCCAGATGTAATTATGAATAGGTTAAAATTATCAATGGGTTTGATACTAAATATTAATATACTAATATATTAACTATGATGGACCTACGGTAATGTACACAATTTATTATACTACTTATACGCCCATGTAAAATTTATGTCAAGGAGGATTCAGAAAATCATCGTTTTACTACTTCCCTGTTTGTTTTAGATTTAAAGTTTAATTAATAACTTAATTTGTGTAAGGTCATGACTCTACAGCCTAAGCCTATGGTATTTAATTCAAAATGGCAAGGGTGTTAACCTGCCGCATTTAATAATTTTGTTAATTTTGTTAAAACCCTAAAATTTACTAAGTCCAATTATTTTTGATTGAGCCTTTTTGAAAATTTAAAAGTATTAAATTTTTTTAATTTTTTTTTGCCTTTGGGCCAGCCCTGTCAGTCAGCTGGTAGAAAGTCGCTATTATTTGTTAAGTAACACCGGTTGGGCAAGCGACTTTGTATGGTGACCAGTTGACAGCTATCCATGAACAAACTCTACTGGGGTCCCTGTTCAAACTCATGTCTAATCTACGTCAAAAAAAATACAGCAAAAAGCAGCGATAAAATTGGGTAGTTGTCAACAACGTACAGTTCCCAATAACAAATAAAAGCTTAAAAAAAAAAAATTGATATTTATGTTTAATTATTATTGAATTTTTACTATTGATTTTTTTTGGGTTTCTCTTGTAACAACCATTTATAAGCACAAATGTACCTTTAAAGCTTACAATTATATTTAAATTATTCAGATTTAAAGTTTAATTAATAACTTAATTTGTGTAAGGTCATGACTCTACAGCCTAAGACTCATTAATGAATTAAATGGGAACTTAATTTCTAAGATTGTCTACAATCCTTTTGTTATGATACTCATGCTAGCATTATTTATTTTCAAACTTATTTTTTTTAAAAAAAGGTGCATGTCTTTATTGTTTATTTTTAAATATTTTTTATTGAGATTTCCCCTTTGAAAAATTTATTGTATTGTTACTCACAGGCTTATGTATGTTTAAAAAATATGAACCTTTTCATATAATTTACCTGCAATCTGTATTGCTAAAAATTTATATTGTAAAATTTTGAAACCTTAAAAATTTTTTCCGCTTCTCATTATTATGATAAGATTAATGACGATATTATTTTTGCATGATTTTTGAGATAAAATTTGGTACATTAAAATTTTATCAATTGTATAACTATTTTGTGTACGTCTTTCCTGACCCAACCACCTTTCAGCGCTTCCTACGTTAATTTTTTTTATTTTGTTCACCTTGTGCCGTTTTAAAAGGGTGTAACAACGAAATATCAAGAACGGACAGTAAAAAGAAGCTCAAACTTGAAACTTTAGTTACGTACTACTACAGAACCCGACACAAACATTTTTGTCAAAATCTATTAACCAAAAGTAGTAGTTTATTAGTGCAATTTTCCACTTTTTTGCTATTTTCTCAAAAACAGCTCTCACGATTTTTCTCAAATATCACCTAATTTACTATATTTTTTTATACTCTACAAGATAGGGTAAGCGCCATGTCAGCTGAAATTCTTGAGGGGCCTGTGCTCTTGAAGAAAAAAATGTTTTTTATTAAGATTGCAGCCTTAAAATACATTTTAGGGCAAAGATGTATAAAATCTAAGTTATAGAAAAATTAAAAACCTATAACATTTATTTCTACAACACTTGGTTAATGTTAGTGATTTTCTGCATTTTCCAACAAAATTGGTGAAAATAGAATTTTTTAATATTGTGGCCTTCATATGCATTTTACGACAAAAATTTATATAATTAAAGTTATAGGAAACAAAAAAATCTATAACTTTATTTCAAGTATATTCTTCAACAGAGCCTAGTTTAGCATCAAAATTAGTGATTTTCTGTATTTTTAATTCGAACAAAGGTTGATTTTCATTTTGTGTCATACACTCATGATTAAACATAGGTTATATTTTTCATTATACAGTCGAACTTTTATAACTCAAATTTTCTATATCTCGAATTGAATTTCAGTCCCCTTCAACCTTCCATGCATTTACCATGTAAAAAGTCATCTATAACTCTAATCTAAATTTATCTTAAGTCATCTATTTCTCTAAATCGAACTATTTATTTTGTTTCTTTGACAAAATTTGTACATAGTTCTTAAAATAGCGGTTTTGGTCTTTTGAGAAATGTAGGTACAGTGCTGCTTTTTTCATTAATTGTATGACAAAATGTTCGACCATAAAAGGGTACAGACCCTCAAAGTCATCTGGTTGCCTTTGTATAGGCCTTATCAGGCATAATCGAAAACAATGAATTTCTTTGAATCGACAAATCTTTGGTCGACTACAGAACAATAGAACAATAGTCTGTTGGTACAATGTTCAATACTCAGCATGTACTGTGTAATTTTTGAATACTGTATTCAATATGTACAGTACTTAACACTGCAGCCAATAGCTAAGCGAAATGCTATGTACAGTACTGTATTACGCAATTACCCACGTGCAGTAGGCCTACATATTTTATATATTGTAGGCTACTGTATTAGCCTATGTGGAATATTCTGTTTTTTTTTTAATAATTGCATTGTTTTATTTTTCCATAACTCAAAATTTCTGTAACTCAAATTGTTTTTTCCTCTATTTTTTGAGAATTCTAGTTATAGAAGTTCGACGACTGTATTATATTTATCATACTGGGCAAGAGAAAGTAAAAATAAAAAACATATATTTCACTCCTGCAAAAGTTACTGTTAATGATTTAGTGGCTTTTACCTCCGATGTAAAAATGTAACTTTTAGATATTAATATTACTTACCTTTAATCCATATTCATTGATAGCTCGTTTTTTAATTAGCGTTGAAATATCTCTAAGATCAGAGTAAATGTTGTCTTTATCAGATATTAATTTTAATGTTCTTCGACCATAAGTCCAAACTATATGTGAACTAGGCGCCCAGTTTAATGTCATTCGTTCAAATACACAATAATCGACCATTGCACCTGAAAAAAAATCAAGAATGAAACCAGTGATTTATTGGCATACAAGGTGTAGCAATTAAGTTCCGGGAATTAGTCAATAAAATACCAGCAATTAAGTTACGAGCCAAATTTTATTATTGATCTACACAAAAGTCTCCCTCTAACTCTACACAATGATTCCAACGTTGCTCCCACGATTGGAAGCATCCTTGGTTATTCTCTGAAGTTATTCCATTCAGCACCGCGGTTACAACTTCCTTGACCTCCTACATGCCGCCATGATGAGTTCCCTTAAGGTGTGACTTCATCTTGAGGAATAAGAAGTCGCAGGGGGCGACATCGGGGCTATAGTGGGTGCGCTAATGTTGGAATGCCTTTTTTGCCAAAAACTCTAGCACAATGAACAATGAATGGGCCAGTGTGCGGTCGTGGTGCAAGATCCAGCCGCTCTTGGCAAGTTCAGGTCGCTCAAGTAAAACGCATGCTCACAGCCGCTCCAGGATGCCAACATAGTACTGTCCAGTTACTGTCTGGCCGCCAGGAACATATTCACGATGAATGATGCCACAAATATCAAACAGAAACGATCAACATTGCCTTCACTCACAACTTGGACATCCTTGCTTTTATTGGGCTCTCCCCACCCTTTTCCACCCACTGCTGACTTTGTTTATGGGTCTCGGGGTCATACTCAAATATCCAAGTCTCATCTCCAGTGACTACCCGACTCATCCAATCTCAGCCATCGATCTGAATGCAGGACAGCAAATTCTTGCTAACCTCACTTGTAATGTGAATCACTCATTTTCACAATGCCACTAAAAAAACTTACTTTCACAAAACATGCATAAAATAGAAACCAAAAGTGCTATTGACTTCAAACTTTGACTGAAACAAAAGGAAGATCCCTATTTCCAGTCATATGTCTATGGACGATGCAATGTTGTTAATTCCAGAGTTAGAACTAAATTCCCAGAACTTAATTGCCACACCTTGTAGGATAGATGACGCGGTTCTTTCAGTTCCTTAACCCTTTCACTTTTGCATATACACTACACCCATATACACTACACCCTTGGGTGTGTTTCTCCCTGCACTGGCCCTATATATGCTATGGCTTTTACTATGGCGCCCTAGTACCTCTTTGTACAAATTGGCAGTGAACCCAACATTACTATTCTTCATAGTAATCGTTTTGGTTTGAGTACACAAGGCAGTACTCAAAAGAAACTAGAATAGCATTGCCATTGACAGGGTTAACATAGTACGTGTTTCTCCCACTAGGCAAGTATAGTGCAACTCGTTGTCAGTTCAGTGCCACCTTTGTTGTCGACCTAGCTTGTTGAGTTTGCCTGTAATGATTTTTTTGCTGGTGCTATTTTTTCCTGATAGAGTTAATGAACATCGTGGGGCTGTGAAATTTGACTTCCTACGCAGAAAAAATGCCGCTGATATGCTTCTGATTTTAAAAAGCAGCTTACAAAGATGACGCTAACTATTTAGCGTTATCTTTATAGAGAGCCTGAATTTTTTATACAGCAAACCAATAAAACACACTTTTCTCAAATTTTGAATACAATAATTAATTGTTTTCGAATAATCTACAGTTTACACAAATCCATTGAAAGTTGATTTTTTAATAGGCTTCACAAGATATCAAATTGTGTTACTTACCAGTAATTGTGATAGTAAGCAATCTATTCTCATCCTGAGGATGCCATGAAAATGAAGTTATCTGCGCATCTGAACCAGGCTGTACACTTCGTTCCAGAACAGATGGGTCTGCATCATCAACAGATTGTTGAACATCATGAAGATGTATCCCGGCACTTTCTCGTTGCAGAGATCCTAATAAATTGTGTCTGAAAATAAAGATATTTAAAAAAAATAATTATTAATAATTAATTTAAAAATCCGATGTGAAACACTTAGGGGAATTTATATTGCAAATGTAAATAATGTAAAATTTGAAACATAACCTAACTTTAATCATGAGTGAATGATGCAAAATAAAAACCAACCTCTTTAAGACTTAAAAATATGGAAAATCACTAATAATTGATGCTAACCTAAGCTCAGCAGAAGCAATGTTTGACACCGCTTCACAGGCGGTTATTTTGTAACTTGATCACACACAAAGGCAGCTCCGCACCACCGACATCATTTTGTATCTCTTATCACGTTTCGTTAACAGTTTATGGTATTTTATTTATTTTTACTTTCTCTTGCCTATATGACTATATAGAAAGGAAAATACTACTTTCATGTCAATTTTTTGAAAACAAATTTTGATCGGATATACACGTTATTTTAATCATGAGTGAAAGACGCAAAATGAAAATCGACCTCAATTTGGCTTAAAAATATGAAAAATCACTCTTTCACGCTAAACTAGGCTCTGTAGAGAAAAATGCCCTTAATAAAAGTTGTAGATCTTTTAAATTCCTATAAATTTGATTACATACACTTTTGTCGTAAAATGCATACTAAGGCAGAAATCTTAAGAAAATTGAATTTTTACATGTTTTCGTGAGAAAAAAACAGAAAATTGCTAATTACCGCTAAACTAAGTGTTATACAAAAAAATATTGAATATAAAAGTTGTAGGATTTTAAATTGTCTACAACTTTGATTATATACATTTTTGCGCTAAAATGCATATTAAAGTTGCAATCTTAAAAAAAATTTTTTTACGTAAAAACAGCCTTACAAGAATTTCAGCAAACATGGCGCCATCCCTATCTTGTAGAGCATAAAAAATTTAGTAAACCAGGCGATTTTTAAAAAAATCGTAGGACCAGTTTTTGAGAAAATTGCAAAAAAGTGAAAAATTACATGAATAAACTACTACTTCCGGTTGACCGATTTTGATAAAAATGTTCGTGTCGGGTGCGGTAGTAGTATCTAACTTAAGTTTAAGTTTCAAGTTTGTACGATGTTCCGTTCTTGAGATATTCTGTTCACACACACACACATCAATAGCTAAAAACATGTTTTTTTTTGGGTTCAGGGGTCTGAAAACGTGTAGATCCAGTGAAAACTTGATTTTGAAAAATCGACATGAAAACAATACTTTCCTTCCTATGTATTCATACAAGCAAGAGAAAGTAAAAATTAAATTAGTGTAAAAACATAGTACAGTACAGTAAACTACCGAAATAGCGGCATTAAATAATACGGCACTTTCAATCTAGCGGCACTCATGACCAAGCGTGGGTTGGTAACACTGGATTCTGAAATATGCATATGCAACGATAAAATAACTCAGCCTTTTTACAAAATCTACCCAGTTGGTGGTGGCGGTGATAATAACACACGTGCAGAAAACTAACCTTTTTTTTCCCTCATGCGTCGCGTTCAGTCTGGTGTGTAACAAGTTGGTAGTAAGTTGTGTTGTACATATTCGTTGCGGTCGTAATTATTAGTTTTAATTGTTTCATTTTTAGTGTTCTTAATTATTATTTTTAATTGTTTCGTTTTTAGTGTTTACTTCATATTCTCGTGAACTAAGTTTTAATTATGTCATCATTAAAGAAGAAAGAAGTCAGGAAGAAACAAAGAACTACGTTAAGTATTAAAAAAAAGCTAGAAATTCTTAATAAAATTGAAAATGGTGTTAATAGAAATACTTTAATGCATGAATACAATATCGGGTCTTCAACTCTGTACAATATCAAGCATTCTAAAAGTAAGCTTCTAGAATTTAAGTCGTCAGAAACGAAAAAGGCTCTTAGCGATAGAAAATATATGAGAAAACCAAAATTAGACGAACTAGATAAGGTTGTTAATAAATGGTTTTTGCTAGAACGATCAAAAGGTGCTTCAGTATCAGGACCAATGCTTATTGCCAAAGCTCAAGAATTTTAAGAGAAAATGAAGATTTCAGATGACTGTTCATTTTCTGATGGGTGGCTGACTCGTTTTAAGGTTCGACATGGGATAAGGAAGTTAAATATTTCTGGAGAGAAACAGTCTGCCGATACTGTATCTGCCACTGAATTTGTTTACCAGTTTCAGCAGTTAATTGAAGAAAACAACACATCACTTGAAGATGTATACAATGCAGATGAAACCGGCCTGTTGTGGAAATGTTTACCAAATGCTAAGTTAGCAGGGGTTAATGAAACTGAAGCAGGCGGTTTTAAGAAGGACAAAAACAGGTTAACGATTCTCACGTGTGCTAACGCGACAGGATCTCAGTGAATTAAGCCCCTGGTAATAGGAAAATCTGCCAAAACACGAGCATTTAAAGGGCTTACTCATCTACCTGTAGTGTATAAATCAAACCAAAGTGCATGGATGACGAGATATTTTTGTAGACTGGATAAAAACAGTTTTCATTCCTTCTGTGAAAGAACGTCTGCACACATCAGGTAAAAGCCTAGATTCTTAATTATACTTTTATTAGATAATTGCACAGCTCATGCACTTGAACCAGAAATTATTAGTGAAAATCATAGCATAATTTTTCATTACTTTCCACCAGGTAATTCAAAATTTCACCGGGGTAATTCAAAATTTTAAATGCCATTACCGTAAAGACTTTATGAAAAAGTTAGTCAATGATGACTCTCTGTAGCTGAGTTTCAAAAGAAATTTACGATTAAAGACGCCATTTATTCTGTAGCAATGTCATGGAAATCTGTGAAGACTTCTACTTTGCAAGCGTGTTGGGGAAATCTGTTATCCAATTTAATGGCAGAACCGACTGGGGACGATGCAATCGTAAAGGAGAAAGATTCCGGCATTGTACAAGAAATATTTGAAACTGTATCCATAGTAGATGAGGAAGTCATTAAAACATTAAATTATTGTGACATTGAACACTGGGTAGAAATTGATAAAAATATTGAAATCACCCAATCCTTTACAGATGACAAAATTATCGAATGTGTAACCAAATCACAAGCTAGTCCTAAGTACGATCCAGAAGAAACAGATGAAGATGTTAAAGATAGCTTGAAAATTTTGTGGACCGAGGCTGAAAAATCCATGCTCACTGTAATAAAGTTTTTAGTGAGTAATTCAAGTTTTTCAGATGATGTAATGCAGGCGCAAATTTTACTTAATAATATAATAACGAAGAAACAAAAAAACTAGGCTAAATTAAAACAAAAAGACATTCGCAATTTTTTTCAAAATTCTTAATAAAATAATTTTGTGTTGTGTATAGTATTGTTATTTTGATTTATGTACATGTAATAAAGTATATTGTAATTGTATTTAAAACGGCTTTTATTGTGTAACATTAACATATTTTATTAAAAAACACAAGAAATAAATACTGTAATGTATTAAATAGTGTGCTCTCAAATTAACGGCATATTCGAAATAACGGCATCATCGATGTCCCCGTAGTGCCGTTATTTCGGGAGTTTACTGTAATTTACAATGTGTATTGATGAAAAAAATCGTAACTATTTTAAAGAACATTATAGAAGTACGAAAGAGGATCAGTAAAGAAAAACACATTAAGAAGTAATTTCAAAAAAATCCAATCATGTATCTCAAATGGTTCAAGAGATAATGGGTCACAAAGTTGATATTTTTAACATTGGCGGGATAGGGCTCCTAGTCTTTCCTTAACAAAAAAAAATGTAAAATTTTGACTTATGGGCTTTCTGAAATGACCAATTCAGTTGTTAAAACATGTCTTCATGGGTTCAGGTAGCCTGAAAATGTGTATTTTCCATGAAAACTCAAATTTACAAAAATCAATAAGAAAACAATACTTTACTTTCCTTTCCTACAAATTCATATAGGGCAAGAAAATGTAAAAATGCTTAAAATAAAAGTTGTAGGTTTTTTAATTTCCTGCAACTTTATACATACCTAGTAGGACACCAAGATATTTTTAAAACTGGTTTAGCTTGTGTTAATGTAAGAACAGGTTTCTCAAAGCACCGAGTGTCCCATATTGCAATTTCTTTATCAATGTATGATGCCAGTTGGTTGTCGTTAAAAGGAGCCACTGCTATACCATAAACTGCTTTTGTTGGTGCCGAATTAACTGCTTTTGATGGATCTATAACACAGATATTTAATAATATAATTAAAGATAAATAAAACTAATACAATAGTTTCTTACTTTACACTACACACTACATTGGAAGAAAAGGAAAAATATAAACACTGTTTATTTTTTAAAAGATATGTCAGATGATGGTTAAATATTCTATTTCGTATAATAAATTTATACAATAAATTTCACTAGATTTTTTTTCTATTTGTTACTTACACGTGTTTCGGTGGATCCACCATCATCAGAGTATATATTATCAATTGAACTAAAAAATTTGTTAAATCTATAGATGTTACATCTTCAGTCATCTACAAAAAACTGATTTAAAATTCAGTTTTTCTAATATATCCCTTCTCATATTTATTACAGATAGCAGCAGCATCCGTATTTCTTCTATTTAAAATAAATAAATAAAATAATAAGTAAAATAAAGAAAAAACAGTATTTTAAAAATAACTTAAGAACCACCCTTACAATAGATAATCAAACAAACCAAAAACCATTCATATCATTAAAATATATATAATAAAATAATTACGCCTCCACATGGTACAGGTGGATAGCATAACTTGAAAATACTAAGGCTAAAGTTAAGCGAACAAAAAGGGAATCACCTCACAACTTCACAATCAACAAAACCATACTTCGCAATCACCTCTTTGGATCACATACGGAGTTGTAACTAGAAGCTTCGGCTTCACCCAGGGTGACACCCTCGACAGTCAAACATGGAAAGTCTCTTAAGTAATAATCAATCATCTGTAACCTATGAAGAGTTACAGGGAAGGCTGCTCTCGGATAGGGAGGGCAGCCACTTAAAAGGCTTAGATGTATCGGAGCATCTGGAACGACCAACCAACGGAGAAAACGGAAAAATTAAAAGCAGACGAATCCTTACACCAAAAAGAGATACAAATACTTTTTACGCAACTCACAACGTAAACTCTTTATTACAGACAGGCAAACTACAACAATAAAGAAAACATAGCATGGGAAGAGAGACGGAAAAAATTATCTATATCACAACAAATAACCAAAAACGTATACAACAAAAAATGCTTATCAATACAAACAAAAATTACACACTACAAAACAGCCATACAACCACAGGTTACATATGGCAGCGAAACATTAGCAAAAGTGACCAAGACAAAATCAATAGACAATGTCCTAAAACTCGAAAGATGAATCCTAAGAACCTGTATAGGAAAGAAAAACAAAGTAGATGGGCAATGGAGAATTCTAACAAACAAACAAGTCTATAAATAAAACGACCCCATAACAGATTCAATAAGGAAGAAAAGGATATCTTTTCTTGGACATCTATCAGTACACCTAAAGACAGAATTTTAAACAAGATGATTAGAAAACTCTTTCCCATGGTAACATCAGAAGCATGGATGCGAAATGGATGTGAATTGTAACTACATTTCATCAAATTATACCAATAATATAAAGGAGGAAAAACATAAATTTGGTAAAATAGACAAAGATTTCAATAGTATAATAGAACAATGCAATAAAGAAAATAAAAGTAAGATTGATAAATATGAGATGTTCCATACTTATAAATATTTAAAAGAGCAAAATCAGGACATGTTAAATGAACAAATCAAATTTAAGATTCAACTATATAGCAGGCTTGTTTTGATCGTTTTATGAATCATCAGTTAGCAATAGTTGTGTGTTTACGTGTGCGTGTTTATGTGCGTCCGTACGTTCTAACACAGACCCATTTCCCCTAGAAAACCATTCTCCCCACTACTTCACAACTGGTTATGCATGTAGAGAGAGATCGAGGGAGTCCGGAAATACATATCCACCCACACAAAGCCTAAAATATCGTAATTCAGTATTCTGTTCTGTGTAAATGTAACTAACGATTGATTTATAAACACATCAATAAATGATGTAACGAAATTTCTTACTCAGTTATACATTTAGCTTGTGACTGATTAATTGTATTGTTTGGTAATGGAAGTACCTACAACATTATTAGGTACAGTAAAAGATTGATTTTATAGATAACCCAAATTCTGAACAAAATAGGCCTATAGGTAGTATTGTTTGAAGTGGCAAATATATTCAAATTTACAATATAAAGTCAATGATTACCTCACTGATATATTCTCAAAAAATCAAATTAAAAATCATATTTATAACTAAATACGATAACATTCTGATTTACAGATGTATATGTGCCAAATTAGTTATGTCATAAATAAATAATTCATCCCCAATTAGGCTAAATTAGTTGGAAAAAAAATTGCAAACAAATTTACAAGTTAGATACCTAAGGGTACGGAACGGAAAATATTGAAAATTTTCACGTTTCCGGTTTTTTGCAAAATATTGAAATGTAGTGTTTTCTCCATCCAATGGTATACAATTTGTTGGGAATTTAGCAGTTTCTATCCAAAAAAAATGTGTTGAACCCTTACGTTATTTTCTAAACATTACCAGTTTCCATAAACATCTCAATAACTAAAGATAAATTCACAATATTTTTTATTTTTTACGATATTTTTATTTTCTCTTGCCTATATAAATATATAGGAAGGAATGTATTGCTTTCATGTCGATTTTTCGAAATCGAGTTTTCACCGGATCTACACGTTTTCAGACCCTTGAACCCAAAAAAACATAACTTCGCAATTCAACAGTTTTTAGCGATTGGGCTGTTTGCGTGTGCGCGCGCGTGCGTGCGCGCGCGTGTGTGTGTGTGAACAGAATATCTCAAGAACGGAACCTCGTACGAACTTGAAACTTAAACTAAGTTATACACTTCTACCGGACCCGACACAAACATTTTAATCAAAATCGGTCAACCGGAAGTAGTAATTTATTCGTGTAATTTTTCACTTTTTTGCGATTTTCTCAAAAACTGGTCCTACGATTTTTTTAAAAAAAATCGCCTGGTTTACAAAAATTGTTATGCTCTACAAGATAGGGTAGGCGCTATGTTTGCTGAAATTCTTGGTGAGGCTACCAAACGAAGAAGAACAGATCCGTTTTCTGCGCTCTTCAAGCTACTCGGCTTAGTGACACGGAACCATCGTCCTTTCTGCAAGTTGCTGTCGCTGAATTGCATCGATATTCAGACTAGTTAGAAAGCGGTTTCGTTCCTCTTCAAAGTGACCACCGATGACAAGTTAGGGCGCTGTAAATTACGGCCGTTATGTTTATCAGTCTGCGACGTTTCAGCCGAAAATAAAACTTGGCAGGGTTTTTCTTTCCTTTTTCTTCTTTCCCTGTATTGATGTACATTCTTTTTTTCTTTTCAAGAATGTATTTTTTGAAAACATTCCAGGGTTGCAGCTCAGCAATGACTTATGTAATTTATAGTGTGTCATCACTTAATTGCGTTGCACTACCGCTCCTTGATACCTCGCCAAGTAACTTCTAAGCCTTGTAAAGTTCTTTTCCCACCAGTGAATTTTGACACTGCGTGGTTGTAGTGATCACCAAAGTTCCTGTCTATATCATTTAAAAGGCTGTAGGAATTCAAGCTGACAGCGAGTTGCTTCTTCAGTGAGTTGAAATAGCCCACAAGATTTCAGGTCGGGCAGCAAATTAGACTGGTTTCTTTTATACGAGTATGTTCGCAAAAGTAACCAAACTTAGGACAAATCTAGTGGTTCCCAAAAAATACATGATTTGGGCCATTTAAGATATCGTCTTTGAGGAGGTCCACCCTGTTTTGGCAACTTTACGTTTTCAATATGTTATCGCTTCAGTAATGGCATACCAAAGTCTGTTTAAGTTTCCCTATTTTTACTTTTTTTGCCCTGTATAAATATAATTACATAGAAAGGGAAAGTATTGTTTTAATATCCACTTTTGAAATAGAGTCTTCAAGGGATACCACACGTTTTCAGGTCCCCGAACTCAAAAAACATGGTTTTAGCGATTGGTCTCCAATGTGTGCGCGCGCGCACGTATGAACAAAATATCCCAAGAACAGAATTGCAAAGTTGGAACTTACCACGTAAGTTAGGTACCATAAGAGGACCCGACACAAATAAAAATTTCACAAAAATCAGTCAACCGGAAGAAGTAGTTAATTCGTGCAAATTTTCACTTTTTGCGATTTCCTCGGAAACGGCTACTACCATTGTAAGGGCTACTACGACTATACTACGGTATTTTTTAAATCGCCTCATTAACTAAATTTTTGTGCTCTAAAAGATAGAGTAAGCGCCATGTTAGGTGAAATTATTGAGAGGCCTGTGCTCTCGTGGTGAATCATTTTTTTAAAGTTTCCGCCTTAATACGAGGTGTGGTAAAAAATGAGGCGTTGTAAAAAATTTTATTTTTATTTTATACATAATCACTTATTGTCGCCTTTAATATACACTCTTTCTCTATCCCTACAACGCTCCATGCGAATTTTCCATTGTTGGAAACAGTGCTGAAAGTCATCTTCTCTCAGCTCCTTCAGGACACGAGCCGCTTTCTCTTTTACAGCTTCCACAGACTCAAATCTTATCCCTTTTAATGCAGATTTCACCTTCTTAGGGAACAGGTAGAAGTCACATGGTGCAAGATCTGGTGAATAAGGTGGATGTTCTAACACTGAGATGTTGTACTTGGCTAGGAACCTCTTGACAGCTAACGCGGAATGAGCTGGCGCATTGTCTTTGTGGAGAACACATGATTCATCTTTCCACATTTTGGGGCGTTTTTCCTTACTCTTTGACGAAGTTTAGAAAGTACCTGAAGGTAGTAATATTGATTAATTGTTTAACCTTCAGGAACCCAGTGAAGGTACACAATCCCATGGATATAAAAAAAGACAATCATCATTGCTTTAAATTTTGACTTGCTCATTCGAGCTTTTTAGCTCTCGGTCAAGTTCGGCTCTTCCTGTACATGGATTGGCGCTTCGTTTCCGGATCATAAGTAAAAAACCACGTTTAATCACATGTTATTATCGTTTCACAAAAATTTAGGTCATTTTCAGTCGCGTACAAAGTGTCAGTACAAACATTTTTGCGAGCTTCATTTCAAACATTTTTGAGCGGTACGTGTCCTGAAGAAGCTGACAGAAGATGACTTCCAGCACTGTTTCCAACAATGGAAAATTCGCATGGAGCGTTGTAGGGATAGAGAAGGAGTGTATATTGAAGGTGACACCAAGTGATTATGTATAAAATAAAAATAATTTTTTTTACGTCAGTCTCGTTATTTAATAGCCACACCTCGTATGCATTATAGAGCAAAAGTGTAAAAAATTAAAGTTGTAGAACATTAAAAAAACCTACAACTTTTCTTTCAAACATATTTTGTACAACGTTTAGCGTCAGTCAGTGATTTTCTGTATTTCTTCATCAAAATCGGTAGAAAATGGGATTTTTTAGTATTAAAGCCTTAGTAGCCTTAGAAGTTATGACAACAATGTATAAAAGTTATCGGGAATAAAAAGATCAACAACTTTTATTTCAAACGTTTTTCTTTACAGACTATTTTAGCGTAAATTGGTGATTTTCCGCAGTTTAACAGATTGATTTTAATTTTGCTTCATTCACTCATGATTAAAATTAGATAATTTTCATTTACCGTTGTTTACTAATGATGAAATAAAGGTTATAAATATGGGTTTTTACATTGACAAGAGAAAGTCGTGTGTTTCACACCAGATTTTTTTTTTGTATAAATCCAACGATAGCGCCCAGGAAAGTAAATAAGTATTGTACTATATTGTATTTTGGAAATTATTACTGAACTGTTTTTGGAGTCAAATGTAAGAAATAATTACCTAGTACTGAATAAATTAATATTTTATTAATTACTTTGAAACTAGCAATTTTGTCCAGACAAAGGAAATCGCGTTTATTTGATAACAAAGGAGAGCGACATATCAAAATATTATGTATCACTGTCACCTAAATTACTTCGGACTGCACACATTTTTATGATAAATGAAACAAGCGTAATAAATATTACGTAACAGTATAAAATTGTAGTATTTATAAAATATGTAGTAATAGTAGCTGTAATTAGTGGTTAGATAGGATATAGGTACTGTATTGCTTGAATAAAAGCAAATGTGTTTCTAAGTTATTATGAATGTCACTCAAAACCAAAACAAATATAACAGAACATAATAGACTGTAACATATCATATATTATTTAAAAAAATCCTATTAAACCCTCACACTTTTAAATTTTCCGATATCTGGCCGTAGGCACAATGCTAAAAATTTACAAGAACTGAACTTGTTTATTTGGTTGAAGGAGACATCGCGAAAAACTCATCTTTATGTATACTGCAAAATTAACTGAAAAATAACATAACAGATTAGGTCTACTTAAGTGCACGTACTATGTGACATTTATCGCTAACAAACGCCGTGAGGGGAAGGCTAGAGGAAGAAGTGGGAGTAGTAAAATCCGTTACCGCTCTCTGCGCTGTCTGATGAGTAACCAGTTCAACTAACTAACGCTACATAACATAAGAAAAAATCGTGACGTCACACATTTTTTGTGCGCGTTTTCCATCAAAACGACTAGGAATTTAAAAAAAATAAAAACTAATTTAGAATTCTGTTATTAATTCAAAGCCAGCAAAATTTTCAAATACTTTAATCGATGTTTAATTAAAGAATTGGCATTTAATAGGAAATCCCTTCATAAATAGAAAACACAGTGGAAAATCGATTTTTTAAAAAGTAAGTCATTTTTTAAAAGGTCTAGGGCCCATGCTGTCCAAAATCCGTCGAGAGAAATGAGTCCGTACATGAGATTTGTGTGCAGCAACATGACAGAAAATCGCGTTATTACAACCAGCGCTCAGCTGTATAGTTGAATCTTAAGAATGATGAAGTGATATTGACTGCTGCTGCTACCTGTAATAAATATGAGAACCGATAGAATAGAAGAACTCAATTTTTTAAATCAGTTTTATATAGATGACTGGAGATGAAACATCTTCTATAGATTTAAAAAAACTTTTAGTTCCGAATGATAATATATACTCTGATGATGGTGGATCCACTGAAACTGTACACTGCCCAGCCGGTAACTGTGCACATAGTGTGTGAGAGAGATAGAATCATAGGATGGTTGATTAGCCTTCTGTTTTATGCTTACTGAGGTAATTTGCGATGTTTAAAACAATTGATGAACCCGCTGACAGAGAGGTTCATTCTGATATCTGGTTTTTGAATGCAAGGAATGTTAAGGCAGTCGAAATTCATTGACAGATTACAGAGATTTACAATGAAAGTGCTATGTGTAATAGACTGGTGCAAAAGCGGGTAAGGCAATTCAATGAAGAATAGATAGATGTCCACAATGAACCATAAAGTGGATGGCATTTTGTTCTCAATGATGACTTGGTCAGGAGAGTGGATGAGAAAAAGAACAGACGATTCACAATGACATGCTATCAGATGAATTTCCACAAGTTTTGAGAACTGTTTTGCATGAGATTGTAGCTTGGGGTATCTTCAAAAATGTACACAGATGTGAACAAAACAAAGTGACTTGACATTTCTTACCTAAAGCAATGATGAAAATGAGGAATTTTTAAATTCAATCGTGACTTGGATTCACCATATTACACCGAAATCCAAACAACAATCAATGAACTAGAGCCACAAGAACCCCAAAAAGTAAAAATTAAAATAATTTCAGCACAAAAATTATATGCACTGTGTTCTGGGACAGAAAAAGGGTTTTGCTTGGTGAATTTCTTCCCAGAGGTAAAACCATTAATGCGACACATTACAGTGAGGCTTTGAGAAAACTTTGGGGTGCAATTCAAAACAAACATACAGGAATGCTCAGTAAAGGAATTATGTTGCTGCATGACAAATCTCGGCCCCATACTGCTGAAGACACTAAAATATTAATTGAATATTCAGATTAGTGCAATTTTCTCACTCTTCATAGAGTCCAGACCTTCTGACTACCACTTGTTCCGGGACATGAAATGTGAGCTTAGTGGGTAAGCACTTTGAATGTAATGGCAATGCAAAAAATGCTGTACAGTTATGGCTGTATTCACTGATGGGATGTTTCTTCAAGGAGGGTTTAAATAAGCTGGTCACCTACTATGATAAGTACCTGAACAATTGTGGAAACTATATAGAAAAGTAGTTGAAGATATGATCTTTCATGGTCTTGAAAAAATATTTTAGTATATTTTTTTCAAAACTGTACCTACTTTCCGGACATGGTTTGTATCTATGAAAGGAGAGGTTGGACGAGATCTGTAATTATGATTACAAAGGATAAACATTTTTGAGGTGTATAAGTACTTCTGGTGTAAAGCTGAGTAATGAGAGGATTATCGAAAGGAATATAATAAGCAAAGCGACACAGGGAAGGACACTATTTATGGACTCTACTGCCACCAGGACCCTCAGATTCATAAGTTGAAAACTCGACTTCCACATTTGATCATGTATGAGTTACTACCTAGCAGCATTTTACCACTAAGAGGCCCAACACAAATGAGTGGGTGCAGTGTGAACTGCAGGGAGTCCCAAACCCCTTACCAGACATGCATGTTACAGATGACGACATCTATTCACACTGAATAATCTCCCAATGAAGTAAGCCGGGTAAAGGGTTTCGTAACTACTGCTTTTATAAGTCCATCCTGTGTGAAGTGTAGACCCACTTCTTTACTCATGTCAACCGAATTCCTCTGGCCATATTGTATGAGTAACCACTCAGATTGTAGCGCCAATAAGTCAAGGCGAATGCATGTCTCAGCCGACCGCATGTTGCACATTTCAAACAGGTGCATTCTTCCCTAATCATCTTCCACGGGACAAACAGGAAGTGCAACATATGCTTGGTTTTGGCGTATGCCCAGTGTGTGTAAGGTAGTGATGGGCTATTCGAATAATTCTCTTTAATTTGACTATTTTTAAAAATATTCGAATAAAGGTGATTGAATAAACTATATTCATTAATTCCAGTTAACAGACTCTGAATAAGGTACAATACTCTCACTGTTACAATTCATCATCAAACGAATAATAATAAACAATATTATTGAGGACTGTGAAATAAGAATAAATTTTATACGTTTAGAGTGCCTAAAAACCGTTATTTGTTTGTTATGACTGTTTCTGTAGATGCCCCATGCAAATTGCGCTGTCTCAGGTAGAGAGAGAAGTAGAACAAGTGGGATTTGGGTATCAAAGAACAGAGAAACACAATGGAGGATGGGATACGTCACACAGGTGATAGGTAGAAACAAAACTGAATAATGCCGGCATCATATTATACAGTCGAACTTCAATAATTCGAATCCTCAAAGGATAGGGAAATAATTTGAGTTATAGAAATTTCAAGTCATGGACAAATAACAACAAAGCAGTTATTCAAAAATAACAAACATAGAACATTCCACACAGGCTAATACCGTAGCCTACAATATGTGAAATTTGTAGGCCTACTGCACTTGCGTAATTTCATAATACAGTACTGTATAAATAAAGTTTTGAAATGCATCCTGCCAACCATTATTATAAATTACAGTATAAATGAAATTTATTACCCTACTTTTGGTTAGGTAATTCAGATTGGTTTGGCCGCAATCTTAAAAAACAATTTTTTTCTATGAGAGCACAGCCTCCCCAAGAACTTCAGCAGACATGGCACCTACCCTATCTTATAGAGCATAAAAAATGTAGTAAATGTGGCGATTTAAAAAAAAAACTTAGGAGCCGTTTTTGAGAAAATCGCAAAAAGTGAAAAATGACTCGAATAAACTACTACTTCTGGTTAACCGATTTCGATGAAAATGTACGTGTTGGATCCTCTAGTAGTACCTAACTTACCGTATTTTTCGGACGATAAGACGCACCCTTGTTTTTCAAGGCATAAATTATCTAAAAATTATTTTGACTGATTTTAATTAGTTTTTTATAACAGATAAATGTGATGTCTTTTATTGAAAAACAGCAAGTACAGAAGATACAATACATATAAATATTTCATAGTCATAAATTTACAAAAAAACATGGATATAGAAACTGTAAGTACGTAAATTACTACTATCGGTTTCATAATCATAGACACCCGAGTTTGAACCCAAAGCATCTACAAAATTATGAGTCGGATTTCAACATACTTTACATCAAAGTTTAGCTAATTTTATTCTGCGTTTACCTATAATAGTCCTATATTTTTAATGTTTAAAAATTGCCATATCGAGGTTGGAAGACAAAAAGACCCGGTTTTTTTTATATCGCAACAAAATTTATGCGTTTAGAGGCGTGTAACTTGATAAATATTTGACCGAAAAGTATGAAATTTTAACACAACATAGACAATTATATTCTTACAGTGTGTACGAAATTTCAAATTCATACGTCATTTAAATTTCGATTTATTAACAATATTCTGAACCCTTGCTATCTCGGTAACCGCACGATCGTTCAGCTCGGGCAAACTATCGTTTTATTCAGCGTAAAAACTTCGTACAGATATGTTAACATGAAATATCGATTGGCCAATGTTGTGGTAAAATTTTTAGAATTTTGAAAAATAGAAGGGTAATGCGGGGGATGGGTGTTAAGGTGGTCCTAGACGATCAGTCTTTTGATCAAAAGTGTTTGATCAATCGACCGAGACAGTCACGATTGAGCGTCTAGAAGTGTGTTTGACGATTGAGTCAATGACTGAAGGAGATTGATAGATATTTTGATTTAGACAAACGACTGAAGAGGGCGATTGAGCGTCTAGTAGCGTTTTGATCAATCTTTCCCTCAGTCACGCGCTCGGCACCAACGATGTCGATCCCCTCGTCGCCCATGCCCCTCAACTCTTCTTCTTTGGCAAAGGGTGAAACTCAATCAGAACGCGGATTCACGAGTATGCTGATTGAATTATACCGTGATCAAAAAGTGTTGATCAGCTACACATAGTAAAAGGAAGGACAAATCCGGGTTGGAACTCATTGTTTCAGCACAACACCGCGAACGAAAAGTACAAACGAAAAACGTAGAAAATACTATAAACGAGTAGAAAAACGTACCAGACGAAACTGGGAAAAGAAACGAGACAGCTACAACACTCCTAAAAGGTATTGATCAAACGACTGAAGAAATGATTGAACCTCACTTCAGTCTGTTTGTTCAATCTTTTGATCAATCAGACTGATCGTTTAGGGCCAGCTTTACTATCCATGTTGCTAGCTTGTGTACGTGAAATCCTGTCGGACTGTCTACCTGAATTGACAGACTGCATTGTCAATTCAGGTAGACAATCAGATTCAGGCAACATGGTTAGTCTAATAGTAATTGATAATCCAATTTTTCAATTGTGCTTCTAGTTGAGGCCATTTGACAGCATGAGTTCGAAATTTACTAGTATGTTTCTTATTATCTGCCTTGAGTAATAAATCTTCGTGTTTCCGCTATTCCCGAATCATTTTTTCTGCTTAGAAACTTCAATACGATACAGTTTAAAAACTACGGTACATCCTATATCATTGTAAGGTTTGTTTTGAAATCCCTAGTTATTGAACGTGTTTAAGTAGAGTAGGGAAGTATTAAATTATATTATAGAAAGCATCCACCCTGAAATATAGTTAGCATTCGGACCATAAGACGCATGGTAATTTTTAGGTTATTTTCCTACGGAAAAAAGTGCGTCTTATCGTCCGGAAAATACGGTAAGTTTCAAATTTCAACTTTGTAAAATAATCCGTTCATGAGATATTGCGTACACACAACAATTGGTAAAAACATGTTTTTTTTTTGGGTTCAGGTGGTCTGAAAACGTGTATATCTGGTACAATCAATTTCGAAAAATTGATATAAAAAAAAATACTTTCCTTCCTATAAGTTCATATAGGGTAAGAGAAAATAAAACTATATTCAATACTGCATTAAAATGTACATTTAATACATAATATGTAATAAGATGCCATCTAGCGGGTAAATGAGTAACTAATCTTTTAATCAAAACTCAGTCGTACATATTTTACTCCGGGCATTTTTTTTTATTATATCATACAGTTTTTTTGTAAAACAAATACAATTTGTGAATGGATTATTATAAATTTTTTTTAAATTGAGAACAGAAATAGTAAAGTAATTAAATTCAATTAGATATGAACAAGTTATGAGGGGGTCATAATCTAACATCTCGAGTTCAGAAAAATAATAATAGTGATCATATAAAGGTATGGTCTTAATGTTCATTAGCAGTACAAATTATGAATCAGATGATAATTTTTGGAATTTGTACAGGAGCAGCAATAGGTTTTTCCTTATCGCTGCGTTGATTGTACAGATAATTGAATGAATAATATTTGAATGAATTCATAATTCATAAAAGTATATGCAAACGGGTCTTACTTTCTTAGCATATGAAATGAATATAATAATGAAAGGAAAGTATAGTTTGCATGTCGTTTTTTCACCCAAAAAAGACATGTTTTTAGCAATTTGGTCTGTGTATATATGTGAACAAAATATCTCACGAACAGAACATCGTACGAAATTGAAACTGAAGTTAGGTACTACTAGACGACCCGACACGAACATTTTCATCAAAATCGGTCAACCGGAAGTAGTAGTTACTCATGTATTTTTCACTTTTTTGCGATTTTCTTGAAAACGGCTTTTACAATTTTTTTTTAAAAATCGCCTTATGTACTACATTTGATTTGGGAAACACCTTATATAAATTTAGAATGTCATAGTTGTTATAGACAGTGTGATGATGAAAATATCAGCTATCAGCATTACTATATTAACACTATGTTTTTAGAAAGGCATAACTATTGCACCGCGTACCTCACTCGGCCATCACTAACTCTCTCTAGCACAAATGCAATCTTACCGCGACGTTTATACTAAGTTGAAACTTGAAACTTATGTTAGATACCACTAGAGGACCCAACACTAACATTTTCATCAAAATCGGTCAACCAGAAGTTAAGTTTATTCGTATAATTTTTCACTTTTTGCACCAAAAATCGTAGGAGCCGTTTTTGAGAAAATCGCAAAAAGTGAAAAATGACTCGACGAAAACTACTACTTCTGGTTAACCGATTTCGATGAAAATGTACGTGTTGGATCCTCTAGTAGTACCTAACTTAAGTTTCAAATTTCAACTTTGTAAAATAATCCGTTCTTGAGATATTACGTACACACATACACATACACACACACACAACAATTGGTAAAAACATGTTTTTTTTGGGTTCAGGTGGTCTGAAAACGTGTATATCTGGTACAATCAATTTCGAAAAATTGATATAAAAAAATACTTTCCTTCCTATAAGTTCATATAGGGCAAGAGAAAATAAAACTATATTCAATACTGCATTAAAATGTACATTTAATACATAATATGTAATAAGCTGCCATCTAGCGGGTAAATGAGTAACTAATCTTTTAATCAAAACTCAGTCGTACATATTTTACTCCGGGCATTTTTTTTTTTATTATATCATACAGTTTTTTTGTAAAACAAATACAATTTGTGAATGGATTATTATAAATTATGTTTAAATTGAGAACAGAAATAGTAAAGTAATATATTCAATTAGATATGAACAAGTTATGAGGGGGTCATAATCTAACATCTCGAGTTCAGAAAAATAATAATAGTGTTCATATAAAGGTATGGTCTAAATGTTCATAAGCAGTACAAATTATGAATCAGATGATAATTTTTGGAATTTGTACAGGAGCAGCGATAGGTTTTTCCTTATCGCTGCGTTGATTGTACAGATAATTTAATGAATAATATTTGAATGAATTCATAATTCATAAAAGTATATGCAAACGGGTCTTACTTTCTTAGCATATAAATGAATATAATAATGAAAGGAAAGTATAGTTTGCATGTCGTTTTTTCACCCAAAAAAGACATGTTTTTAGCAATTGGTCTGTGTGTATACGTGAACAAAATATCTCACGAACAGAACATCGTACGAAATTGAAACTGAAGTTAGGTACTACTAGACGACCCGACACGAACATTTTCATCAAAATCGGTCAACCGGAAGTAGTAGTTTACTAATGTCATTTTTCACTTTTTTGCGATTTTCTCGATATTTTTTTAAAAATCGCTTCATGTAGGTACTACATTTTATGTGCTCTACAAGTTAGGGTAGGTGGTATGTCAGCTGAAATTTTTAAGGAGGCTGTTCTCTCGTAGAAAAAAAATGTTTTTTTAAGATTGCGGCCTCAATATGCATTTTAGCGCAAGAGTGTATATGTTAAAGTTGTAGATAATTTAAAAACCCACAACTTCTATTCTAAACAATTCTTTGTATAATGATTAGTTTAGCGGTAATTAGTGATTTTCGCTTTTTTCATGAATATATGTATATTGGATTTTTTAAAGGATTCAGCCTCATTGTGCATTACAATGTCAAAGTAATATATAAAAAATGTATAGAAAATTAAAAGATCTACAACTTTTAATTCAAGCATTTTTCTCTACAGAGCCTAGTTTAGCGTGAATGAGTGATATTTCGTATTATTAAGCCAAACTGAGGTTATGATTTTTGAGATTAATTTTTTTGTATATTTTCAATGTTTTATTACTAATATTAGGTTTTTTTTTCATTACTTGCATTGGTAAGAGAAAGTTGTGTAAGTGTTCACATCACATTTTTATTACCAAATCCATTTACAGAGCACACCCGAAATCAATATTTTAATTACTTCTCCTTGTTTTACTCATGTTTTGTTTCGTTTGTGGTTTTGGCGTAAAATGCATCATTAAGGCCGCAATATGCCCATATCAGGCAGGTGGCGTGTTAATTTGTTGCACTCGATCTGCTAATTCTAAATTCCAAGGCTACAAAAAATAGTTGTGTTTCTTATCACATGGTCAGCGAATTAAATGACTGAAGCATTTAAGAACAGAAGAGGTGCAGGCGTAAAAGACACTATTCAGAGTCATCTCCTCTGAGAGTAATGAATTTTATATACAGCCAGACCTTGTGGAGGATGAAGTGAAGGTACCATTTGCAGGGTGGAAAGTAGGTAATTTTTGAAGGACCTGGCATGCTGATAAACTTACTATTCCACTCAGTGAGGAAGGCAATTGTAAACCACCTCATTCTTCTTTTTACTTAGTAAAACCTCTAGAGGTCTAAACAAACCTTTCGGCTGATAAGTTGATAAACTTATGCCCGTTTCGGTGGTACCATCTTCTCCAGAGTATATTATTAAAATTTAAATTCAGAACGGTGTTTCCATTCCGTCATTTAGATTAAAACTGCTTTAATTAGTTTTATTCTAAATGACATTAATTTAGTTTTAATCTAAATGACTAAATGGAAACATCGTTCTAAATTTTAATTTTAAATTTTAATAATATGCTCTGAAGAAGGTGGTATCACCAAAACGCGCGTAAGTTTTTTAAACTTAAAAAGCAACCAAAGGTAAGGTAATAAATTTCATTTATACTGTAATTTACAGTACTGTACGTTGCATTTAGACTAGCTATTGGCTGCAGTGTTAAGTAGTGTACACATTGTATACAGTATTCCAAAATTATGTTATTTTAAGTACGCAGTACATGCTGAATTTATGGTACATTGTACTGACAGACTATGATTCTATTGTTCTGTGGTCGACCAAAGATTTGTTGATTCAAAGAAATTCGTTGTTTTGATTTACGGCTGTTAGGGCTATACTAAGGCAACCAGATGACTTTGAGGGTCTATACCCTTTTATGGTTGAACATGAAGCAGCACTGTACCTACATTTTTCAAAAGACCAAAATTTATATTTTGAGAGCTATGCATATATTTTCGTCAAAAGAAACAAGATAAATAGTTCGACTCTGAGAAATGGCGAAATTCGAGTTACGTATGGATTTTTACACGGTAAATGCAAGGAAGGTTGAGGGGAACTGAAATTTAATTCAAGATATAGAAAATTCAAGTTATAGAAGTTTGACTGTAGTTTTACGATGCTTTCATAATACAAGTACACTGTATTCATTGGAATAACTTTATATGTTTGCAGTTCAGAATAGTATTATATTTATATCAATAACAAACATGCAATATGCAGCTGCTGGGAACTTCATTCAAAAATGTTTTGAATAAATTTCTTTGGTGATGAAAAATATTCATTCGTCCCATGCTAGTATGAGGCATTGCTCATCTTCATAGTCATGTTGGCTCAAGTAACCACAGCCATGTTTGATGAGTTACAGCAACTGCCACCTTAAAAGTTGCATGTCACGCTACCATATATATGCGTGTACGATGGCAGCATTCATTCATCCTAAATGAGCCTCCTTCAAGGTGATCGGGTGTAACACAGGTAAACCATTGTTTTAGGGATATATTCAGGGGTGGGGGTACCTGCAACACAAGGAAGGATGGTGATACAAACGCTAAATTCCATTTTGTGGTCAACTGTAATTCGAATCGGAAGAGCAATATAGCAAAGTATTTGTGTGTACTGTGTACAGTGCAAACAGATGAAAATTGACAAAAAGTGTTATAGGAAGACTGTGCAGCAGTGCAGATAAGACTACTGGAGAAGCCGTTGGGTCTCCAGGTTTCACCATATGAGGAATGAGGCAATCCGGAAAAGCAGAGAAGGCCATACAAAGTTGTTGTTTAGGTCATCAGCCGAAAAGCTGGTTTGAACCTGTAGAGGTTTTACTAAGTAAAACGAGGAGTAAGGTGGTTTACCATTGCCTTCCTCACTGAATGGAAAAGTATGCTTATCAGCATGCCGGGCCCTCTGAAAAGCACATATTTTCCACTCTGCAAATGACACCTTCACTTCATTCACCACAGGGTCTGGCTGTATAATGAAATTCATTACTTTCAGAGGAGACAACTCTGATTAGTGTCTTTTACACCTCTACCTCTTCTGCTCTTAAATGATTCAGTCATTTAATTGGCTGACCATGTGATAAGAAACAGAACTATTTACAAAGTATTAGATACAAAGTACATACAAAGTATTAGATAAAATAAAATAAGACACCGCTGTTTGGACACTTGGATCGATTGAATGAAGATAGGTGGCCCAGGAGAGTATGGAACTGAGCCACAAGGGAAAGAAAGAAACGAGGACAAGTAGCAAAGTAATGGATGATTGGATAGTTAGAGAAACTTGTATGGGATTTAAAAATTATATAAATAAAAGTTATACAAAGTTGCAAATAAATGACTATACCTCTTAGATCAACCATTTTCAAATGTTTGTTGTTCATACCAATAACAAGCGACCGCGGTTGTGAATGAAGCCATGCCAAAGAATGTGCAGTATCAGAAAGACCTGAAACAACAAATACCACCTTATAGTATTAAAGAAATAAATAAAAAGAATGAAAAGGAAGCTAACCAGACATTCGTTTGGTTAGGCCAAGGAAAACTAAGCTAAAACCTTGACCAAGACTGTCAAATGTTATAAAAAAATCTGGTGAGAAACGCTCACACAACTTTCTCTTGCTAATGCAAATAATTAACAATATAATCTAACATTAGTAATAAATCATTAGAAATAAACAAAAAACTAACCTCACAAAACACAACCTAATTTAATCACGAGTGACTGATTCAACATGAAAAACACCTTAATTTGGCTTAATAATGCGGAAAATAACTCCTTCACGCTAAACTAGGCTCTGTAGAGAAAAATACTCTGAATAAAACTTGTAGATTTTTCAATTTCCTATAAATTACATTAAATACACTTTTGTCGTAAAATGCAAGCTAAGGCTGTAATATTTAAAACAAATCGATTTTTTTTTTTACACATTTTCGTGAGAAAAAACAGAAAATCGCTAATTACCGTTAAACTAAGCTTTATACAAAAATACTTCAAATTAAAGTTGTAGGGTTTTAAATGATCTACAACTTTTATTACTACACTTTTTCCCTAAAATTCATATTAAGGCTGCAATCTTAAAAAAAACAATTTTTTTCTACGAGAGCACAGCCTCCCCAAGAACTTCAGCAGACATGGCATCTACCCTATCTTATAGAGCATAAAAAAAGTAGTAAAAGAGGCGATTTAAAAAAATCGTAGGAGCCGGTTTTGTGAAAATCGCAAAAAAATGAAAAATTACACGAATAAACTACTACTTCCGGTTAACCGATTTTGACGAAAATGTACGTGTTGGGTCCTTTAGTGGTACCTAACATAAGTTTCAAATTTTTTACTTTGTACAATAATCCGTTCTTGAGATATTGCGCGCGCGCGCGCACACACACACACACATACACCCAAACACCAATCGGTAAAACATGTTTTTTAGGGGTTCAGGCGGTCTGAAAACGTGTATATCCATTAAATTCGATTTCGAAAAATCGATATGAAAACAATACTTTCCTTCCTATAAGTTCATACAGGGCAAGAGAAAGTAAAACTATATTCAATACTGCATTAAAATGTACATTTAATACGTAATATGTAATAAGCTGAATCCAGCGGGTAAATGAGTAACTAATCTTTTAATCCAAACTCAATCGTACATATTTTGCTCAAGGAATTTTTTTTTCTTATTTCATATAGTTTTTTTGTAAAACAAATACAATTTGTGAATGGATTATTATACGAGGGCAGTCCAGAAAGTCTGTCACGTTTTGATATAAAAAAAACTAAGTACAAGAAAAAAATTTTATTGCATACATTTGAAAGAGCAACTAAAATGCTATTTTTCTACATAATCACCAAACAAATTAAGACATTTATCATAGCGCTGAACTAATTTTGAAATGCCGGCGTCATACAAGTCTACCGCCTGTGATTTTAACCAGTTAGTCACACCCTCCTGCAGCTCCGCGTCGTCGTCAAAGCGCTGCGTTGCAAGCCATGTCTTCATTGTCGGGAACAAGTGATAATCACTGGGCGCAAGGTCCGGACTGTAACGATTCGATCGAGTAGTGAGTCACCATCTTCCTCGTAAGCGTGCAAAAATAACAACGAAGCAGCCAAACGGTGATTTTTGTGGGTTTCTGTTACGATTTTGGACACCCATCTTGCACAAAATTTGTGATAACCTAATTTTTCTGTAACAATTTCGTGCAATAAACTTTTTGAAATTTGTGGGAAAAAAAGCGATAGCTCTCTTATGGTGAATCGACGGTCTTCTCTAATCTTCTCATTGACTTTATTCACAATGTAATCAGTCACGAGGCTTGGCCGTCCACTTCGTTCTTCCTCGTTAACATTAGTTCGGCCATTTTTGAACTGAATGCACAAACGCCGTACTCCACTTTCAGTGTAAACATCGTTCCCATAAACTTCACAGATTTGGCGATAAATCTCAATTGGTTTATTGTTTTTAGCCAACAAAAACCGTATTACCGACCGTACTTCACAACTGGCGGGATTTTTAATTGCGGCACACATTTTAAATTGTTGTTGAAAAACAACGAAGAGCGACACAGACCTCTCGCTAGCACGGCTGGATAGCCACTGAACGGAGAAACGCCGCGGCACCAAAATGGCCGCGATAGCTCATCCCCTCGCGGCTACAACGCAAAACGTGACAGACTTTCTGGACTGCCCTCGTAATTTACGTTTAAATTGAAAACAGAAATAGTAAAGTAATTAAATTCAATAAGATATGAACAGGTTATGAGGGGGTCATAATCTAACATCTCGAGTTCAGAAAAATAATAATAGTGTTCATATAAAGGTATGATCTATATTTTCATTAGCGGCAGCAAATTATGAATCTGATGAAAACTTTTGGAATTTGTACAGGAGCAGCGATAGGAATTTCCTTATTGCTGCGTTGATTGTATAGATAATTGAATGAATAATATTTAAATGAATTGATAATTCATAAAAGTATATGCAAACGGGTCTTACTTTCTTAGCATATAAATGAATATAATAATGAAAGGAAAGTATAGTTTGCATGTCGTTTTTTCACCCAGAAAAGACATGTTTTTAGCAATTGGTCTGTGTGTATACGTGAACAAAATATCTCACGAACAGAACATCGTACGAAATTGAAACTGAAGTTAGGTACTACTAGACGACCCGACACGAACATTTTCATCAAAATCGGTCAACCGGAAGTAGTAGTTAACTAATGTCATTTTTCACTTTTTTGCGATTTTCTCGATATTTTTTTAAAAATCGCTTCATGTAGGTACTACATTTTATGTGCTCTACAAGTTAGGGTAGGTGTTATGTCAGCTGAAATTCTTGAGGAGGCTGTTCTCTCGTAGAAAAAAAATGTTTTTTTAAGATTGCGGCCTCAATAGGCATTTTAGCGCAAAAGTGTATACATTAAAGTTGTAGATAATTTAAAAACCCACAACTTCTATTCTAAACATTTCTTTGTATAACGATTAGTTTAGCGGTAATTAGTGATTTTTGCTTTTTTCATGAATATATGTAAAAATTGGATTTTTTAAAGGTTTCGGCCTCAGCATACATGCATTACAAAATCAAAGTAATATATAAAAAATGTATAGAAAATTAAAAAATCTACAACTTTTAATTCAAGAATTTTTCTCTACAGAACCTAGTTTAGCGTGAATGAGTGATTTTTCGTATTATTAAGCCAAACTGAGGTTGGTTTTCATTTTGCTATATTCACTCATGATTAAAATGAGGTTATGATTTATGAGATTAATTTTTTGTATATTTTTAATGTATTACTAATATTAGGTTATATTTTTCACCACTTGCATTGGCTAGAGAAAGTTGTGTAAATATTTCACACCATACTTTTATTACCAAATCCATTTACAGAGCACACCCGAAATCAATTTTTTAATTACTTCTTCTTGTTTTACTCACGTTCTGTTTCGTTCGTGCTTTTGTCGTAAAATGCATCATTAAGGCCGCAATGTGCCCATAACAGGCAGGTGGCGTGTTAATTTGTTGCACTCGATCTGCTAATTCCAAGGCTACAAAAAATAGTTGTGTTTCTTATCACATGGTCAGCCAATTATATGCTGAAGCATTTAATTGGCTGCAGAACAGAACAGAACATCGTCGCGTACATCAGCGCGTAACATTATGCCGTCCCATCATTTCATTTACGAGTTGTGGCTACTAAATAACGAGACTGACGTTGTAAAAAATTTTATTTTTATTTTATACATATATACTTATTGTCACCTTCAATATACACTCCTTCTCTATACCTACAACGCTCCATGCGAATTTTCCATTGTTGGAAACAGTGCTGGAAGTCATCTTCTGTCAACTCCTTCAGGACACGTGCCGCTTTCTCTTTTATAGTTTCCACAGACTCAAATCTTGTCCCTTTTAATGCAGATTTCACCTTAGGGAACAAGTAGAAGAGGTTTTTCTAAACTAGTACGTCAAAGAGTAAGGAAAAAACGCGCCGAAATATGGAAGGACAAATCATGGGTTCTCCACCAAGACAATGCGCCAGCTCATTCCGCGTTATCTGTCAAGAGGTTCCTAGCCAAGTACAGCATCTCAGTGTTAGAACATCCATATTCACCAGATCTTGCACCATGTGACTTCTACCTGTTCCCTAAGGTGAAATCTGCATTAAAAGGGACGAGATTTGAGTCTATGGAAGCTGTAAAAGAGAAAGCGGCACGTGTCCTGAAGGAGTTGACAGAAGATGACTTCCAGCACTGTTTCCAACAATGGAAAATTTGCATGGAGCGTTGTAGGGATAGAGAAGGAGTGTATATTGAAGGTGACAATAAGTGATTATGTATAAAATAAAAATATTTTTTACAACGTCAGTCTCGTTATTTAACAGCCCCAACTCGTATTATTACTAATGTGATGTTATACTGTTCATTATTGGTATCGGCAACAGAAAGTTAAACCAAATGCTATGAAGAAGTCCGTTATTAAGTTACGGAGATAATTCTACTATGTCTAGACTACAGCAATTCATTGTCTGCCATCTAGCGGTGGACAAAGGAACTAAAGTTTTAATCAAAACTCAGTGGTCAACTTATCTACATATAAATAATCAAAAGACTGTTTTTTTAAATTAATTTACATGATTGTGGAAGGAAATTAACAGTTATATCGTTTATAGATTCCTAATTAATTAATCGGTCGACAATTCGCTTTCCAATATATCGGAAAAATGTAAAAGAGTTAATAATTGTTCAGTTTACGTACTACGTAATATTGTGCTAAACGTTTTATCTGACAATTTCTTTCTCTGAAAATTTGACACAGCATAATTTTTGGAATTTGTATACGCCATATGAATACCTCTTATAGAAAGCGATTCATATAAGTGGTACACATACGGCACAAACTGTACTTATATAATCAATTTAGAATTTCCGATATACAACCGAAGCATAGCAATTTGTTAAAAAGAAATCTATATTAATAAAATTGTGATTTTGTCTGTACAATTTTTCAAAATGCCCCAAATTTTGTTTCTACGCCAGATCTACCAAGTAAACACCGAAAATAAGTTCAGCTAAATCTTTGTCTGGTTGTCTGTTTATCTGTTTGTATAATACGGCATCACGCAAGAACCGCTGTACCAAATTCAATGAATTTCGGTACTTATGTTCTGAACATTATCGAAATGAAAATAGGCTATAAATTTTTTTAATATCACAAAGGGTTGGAGGGGTTGAGAGGGAGGGGTAAACAAAAAACTGCGAATATCTCCGTTGAAAGTCAATTTATCAAAAAATGTTATATAATCGAAATTACGAAACGTTTGAAGGCAAATAAGTTTATGTAAAGTTTTTCATTTTCATGCATAATAACGGAGGTATTACCAATTTTATAAAAAAAAATAATAGCAATATTTTAGGAAACAGAATAAACAGGCCTACGCGCTGCAGTTATTCATTCCGAAACGATAGTTACCTACCCTACCCCTTCCACCATTAACCTCCCCCTCCCTTACACGACACACCCTTTCTCGGTCACATTGTCAAAAACGAATGACAATCACCTTAGTAGTTAACCAAAAGTCGGTTGATGAACATCGTGGTGTTGCTATTGTGATTTACCTTTCATTTAACGGTATCATAACAGCAATATTTATTACTCTGTAGCGAATAATTAAATTACCGACAGTTAAATTACACACACACATTTGTGTGAGTTAATCTTCAAAACATAAATTTTCATTGCTCTGTATAAGTAGTAAATTTATGTAAAACAATACAAATTAATTTTTGTGGAATCTTGTTTGGGTTTCGCCCACACGCATACCCCGACCACCAGTAAACAAAACTGGCTCTCTAGAGATCCCAGCCTCGATTAACAATTACATTACTATCGCACACATTGTGGTTCGATTCTTCCAATTTCATCTTATATTAATCCTTCTATTGTCAATAGATTTGAAGTTTTTACAAGTACTGGTATTCTTATTTATTTTGTTTTCTTTACTCCTAGATATCTCTTAACTACGCTATGTTTTTTCTTATTTCGAAGATAATTATGCCTTCGCAGAAGAGGTTATGCTTGACCCAGCAAGCATTGACAAGACGTGCCAAAATTATAAAGTTAAAAGCTTTAATTAAACGTAAAAATTAAAAAGCTAAAAACAAATCGAGGGAGGCTTATTCATACCCGCCAAATTGAACCCGTAGAACAACGTAATCAATTACTGGTATCTCAACGAGTCCACCAGGCTTCTTTCCGTAGAAGTAAGTGCTCTGAAGCAGGTTCCAGTCGCCTGAAGCCTGACAGGGAGAGACACAACTATGTGAGGCCGAGTCTGTTGAAGAACATGACCTACGATTAGCGTGTCAACAGGTCCGTTAAGCTTCTATTCGCAGAAGTCAGTGCTCTGAAGTCCGTCTTGAGGCTGACAGGGAAAGACACTCGGAATTTCGCGAGGCCGAGTCAGTTAATGAACATAAGCTACGGTTAGCGTCTCAACATGTCATTGAGTCAATATGAATACATTGAAATATATTGTCATATCTCAATAATGTCTAATTTACATTCATTTAAGTAATCATTATTGTTGGATATTAAAAAATAGCTATGCTTCTGAAAATAACAAAGCGCTGCGTATCTTGATTTATACCAAGATCTCGCTTTTATTTTACGTCCAACTATGTTTTTCACTTATAATAATGCTGACATTGAAAGGAGGTACGAATAGATAACAATCCATGATTAAAGAATATCAGACCTGACAACGATCGAACTCGGTACACCAACAGACTGTCCATAACACCAAGAAACCGTTCGAAGAACGGGCATTTTATCTAGTATATATATAAAACAAGGTGTGTGTGAACAAAATATCTTATGAACGGAACATCATCCTATTGATGCCGGCGTATAAGATTGCACTTGTATATGCAACCCGCAGAACCTACAAACACCAATTAATTAGTTAGCCCTTGCCTCAAAGCAATGACTTGATTCCAAATGTTTCAATAAATTTGAATCAACTTTACCCACCAACTAGTTAGCCCTTGTCTCAAAGCAATGATTTGGGAAACGCCTTATATAAATTTAGAATGTCATAGTTGTTATAGACAGTGTGATGATGAAAATATCAGTTATCAGCATTACTATATTAACACTATGTTTTTAGAAAGGCATGACTATTGCACCGCGTACCTCACTCGGCCCCCACTATCTCTCTCTAGCACAAATGCAATCTTACCCCAACGTTTATACTAAGTTGAAACTTGAAACTTAAGTTAGATACCACTAGAGGACCCAACACTGACATTTTCATCAAAATCGGTCAACCAGAAGTTAGGTTTATTCGTATAATTTTTCACTTTTTGCAATTTTCTCAAAAATGGCTTTTTCTTAAAAAACGATTTTTTTAAAAGGTTTAAATGTTTAAATCTTAAAATTAACTTCCTGAGAATTTTTGTTGAATTGATGCTCCTCCTTCTTCCCTTGTATCATTCATTTGATAATAGCATGACATTTTAGCAATTGGAAGAAAGGAGAAGAACAAAATAATGCGGTGTTTTACGTACCATTTGCTGAAATAAATCATTTTCATAGTCAACAACATGTTTGTATAAAAAGTGCTATGAAGAATAACATGAAGGAGCAAATTAAATTGTACCAGAAAGTGTTTCTTTGTTCAGTTATGCGCGTACAGTTGGTGCATATCTTATAATATTGAAACATACCATTCATCACATACATCTTTATATACAGAGTGTTTCAGCAGGAAGCTGCCATTCTGCACAAGCTTATTCCTCTCATCAAAATAATGAAAAAAGTTCATATAAACATGGGTCCGGAAATGCTTCGTTGGCGAGTTATAGAGGGTCAAAGATTTCACCTGAAATTCAGCTCCCTCAGTGAAATTAACTCACACTGAAATTTTTAGTGTGTTAATTGAGTTTGTTAATTACATAAGTTTTATGTAAAATGTACAAATCGTATAAAACCTGTCCCAGAACTCTATCTTCAATAGTTTAGGAGAAAATCGGGGTAAAACAAAAAAAGGTTAGGGTCGAAAATACACTTTTTTGCCTTTGGACAACAATAATAACTCCGTTAAATTGCCAAGAAACAAGGAAAAATGTAGACACAATTTGTAGAGAATTTTATTTTTAAAAAATAATGTAAATAAAATCAATAAAAACGAAATAGTTTTCTTTTAAATTCAATTTTATTAAGGAACATGCAAAACTACAAATTATGAAAATCACGCATTGCAAAATGTAGGCCAATGTCTCTCAAAATAATTTTATTACAAATTCAAAATTTATTTAAATAATCGACAGTATTGCCCATAAAATTACTTAATGAACTTACATTGATAACAGTAATACAAGAGCTGCTCAAAATGTCAACCTCCATTGTTAATGCACATTTCAGCCCGACGATTTAAAGAGGTCATTGCATTCTCTAACATTATTGGACTGTTTTTTATTTCTCGGGCAGCAATCATGATTCTGTGTAAAAGTTCATGATCATTATCTGATTTTGAAGCATACACTAATGACTTCATGTGCCCCCATACAAAGAAATCTAAGGGGTTCAAATCGGGGGATCTCGCTGGCCACGATGTTGGGCCTCCTTGACCAATCCAACTGTTTGGGAATGTTTAATTAAGATACTGAGTTACACGGCGTTAAAAATGAGCTGGCGCTCCGTCATGTTGGAAATACATGCGTCTTCGTGTTATCAGTGGGACATTCTCTAAAAGCTCAAATAGTTCATTTTGAAGAAAATTTGGGTAGGTCGACGATTAAGGACATACGGTCCAACCAGAATATTTCCTACTACACCACACCAGACATTTATCAAGAACCGACGTTGATAGTTAGATTCAGAGGTAGCGAGAGGATTGGCATCATTCCAAATATGATTGTTTCTCGTGTTGATAATTCCATTATGAGTAAATGTTGCATCGTCTGTAAAAAGTATTTTCATGTGTAATGCATTATTATCCAATAACCATTGGCAATAATTGATTCTCTCGCCAAAATCACAATCTTCCAAATGTTGCACACGCTAAAGATGGTACGGATGCAAACGTTCACGACGTAATATTTTCCATAAACTGACATGTGGAATGTGTACACGCGCAGATAATCTTCGTGTACTTGTTGAAGGTCTTCGCAGTACCATAGGCAACTGTTCATGACTGTTACTTTCCCGTTCCGAATTTAATACAAACGACCCAGTTTCTCTCAGTTTTCTATGTATATCAATAAATACCTATCTGTTGGGAATAATTCGATTAGGAAATCGTATACGATATTCCTCGTTTGTAAATTTATGTGGCATTTTTCTCTTGTTATAAGTTCAAATCACACACAGTAGTTTAACGAATACAATAAAAGTAAACGAACACAAATAAGAACGATAAGTAATACACAAAAATCACAGATAAAAATACACTCTTCTCACTCTTGTTTCAGTTGAGCTATGAAATGATAAAACTCAGCATAAAACTATTACAAAAATTAAAATGGAAAACTGTACATAACCTTATAATGGAACTAGAACTGCTCGTTGAATTATGCAGGTTAGCGCTTCTAGCAGCCAACCTATGTGCTAAAATATAACATTCACTACTTCGTTAGCAATGCGTGATTTTCATAATTTGTAGTTTTGCGTGTTCCTTAATAAAATTGAATTTAAAAGAAAACTATTCCGTTTTTATTAACTTTATTTACATTACTTTTTTGAGAATAAAATTTTCTACAAATTGTATTAAACATTTTTCTTTGTTTATAGGCAATTTAACGGAGTTATAGTAGTCCAAAGGTTTAAAGTGTGTTTTCGACCCTAACCTTTTTTGCTTTACCCCGATTTTCTCCTTAACTATTGGAGATAGAGATCTGGGACAGGTTTTATACGATTTGTCAGCTCATTTTACATAAAACTTATCTAATTAAAAACTCAATTAACACCCTAAAATTTTAGTGTGATTAATTTCACTGAGGGAGCTAAATATCAGGTGAAATCTTTGACCCTGTATAACTTAAAAAATTAAATTTTTTTACAGATTTTCACGAAAAAAACAACGGAAAATCACTAGTTACCATTAAACTAAGTTTTACACAAAAAAGTGTTTGAAATAAAAGTTGTAGATTTTAATTTGTCTACACCTTTTATTTCATACTCTTTTCCCTAAAATGCATATTACGGGCGCAATCTTAAAAATAAATATTTTCTACAAGAGTTCCCAAGAATTTTAGTAGACATGGCACCTACCCTATCTTGTAGAACATAAAAAATGTAGTCAATAAGGTGATTTTAAAAAAAATATAGGAGCTATTTTTGAGAAAATCGCAAAAAATTGAAAACTGACACGAAGAAACTACTACTTCCGGTTGACAGATTTTGATGAAAATGTTTATGAGGGGTCTCTAGTAGTATGTAACTTAAGTTTCAAGTTTCAACTTTGTACGATATTCCATTCACACACAAAACAATTGCTAAAAACAAATTTTAGGGTTTAGGGGGGTCTAAAAATTGTATATCCGGTGAAAACTCGAAATGAAAACAATGCTTTCCTTCCTATATATTCATACAGGCAAGAGAAAGTAAAAAGCAACCAAAGGTAAGGTGAGAAATTTCATTTACACTACTAATACTTGGGAGTCATCTTTGATAGGAGCGGAACATGTGCAGCGGAAGAAATAAATAGCAAGATTTCGCAAGGGCGAAGGGTAATAGGGTAGTTAAATTCTGTCCTTTGTAATTATAAAATATGGAAGGAGACAAATATTTATCACGCTATCCTGGAGAGTGTGTGTACCTATGCTGCAGAAGTGTGGGTATTGACAAAGAGACAGAAGGATCGCCTAAAAGCAGTGGAGATGGATTTCTGGAGGCGAACTGTGGTGTGTCGCGGATTGATCGAATTCCAAATTCTAAAATTAGGAGAAGAATCGGCATTCAAGGAAATATCATGGATACCATATCCCGGAAGCAGTTAAAATGGTTTGGTCAATTGCAGAAGATGGAAGAGGATAGGTGGCCAAAGAGGGTATGAGAGTGGACGCCAGCTGGTAGAAGAAGGCATAGGCTGGAAGTGACATGGTTGGATGGAGTGCACGAGGCAATGTCTTTTCAGCGGCTCTACGATGAGGACTGGCGAGACAGAGAGAGGTGGTGCTTAGGAAGCGAGATACGACTGGGGCTGTTAATCCTCGCATGAATATATATAAATTGGATTTATTTATTTTTTAATCTTTAAATAACTACAATTTCAGTTTTCACAATGTTTCCTCACTGTTTTTCATAACTAAAATGTTTAATTTTGTTTTGATAAAAAAAACTGAAATACTAACCATTTTTTAATTTTGGAATTCTGATTGAAATTTTAATATTGAGAAGTATAACAAACCAGTTTCATGAATATATCTTCCTCATTATCATTTTTTTGTATGTATGATAAAAATGTCTATTAAAATGTGTCTGCAATAAGAAATTTAAAGAGGAATAAAAATGAAGACTCATACCCTGCGCACCCGTTGCAGGTATTTTTCCAAATATTTATTTCAATTTATTCATTAGTTTTAAAGTAACAATAAGATTTAACATTGATATTACATGTACTTATGGGTTTTACTTCATGTATTTAAAAAAGAAAAGAAATTTCATTTCATTTAATATTGGTATTAAGGATTTCTGTTGCCTTACTTAACTTTCCAACAGTTAATCGGATGGCTTTGCAGATACCATATGTACAGTAAAAGCCTGTGACATCATTAGCAGTAGATAATCTAGTGAAGTAGTGACAATACTAATCTAGTGAAGTAGTGAGAATACTAATGTCTCTTTTCTGTGACGTTTTGGATAATGTTAAGGGGCATTATGAAAATCTTGATAATTCTGAAAAATTGTTGTTTTGCTGGGTCAAGCAAACTAGTGTGTTTCTGAGATGAACTGTTGCGGACAGTACATGGCTGTTCCATTATGGCATCATAATACTCAGTGGAAATATTAGTATAGGGATGTCTGGAATTTCCTTTATAGTTGTTGAGATATCCTTCTTACTACGGAGAAAGCATACTTCTTCTGATTGGTTGGGCTGAGCTTAAACTTGTATGTACTAGAAGGAAATAATGCCTATTCTGAATAAATGATGTTTTTACCAAATGAGGCCTGAACTGAAGTATACATCTGGAAGATGTTTTGCGCTCACTGAGCTGTAGATGCCTTGCTTGTCTTGTGAGGTAATTGTAGCATTTTCTCTTAAGTAATTGTATGGTTGAGTACTCAGCAGTTCAATGCTTAACCCTTTGAGCACTGTTGTCTTGTATATGCGACGGCACTTACATACCGAGGCTTGAGCCAACTGTCATGTAAACTCATGTTCAAACTTTCCAGAAGAAGTACTAAAGTACTATGTTCCGCATTCTTGTGGCTTTAAAATGAGTTAGTACTCTATTTATATATTAAATCTGGACCAATTTAAAATGGAAAAAACGAATTGAAGAACATTTCTTTACCAAACTATATAACTAAACAAAAAAGGTGTTTTTTCTGATTTTTTTCTAAAACGCTCATAGACGAAAAAAGTAAGTGAATATCCGATGACTGTAGAATCTGATGAAGAAGGGTGATAAAGAGGATAATGAGAAAAAACTTTTCAGGAATTGACTTTAACTATAGAACACAATTCTGTCACTGTCAACAGCCTTTGGCCGAAAGATGTACTAAATTAATTTTTGTTACATTATTGAAGATTTAAAATTACAACTTATTTTGTAACAAACACATAAAAATAAAGATTTTTTTTTACAAAAAGATGAAAAATTTAAGACAAACCATGAAATGTAGCTTCATTATAGTATGAAGTTTCATGAAAATACTTAATCTGAGCAAGCTTTATTTCCTGTAAATACTCAGTAGTTAAAGGGTTAAGCAGAAGAAGCAATAGCAACATTTCCACCCAAGAGGAACTGAGAAAGAGCCTTGGTCCCGCTGAAAAATATTTGTGGGTAATTCAGTAAATCTTCGCTTCTTCGATACTCAGTATAATTCGACACGACTTGTGGTGAGGCAACTTGACATGGTGTAAGTAGCCATTCGGCTTCCACGTCAGCCCCTTTCCACTTTCTCCTCATCCCCCTACCCTTCCGTTGTCCTTGAGTACAGTATTGTACTCAAGGACAAGTATATTTGTTTGTATTCATTAAAATTGTGCAATTTTAAACTAAAATCGAGTTTTTAATGCTTCCCATGTATAATATGCCATATGTTTTGGATAGTTTAACATTTCAATACTTCGACAACTTCTAAGTCCACAAAGTGTCGAACTATCAAAGTTTTACTGCTCTATTGAAGTTGCCTACTATCTAGAATAAGATGCAAATGAATAACTTGAAAATGTAAAAATACAGGATGGCCCATATGTTGGTTATCCCAATATTGACGAAAATCAGAAGAAAGGTTAATGGAATAAGAAACCTACAGACAAAATAAAACAAATTTATAATTTTGTGTTGTTTAGGTCATCAGCCAAAAGGCTGGTTTGAACCTGTAGAGGTTTTACTAAGTAAAACGAGAATTAAGGTGATTTACATATTGCCTTCGACACTGAGTAGAAAAGTACGCTTATCAGCATGCCGGGCCCTCTGAAAAGCACATATTTTCCACTCTGCAAATGACACTTTCACTTTATTCACCACAGGGTCTGGCTGTATAATGAAATTCATTACTTTAGAGGAGATAACTCTGATTATTGTCTTTTACACCTCTGCCTCTTCTGTTCTTAAATGATTCAGTCATTTAATTGGCTGACCATGTGATAAGAAACAGAATAATTTATTTTAGCCCTGCAACTAACAGATTGTGTGTAAATAAATTTATTGTATGAACTGTATTCATTCTCTATATTATAAAGTAATTATTACCAGTTATATTGTGTATGACCCACCGGGTTGGTCTAGAGGTAAAGTCGTCGCCAAAATTAGCTGTTTAACAGCTGATTTTCGGAGACGAAGGTTCTTGGTTCAAATCCTAGTAAAGGTAGTTACTTTTATATGGATTGAATGCTAGATAGTGGTTACCGGTGTACTTTGATGGTTGGGGTTCAATTAACCATACTCTCTCAGGAATGGTCAACCTGAGTCTGTACAAGACTATACCTCATTTACACATCATATATATCATCCTCATCTCATTGGGTCGGGAAGTTGCTTATTGTTCTGAATTGAACAGATTGCAACGTACACACATTAGGCATTAAAAAAAAAAAAATATTGGGTATGATTTGAAATAGCAGCACAAACTATATTGTGTGACAAAATTACATTTTCAACAAAAAATTTGAGTTTAAAAACATTGTTTTATTGAAATTAGAGGTTTTCAATGCCTCCTGTAAAATCAGCTGAAGTGGAGAATGAGACTATTGCAGTTAGACCCTTCTTAACGTTTCTACATGTAAGGTTCTATATGGTTCTGGGTTTTCGGTTTTATTCTAATTTTAACATCCGTTCTGACTTCATTAACTAGTAACCCTATACTTCAGGTATTTCGTCTATTCCATGAAGAAATAATTAATTGTTCTTAGTTATTCAATATTCAAAAAATGTTGTTTGAATGAATAATTTTAAAGGATATCTAAATAAAACTTTGGGTTAAATCATGGAATTTAACCCAAAGTTAAGGATAATATGGGTTGTCATCCTCAACAATATCCTGTACTCTGTGTAGTCAATTTTTGTAAAACCCATTTTAAAATCAATCTGCTTGATAACATTAGTGTTATATTAAAGATATTAAAGAAGGTTGTTTTTTTGTCTAAATAACTGACTATTAAAATAATACATTGTAAATACAGACCATCAAATGAATCTTAAGATCACATGTTATTAAGACTACAAACTTATCTAACATTCATCTAATACTAAATTTTGTCAAAATAAATATGAGGCTAGGTGGAATATAGAAATAAAACCACAAAGCTTTTTATTTAAATTATTTGTAAATAATAGACTAATCTGTAAGTTTAGACACGTAGGAAATATAATAATTATAAAGAGGAAATAGAAAAGTGTTGTAAAACCATAAATCTATTTTAATTTCAACTACCATACCTATTTAATTTATTTCGATATTCTTGTAAATAAGCATTGTTAACGTATGCTTCAGTCAATAAACACAATAAGTGTGTTTGGACTATTACAAAAATATAAAATGTTTCAGTAAAGCAAGACAAAAACGACCATCTATAATATAAAGCTAATGCTTTTTAACGAATCTATTTCAAAATGGGGTTTACAAAAATTGACTAGACAGAGTACGAGATCATGTTTTGTTAAAACTGAATTTAACCAAACTTTGTACTAACTCAAATCGATAAAACCTAAACGAATCACTGAGGTTTTTTTGCCGTGTGGATCAAAAACATTAAAAATTATTGCACTCGTATCGCAAAATTAGTATGCCTAAAAGAATTCTGAGATTGACTGTGATCTCATTCATAAAATCAACAAGTAGTTTGTAAATAACGTTAAAATCTTTTGAGAATTTTTTTAAATTAAAATGTATCATGATAAAATAACCGGTAAAGGAAAACAAAATGCCATCCGTTAAATGAAAATGAAGTTTGTTATTATTTATTGAGCAAATTGTACTATGTCTAGACTAGAGCAATTCATTGTCTGCCATCTAGTGGTGGAGAAAGGAACTAAAGTTTTAACAAAAACTCAGTGATAAAATTACCTGCATATAAATAATTAAAAGACTGTTTTTAATTTTCATGATTAATTTACATGAAGTCATCGCCAAAATCAGCTGTTTTAACAGCTGATTTTCAGAGACGAAGGTTCCTGGTTCGAATCCTAGTAAAGGTATTTACTTTTATACGGATTTGAATACTAGATAGTGGTTACCGTTGTACTTTGATGGTTGGATTTCAATTAACCACACTCTCTCAGGAATGGTCGGCCTGGGTCTGTACAAGACTACACCTCATTTACACGTCATACACATTATCCTCATCTCATTGGGTCATGGGGTTGCTTATTGTTCTCAATTGAACAGTTTGCAACGCACACAAATTAGGGATATATATTAAAAAAAATCTGGTGTGAAACACTCACAAAACTTTCTCTTGCCAATGCAAATAATAAACAATAATCCTAACATTAGTAATAAAACAGTAGAAATAAACAAAAGCTAACCTCAATAAACATAACCTAATTTTAATCATGAGTGAAAGACGCAAAATGAAAATCAACCTCAGTTTGGCTTAAAAATACGGAAAACCACTCTTTCACGCTAAACTAGGCTCTGTAGAGAAAAATGCTCTCAATAAAAGTTGTAGATATTTTAATTTTCTATAAATTTGATTATATACACGTTTAAAAATAAATCTTTATAATGCATCCTGCAGTTTGAAATATTTCTATTTCATATAATGAATTAATATAATAATTTCACTAACCTTCTTTTTGAACTGCGTCACCTTTATTTCAATTTTTACTTACACGTGTTTCGGTGGATCCACCATCATCAGAGTAAATGAAAAATAGAAACTAAAAATTTTTTTTTTCATTTATTTAAAATTTACAGAAGATGATACATCTTCAGTCACTTGTATAAAACTCTTTTATACAAGTGACTGAAGATGTATCATCTTCTGTAAATTTTAAATAAAGGAAAAAAAAAGAAAAAAAAATTTTTAGTTTCTATTTTTCATTTACTCTGATGATGGTGGATCCACCGAAACACGTGTAAGTAAAAATTGAAATAAAGGTGACGCAGTTCAAAAAGAAGGTTAGTGAAATTATTATATTAATTCATTATATGAAATAGAAATATACACGTTTGTCGTAAAATGCATACTAAGGCCAAAATCTTTAAAAAAATCGATTTTTCACACGTTTTCGTGAGAAAAAAAAGAAAATCGCCAATTACCGCTAAACTAAGCGTTATACAAAAAATGTTTGAAATAAAAGTTGTAGGATTTTAAATATTCTACAATTTTTATAATACAAAGTTTTGCGCTAAAATGCATATTAAAGTTGTAATCTTAAAAAAACAACGTTTTTACGTGAAAACAGCCTCACCAAGAATTTCAGCAAACGTGGTGCCTACCCTATCTTGTAGAGCATAAAAAATTTAGTAAACCAGGCGATTTAAAAAAAAATCGTAGGACCAGTTTTTGAGAAAATCACAAAAAAGTGAATAATTACATGAATAAACTACTACTTCTGGTTGATCGATTTTGATGAAAATGTTTGTGTCGGGTCAGGTAGTGGTATGTAACTTAAGTTTCAAGTTTCAAGTTCGTACGATGTTCTGTTCTTGAGATATTCTGTACACACCCACACACACACCCACCCACCCACACACACACACGCACGCACGCACGCACGCACGCACACACACACACACAGACCAATCGCTAAAAACATGTTTTTTGGGTTCAGGAGGTCTGAAAACGTGTAGATCCGGTGAAAACTCGATTTCGAAAAATCGACATGAAAACAATACTTTCCTTCCTATATATTCATATAGGCAAGAGAAAGTAATAAAATTTACATGAGTATGGAAGGAAATTACCTGTTATATCGTTGATTGATTCCTAATTATCAATCTGTCAACAATTCGCTTTGTAATATATCGGAAAAATGTAAGGGAGTTAATAATTGTTCAGTTTATGTAATACTTACTTTGTGCTGAAATGTTTTATCTGACAAATAATTACCCTAAAATTGACATTTATATTTACCCTGTATTTGACATACAATAATTTTTGGAATTTGTACATAGCATTTGAATGCACCTCATAGGATTCGAATCGTATAAGACGTATTCAAATAGCTTTGTACAGATAATGTAATCAATTAAGAACTTCCAAAATCCTACTGAAGTATAGGGATTTGTATACAAATGTTTGTTTCGCACTATTCTGTAGTTTTTACTTTCTCTTGCCTTGTTAAGGTCAACAGCCAAAAAGCTGGTTTGAACCTCTAGAGGTTTTACTAAGTAAAAAACAAGGAGTGAGGTGGTTTACTCACCGAGTTGAAAGAGTATGCTTATCAGCATGCCAGGCCCTCTGAAAAGCACCTGTTTTCCACCCTGCAAATGACACCTTCACTTCATTCACCACAGGGTCTGGCTGTATAGTGAAATTAATTTCTCCCAGAGGAGATAACTCTGACTAGTGTCTTTTACAAGCTAATTTAGCGTGAAAGAGAGATTTTCCGTATTTTTAAGTCAAACTGAGGTCGATTTTCATTTTGCGTGTTTCACTCATGATTAAATTAAGGTTATGTTTATTGAGGTTAGTTTTTTTGTTTATTTCTAATGTTATATTACTATTGTTATGTTTATTGTTAATTATTTGCATTGGCAAGAGAAAGTCGTGTGAGTGTTTCACACCAGATTTTTAGAGTAGTAAGTTGATGGTTTGTTACATAACAATAAAGGAAGAAAACATTCAGAAAAATGTAAAAGAAAGCATTTTTCAGTCAGAAAATTACAAGTGTATTCGCTGTGATTAAGACAACATTCGCAACCTTTACAGGTTTGGTTTTGCCAATCACAGTCCTGTTATTTACGGTAAATTAGCAGAATACAACAACCAGGACTAGTGAAGGATTACTGTATTTCAAGGATTTCAAGGGGAATTGCAATTCTTTCAACTAAACAAGAGTTTACTATACCTATAATAAATGTTAACCATACAGCTGTTTCTCTTTGTTTACAAACGTGTATTTTTGTAATAATGAAGAGATTTAATTAATTTACTGCGAGTGATTAAACACGTGGTGAGTTGATATCATTGTTTTTGTGTTTGTTATTATTGTATTTATTTAGGCATAAATTTGTCTTTTGTGGGCTTTTAAAGATTTCGGTGCATTTTTGCACTGAAATAACATAACCCTCATGATGGCTTCTGAGTACAGGAACCGTCATGGCAATAAGAATCCAGCGTTTAGTTCAACCCTTACGGCATCTTCACCTACTACTAACACAAATTCTCAGTCCAATATCAAAAGTTACGCGAATGCTACGAAGTCTGACTTGTTCCCAACAAAGGAACAAGCAATAATTATAGACGCTATCGACGGTATTTCAGTTAAAGAGTACGTCACCTCGATTAGCAAAATTATTAGCCCATCAAATATCCGTTTTGTCTCACGTATCTCTAAAAATAGAATTTGTATGTACCTTACCACTGCGGAACTAGTGACTCAAATCACCGAAAACAACTCAACCATCTCGATCGGTAGCAACAAGCTCACTATCAGGCCACGTCTAACGAAGTTCAAGCGAATTATCATTTCAAATGCTTGTCCAATTATACCACACTCAGTTCTCGAAAAAGAGCTCCTAAATTTAAATGTTAGGTTGGGTTCTAAAATAACCTTTTTACGAGCTGGAATGAATGACCCTGGTTTTTCTCACATTATGAGCTTCAAACGACAAGTTTACGTTCATCCAGAAGATGCCGATAAAATACCTGAGAGTGTAAAACTCGATTACGATGGCACAACGTACTGGCTTTATCTTTCTACGGATTCAATATCCTGCTTTGTATGTAAATCCCACGGACACGTGGCAAAGTATTGCCCAGAAAATCCTGCTGAGAACAACATCGTCCTTGAAACGGAAGCCGCACGTACTGATAACGTAATGATTGAAAATATAACGGAACAAAATCTTCAAGAAGTAAACCCAATCATCGAAAATAATTCTGAAAACGACAGCGTGAGAGTCGATCAGGGTCAGGAACTGCATGACGCTGAAATTACGATCATACATGCCAACGATGACAGTAACAAGGATCTTCCAGTCCCGGTGCGAAGCCAATCAGACTGCCCGACAAATTTATATGTACAATCCAAAACTGAAAAGCGTCCTTTCTCGTCGTCGAGTTCGACAACAAAATCACAAATTGGAAGCAATGACATACCCAATGAAGGAAATTCCCGGGCGGAAGTGAAAGTAAGTCACCAGAAGAAGAAAATCAAGAAAAACACTGTAGATGAAAAATCTATTGACAAACAACTTGCTCCTGTTAAGGAGCTTTTGTCACAAACTAATAATAAATTCCCCTTGGACTACATCAGACTGAAAAGCCTTCTCGAAAGAACAAAAGGTGTGTCAAATATCATTGACATTGTAAACGAATTTTCTACTGATGTTCCAGGACTTATAGGACTACTGACAACAATATATCCCCTTCTCTCTGAAAGAGCCATTAAAGTAAGAATCACAAAAATCAAGAAAAAATTACAAATTTTTACTTACGACAAAGATGCTGGAAACTCCAATCCAAGTGATTGCGACAGTTTTGCTGATGGAGAAGACTCACAAAGTATTTCTTAATGGGGAGTATTTTGCTATGGAATGTTAATGGGTTCTCACCGCAATTGGAAAATTTACAAATTCTATTACATGATCTGAGACCAGCTATTGTTTGTCTTCAAGAGACTAATTTCAAAAACGACTATTGTTCGAAATTAAAGCATTATAAACATTTTTTCAAAAACAGAAGGGACACAGAGCGTGCTAGTGGTGGTGTAGCAACTTACGTCAACAATAAATATCCGTGTGAAAGTATTCCCCTGCAAACCGATGTCGAAGCTTGTGCTGTATCTGTCGCCTTGCCAAGCGGGTTTATTACTATCTGTAATATCTATCTCCCAAATTCTTATAAATTTTGTCTGCTAGAGTTAAAATATTTGATTGGCCAACTTCCTCCACCATTTATAATATTAGGTGATTTTAACTCTCATAGTACGTTATGGGGTTCCAGCAAAACAGATAGCAGGGGGATAATTATAGAAAAATTACTTGAGGACCCGAACATCTGCATTTTAAATAAAACTCAACATACCCATTTCAGTGTTGCACATAATACGTATAGTTCAATAGATCTAACTATTTGCAGTTCTCAAGTCATTCATCTTTTTGATTGGTCAGTTTCTGAAGATCTGTATGGAAGTGACCACTTTTATATTAATGTCAATATTAACCATCGAAATAACTCAATATCTTTTTTCCATCAGCCAAGATGGAATTTTCTGAAGGCTGACTGGGAGAAATTTAAATTGTCAGTATCAAATAGCACCCGACATATTAGTTGCTTACAAAATTGTCAAGATATTAATCATAGAGTTGAAGAATTTGTGAACATTTTACTTGACGCTGCTGATTGCGCGGTGCCTAAAATACACAACAGGAACGTAGTTAGGCATGTTCCGTGGTGGAATAGCCAGTGCAAGGAAGCTCAAAAAGCATATAAAACGGCTTTTAATCGTTTCAAGCGTCAACCAACATTCTACAACCAATTAATGTTTAAGAAATTACGAGCGCAAGCCAGAAGAATATTCAAGGAAAATAAAAAATTATCTTGGATCAATTTTGTATCGTCGATATCTAATAAGACTACTACATCTGATGCTTGGTCTAAAATTAAGAAAATCAACGGAATGAAACAATCAAATGAAATAATTTTAGTTAATCCAGTAGACTATGTTGTTTATGAACCACTAAAAGTAGCAGATATACTCGCCGATAAATTTGTTAGTAATTCCTGTAACTCCAACTATTGTGCCATTTTTCAAAAAATTAAGGAAGAATCGGATATCAAGATGGATCTCATTTTGCAGCAGAACTCTTCCTCAAATTCAGATTTGAACGATTCTATTTCATATGATGAACTTGTCTCTGTCTTGCGACAAACTAAAAATTCTAGTGCTGGCCCTGATGGAATTTATAATGCCTTTCTGAAGAACTTGCCAGAAAGGGGAATACAACTCTTCAAAGAAATTATAAATAAAGTCTGGTGTTCAGGTAATATTCCAGAAAAATGGAGGCAAGCAATTGTTATTCCAATCCGTAAACCAAATAATGATAGTAGTAAAGCGGATAGTTACAGACCTATATCGCTTACATGTACGATGTGTAAAATTTTAGAAAAGGTAGTCAATAAACGTCTTCTTTGGTATCTACAACATATCAATTTTTTATCACCTTATCAAAGTGCTTTTAGAAAATATCGCTCTACCAGTGATCATCTAGTTAATATTGAAGCTAAAGTGTGTGATGCTTTTGTGAAGAATGAGCATCTTATAGCAGTCAGTTTAGATATGGAAAAGGCGTACGACATGGTGTGGCGAGACAGAATTGTTCGTATTCTATTAGATATCGGCGTCAATGGACGAATGCTGAACTTCATAGCCAATTTTCTTAAAACTAGATTCATCTGTGTAAGGGCTAACGGAACTTTAGTTTGACATTGACTTTTGGTTCTTTTCAAATAAAACGATGCAAAGAAATAAAAATTCTGGGTCTAATATTTGACGAAAAGCTAACATGGAAACCACAAATACACAAACTTAAAGCGGATTGCATGCAAAGAATGAATGTAATAAAATCCATAGCGTCTAGCAACTGGGGATCAGATAAGAAGACTTTGCTTACTACTTACCAGGCACTAATACGATCAAAACTGGACTATGGTGCGCTGGTTTATAACTCAGCAAAGATCAGTACTCTCAAATTACTAGACTCTATTCATTATGCCGGTCTTAGACTAGCTATAGGGGCATATCGTACAAGCCCAGTGACAAGTATTCTGGCAGAATCCGGTGAGATGCCTCTTGATCTCAGAAGAGAAAAACTGAGTTTATCTTATGTATTCAAAATTGCCTCGTCTTTAGATAACCCTTCGAGAGATAACGTTTTTACAGGTCGGTACACAAATTTATATCAAACTCGCAATTCCTTGCCTAAGCCTCTGCGCGTAAGAATATCAAAATTTTTCACAAATATTCGTTCTTTACCGCCAACTATCATCCAATCAACTTTATATGAAGACCTGCCTTGGCTGATGAAAAATCCTATTGTAGATCTAAGCCTAACAAAATACAAGAAACATGAAACGACTCCAACCATCTTTTATACTCTCTGTCTTGAATACGTAAATAAATTTGAAAGTTTTGAGAAAATTTACACTGATGGCTCAAAAACGTCTGCTGGAAGCGGGTGTGCCGTGGTAATGTTAAATAAAGAGTCTTTGTTTAAATTACAAGATTGTTCCTCAGTATTCTATTGTGAGGCATATGCAATAAAAAAAGCATTTGAAGCCATAGCTTTATCCGATCGTAAAAAATTTGTGATCTTGTCAGATTCAAGAAGTGTTTTAGATTCCCTTAGGAGTATCGAACAGGATGAACCGATACTTCAAGAGATCATTAACGTCAACCACAAAATAACTAACAACGACAAAACGATAGTTCTTCTGTGGATTCCTTCCCACCTAGGTACCAAAGGGAACGAGACAGCAGATCGAGCAGCCAAACGCGCCACTACATGCTCCAATAGGATAAACAAGTCTTCCCATCGAGATCTGCAGAAAATGTTCAGACACAAATTTGAATCAATTTGGAACGAGTGGTGGAAGACTTTAAGGACTAACCTACACACAGTACGGACTGACATTTGAGACTTACAACCAGAAATTTTTAAAAACAGACTTGACCAAGTGACTCTTACATGACTACGAATTGGTCACACTAAACTGAAACACAGTCACCTCATGACGAAACAAGACCCTGTTTACTGCAGACACTGCAACACGAAATTAACTGTCAAACATATTCTTGTGGAATGTCCTACCTTGAACACTATATGGAGACAATTTTACTTACCGGACAATTACAAAGACTGCGTTAATCACACACAGTATACAAACACACTGGACTTTATTCACTTTTTAAATATTCAAAGACAATTTTAATGCAAATGAAAGTGCAATTCATACAAAATAATTTTTAATTTAAAAGTGTAAGATTCAATTGTAAAAATGTAAATTGGTGTAAATTCAATTATGTAATTAATGTTTTTTATGTAATGGGGTCGCTAAAAACTTAGGATGTTGATGCGACCATAATAAACCAATTATAAAAAAAAAAAAAAAAAAAAAATGTTAACCGCTTTATATTTAAAACATACCTAATTCAGCAACCGGTCGACTATGTTCAGTAGGAGTACCTGCAGAATGATGAGTTAATCTAGTTGGTCCTTTAAGTACATCCCATAACATAACTGAATGTTCCGTCCGATAACGATCCAACGCGACAGCGATTAGATTTGAATCGAGAGGATTCCAAGCGACTGAATTACATTGTCTTGCATGTTTTGGAGCTGAAACAAAATTGAATTCATCATTAGAAAGATCTGGTGTGAAATACTCACACGACTTTCTCTTACCAATGTAAATAATGACTAAATATAACCTGTTTAATCGTAAATAAACAATGTAAAATGAAAGTTATAACCTAATTTTAATGATTGAATGATGCAAAATAATAATAATAATAATAATAATAATAATCTTTATTCCACATATTATGAGTCTACAACATAAAGGTAAAATACACAAATTAGTATACCAATGAAACAAAATTAAATTAAATTAAACAAAATAGGAATCTATACTAATATAATAATGAAGAAACGTCTGTTTGTTTGTTTATTTATCTCAGAAACTACTGAACTTATTTTAAAAAGTCTTTCATTGTTGCATAGCTTAGAGCTTCCTGATCAATATAGGCTATTTCGCAACTTTAAGTAACTTTAATTAAGTGAGTTAAGGAACTTAAACTGTGACGATGTCGCATGTTTTAGTTTATTGGGTGCATAGCACTTTTATTTTTTCTAAGTCCTCTGGATGGTGTATTTTTTGGGCTAGAAGGACGATTCAATTCTTATATTTTATAGAAAAACGTGAAGTATAACATTCGATTCCAAAAACATTAAAAATTCGGAAATATTTAAAATTTTTATTTATGTACTGTATTTCATTATATATGTTTTCATTCGACAGATAATGAATGAGTCATATATTTCCAATTACTCTGCGTACCGCACCCATGTATTAACTGTCTCTTATCTCAGCCATATATCAATTACTGTCTCTTTCTTTTCAATCGGTATTCTTCTATGCATTCTATTCAATTCTGTTAAATCACGGGGACAAACATTTAAAACGGTATGCATTGATTTGAGATGAGCGCGTTTCCTACACTCATGGACAACTTTCTGTCGAAATTTCTAGAGCTGGAAGTGCAGAAAAACAATTTATTTTGCTGCCACTGGGCAACGAAACCACAAATATTGTATATAGAGAGGTTTTAAAATAATTTAATGAGGACTACATTAGCTACTGTGAAGCGAAGCAAGCGGGGGTTGCTAGTTTTGTATAAAATGAGGAACTAGGTATCTCTTGTTAGCTGTGATGGAGGATACCATCTATGAAAATACAATGTCAAAGATGTAACAACATATAGACAATAATAACAAAAATACAGTAGAGCGTCAATAATCCGGATTAATTGGGACCGGACGCCATCCGGATTATCGAAACACCCGATAAAATTGCCCGTAGACATCTTCAAAGCAAGAAAAGTACAGTAGCTAAATTCGACTATATTTTACATGATTTGTTAACAGAAATGTGAAGCGGGTAAGTAAAACTACGAAATATGTTGTTATGTATAAAGAACTAATTTTTATTTAATGAAATTTGCAATTGTTCATAATAAAAGAGTGATACATAATAAGCTTTGGCGCCATATTGTACTCAAAGGACTCTTATTATTTTGATTTAAGACAATTAATTTAATTTGTGCAATATACAATGCTTTAAAAGACATATTGGACACTTTTTACCTACAATAAATCAATTCCCATTTTTCGTCAGCATTGAATCCGGATTTTCGACGTTCCAGATTTTTGACGTCTGAATTATTGACGCTCTACTGTATATATAAAAATGCAACAAAGACATAAAATAAGAATTAATACTAATTACGACAATCTTTGACCGCAAAGCAGAAGCGGATAACTAATCGAAGTAACTATAGAAAAAATACCAATTACATGTCTTGCACATATTAAAAAAAAACAAAATTTCAGAGTAAATAAAGAAAATTAAATTAATATCAGAACAATGACTCTCTATCCTCAACAGTAAACGACCACTCGATCATCAATGTGGAAAAGCGTTTAAAATTTTTCGTACTTTTCATATCTTTTGGTACGCAGTAGAAGGTTTTAGATCCCAAATACAAATAAAACTGTTCAAATAACTCAATTTTAGGCCTTGGTGGTATTACCATATCAGCATGACGTATAGTCCTAGAACAAGTAGGCTAATAACGCTGGTATAGATACTGAAGTCGCGAGATTGCCTTTTGCGTATGTATGGGGTGTCAGGAAGGGAAGTGAAATATTTGCAGTGCTGCCAACCTCAATAGTGAGACACTACTCGTACATTTCACTACCATGCAGTTTCTACATACATTTTGTAAGCTGCGGTTTATTCCGAGAAAATGTTTTCTTCATAAACCAATAAAAAATAAATATGGCCTGTAATATTGCCTACAGCTTAATTACATGACTAGCAATGTTTGATTTACTGTAATTACAAATGAATCGCCTTCTTTACTATTGCTGTCATATCGGCGTTTTCATTATCAGTCTCTCTAATATCTACCTAATGTTTTCTTTTTTTTACCAGGTGTCAACAAAACTGTTAAAGAATAGCTTCTTAACTTCCTTAATTTCCTTCTTTATTTTTCGAATTGTGTGAAGAGAAACATCACAGTAGTTAGCCGCTCGCTCACGGCTTTTGTTAAGAGGCACGGATAGGCATTTTTGTTTAGCTTCAACTTCATAACATTTTATTACATTGCATATTAGATTTCATTCAACACTATGAATAGTTTGACCACGTTTTCGAGAAACCGACATTTCTGTAACAAATAGTTAACCTACAAAAGGTTCCACGATATACTGTATATGCTCTGGGTATAGTATAAGTTGTTATGTTTGTCGTACTGAAATTAAAGCTGTCGCGCATGCGCACTGATGCTGTTCCCCCTTTACCCCTCGTTGTAAACAAGGGCAAACTCGTGACTATAATATCCTAAGAATAACTTTTTAAAGTAATTAATAAGCAATCCATGGAAGTATAGATACCGTAGAGGTAATAATCTCAGGAATTTAAACAAAGGGAATGATTTATGATGTTTATTTTACCCCTAATATAATTTGTACTATATGCCTCTAAACAATTAATAAAGGTTTGAAAACATTGTTGTATGCTCCAACCCAACATAACACCCCATAGTTTAACCTTGATTCAAGGAAAGCATAATTATAAAGAAATCAAAATTTTTACGAACAGTAATGCTTTGAATAATAAAATTCATTAATGTTCACTGCCAACAGCTTTTTCAAATTAGCAATGTGGTTTCTCCCGTCAATCTACTATCCAGAATAATATCTAAATATTTTACAGATGTAGCATGTGAAATTTTTTCACAAATACAGGTAGAGTTAATAGTACAATTTAAAGAATGGTAAGTAATCTAATTAACATTTTCTTGTAGTCCTTACAAATTGATGTTCATGTAATTTGTTTTTGCTATATTTAATGAAATACCATTTTTAACTAGCCACCACCTTTAGCATGCAGATCAAAATGAAAAATTATACTTCAACAAATTTAAATATATACCTCTACAGTACAAATAAACTAAAAAATAAACAAAAAATATAAAAAATACAGAAATTACTGAACTGAACAACAACAATTTTGTTTTAAGTAAAAATAATCCTAAAATTTGATTTTGAATACATCTACTTTGGTACGACTTGTCTCACTTTATGAGAATAGCTATGTCCACACTCATGTGCTTTACTTTTCAACTTGCCTTTCAACGTTCAATTCAATATACAATAAGGCAAGCGTTGACACATTCCATTTGTGCCTCACTTCTGTTGTGTTTTCAAGATGGACGAAGATGATATTATTCTGTTAGGAGGAATCAGTACGGCATAATGATTAGACATGTAAATAAACATAGGTTTACCCACTGCTGTAAAAATGCATGGTTCAGTTCAGAAATTATTTCTCTATTTTCACTTGGAGCCAAAATAGGTATTTAAAAAACATGGCTGGAGTATTAAAATGGAACATCAGATTTCACTTTTAAAACATTCATATTATAGAGAAAACTCTAATCTTCAACATACTTAAACACCAATTTTTTATGTAAAGCCTGGACAGAGTTAACAGACGTTTAAAACCGGCTAGAAACTGAGTACTTTTTATGCGTAAATTGCTGTATCTCCGACTAATTTCTAAATAAAATAATCTACCTAAAACTAATCAATGGAAAAAAGAACAGGCTTTAATTTGGTGTAGGGTTCAAAATTTTGCGTTTGGTTGTTTTTGAGATAGAGCTCTTCAAACACAACGGACTTCTTACATGATGCGCCCTATAAAACACTACAAATTGAACGTTGAAACGCAAGGCTGAAATCCAAGGTTGGTGGAACTTCTAGCGCTGTGCCGTGCACTACAAAAATCTGCTACTTCTGACTCCTATCGAGAATGCTTTGATGCATGCGTCCCTCACGTCCAGGCATGCGCTCAGCACAAGCAAAAGCTAACGATTGTGGACATAGCTATTGACAGGGTGTTATTTACATACATAATCAAGCGCTAAATTCAAAAAATTTAAAAAACAAAATTACTTTTATATCCGAATTCATAAAATAAACAAATACATTAAAAAATTATTTAACCCATAATAACTGCAACTTAACCTAACTAAAATCCTAAAAAGAAAAAAAGAATTCTCATAACGTTCGACAGAGATATACAAGTAAAATAAGGTAACATAAATTGTGGATTTTCATTTAAATAACAGGTTTCTCTGAAAAGATTAAAAAACACCCAGATTAATTGAATTTAAAATAAAATTTACTCCCCCATCAAATTAAATTTATTCATGAATAACAGGGTATCTAATCCACTGGTTTTATAGTCCAGCTCTAGTCAGAAAAAAATATATAAATTTTACAATATAAAATAAATATAAAACTGCCGATTTTATCAACAGTGCTGCTTTAAAAATTATTTATTATATTTTTTTATCATACCTTATATAGGGTGATTCACGAAGATATGCAGAAACTTTGGGAGCCCATTGTACATGTAAAAATAATGAAAAAAGTTTATATAAACATGGGTCCGGATTTGCTTCGTAACCGAGTTACGGCTAGCGAAAGATTTCCTCCGGATTTCAGCTCACCAGGTGAAATGAGGTCTTCCTGAAATTCTGGTAAGATAGATTAAGGGGCGAATTCAATCGTTTCTTATGGTTTTTGACCTGATAAATTGAATAAAACAGGTCCCAGAACTGTAAGTTAAATATTTTTTGAGAAAACCAGTGTCAAATGCAAAAAATGGAGTGAAAAAAGCACATTTTTTCATCTTAGTTTTTTCGGTTAATTTTACTTTGTACTCTTAGGAATAAAAATTCATTTAATCAAACATCTATTTGCTTTCTGTGTACTTAATTTACACAGGTTTGTTCAGAATAAAATTATCTACATGTTTTATTCAAAAATTTTAACTGTTTCTTGGTGAAATAACAAAGTTATTCTTGCCCAAAGATGAAAAAATGTGTTTTTCACTCCATTTTTTGCATTTGACACTGGTTTTCTTAAAAACTATTTAACTTACAGTTCTGGGACCTATTTTATTCAATTTATCAGATCAAAAACCATAAGAAATGATTGAATTTGCCCCTTAATCTACCTTACCAGAATTCCAGAAAGATCTCATTTCACTGGTGAGCTGAAATCCGGGCGAAACTTTCGCTAGCCGTAAATCAGAAACGAAGCATTTCACCCATGTTTATATAAACTTTTTTCATTATTTTTACATGTACAATGGGCTCCCAAAGTCTCTGCATATCTTCGTGAATCACCCTGTATACTATATTCAGTAAACACCCTCTAATCTGGCATGTTTGAAATTGTATAGTACCAGATTACTGAGTGCCATACGAAAATAGCAGAAAACCAGTTTTAGACCTGCAATAAAGATAACAAATAGCCTCCCGTGATTCGGCTTTAGTATTTAAGTGGGTGCCCTCCTAAGAAATGTGTTTACTGAAGGTGGAAAACAAATACAGATTTGTAAAGAAGATGAATAAAACACAACATTTCAGTTTGAACACGAGTTTCACATATTTTTCTCAAGATCAGTGCTGAATTATAGAAAGTGTCGGACGATTGTGTGCCAGATTAGCGGGGGTTTGCTGTGTGTGTATATATAAATATACAATGATTTTTGTGTTCCTACTTATTAATTTATTCATTATTAAATAATTTATTAGTTTAACCATAGAATTTTAAAACTTACAAAGTTCTTGTCCAGTAAGTCCCATAGAATCAAACACAGTAGGACCAAATGTAGTTAATGTGGTTTTTCCATTAGCTTGACCAATAGCCAATAAAATATCTCGTTCATCTTTTGGATAAATATCTACACATTTAACATAATGATGATGCGAATTTGTTGCCAGTAAATGTGCAACAGTTGCCTCTGATAAATCCACACCTGAAAATAACATATTGACAAATAAATTTTTTAAAACAGAGATTATTTTAAATACACTAGGCTCAAAATATTTTATCATCCATACCCAGTTATGTCACTCCATTGTACATCCACTTAGCGACAATATAATTCCTGTACCAAACCACACATCATTCTCTATTCTTTTTCTTTTGGCCAGTCCCCCATTAAACATGCCTCTGCTGGTTCGCCCATGGTCATGAGTTACTTTTGGGGTAAGCCCTAAGTTTTTCTTTTTACCAAACTTCTATTATAGGTCAAAAAACTGTAGAGGTTGCCATTCCGAAAGGCATTTTATTTTTGCCAAATTCTTTCCTGCACATTGGGAGAGTTATCCTATTCTGACACTGCGCATGAGGGACTTGTTGGCTTAATTACTGGCAGCCACATCACACAGTCCTTATCAGCATTGTGGTTTTTTTATAGATGCACTAAACAGTAGCCCACCAAAGAAGGATGGAGAAAAGTACACCGCAGTAATAAATCCTCATTACAACAGACTAAATGGGGGAGGGTCCAAATCTGTTGTCACGTTATATCAAAATACAGCCAGGCAAAGCAGTAATTTTTACTTTCTCTTGCCTATATGAATAAATAGGAAGGAAAGTATTGTTTTCATGTCGATTTTTCAAAATCGAGTTTTCACCGGATCTACACGTTTTCAGACCCCCTGAACCCAAAAAACATGTTTTTAGCGATTGGTCTGTGTGTGTGTCTGGCTGTGTGTGTATACAGAATATCTCAACAATGGAACATCGTACGAACTTGAAACTTAAGTTACATACCACTACCTGACCCGACACGAACATTTTCATCAAAATCGGTCAACCGGAAGTAGTAGTTTATTTGTGTAATTTTTCACTTTTTTGCGATTTTCTCAAAAACTGGTCCTACGATTTTTTTTAAAATCACCTGGTTTACTAAATTTTTTATGCTCTACAAGATAGGGTAGGCGCCATGTTTGCTGAAATTCTTAGTGAGGGTGTTTTCACATAAAAACGTTGTTTTTTTAAGATTACGGCTTTAATATGCATTTTAGCGCAAAAATTTATATAATCAAAAATGTAGAGAATTTAAAATCCTACAACTTTTATTTCAAATATTTTTTTTTATAACGCTTAGTTTAGCGGTAATTAGCAATTTTCTGTTTTTTCTCACGAAAACGTGTGAAAAATCCGATTTTTTTCAGATTTCGGCCTTAGTATGCATTTTACAACAAAAAAGTATATAATCAAGTTTATAGGAAATTAAAAAATCTAAAACTTTTATTTAAAGCATTTTTCTCTACAGAGCCGTGAAAGAGTGGTTTTCGGTATTTTTAAGCCAAACTGAGGTTGATTTTCATTTTGCGTCTTTCACTCATGATTAAAATTAGGTTATGTTTATTGAGGTTAGTTTTTTGTTTATTTCTAATTTTTTATAACTAATGTTAGGTTTATTGTTAATTATTTGCATTGGCAAGAGGAAGTCGTGTGTGTTTCACACCAGATTTTTGTTGTAACTTCATTTTAACTGAATGCCAGATTGACGTGCTTTCTAATAATAAGTTCTATAAATTGCCTAAAATGTTTGAATAAAAGTGTTGGATGTCTTGTTCTTCCAATGCATCTATTTACAAATTCACGGTCGTGCATGCAAAAAAAGTTTAAATTTCAGTGCTTATGGGTCATCCCATAAGCACACAAAATTTAATTTAGAGGTTTTCTTAGGCGAGTGAATGAAAAAAGAAGTATATGAAAGCATCTTACCAGAACAAGGGATAGGCTATTGGGGCATATCTTAAGACATCCAAGTATTGGTCAATCAATAATGGAGGGTAATATTAAGGGAGTGAATTGTAGGGGGAGGCAAAGATTAGAATATATAAAGCAAATTACATTACGAGAGACTTATGACAAAAAAAGGAAGGAAAGTATTGTTTTCATGTTGATTTTTCAAAATCAAGTTTTCACCGGATATATACGTTTTCAGACCCCCCGAACCTAAACAACATGTTTTTTGTGATTGGTCTGTGTGTACCTGTGAACAAAATATCTCAAAAACAGAACATTGTACAAATTTGAAAGTTAAGTTAAGATATTCCTCGAGGACCTGACATGAACACTTTCATCAAAATCGGTCAACCGGAAGTTTATTCGTGTAATTTTTCAACTTTTGCGATTTTCTCAAAAATGGCTCCTACAATTTTTTTTAATTATCGTCTCATTTACAACATTTTTTATGCTCTACAAGATAGGGTAGGCCCCATAAATGCTGAAATTCTTGGGGAGGCTGTGTTTTCATAGAAAAAATGGTCTTTTTAAGATTATGGCCTTAATATGCATTTTAGCGTAGAAGTGTATACAGTCAAAGTAGTAAAAAAATTAAAAACCTACAATTTTTATTATGAATATTGCTTTGTATAACGCTTAGTTTACCGGTAATTAGAGATTTTCTGTTATTTTTTTTTATTGAAAATTTGTAAAAAAAGGATTTTTAAAGATTTCGGCCCTATTCTGCATTTTACAATAAAAGTGTACATAATCAAATTTATAGGAAATAAAAAATTCTAAAACTTTTATTTAAGAATTTTTTTATACATAAGAACATAGTTTAGCATGAAGGAGTGATTTTCCATAATATTAAGCCAAACTAAAGTTGTTTTCATTTTGTATCGTTCACTCATGATTAAAAATTAGGTTATGTTTTTTGAGGTTAGTTTTTTGTTTATTTCTAAGTTTTATTACGAATGTTAGGTTATATTGTTAATTATTTTCATTGGCAAGAGAAAATTATGTTAGTGTTTCACACCAGATTTTTTAATTTTATTATTACTTTATTTCTAAATAGATTTTTTCACAAATTCAAGAGAGTCGATTTTTCACTGAATTCCATGCGACATATAAATTTAAAATGGCAGATTTCATTAAACATTATTAATATTTCTTATTATTCTAATATTACTATTTTCCTTAATAGTATTTATTTTAGGGTTTTTTCTAATTTGAAATCCGTTATTGTTAAAGTCCATTGTATTGTAGTCTGTTAAAGCAAGGATACCTAAAAGGATGCAGTGTTTGGAGAAGGAAGGAAAAGAACCAAGGGATAGATAATGAATGAAGTGGATGGGTTTAAACATGGATGATTTAAAAAAAGATGCGATGCTAAGAGAGAACCAGTAAAATATTACTTATCATGGTCCTAAAAATGTAACAAGATGAATGGAAGAATAAGCTTACAGTAAAAAGGTGTGAAACACTCCTATGAATTTCTCTTGCTAATGTAAAAATAACACATAACTTATGTTTAATCTTAATACACAATATAGAATGGAAAACATAACCCAATTTTAATCATGAGTGAATGATGCTAAATGAAAATCAATAACTGTTGGACTTAAAAATACGGAAAATTACTAATTGCTGCTAAAATAGGCTCATTAAAAAAAGTGCTTGAAATATAAGTTGTAGGTTTTTTAATTTTATATAACTTACATTATATAAACTTTTGTTGTAAAATGAATACTATAAGGCAGCAATCTTAAAAAATCCCATTTTTTACTGATTTTTATGAGAAAATATAAAAAAATCACCGACACTAAACTAACCAGCATACAAAAGTGTCTAAAATAAATGTTGTACGTCCTTTAATTATTATTTATAACTTACAAAACTTTGTCTTAAAATGTATATTAAGACAGCAATCTTAAAAAACCATTTTTACCACAAAAGCACAGGTCCCCGCAAGAATTTTGGCAGACATGCTGCATACGTCATCTTGCAGATCATAACAAAAATGTAATTAATGTCACAAATTTTTGTTATTCCTAATTTGTGTACATTGCAATCTGTTCAATTTAGACGATATGCAACACCATGACCCAATGAGATGAGGATGATGTGTGACGTGTAAATGAGATGTAGTCTTGTACAGACCCAGGCTGACCATTCCTGAGAGTTTATGGTTAATTGAACCCTAACCATCAAAGTACACTGGTAACCACTGCCAAGTATTCAAATCCATAAAAAAGTAACTACCTTTACTAGGATTTGAACCAGGAACCTTTGCTGCCAGAAATTAGCTGTTGAACAGCTGACTTGCGGCGACGACTTTACCTCTAGACCAACCTGGTCGGTTTTGATATAAATTTAAAGGAAAATCGTAAGAGCCAATTTAGAGAAAATTACAAAAAAGTGAATGATTGCACCAATAAATTACTTTTGGTTGACCAATTTTGATGAAAATGATTGTATGGTATTTAACTTTCAAGTTTAAACTTCATACTGTATTCTGCACTTGAGATATTTTGTTCATGCACACACAGACCAATCGCTAAAAATACTTTTTTCCAGTTCAGGGGGCCTGAAAATGTTTATTTCCAGTCAAAACCACACTTGATTTCAAAAAATTGACAGAAAACAATACTTTCCTTCTATATACTTGCCCGGTCACACAGGGTACGAGAAAGTAAAAATGACTGAATATGGATTAGAAGAAATTCTTTACAAACTGTTTTAAGTCACTTAAAGTGTTTTAAAAATACCCCTAACTAAATAATAATAACCTAATACTTAAACTAACTACTTTTAGTACTTAATACTAAAACTTTTAATTCATTATTTAATAAAAATACATGAAAACAAAATAGAGATATTGAAATAATTTAAATATCTTGGAGAAATGATAACTTGCAATGTTAATGAGAAAGCTTGGGATAAAAACACACAGAAGTTAGCACAAATAAACTTCTACAGAAAAAAAATCAACACAAAAATAGCCTATCAATTTACACCAAACTAAAACATTACACAGTATTTGTCCAGCCAGAGGTGAAATATTTGTTAAACTAAATAAGAAAAATAGAACAGTTAAAGGAATTGTGAAAAATGTGGTGTGAAACACTCACATGACTTTCTCTTGCCAATGCAAATAATGACCAATACAACCTTTGGTTTTTGTGATTTTTATTAGTAATAAAACATTACAAATAAACAAAAAACTACCTCAAATAACATAACCTAATTTTAATCATGAGCAAAAAATGCAAAATGAAAATCTCAGTTTGGCTTAAAAATATGGAAAATCACTCACTCACTCTGTAGAGAAAAATGCTCTAAATAAAAGTTGTAGATCTTTTAATCTCCTATAAATTTAATTATATTTACTTTTGATGTAAAATGCATACTAAGGCTCAAATCTTTAAAAAAATCGATATTTTACAGGGTTTCGTGAGAAAAAAAACAGAAAATCGCTAATTACCGCTAAAATAAGCGTTATACAAAAAAATGTTTGAAATAAAAGTTGTATGATTTTAAATTCTCTACAACTAAATGAGGTGATTTAAAAAAATGTAGTAGCAGTTTTTGAGAAAATCACAAAAAAAAGTGAAAAATGACACGAATAAATACTACTTCCGGTTGACCGATTTTGATGAAAATGTTCATGTCATGTCCTCTAGTGGTATCTTACTTAAGTTTCAAGTTCGTACAATGTTCCATTCTTGAGATATTCTGTTCACACATGCACGCACACACACACACCAATCGCTAAAAACATGTTTTTTGGGTTCAGGAGGTCTGAAAATGTGTAGATCTGGTTAAAACTCTCCTTGCAAAAACAATAAACAATACTTTCCTTGAAAACAATACTTTCCTTCCTATACATTCATATAGGCAAGAGAAAGTAAAAAAGAAAAAATATCAATTTGGAATTAAAGAAATAAAAAAAGACATGAAAAATTTGTTTCTACCTTTAGAGGATTTAACAGAGAAATTGAAAACATTTAATGATAAGAATATCAGATTTTAATCAAGATTAAACAAATCCGGTTTAGTCAAAATGTTCTTCTCAGAAATCAAGGATCCAATACAATAAAAAAGTATTGGGAATCAAGAAAATCTAGAAATCCCAAAGTTAAGTAACATATCAAAGAACAGAATTAAAATAACTGGAGCACTGAGGCTATGAAAGAAAAAAAATTTTTTGTCAGAAAATCATGTTTTCTTCAACAGGTTATACTGGTTTTTATGTTATTGTGTAGGTCAACAGCCGAAACGCTGGTTTGAACCTCTAAAAGTTTTACTAAGTAAAAACGAGGAGTGAGGTGGTTTACTATTGCCTTCTTCACAGAGTTGAAAGAGTAAGCTTATCACCAGGCCAAGCCCTCTGAAAAGCATCCACTTTCCACCCTGCAAATGACACCTTCACTTCATTCACCACAAGGTCTGGCTGTATAGTGAAATTCATTACTTTCAGAGGAGATAACTCCAACTAGTATTTTTTACACCTTTACCTCTTCTGTTCTTAAATAGTTCAGTCATATAATTGGCTGACTATGTGATAAGAAACAGAACTATTTTTGTAGCCCTGGAACCAACAGATCTAGTGCAATTAATTTAACACTCCGCCTGCCCGTTATGGTCAAACTGGTTTTTATATAAAAAATAAATCTACAGAAGAATTTGAAAATGTGAGATAAAACATGAATTAGTACCTAAATAACGCAATAAGATTTATAAATAAATATAACTGAAATACTTACATGCTGATTTATTAATTCCTTTCCGCGGTAATGTTTCATATAAATAAATTTCAGTACCCCAGGTAATAAATTTGTTATAATGAACAGGAGACCACTGGACTTCTAATTTCACGCCGCTCATGATTAATAAATGTAATGTTTACTTAAAACAAAATCTGGTAATATTGTCCTTGTTTTAACATATAGTTGACAAAAAGACAAACTTTGAACTATACTTTTATCAAAATTAGAAAAACAAAACTACGTTTTTGTATACATAACCTTAACGTTAGAAAACAGATTTAAATTCTTAAACAAGACGGAAAAATAAATCAAAAGTATAACACATTAATAATGTTATTTAAATAATTATCTATAATTAAATTGCCATGAAAAATAAACAACAAAATTATATTTTTTCAACACTGTACTTAAATCTTCAGTTCTTAGAACACGACAAACACAACATACCACACTTTCGATATACACTGTACAGTGTATATACAGTAATCGATTATTGTCGATTGAGAATAGAGATTTAACTTATCGATATATTTATTTACTATAGCTGCGTTCTTTTCTTTTTCGATAGTTCGTAAATACATAATGACAATTTCATCTACTATATAGTATTAGCTCAGGTTGCACATCTGAAAAATCAAAGAAACTCTTGTCACAAAAGATTTTGTTATGACATACTTGCAACTCCAAAAATGTTAAAAATTAAAATATTCTTTTATTCGCCGAACAAACATGTATTTATTTCATGTCTGATTCGTGGATTTTAATTTTCCCTCCTTTGTAGCACCACTTTATATCATGTAATGAAGGTAACTTAAAACATTTATAAAGCTCCTTTTGCAGCCCAAACTCTCAGCATTTTATCATTGTATGCTTTACACCTTTCGTTCGTCCCACCGGTGTTCAACATTTGTTCTTTTGAAAGAATTTGAAGTCAGCAATATAAGTCTGAACTTCTTGTTACGGTCAATTAGGCCTATATTTTCTTAGTTTATATTAATTTTCTCAGTATCCTTTCTGACTTCTTTAAACCCCTTATACAAAACCTTAGCCTTATTGTTTAGCGTCCTAACAATAAGTTATGTCAATCGTTTGTCATTCATTCTACACAGGTGTCCGTAAAATTATTTTATTACTTTCTCTTCTCCCGTATGAATATGTAGAAAAGGAAAGCATTGTTTTCATTTCAATTTTTTTAAATTAAACTTTTACCGGAAATCCACGTTTTTAGGCCCTCTGAACCCAAAAACGCGTTTTTAGCGATTGGTTTGTTTGTGAACAAATAGGAACTTAAATTAGATACCAAAAATCTGGTGTGAAACAAACAACTTTCTCTTGCCAATGCAAATAATCACCAATATAACCTAACATTAGTAATACAACATTAGAAATAAACAAAAAACGAACCTCAAAAACATAACCTTATTTTAATCATGAGTAAAACACTCAAAATGAAAATCGACCTCAGTTTGACTTTAAAATACGGAAAATCACTCTTTCACGCTAAACTAGGCTCTGTAGAACAAAATGCTCTCGATAAGAGTCGTAGATCTTTTAATTTCCAATAAATTTTATTTATACATTTTTGTCGTAAAATGCATAGACCTACTAATGCTGAATTCTTAAAAAAATAGATTTTTCACACGTTTTCGTGAGAAAAAACAAAAAATCGCTAATTACCGCTAAACTAAGCGTTATACAAAAAAATGTTTGAAATAAAAGTTGTCGGATTTTAAATTCTCTACATTTTTTATTATATAAATTTTTGCGCTGAAATGCATATTAAAGCCGTAATCTTAAAAAAACAATTTTTTCCGTGAAAACACCCTCACCAAGATTTTCAGCAAGCATGGCGCCTACCCTATCTTATAGATCATAAAAAATTAAGTAAATGAGCGATTTTGAAAAAATATCGTAGGACCAGTTTTTGAGAAAATCGCAAAAAAGTGAAAAATTACACAAATAAACTACTACTTCCGGTTGACCGATTTTGATGAAAATGTTCGTGTCGGGTTCAGTAGTGGTATGTAACTTAAGTTTAAAGTTTCAAGTTCGTACGATGTTCCGTTTTTGAGATATTTTGTACACACACACACACACACACACACACACACACGCACAGACCAATTGCTATAAACTTGTTTTTTTAATTCAGGAGGTCTGAAAACGTGTATATCCGGTGATGACTAGATTTCGAAAAATCGACATGAAAACAATGCTTTCCTTCCTATATATTCATATAGGCAAGCGATAGTAATAACATCAAAAAACATAACCTAATTTTAATCATGAATGAAAGACGCAAAATTAAAATCAACCCTAGTTTGGCTTAATAACACGGAAAATCAATCTTTGACGCTAAAGCTCTGTAGAGAAAAATGCTCTATGTGATGTAGATCTTTTAATTTACTATAAATTTAATTATATACACTTTTGTAGTAAAATGCGTACAAGGCCGCATTCTTAAACAATCCGTTTTTTTACAGATTTTTACTTCCTCTTGCCTATATGAATATATAGGAAGGAAAGTATTGTTTTCATGTTGATTTTTCGAAATCGAGTTTTCACCGGATCTACACGTTTTCAGACCCCCTGAACCCAAAAAACATGTTTTTAGCGATTGGTTTGTGTGTGTGTGTGTGTGTGTGTGTGTGTGTGTGTGTGTGTGTGTGTGTGTGTGTACACAAAATATCTCAAGAACGGAACATCGTACGAACTTGAAGCTTAAGTTACATACCACTACCGGACCCGACACGAACATTTTCATCAAAATCGGTCAACCGGAAGTAGTAGTTTATTCGTGTAATTTTTCACTTTTTATGATTTTCTCAAAAACTGGTCCTACGATTTTTTTTTAAATCGCCTAATTTACTAACTGTTTTATCCTCTACAAGATAGGGTAGGCGCCATATTAGCTGAAATTCTCGGTGAGGCTGTTTTCACGTAAAGAAATTGTTTTTTTTAAGATTACGGCTTTAATATACATTTTAGGGCAAAAAATTACATAATAAAAGTTGTAGAGAATTTAAAATCCTACAACTTTTACTTCAAATATTTTTTTGTATAACGCTTAGTTTAGCGGTAATTAGCTATTTTCTGTTCTTTTCTCACGAAAACGTGTAAAAAATTGATTTTTTTAAAAGTTTTCGGCCTTTGTATGCATTTTACGACTAAAGTGTATATAACCAAATTTATAGAAAATTAGAAGATCTACAACTTTTATTTAAAACATTTTTCTCTACAGAGCCTTATTTAGCGTGAAAGAGTGATTTTCTGTATTTTTAACCCAAACTAAGGTGAATTTTCGTTTTGTGTTTTTCACTCATGATTAAAATAACGTTATGTTTTTCTGAGGTTAGTTTTTTGTTTGTTTGTAATGTTTTATTACTAATGTTAGGTTATATTGGCCATTATTTGCATTGGCAAGAGAAAGTTGTGTGAATGTTTTACACCAGATTTTTATAATAAGAAAAAATAGGATCGCTAATTACCACTAAACAGCGTTAAAACAAACAAAAAAAATAGAATAAAAGCTGTAGGTAATTTGTCTACAACTTTGATTATATAGGCCAACATTTTTGCGCAAAAATGCATAAAGGCCGCAATCTTTAAAAAAACATTTTTTCTACGATAGCACAGCTTCCCCAAGAATTCAGCAGACATAGCGCCTACTTTATTTTGTAGAGCATAAAAAATTTAGTAAATGAGGTGATTTAAAAAAAATCGTAGGAGCCGTTTTTGAGAAAATCGCAAATTCGTGTCATTTTTCATTTTTTTGCGATTTTCTCAAAAACGGCTCCAATGATTTTCATTAAATCGCCTCAATTTTTACATTTTTTATGCTCTACAAGTTAAAGTAGGCGCCGTGTCTGCTGAAATTCTTGGGGAGGCTGTGCTCTCGTACAAAAAAATTGATTTTTTTTAAATACACTCACGCCTCCCTTGAAATTCTTCTACGCTCTTCTTCAACCACTGCCCTGCATGAAAATATTGGGAAGGAAAATATTGTAACTCTTAAGCTTAGGTTCGTTCGGGATTTAGGTATAAAAAATAATAAACATACTTACTACTTTAAATTTATAACAATGAATTCTGCCTATAACAAACAGAAGGAGTGTTAAATCATTTACACTCGATGTGCTAGTTCCAGGGCAAAAAAAAAAAATAGTTTTGTTTCTTATCATATGGTCAGCCAATTAAATGACTGAATAATTTCTGAACAGGAGAGGTAGAGGTGTAGAAAACACTAGTCAGAGTTTTCTCCTCTGAGAATAACGAATTTAATTATACAGCCAGGCCCTGAGTTGAATGAAGTGAAGGTGTCATTTTCAAAGTGGAAAGTAGATACTTTCAGAGGGCTTGGCATGCTGATAAGCATACTTTACCTCTCAGTGAGAAAGGCAATTGTAAACCACCTCATTCCTCGTTTTTACTTAGTAAAGTCTCAAGAGGTTCAAACCAGCCTTTCGCTCTTATCTTCTCAGCAGACGAAATGAAGAACGTAACCTAATTTTAATCTTGAGTGAATGACTCAAAATGAAGTCAACCTTTGTTCGACTTAAAAACACGGAAAATCACTATTTGACGCTATGTAAAAAGCCATGTAAAAAGAACCGCTTGAAATAAAAGTTGTAAATATTTTCATTTCCATAACTAATATTATGTGTTCCTGGCTAAACTTTTGTCGTAAAATGCATTGCCTATTAAGGCCGCAGTCTTAAAGAACGCAATTTTTGCTTATTTTAATGAGCAAAATACAGAACTAATTGACGCTAAACTAAGCTTTGTAGAAAAAAAAATTTGGAATAAAAGTTGTAGGTTTTTTATTTATCTACAACTTTAATGATATAAATTTTTGCTCTAAAATGCATATTAAGGCCGCAATCTTAAAAAAATATTTTACGCGAGCACACCCTTTCCAAGAATTTCAGAAGACATGGCGCCTACCCTATCTTGTAGAGCATAAAAAATGTAGAAAAAGGCAATTTGAAGAAAAAATCGTAGGAGCAATTTTTGAGAAAATTGCAAAAAACTGAAAAATGACACGAATAAACTACTACTTCCGTTGAAACCGATTTTATTGAAAATTTTCGTGTCGGGTTCAGCAGTGGTGCCTAACTTAAGTTTTAAGTTTCAAGTTTGTACGAGGTTCCGTTCTTGAGATATTCTGTTCACACACACAGACACACAGACCAATCGCTAAAATCATGTTTTTTAGGTTCAGGGGGCTTGAAAAAATGTATTTCCGGTGAAAACTCGATTTCAAAAAATCTACACTACACACCACATCCTGAACTATTGAATTAATGTATTAATTTACTTACTGTGATTAATAGTCTAATAGTAGTAATTTATGATATTCTTAAATAGAAATATAAATAGCTAAAGGAATATATTTTTTTATTTCTCTTGCCTATATGAATATGTAGGAAGGAAAGAATTGTTTTCATGTCGATTTTTCGAAATCGAGTTTTCACCGGATCTACACGTTTTCAGACCCCCTGAACTCAAAACAACATGTTTTTAGTGATTGGTCTCTGTGTGTGCGTGCGCGCGTGCGCGTGGGCGTGTTTATGTGTGAGTGTGTGTGTGTGTGTGTGTGTGTGTGAACAGAATATCTCAAGAATGGAACATCGTACAAACTTGAAACTTAAGTAAGATACCACTAGAGGACCTGACACGAACATTTTTATCAAAATTGGTCAACCGGAAGTAGTATTTATTCGTGTTATTTTTCAATTTTTTGCGATTTTCTCAAAAACTGCTTCTACAATATTTTTTAAAATCACCTCATGTATTAAAATTTTTATGCTCTACATGGTAGGGTAGGCGCCATGGCTGCTGAAATTCTTAAGGAGGTTGTTTCCTCATAAAAAAAGTGTTTTTTAAGACTGCGACTTTAATATGCATTTTACCGTAATTTTTTTTTAAATTTGTAGAAAATTAAAAATTCTACAACTTTTATTTTGAACATTTTTTTTGTATAACGCTTAGTTTAGCAGTAATTAGCGATTTTCTGTATTTTTCTCACGAAAATGTGTAAAAAAATCGATTTTTTGAAGATTTCAGCCTTATTATGCTTTTACGTCAAAAAAGTCTTCATCTTCTTCTTCTTACTATCAAGGATTAGGCATAAGCCGGTTCCGAACTCACAAACCATTCTTTACGTCTACACAAACACGAGACACTCCAGCCCGTACATCTTGACTACTGCCATTTTCTTCGAGGTCTTCCCACCTCCCTTCTTCCAACTGGAACATATTCCGTCACTTTTAAAGGTATTCTCTCCTTTGGCATCTGTTCCAAATGTAGCCTCCATTGATTCCGGTACGCCTCCACTTTTTCATGCAACTCCGCCAACGGTGTTTTTAATACCGCCGGTTGCAAGCCCGGAGCCTCATCTTGCAAGTGATGAGGAAGGAGGAGCAGGAGAAGTAACAACCTCGTTAAAAAACCTGGGTCCATCTGGCTCCGAATGGTAGCACCTAGTTATAGGGCCCCTGCCAGGGTACAGGTGACAAATGGTCAACTGTCTTGAAGGCGAATGAGGAAGTTCCCAAGGGTGGAGAGAGCGGAAGAACCTAAGGGAGTAAACCCTAACAGAAAATCGAGCAGGTTTGAAGGCTTTGAGGTAGCAGCCCTACCACCAAGCTTAACTCGCGCAGCGTTCGTAGCGCGGCCGGGGGATTACACAGTTACTGGCAAATTCACAACTAGTCAAAAGAGTATAATCAAATTTATAGGAAATTAAAAGATCTACAACTTTTATTTAGAGCATTTTTCTCTACAGAGCCTAATTTAGCGTGAAAGAGTGATTTTCCGCATTTATAAGCCAAACAGGTTAATTTTCATTTTGCGTCTTTCACTTATGATTAAAATTAGGTTATGTTTACTGAGGTTAGTTTTTTGTTTATTTCTAATGTTTTATTACTAATATATATTAGGTTATATTGTTCAATTTTGCATTGGCAAGAGAAAATTGTGTGAGTGTTTCACACCAGATTTTTCATTGTAAGAAATTGTTTATTATATGTGGTGTGTAATGGATTGTGCTTAATAAAATGTTTTGAAAAGGAATTCATGGAAATCTAAATTAGTGGAAACATTTTATTTTATTTTTATTCCTTCTATAATGTTTCAGTAAGACGGAGAAAGTGTTATGAGGGTTTTATTGCCTGGAGAAACTATCAAACCGTAGGTATAAAAATAATTAATGCCTTTGTAGTTAGTACTTGAATTGTATCTAAATAAAAAGTTTTGTCGGGTCGTTCCCATAGTGTTGTTAAAGGACCGGTTCTAAATAACTTTAATAGTGCTTGGACGTAAGAACGGTATCAATTGGTTGTGGACAAATAAATAAATTGTTTTGGTTCTTAAGGGCAGTATTCTACTGTTACTGAAGTTTAATTTAGGATTAAGTTTTGTAATTAATTTAATTGAAGTAATCTAGTGGGCTAAGTTTAATAATTAAATATGTTTAGGTGATCAGCTGAAAGGCTGGTTTGAAACGAGGAGTGAGGTGGTTTACCATTGTCTTTCTCACTGAGTGGAAAAGTATGCTGGTCAGCATGCCAGGCCCTCTGAAAAGCATCCACTTTCCATCATGCAAATGACACCTTCACTTCATTCAACACAGGGTCTGGCTGTATAGTGAAATTCATTACTCTCAGAGTAGATAACTCTTGACTAGTGTCTTTTACACCTCTACTTTTCTTGTTCTGAAATGATTTGGTCATTTAATTGGCTGAGCATATGATAAGATATAAAACTATTTTTTTAGCCCTAGAACTAGCAGATCAAGTGTAAATGATTTAACACTCCACCTGTCTTTTATGGGCAGAATTAATTGTTATAAGGTTAAAGAAGTAAGTCTGTTTATTATTTTTCATACCGAGATCCCTAAAGAATCTAAGCTTACGTATTACAATATTTTCCTTTCCAATATATTCATATAAGACAGTGGTTTTTAACCTGGGAGGCGTAGAAGAATTTCAAGGGAGGCGAGAGTGTATTTAAAAAAATAAAATAAAAAAGTAAAACTATATATTATTCAGTTTTGTAGTCGCATGTATATTTTCAAAATTATCGTATTTTTTGTGCATTGTACTCTGCAGAGTCTAGCACTCGATTACTGCAATAACACGGTAATTGTCTACTCTGGCAACACTGTGATCAGGCTTCTGTTTCTTATTCCGATTGTAGGCTACTACTAGTTTTGACCACTTATAGTGGTGATGATGCGAGGGGGCGTAACCTCACCACAGTGCTCAAAGGGAGGTACAGTGCCTGAAAGGTTGAGAACCACTGATATAGGGCAAGAGAAAGTACAAAGATTATAAGTTATTGAGTGTTTTACATGCATGGATTTAAAAAAGTATTTTAAAAATTCCCTGAATTGTAATGATTTTAACTAATTGAAAATTTATGAATTTAAGGGGCAAAAATAAAATAGTTAAGGGACTTTATGTAATCATATTATTGTTTTTTTTTGTTTTAAAGAACGGAATTGTTGTAGAGGGGAATTGATACAAAGCAATATTAGGATCAAAAACAAGTAGGATTTGGCTTGGATCCAAAACTTTATTGTCCCGGGATTTTTTATTAGTGCGGTATTATATGTTTGTGTGTATGTGTGTGTAAGTGTATTGAGGAAACGTAGAAGAAAGGGGAGGTTTTGTTTGAGTGGGGAGTTTGTTCTAATAGAAGTGGGGCGCCTATCCTTTTGGCGCCATGGCGCCATTCGGCCTCCCCTTCTCATTGCATTGAGGTTTATTTCTGCTTTATTCATATAGTTAGTTATACCATTACTCTATTTCCCAATAAACTGAGTCGAAGAAAAACCAAAGAAACATTCTTTTTTGTCGATTACGTTCTAATCATTTTGTACACAAACTATATTTTTACTTTGTCTTGCCCTTCCTATATAACTTTTCCCATAACAGGCAGGTGTAGTGTTAAATTATTTGCACTCGATCTGCTACTTCCAGAGCTACAAAAAATAGTTCTGTTTCTTATCACATGGTCAGCCAATTATACAACTGAAGCATTTAAGAACTGAAGAGGTAGAGGTGTAAAAGACATTATGATATACTCTGTTCATTCTAAGAGCTATCCTACCAATGCATTTGTAGTGGTGAGTAATACTGCAGGGTGTGTCTATTTGTGGCGCATGACAACAACCGGGTGACTCTCAACAGTTTTCATGTTTTGACTACCATTCAATAGCCTATCGATATCATCTTGTATAAGAAAATTTATGACAGTTATAAATTATTACAAGCTATTACAAATCTTGCAGGCCTACATACAGCAATTTTGAAACACATATTGCTATTTTTAATTCATTGACTATTCAGTTTACGTTCGGTCTTTGAAGTGTGCTGTTGTTTAGGTCATCAACCGAAAGGCTGGTTTGAACCTGTAGAGGTTTTACTAAGTAAAACGAGGACTGAGGTGGTTTACCATTGTCTTCCTCACTGAGTGGAAAAGTATGCTTATCAGCATACCGGGCCCTCTGAAAAGCACATATTTTCCACCCTGAAAATATCACCTACACTTAATTTACCACAGGGTCTGGCTGTATAATGAAATTCATTACTTTAGAGGAGATAACTCTGATTAGTGTCTTTTACACCTCTGCCTCTTCTGTTCTTAAATGATTCAGTCATTTAATTGGCTGATCATGTGAATGAAAAACAGAACTAGGTATTTCTTTTAGCCCTGCAACTAACAGATTGAGGGTAAATAATTTGACACTCCACTTGTCTGTTATGGGCAGCTTTGAAGTGTAAGCACATAATTATTGTTTTATTCGTAGTATTTATGTTGTGTTGTGTACAGTATAATTTAATTTTCTTTTATTACGTGTATAGTGTTTTGAAAATTTAAGTATTTTGTTCCATATTAAAGTTTAAAATGAGTTCCGTCAACTTCTTTGTTGTGAAACACAAAAGTGGAGAAAAAACAATTATTTTAAATGTAGGCCTATTTAATTCCCTGGGTATAAAAAATTCCTCTTTACCCATTAAAGATTTCGGACAAATGACATCGGAGTTGAGTGGTGTGTCGACATTCAGTGTTCACAGCATCGGTAAACTGGTAGCATCAAACAAGAAACGAGAAAGAAGCAAATCCGTTATGGTGCAGTGCCATGAATTTGTGAAAACGGGAATTAGACTTAAATTGCACAATTTTTTCGACATAATGAAGTTCCGACCTTAAATTAAATGTCGCCAGTTATAAATGAGGATACCGGTTTACCTACCTTCAAAACAACATCATTTTATAACATTTCTAAATCAATCGGTTTTGGTTTTTTAAGACAATAGGTCTAAAAATATAATTACAGAAAGGGATGACATGTAGATTTTGGAAAAGGGAATATTTGAGAGAAATAGGTAGTTTAGGAAAATAGAACGAACAATTTATTACCTAGATGAAACGTGGGTTAATGAATTCGTAACTTATTGTAATGTCGATATAAACTCTGAAACATCCTATACGTTCCACGGTACGACGACCTTGACGGTATAGCTCTTACAGTGAATACGGTATACTAGCAATCAGAGAATGCGGCTGTGGCCAGGTAGATTTTACAAGTAATTACAAGTGATAGATACCAAACAATATGTACTTATGAGTTTCATTTAAGCTCATTTATGAGCTTAATTGAAGTATATATTATTTGGTATCATATTTCTTGTAATTACGTGTAGAATGTATATTTGGTACTCATTTCCAGATAAAATGACGAATAAAACAATTTAAAGTTTGATTGAAAAGTTCCACTAGGTGACTAATGGAGGGAAAGTAAAGGGTCGGTCCTAATCCCTTGCGTTTGTGTGCGTGTGTGTAAATGAGCCTGCCTGGCCACAGCAGATTACTACTGGTACAGTCATAGTTATCTCCTCTGAAGAAAGTATTGAATTTCATTGTACAGCCAGACTCTGTGGTGAATGAAGTGAAGGTGTCATTTTCAGAGTGGAAGTAGATGCTTTTCAGAGGGTCTGGCATGCTGATATGCATACTTTTCCTCTTTTCAGCGAGGAAGGCGTGGTAAACCACCTCACTCCTCGTTTTGCTTAGTTAAGCCTCTAGAGGTTCAAACCAGCCTTTCCGCTGATAACCTAAACAACAACACCTGTATGACTAAATAGATATATATGTATTGAATTGACTAGTATATATATTTTGTAACACCTTAGCCTGGAACCTACTAATGTCCTCGACCTTATCGTTTATTTGTGTTATTTTTTTACCAAGCTAATTTAAATAAAGAAGTGGTCAGAATCTGAAATAATTAATAGTCTAACAATAATACTTTATTACCAAAAAAAATCTATAGGGAAACACGCACACGACTTTCTCTTGTCATTGCAAATAATGAACAATATAACCGAACATTAGTAATAAGACATTAGAAATAAACAAAAAACTAACCTCAAAAAACATAACCTTATTTTAATCACGAGTGAATGATGCAAAATGAAAATCAAAGTTTGGCTGAATAATACGGAAAATCACTCTTTCACGCTAAACTAGGCTCTGCAGAGAAAAATGCTTAAGATAAAAGTTGTAGATCTTTTAATGTCCTATAAGTTTAATTATACATGTTTGTCGTAAAATGCATCTAAAGGCCGAAATCTTAAAAAATTAATTCTTTTACAGATTTTCATTGAAAAAACCAAGAAAATCACGAATTACCGCTAAACTAAGAACCTATTATTATTATTATACAAAGAACCTTTTTTTCTACAAGAGCACAGCCTCCACAAGAATTTTCGTAGACAAGGTGCCTACCCTATCTTGTACAGCACAAAAAATGTAGTAAAAGGGGCAATTAAAAAAAAATCATAGAAACCGTTATTGAGAAAATCGCAAAAAAGAAAAATGACACGAATTAACTACTACTTCCGGTTAACCGATTTCGATAAAAAAATTTATATTAGGTTTTCTAGTACCTAGTATCTAATTTAAGTTTCTTGTTTCAACTTCTTACCATGTTCCGTTCTTGAGATATTTTGTTCTCTCTTACACACACGCGCGCGCGCACACGCACACAGACCAATTGCTAAAACCATGTTTTTTTGGGTTCAGGGTTTTGAAAAAACGTGTAGTATATCCGGTGAAAACTCGATTTCAAAAAATCGACATGAAAACTTCCTTCCTATATATTCATATAGGTAAGAGAAAGTAAAAATTAATAATTAAAAAACCGCAGTAAACGATTTTTATGGTGTAAATAGGTAGTTTTATTACATAGGCTATTATTTGTGCTTTTTCCGTATTATTTGTGTTTGATTTGTAATATTTTTGTCATTTTAGTTTAAATTACATCATATTACAGCAAAATAAAAGTTTTAATATTATCTATTCTTGCTGTAGAACTAGTCACTACATAGGCCTATTAACATTACGAAATAAATCCGTGTAAATCAACGGATGCCTGTACTACAGTCATTCTAATAACCAAAACGGTGAAAACCAACATATCCAACTATGATTAAAAATCTGGTTTCTTACACTCAAATAACTTTCTCTTGCCAATGTAAATAATGAACAATATAATTTACATGGAAAGTTGCATCATCCTGCTGGAACTAACATCCTGTTTGTATCGTCATAGAAATAAGTATAATCATAATCATCACAGTAAAATTTAAGTACAAATTAAATTTACAAGTTATAAGCGAAAATATAAAAAGTAAAATAAAAAAATATCTATAGTGAAACACACACACGACTTTATCTTGCCATTGCAAATAATGACCAATATAACCTAATATTAGTAACAAAACATTAGAAATAAACAAAAAAACTAACCTCAAAAAACATAACCTTATTTTAATCATGAGTGAAAGACGCAAAATGAAAATCAACCTCAGTTTGGCTTAAAAATACGGAAAATCACTCTTTCACGATAAACTAGGCTCTGTAGAAAAATGCTTAAAATAAAAGTTGTAGATCTTTTAATTTCCTATAAATTTGATTACGTACACTTTTGTCGTAAAACGCATAGGCCTACTAAGGCTGAAATCTTAAAAAAATCGATTTTTCACACGTTTTCGTGAGAAAAAAAACAGAAAATCTTAATTTCTTAAAATTGTTAATTTCTCTACATTTTTTATAATATAAATTTTTGCGCTTAACTGCATATTAAAGCCGTAATCTTATAAAAACAAGTTTTTTACTTGAAAACAGCCTTATCAAGAATTTCAGCAAACATGGCGCCTACCCTATCTTGTAGAGCATAAAGAATTTAGTAAACAAGGCGATTATTAAACAAATCGTAGACCAGTTTCATATTCTGTTCACACACACACACACACACACACACACACACACACACGCACGCACGCACGCACGCACGCACGCACGCACGCACACACAGACCAATAGCTAGAAATATGTTTTTTTGGTTCAGCGGGTCTGAAAACGTGTAGATCCGGTGGAAACTCGATTTCGAAAAATCGACCTGAAAATAATACTTTCCTTCCTATAATTCATATAGGCAAGAGAAAGTAAAATGTGTACTGCGAGTACTGTGTACTGAATCAAGTGTAGTCAACTAGACAGCGCACGGATGAATAACTATCGGATCTGTGTGCCAGCATACATTTGAAACAGTAGTCTGCTAGATGTAGTCATAAGTTCATCCCGGCGTTTGCACGGATGAGTTTAAGCAGGAAGACCGGGCGATCGCACGGACCATGCAACTCTCGAACCGTGTGCCAACCCCAATGCTTCTCCATTTGCTCCTATTTTTCCGTGCAGACGCATGGACATATCTGTGCGTAGCACGGACCATGTGCCATCAGCGTAAATCTAACACTGTGAAAGTAACAACCTGAGCACGTTTCTAGGAGAGCGATTCAAAAATTCTTTTACATTCTCAAGAACTTCCCCGATTATCACCAATAGTCGACTTATGCTTTTACAATCTTTCACTCTCCAAATATCACAAAATTTATTTAACAAATGTAAGATTGTCGACTTATTTGAAACAGTAGAATTTGGAAATGTTAACTAAACTCGTCTTTTACACGTTCATAAGTAAGCGTAACAAGTTTCAAGAATACACGTTCATCTTTGGAAAACGACATCGTTGACACAAAAGAGATGAATGGATACTGGAATAGCACTGGTACACAAGAACGAAATTTCAATTGCTACAAGCTGTTAAACTTGAATATAGTATTGCCAACTGAAATGTAATTTATCTACGCGTTACTTTTACCTTCCTAATGTTACGGTTTTTTTGTAACACCCTTAATTACCGGATATAAGATAGAATTAAACCATAATAAGCTAAAATATTATTGCACCCCTATGAGAATAGGAATAAACCCGTGCGTAGCGCAGGCATTATAACTAATAAATAAATAAATTATATAATAATGTAAAGCTAAAATTTTCAGTTACGATATTTAAATATTGTTCGTACGATCAATTGGCAACACTGATAGGGTAGTCGTAGTAGGAAAAGCTCTGCTGAAAACTTATGCGAAGTGTCTAGCCCCTGTACTAAATTATGGCTCCAATATCTATACAAACGAATGACTTAACTTTCGTCTTTTAGTTTAATATAATCGTTTAACCAATTTAATTATTGATTACTTTGTCAGGAAGAGTCTATCTCTAATATATAGCATGAAAGTACTGTGATCGTTAACAAAATTGTATACCACAATCCCTAAATACAAAAATTTTTTTCTAAAAGGATATCTGATCTTTACCTTATAAGTGATTGTGAATTCCCGAACGGGCTAATGACCCTATTGCGGTTAAGATGTAAGATTGATGGGATCGTCACCTTGAAACACCTGTACGTGTTTAGGTTTCATTCACTGGGTTGGACAGTACGTCTTGTCAGTCTTACATAGAACCTTTGGATAGAGTGCAAAAGCTCATTTTCCGAGTAATTAATAAAAACCACAAGTTCTATTGTTCTGAGAAATTATTAAAGGATTTTCAATTCGTCAACTTTGTGCTCTGAAATTAATTATACAAGTCCACAAAAATGCATCAAAATTCTCGTAACAAATCCACAACTACAGTACAAAAAAAAGTCTGCTGTGAAACACTCACACGACTTTCTCTTGCCAATGTAAACGATGAAAAATATAACCAATGTTTAATCATCAGTAAACAACGTAAGATGAAAAACATAACCTAATTTTAATCATGAGTGAATGATGCAAAATGAAAATCAACCTCTATAGAACTTAAAAATATGGAAAATCGCTGATTGACGCTAAACTAGACTCTGTAGAAGGTTTTAGTCTTCTATATTTTTACTTTCTCTTGCCTATATGAATATATAGGAAGGAAAGTATTGTTTTCATGTCGATTTTTCGAAATCGAGTTTTCACCGGATCTATACGTTTTCAGACCCCCTGAACCCAAAAAACATGTTTTTAGCGATTGGTCTGTGTGTGTGTGTGTGTGTGTGTGTGTGTGTGTGTGTGTGTGTGTGTGTGTGTGTGTGTGTGTGTGAACAGAATATCTCAAGAACGGAACATCGTACGAACTTGAAACTTAAAACTTAAGTTACATATCACTACCGGACCCGACACGAACATTTTCATCAAAATCGGTCAACCGGAAGTAGTAGTTTATTCGTATAATTTTTCACTTTTTTGCGATTTTCTCAAAAACTAGTCCTACGATTTTTTTTAAAATCAACTGGTTTACTACATTTTTTATGCTCTACAATATAGGGTAGGCGCCATGTTTGCTGAAATTCTGCTTGAGGCTGTTTTTACGTAAAAACATTTTCTTTTTAAGATTGCGGCTTTAATATGCATTTTAGAGCAAAACGTTATATAATAAAAGTTGTAGAGAATGTAAAATTCTACAACTTTTATTTCAAACACTTTTTTGTATAACGCTTAGTTTAGCGGTAATTTGCGATTTTCTGTTTTTTTTCTCACGAAAACGTGAGAAAAATCGATTTTTTAAACATTTCGGTCTTAGTATACATTTTACGACAGAAGTGAATATAATTTAATTTATAGAAAATTAAAAGATCTACAACTTTTGTTTAGAGCATTTTTCTCTACAGAGCCTAGTTTAGCGTGAAAGAGTGATTTTCCGTATTTTTAAGCCAAACTGAGTTCGATTGTCATTTTGCGTCATTCACTCATGATTAAAATAAGGTTATGTTTTTGAGGTTAGTTTTTGTTTATTTCTAATATTTTATTAATAATGTTAGGTTTATTATTAATTATTTGCATTGGCAAGAGAAAGTTGTGTGAGTGTTTCACACCAGATTTTTGAATATACTTTTGTCGTAAAACGCACAGGCCCCCCCCCAAAATTTCTGCATATAATTGTTGGGAGCCTGTGCTTTCATAGAAAAGAATGTGTTTTAAAAAGTTTGCTGCCTTAATATACATTCTAGGGTACATATGTGTATAATAAAAGTTTTAGAACATTTAAAAACCTACAACTTTTATTTCAAACATTTTTTATAACGTTTAGCTCAGCGACAATTAGTGATTTTCTGGGGTTTTTCATCAAAATCGGTAAAAATGGTAAATTTTAAGATTGAGGCCTCAGTATGCATTTAACGACACAAGTGTATGCACCTAATTAAAGTTGTAGGAAATAAAAATCTAAAACTTTGTTGTTTCATGTTACCACTGTCGAACGTTATAGGCCAGAAGTAGACAAAGTATGTATCGACGTGATAACCGCCAATGTCAGGACTTTGTAGTACAGCAGAAGAAGAACAAGAAAGGAGGAGAGAAAAAGGAAAACGGAGAGGAGGAGGAATAAGGAAGAAGAAGAGAAAAAGAAAAAAGGAGAGCAGGAAAAGGAGGAAGGAGAAGAAGATGAGGTGGAGGAGGAAAGAAAAGAAGAATAAAAAGATGAGGAGGAGAAGACAAGAGAAAAAAGGAAGAGGAAAAACAAGAAGAGGAGGAAAAAGGAGAAGAAGAGGAAGAGGATAAAGGAGAGGAGTGGAAGAAGGAGGGGGGAAAGAGAAGAAAAAGAAGATAAAGAGGAGGAGGAGAAGAGGAAAAAAGAGAGGAGGTGAGAGAAGATGAGTAGTAGATGGAGGAGAAGGAGGAGGAGGAGAAAAGAAGAAGAAGCGTGAGGAGAAGGAGGAGGAAGGAGAAGAAAATGAGGAAGAGGAAGAAGGAAGGAAGGAAGGAAGGAAGGAAGGAAGAAGAATATGAATAAGTTGGAAATATTTCCAGCTGACAGACTGGGCTCGCCCGGAAATCTGTACGTTAAAAATTGGAAAAATAATGCAATTAAAATCAGCCCACATGGTGTCAAAATTAATGTTAGGAGATGAAAAAATATAAAATTAAATCCATGAAAGATGAAAGGTCAAATGTTAATTGAAAAATATACACGACCATATAAGAAAAACAAATAAAATAATATTAAAGAGTGGAGCCATAGTATGTAATGCAGGGACTAGTCATCTTGCTTGTGTGCAGAGCTGTCAAAATATTTAGCCCAGTTGTTAGTAGGATCACCTTGCTGGTACAGTTGAAGTTGCTCCTTGCATTGCAGTCTGTGGCTAACCTTCGTGCCGTGAGGTTGTCGTGCGTTTTGAAGATAAAATGATTTTATTTAAACGGGGGACAAACATTTTGCAGTATGTCATGGTGATAGAATGTTCTTACCAGTAGCGCTGGCTGTGGTTATTCTAGCCGGAAAAGTAAGTCATGTTTTAAATAAATCAATAGATTTCATTTTTAGTATTGTTGCACCGGTTTAATTTTTTTTAGGTTATGTTAGATCAACTTAAACTTTATGCAAAACTAAGATATATTTTTAGAGATTACAACACCTCGTTGTGATCTCTTTCCTGAATTAATATATTAATTAATAAAATTATCAAATAAAAATTAAAATAACTACAGTAATATATTTTTACAGAATATAAATTAGGTTACCCTAAACCGTAGTTTTACAACGTTAGTCAGAATATTTCAGAAATAAAAATCAATATACAGCTCGTGTTAATGATTTCGTTATCAAATTTAAATTGATTGTCCGAAAAAAATTAAAATTTAATTAAAAAACTTATTAATACAATTATCGAAAAATTTATTAATAAAATTTGAAAAAGTTATGATATAATTTTTGTTTAAATTTGACTTGTCAAAGATTTTTTTGCGGGGTAGGCCTACCTATACATTTATTTGCTTCCCACATCCTACAGCCTGCCGCCTTTTGTCTTCCCAGTTATCCTCATAAGATTTTTCGCTACCATAATACTACTTGGACTCTGTGTCCATGTTTTTCAAAGATGACTTCTATTTTCGGGATTGGAAGGAACGCTCTTTGGGGCCCATCTGTCTGCTGCCATTCTTTGAACATGCTCATACCATACTTACTGTCTAGTACCTATAATGATGTCCTGAGATTGGTCCGTTACATAATGTATTTATTTCTCATAAGCTCTACTCTGGATTCCATGCAGGACAATTGTAACCAATCTGTAAGGCCACAAGCATTGAGCTCATTTGCCAGCATTCATCACCATTATGTGTAGTTATGGGCTTCAATATACAAGTTGTCTTTTGTAGGTGAGATCAAACGCTAAGAAGTGATTGTATGGCTAAAAATAAGAAGAAAACTCTGGTGTGAAACACTCAAATGACGTTCGCTTGTCAGTGTAGATAATGACCAATATAACCAATGTTCAATCATGAGTGAATGACGCAAAATGAAAATTTACTTCTGTTCGACATTACAAATTTGGAAAATCAGTAATTGCCGCTAAACTAGGCTCTGCAAAGAAAACTATCTAAAATAAAAGTTGTAGGTTTATTAATTTCCTATAACTTTGATTATGAACACTTTCGTCGTAAAATGCATACTAGGGCCGCAATCTGAAAAAATCCCATATATCGTATTTTGTAGATTTTTATGAAGAAAACAGATAATCGCTATTTGCCGCTAAACCAAGCATTGCACAAAAAAATGTTTGGAATAAAGATTGAAAGATTTTTAAACGTTCTACAACTTTGATTATATACACTCTTGCTCTAAAATGCAAATTAAGGCCGTAATCTTAAAAGAAACATTGTTTGCTACGAAAGGACACCCTTTCTAAGAATTTCAGCAGACAAGGCGCGTACCTTATCTTGTAAAGCATAAAAAATGTAGTAAATGAGCCGATTTTTAAAAATATCGTAGGAGCCGTTTTAGAGAAAATCGCAAAAAATGAAAAATCGCACGAATAAACTACTACTTCCGGTTGACCGATTTTGATGAAAATGTTCATGTCTGGTTTGGCAGTGGTATTTAACTTAAGTTCAAAGTTTAATTTTTGTACTATGTTCCGTTCTTGAACTATTTTATTCACATACAATCCAATCGCTAAAATATGTTTTTTTGGCGTTCAGGGGGTCTGAAAACGTGTAGACTATATCTGGTGAAAACTCGATTTCGAAAAATCGACATGAGAACAATACTTTCGTTCACTATTATATTCATATAGGGCTAGAAACGGTAAAAATATTGAAAAACATAGTTCCGGAAACGCTTCGTTAGGGAGTTACATCTGATGAAAGATTTCACCCTGAATTCAGTTACACCGGTAAAATGAGACTGTACTGAAATTTTTAAGGCTTTAATTAAAAGGCAAACTTGGTGGCATTTTATGATTTGTAATCTTAAAAATTGAATAAAATCGGTTCCAGAACTTTTGTCTGCGATAGTTTTAATGATATCTGGCACAAAACACGAAAATTAGGAATTACAAATTACACTTTTTTACTTTCTCTTGCCCTATATGAATATATAGGGAAGTAGTAGTTTATTCGTGCAACTTTTCACTTTATTTGCAGTTTCTCAAAAACTGCTCGAATGGTTTTTTATAAATCGCCTCATTTACTACAAATTTTTAGGGCTCTACAAGAGTATAAGCGCCATGTCTGTTGAAATTCTTAGGAGAGGCTGTGCTCTCGTAGAATTTCTTTTTAATATTGCGGCCTTAATATGAATTCTAGGGCAAAAGTGTATACAATGAAGGTTGTAGAACATTCAAAAACCTATAACCTTTATTTCAAACCTATTTTTGTACAACATAGTTAAGCAGAATTTGTGATTTTCTGTTTTTTTTTTTCATCAAAATCGGTAAAGATGGGATCTTTTTAAATATTGCGGCCTTAGTATGTATTTTACGACTTATAAATAATCAAAGTTATAGGAAATTAAAAAACCTACTACTTTTACTTTTTCTCTACACAACCTAGTTTAGAGGCAATACTGATTTTCCCGTATTTTTAAGTTCTACAAAGGTTGATTTTAATTTTGCGTCATTCACTCATGATTGAAATTAGATTATGTTTTTCGTTTTATATTGACAACAAAAAGTCGTGTGAGTGCTTATACCAGATTTTTAGGTTTGTTGTAAAAGAAAAACGTTCGTATCCCCCTAGCGAGAGTGGTGTGATATTTTGGGCTGTGGCTTGACAGGCGATTAACCTGGAAGCATCATCTGCGTATGAAAAGTTTAGAACTTCTCTTAGAAGCCAATCTTCTGCTTAATTAATGCTCTATAAAAAATAAACCTCCGTTTCAAAATGTTAATATTCAAAACCCTTTTGAGACCAATCTGGACTTATAGTGTCCAGCTCTTTGGAGTAGCGGCAGAGAGTACGTAAAATCGGACGTTTTCAGACCCCTTGAATCAAAAATATGTTTTTTGCGATTGGTCTGTGTGTGTGTGTGTGTGTTTACAAAGTATCTCATTGTACGAAGTTTAAACTTAAAATATAAGTTAGTTACCTTTAGAGAACCTGACACGAACATTTTTATCAAAATCGGTCAACCGGAAGTAGTTGTTTATTCGTGTCATTTTTTACTTTTTGAGATTTTCTCAAAAACGGCTCCTACAATTTTTTATAAATCGCCTCGCTTACTACATTTTTTCCAGCATGATGGAGCTCCTCCACATTATGCTAATGTGGTCAAAGCGGTTTTAAACAAAAATCTTCCTAACCGTTGGATAGGTCGTGGCAGCGGCCTCGTGGACTGACCTCCAAAATCGCCAGACTTGCCTGTTTGCGATTTTTCCCTATAGGGCTTTTTGAAGTATAAAGTTTATTCTCACACTATTGCAACAGACGATGAATTAATGAGGTTGATTGAAGAGGAACTGCTGTTGATTCCTCGGCAATTTTTCAAAAACGCTTATGATTCATTTTTGTTTCGTTGCTGTCAGTGCATAGCTATTGATGGACGTCAGTTTGAATAAAGGTTAATGAAACAAATTGTGTTCATTAATAATAATTTATCACTTTCATATTTTTTTCATTTTATTACTTATGTGACATTGTAACAAATCATCGATTTGAAATAGTTATGCAAATAAAATTACTTTCCGCCATTTTGTTTTGAAAGCAAATGAAACTCGAAGATACTTTTTAACATATCTATTTATTATAATTGTAAAGTTTTCATTCTATAGAGCGATACGTCCGGCATATTAATTCAAAAATAGCAATCCCTTTGTGGGACAACCGGTACAGGAATTGTGCAGCTCATTGTACAGAACCTAATAAAAATGAAATACAAAAAAAGTAAAATATCTTTGTTAAATGCTTAATAAATTTATTAATTTTTTCGATTCAGTCTAGAGAAATTTGAAATAAAATTAAATTCTGAGAAATATCGATATAGGGTAAATGAAGTAAGTAAAAATAAATACAAGATATTGAGTTCTATTTTTATTAATAACAAAATCAGAGATTATTGACGGACAATATAGGTTACGAGGTCGAGAAGAACTGTACAATGAAAATGAACAATCAATGGAAACGATTAGAAAAAGAGGACTTAACATTTTATGGACACCTCTATGGAATGGATGACAACCGGTCGACAAAACGAATTTTAAGACACTAGACAATAGACCTAAAGTGCGGATAAATGTTTTGAAAAAGTCAGAAAGAATAATGAGGAACCGAGAAAATTTAATGAACCGAATAAATCTGAACAACTAATAACGGGCTTCCATAAAGAGTAAAACCAGTACACCGGGAGGACAGAAAAAAGGAGAAAAGCTTACCGTGAACGAATTCTGAGAATGTGCGTGCAAAAAAAGCTTCTATAAACGTCTAAACTCACTTACCGTGATCTAAAATTGTCCATATACGAGTGAAAACGGACTAAAATTGTTACAAAAAAATTACTGCTTTCCAACAGAATGAATTTTTTTCATAGGTTGACAATAATAGCTTATCAGCTAGTTAATTCAATTTTGAAATAATTTTGTTTTTAATCCTAATGTGTGCTCTTCGCAATCTGTTCAATTTAGAACAGTGTTTCCCAACCGGTGGTCCGCGGACCAAAGGTGGTCCGTGAGAGCCTTCGGGGTGGTCCGTGAGATTCCGGTGACTACTTATAAAAAAGTAATATTTTCTCGTTATTAAATCACAGTTGCGATTTTCATTGAACAAGATTAAGTAAATACATTCAAGATTCAGATTAAGTAAAGGTAGAAGAGTTGTGGTGTAAGAAAGCCCTAGGCTTCCCCAAGATTCGGCAAGTAGCTTTGCGGTATCTTATGATTTTTTTCAACCACTTATTTGTGTGAGCAGGGGTTCTCTAATTTATTGTTAATTAAAAACAAACAACGAAATCGGCTAAGTGTAAACAGTGATTTGAGAGTAGCTCTTAGCAAGAGCCTAAAACCTAGAATTCCTCAGCTAGTCAGAAAGATTCGTGCACAAAAGTCGCATTGAAATTTTCATTTAATTTTTAATTCATTTTTTAATTTTCATTGTTATTTTCGACTAAGTTAATGCTGTATTCCTTATTTTATTAAAAGACAATTTACAATTAAAAAGTATTTTTACTTTTTGTGATGTACAATGTACCCTACTTTCTGAAACTAACAATTATATGTTTGTAATAATAGTTTCTTAATTAATAATAATTGTTTGTGAAAATTTGTTTTATTTAATCACCTTTTTATTTGGTGATGAGCTGATAAGATATATGCAATAATGTAATGGATGGTCCGTGGTAGTTCACTTTCAGGCTGAGTGGTCCGCAGACCACTGCGGGTTGGCAACCACTGATTTAGAACAACAAGCAACCCGATGACTCCATGAGATGAGGATGATATGTATGGCGTTTAAATAAAATTTAGTGTTGTACAGACTCAGGCCGGCCATTTCCGAGAAAGTGTAGTTAATTGAATCCCAACCATCAAAGTACACTGGTAACCACTTTCTAGTTCTCAAATCTGTATAAAAGTAAACTATCTTTACTAGGATTCGAAACATGGAACCTTCAACTCCGAAAATCAGGTGTTAAACAGCTGACTCGTGGCTACCACTTTACCACTAAATCAACCCGGTGGGTAAAGAATTATTTAGCCTACTTTTTATAAATTAGGAAATTGCGATTAAAAATATTAGTCTATCAATAAAGTAACTTAAAAATGTTTGCAATTTAAAACATTGCGAATACATTATGTATTTATGAATAACGTGTAAAATGGGTTAGTTTATATTCTGCGATAAGGAACGATATAAAAATTTCAAGGCACGTTTTCAAGTTTATCGATCCAATAGCATAAGGATTTCATCTTTCATTCCGATTCAGAATGAATACCACCGTTGACCTGTTTTCTTGACCACTTGATTTATATTTTAAGAATAAAATGGTAAGGGAACTCCTCCTACTTCTCTAAACACGGGTTTAACTTTGTTAGGAGAATAAGTTAAATTTATTTTATTTATATTTTTGTAATACATTTATCTGTTAGTAGATTTCCTTTAGGAAATTTACATGACGTTGCCGTTTTTCATTACTATTTTTCGTCTTCCCAACCCTTATATTTCCTGTTATTCAATTTTCTGCAATTTTCTCAAAAAATGGCTACCATATTTTAAATATCGTCGTATTTACTCAATGTTTTTGAAATCTACAAGATAAGGTAAGCGGCATGTCTGCTAAAATTCTTGGGAGGGTGTGCTTTCGTAGTAAAAAGTTTAGTTCGTAGTAAAAAGTTTCTTAAAATTGCGGCCTTAATATACATTTTTGGGCGAAAGCATTTATTTAATCAAAGTTGTAGAAAATTAAAAAACCTACAACTTTTATTTAAGCATTTTTTAAGTGAAAACTTCTTTAGCGCACCTTGCACTCTTTCTGAATCGTAAACGAAACTGAAGTGTTACGCGTCACACATAGGAATGAAAGGTTATTTTTATTCAACTCTTTAATGGGAAAACCCGAATTTCTTTTCTGAGATTAGTTTAATATAATACGCGTATGCTATTGTATGTAGGCCTAATCCAGGGCCGTTGAGTAGAGAAGGGCTGTCTCAAAAAAGTTGTATCAACAGCTGTTCGGCTGTGACGTCACTGCTCTGACACTGCACTGTCTACACTGTGGTTACACACATACTTTCTCGGCTACTTATCTTAAAATATGCCTAATGAATTAAGAAGAAATGTCTATATTTGTTATTATTAGCAATGTTCGTAACATTATTTATAAAACAATAGATAGCAGTAATGCATAAATAATACGACATTCAAAAAACAATATGTGACAAAAACATTTTCGGTTGCGTAAAATACTTGTTCTTATTCTAAAGATGAGTATAATATACGAAGAAATTGCAAAGAAAATAAATAAATAGAATTAAAATAAAAATTTTACATAAGAATTTCGAATTAACGCTAACAACAATATTACTTTTTGGAACGTATCAATTTCTTAGCTTTGTTCATGCAGTTTCTATCGTTTAATTCGTTCTCATTAAATCACCTGATCCTAATAAATGTCCTTTATCTAGCGTAGGCGTTAATAGCTTGTGGTCACAGATTTAGAAATTTTTCCGTAAGTCTTGTTCAGAGTTTTTTAATGACTTTTCTTCAGACACTACATATCATTTTCGCCATGGAGTGATGCAAAAACAATTTCAAACTCATCCACTATTTCTTTTCCATGATTTACTTGGCACAGTCAAACCTCCGTGGAAAAGAGATCTAATCCATTTTTCACTGTTACTGGAAGGGACATTTTTCGAGTAGGCGCTTAGTGTTGGATCCTTGTTACGTACTTTGTACATTACGCACCCTACAACGTAAGAGAGGGCTATCAGGTAGGCAGTCCGACAGGATATCACATAACCTAGGAACCGTATAGTAGCGCCCACCCCATGGCCAAGTCTATTTTCCAAATATTCTACAACATTAGTTCATGTTATTAATACATTTGTTAATACATGATATTCGGTAATACATTTCGCTGAATAAAACGAGAGTTTGCTCGTGCCGAACGATTGAGCGGTACCGAGATAGGTTCAGAATATTGTTAATAAATCAAAATTTAAGTAACGTACGTATTTAAAATTTCGTATTCGTGGTTAAAATATATTTCCATACGTTGTGTTAAAATTTCAAACTTGCCGGTCAAATACTTCTTGAGTTCGCCTCTAAGCACATGAGAGTCTTTGCGGTAGCAAAAAAAAAACCGGGTCTTTTTGTCTTCCAATCTCGATATGGCAATTTTCAAACAATATTAAAAATATAGGACTATTATAGGTCTACGCAGAATAAAATGAGCTAAATATTGGGGTAAACTATGTCGAAATCCGATTTATCGTTTTGAAGATGCAAACGTTCAAACTCGGGTGTTTATAAATTATGAAACCGATAGTAAAAATTGAGTTGTCAGAGTGGTGACGTTGTGACGTTGGCTCTCCCTTTCGCCAGCGAGTACCAAAGCAGCAGTGTAAATATAATAGTAATGAAATAGCCCTTCTCGTATTCAACGGCCCTGGGCCTAATCAGTGTAATATTTAAAGTACATAATGTAATATTTAAATACAGTGCTTGACGGAGATTTCTTAAATATTTAAATAAATTCGTTTCTAAAGTATTTATAACACATTTCTGTTAACATAAACAAACCTAATGTTTCATTTTTGGAATATACGAGCAATAGCAATGAAGAAGTCCAATCAGAGTAGAATTCCACTAAATGATTAATTCACAAATATAATTATGTATTTTGTAACTGGTATTACTTTATGTGTACTATAGAAATAAAAATAAATAATTTTACTTTATACCATTTTTCACTTCTATCGTGTGGTCATAAGCGCGCGCGCACACACACACACACACACACACACACACACACACACACACATACACACACACACACACACACACACACACACACACACACACGCACACACACACACACACACACACACACGCACACACAATGTTTTTCTCTACAACTTCTAATTTTCGTATTTTTAAGTTCTACATTTGTTGATTTACATTTAGCGTCATTCACTCTTGATTAAAATTATTGTATTATACGAGGTGTGGCTATTAAATAACGAGACTGACGTTGTAAAAAAATTTATTTTTATTTTATACATAATCACTTATTGTAACCTCCAATATACACTCCTTCTCTATCCCTGCAACGCTCCATGCGAATTTTCCATTGTTGGCATTGGAAAAGCGATGCCAGAATTAATAAACCAAGTGTGAACAGCTTCCCGTGTTGTGGGACTGTTCGAGATTATAATATAGCGATGCTAACATGCACGACTTAGCTTGGGAAGAAGTTGCCAACATTTTAGAGAAACCAAGCAAAGTAATTCTGTTTCATTTAGTATGTAAGGCATTTAAATGCCCAGTGTGCATGACATATTTTATAAATAGGCATTTGCCCGGGAGTTTAGCGAAATCAATTTTATGTATAAAACGATATGGGCAAAGACAGGCTTAAAAAATATTTCTTAAAATTTTAATTGTAAATTTCTAGAGCTTGTAACATTTTGTCGTTACAACACACCTTTTAACGACAAAATGTAAAAATTTTGCAATCAATGAAACAACAAACGCGTCAGCTAGTGTAAAAAAATGATCGCTTTTTCCACTAGCAACTAAAAATCTAGTTGCAAATGTAAAACACTGAAATTAGAAACAAAAGTCTAACGTTTAATAAAACAAAAGACGATCTTATGATTTAAATTTTACAAAAAAAAACAAATCAAGAAAATTTGAATTTAATTTATTAGAAAACACTTTATTTGTTACACATAAATTATAAATTAAATTAAATAAACTGATATTTAATCGTTCCGTCGGTTAATAATGTTATTCATGTCATTTTGTTTCTGTAAGTATCATCAAAATTTGGTGGTTATTTGCTTTTGTAGTATAGTTCCCAATTGAGAAATAAAGTTAAAAAAACCAAAAGCAAAATGCAGTATTCATTCGACCACATATTGTTATTTGCAACTTTTTACTTTTTATAACCGTAATGTGTGTACGTTGCAATCTATTCAAATCAGAACAATAAGAAACCCAATAACCCAATGAGATGAGGATGATGTGTGACATGTAAATGAGGTGTAGTCTTTAACAGACCCAGATCGATCATTCCTGGGAGAGTATGGTTAATTGAACCCCAACTATCAAAGTACACCAGTAACCACTGTCTAGTATTCAAATTCGTACAAAAGTAATTCCCTTTACTAGGATTTGAACCAGGAAAGTTAGCCTCTGAAAATCAGCTGTTAAACAGCTGACTCGTGGCGACGACTTTACCATATTCCTATATAAATATATATGAAGGAAGGAAAGTTTTCATGCCGATTTTTCGAAATCGAGTTTTCACTGGATCTACACTTTTTCAGATCCCATGAACCCAAAAAATATGTTTTTAGCGATTGGTCTGTGTATGGTCTGTCTATGTGCGTGTGTGTGTGTGTGTGTGAACAGAATATCTCAAGAACGGAACATTGTACGGACTTGAAACTTAAGTTACACACCACTACCGGACCCGACACGAACATTTTCATCAAAATCGGTCAACCGGAAGTAGTAGTTTATTCGTGTAATTTTTCACTTTTTTACGAGTTTCTCAAAAACTGGTCCTGCGATTTTTTTAAAAATCGTCTGGTTTACTCAATTTTTTAATGCTCTACAAGATAGGGTAGGCGCCATGTTTGCTGAAATTCTTGCTAAGGCCGTTTTCACGTAAAAAAATTGTTTTATTTTTAAGATTACGGCTTTAATATGCATTTTAGCGCAAAAATTTATATAATAAAAAAATTTAGAAAATTTAAAATTCTACAACTTTTATTTCAAACATTTCTTTGTATAATGCTTAGTTTAGCGGTAATTAGCGATTTTCTGTTTTTTCCCTCACGAAAACGTGTAAAAATTCGATTTTTAGATTTCGGCCTTAATATGCATTTTACAACAAAAGTGTATGTAATAAAATTTATAGGAAATTAAAAGATCAGCTACTTTTATTTAAAGAAGTTTTCTCTACAGAGCCTAGTTTCGCATGAGAGAGTGATTCTCCGTATTTTTAAGCCAAACTGAGGTCAATTTTCATTTTACGTCTTTCACTCATGATTAAAATAAGGTTATTTTTTTTGAGGTTAGTTTTTTGTTTATTTCTAATGTTTTATTACTAATGTTAGGTTATATTGGTGATTATTTGCATTGGTAAGAGAAAGTTATGTGAGTGTTTCACACCAGATTTTTTTATTATTTGACAAAATTTACGATCAGTTATGTTTAACTTTTTGTAAATAGTTATGCTAAAATATAATAACACTGACATGAAAATTAAAGAAAACATAAAATTTATTTACAGAGAAATATAAACAAACATTAAATGATATTAGGAAACAAAATAAGAAATTAATAATAATTTACAATCAGTTAGGTTATGTTTAACTTTTTGTAAATAGTTTTGATAAAATATAATAACACTGACATGAAAATGAAAGAAAACATAAAATTATTTAATGAGAAATATAAACAAACATTAAATGATATTAGGAAACAAAATAAGAAATTAATAATTAAATAACAACTTAATAACCAAAAGCTAAGATTATTTTAATTTTAATGATAACTAGAAAAAAATGTATACTTATAATTGATTGTAAAATTACGGCTTATGATGGTATAGTTAATACATTATATTTGTTACGTACAACTTGTATTACATACAACTTAGCTCTAAAGGTGTAAAAAAAAATCTCTTTCAACTAACTTTAAAGCATGGACTCTCTGCAACCTCCTTATAGTATTCAAATTGTTCAACAAGTTTAAAGCCAATGGATTACTATGGTCGTAAAGACGATTTTGATAACTGTGGCTTAATCGTCTGATTTCTTCCTTAATCGTTGGCATATTTAGATAATCATAAATATCCTTATTAGTAACAAACCAGTTAGGGTTGCTGATGTTTCGCAAAACTTTATTTTGAAACCGCTGCAGAATTTCGAAGTTATTGTTACTACTGGTTCCCCGTAATTGTATCCCGTAGCTCCAAATAGGTTTCAAAATAGCTTTATAAACTAAAAGTTTATTTTCTGTTAATAATGGAGACCTTCGCCTCACCAACCACTGCATCTTACTAAATCGGATATTTAACTCTTGTCTTTTCATTTTGATATGATTTTTCAAAGTGAGCCTTCTGTCAAGGTAAAGCCCTAAGTACTTAGCACCTGTACTTTCCGGTATTCTTTCGTTGTTCAAAAATACTGGAGGACACGTTTTTTCTGTAAGGAAAAAGTTGCTGGATTTACCCGTGTTGATTACAAAGCAAATAAAATAAAACGTGGCTGGATTTACCCGTGTTCATTACAGAGCAAATAAAATAAAAAATTAAAAACGTAGGTTTAGGACGTCGCTTTCGATCAAGTCGGTCCGTATATCGAGTATTAATAAATCGATACGTTTTGAAAACGTAGCTCGTGCGACATCTTATGAAATCATCGCTCGAACGACGCTGCGCCAATATGAAATAACCTTTACTTTCAATCCGCATATCTATTCATGTAGGCGAAAGAAAGTAAAATTATTGAAATAAAACAAATTATTCCCGGGTGAAGCCGGGACAAGCAGATTGTTAATTATAAGAAGTAAATTTAACCTTTAAATCACGAAATGCAATTAAGTGATTACCAGTAAAGTTTAGTTTAGTGGTCGGAAGGTATGGATGGGATTGTTTGCGTAGGTGTGGATAAAGAACCAATGGACTCTACCCACAGGGAAAACGATCACACCACATGAACTTTTCAGATTAGAAAGTTATACTCTACTGTATATGTAATTTAAACAAACAAAAACCTTAGTTAAAATTCAAACACTTGGTTCGCTATTATAAATTTAAATAAATAATTTAGGAAATCAATCAATGAAAGTGTTGCTTCATATGGCGTAAAACATTCCAAAAAAGCTATTTTACTTTCTTTTCATCTATAACTTCACGTTTCATTATCCTTGAAGCCAAAAAATAGTTTTGGAAGAAAATATTAAAACCTATGTCAAGGTTCCTTCGGGATCTTGGTATAATACATAATAAATTTCCTTTAATGTTATAACAATTTATTTATTGAAGCGATTAATGTATGCATTTTGTATTAAGTATTATAATAATAACAAATTATAACTTAGCGTCAAAAATAATAGGAACCTGAGTTTGAAGCTGAATATTGTTAAAAGAATATGGGATCGATTTTAACGTACTCTACGTCAAATTAGTGCTTGTTTAATTCTGCACGGAGTGGTGAAAACTTGAAATTTTGATTTATTTTTTTAAAAGTGGTATTGATATTAGAACAAAAATGTACCCGTTTTTGGAGAAATTTTATGGATTATGCAAACTTATTGGCCTATAACTCCGTACATACTCATCCGAGTTCAGTGAAATTTCGTCAGAGTATAGATTACAGTGTTTCTATTGTGTACACTGAATCTCAGGACCATAGCTTTTTTATTTCTTTATATTATTGCGCTTTTTGCAACCCCTTCTCGGCAACCCGTAACTTTCTGAATTCGTGGCCGGGACCGTTGGATTCGCTGTAAGTTCAATAACGTAAATCAATTATTTATCTAATTCAGCGACAGCTGAGACTTTTGGACTTAATTTTTAAAATTGTAAACCATGCGGGGTGGGGGGTGGTAAATCTCGTTAATACGTTGCCAATTTGTGCCGGACGCCAAGCATAGTTTACTTAGACGTACTGCCTTCTTGTGAACCTTTTCACTAACCTGTTTCTGATTGACAGTACTATATTTGTTTATCTAAGCCGCAATGAATGCTTTTCCACAACAATTATTTTAAAAGGAAGTAATTATCTATTCATTTCTAATGACACTGAAAATATAAGATTGGGGTATACCACACTTCATATGTTGATTTTATTCCACGATGTCATAAAAATTTTATTCCTATTGCTAATAAATTTTGCAGCAAGTCATTTTTTATTAATACAGTCTATGAATAGTTAATTGAAGAAATGAAATCGTCTCAAGCTTAACTTCAGTGAGTATATACGTAATTATTTTTGTAATGCAGTGAAGTCAGTGTTGATGTTTGGTTAAAATAGCCGCTTAAAGAAAATATGGAACTATCCAATTTTCAGCAGTAGTAATTGATCAGGCGTCATACCATAAAAATGACAACCTTCAACGAAGAACCCGACAATGGCTTGGAGAAAAGCGAATATTATTTGATAGCTCTTAATGAACAAAATTTCATTGCCACCTATGCTGAAAATTTTGGAATATTAACTAAGCTTGTCCTAATGGAACATGCAAAACACTTTGTTAAAACACCTGAGAAAAGGCTGTAGGTTACAACTAAAGAGTTGCGCTCTTTTCTAATTTCTGTGGCAACCCGTCGCACACTGCGAATTGAAAGCAATTGAGTTGATATGGGCATATGTTAAGAACAAATTGCGAAACTAAAATTCACCAATGCAGCTGAAAGAGGAAACCAAATGAAAGTAATAGACGGGCTTTGAAAACAATCTTTGCATTCAGTTACACCCGTTTTATGAACGAAGTGTATGGAGCGTGTACAAAAGATTGAAGAAGTTGTTGAACTAAGGATAATCTGACGGACTACTTTTTTGAAGTTAACCCAGTTATTAAAAATTTTCGGAGTTCTGATTCGTCATCGGAAAAATACGGAAATAACAATTGACGAAGAGTCACCAGATTCCGACCACTAAAATTAAAACAGGTTTATGGAAATAAAATATATATAATTATACAGGTATGACAAAGGCTTCATGGCCGCTTTATGTAAATTCGTGTACTATCCATTTCATATACAAATTGGATAGTTTCACATTTTCTTTAAGCGCGTATTAATAGAAATTGACTTACTGCGAAATTTACTAGCGATAGGAATATCATTTTTTATGAGATCGTGGAATAAAATCATCATATGAAATGCGGTATACCACAATCTTATACGAGTATTTAGTGATATTAGAAATGAATAGATAATTTCTTCCTTTTAAAATTTTTATGCAGAAGCATTCGTTGTGGCTTAAATAAAAAGTTTAATACTGTAAATCAGAAACAGGTCAATGAAAAGGTTTATGAGAAGGCAGTTAAGTCTAGGTACGCTATGCTAGGTATGCGGCACAAATTGGCAACGTAGTAGCGAGATTTACCACTCCGACATGGTCTACAATTTACAAAATGAATTCAAAGACTTAGCTACGCTGAATTAGATAAATAATTGATTTATGTTATTGAATCTACTGCGAATCCAATGGTCCCGGTCACGAATTTAGAAAGTTACTGGTTGGCGAGATCGGAAGGGGTTGCGAAAAGCGCAAAAAATAAAGAAATTAAAAAGCTATGGTCTTAAGATTTAGTGTGCACAATAGAAACATTGTAATCTATACTTTGACGAAATTTCACTAAAATTGGATAAGTATGTGCGGAGTTATAGGCCAATAAGTTTGCGTAATCCGTAAAATGGCTCCAAAAACGGGTACATTTTTGTCATAATGTCAATATCACTTAAAAAAAATTGATTAAAATTTCAAGTTTTTACCGTTCAGCACAGAATTAAACAGGCATTAATTTGACATACAGTACGTTAAAATCGATGTCATAATCTTTTAACAATTGAGCTTCAAACTCAGGTTACTATTATTTTTGACGTGGACTTTAGTTTACTTAATTTACAGTAAAACCCCCGATTATCCGAAACCCCCTTAATCGAAATGGATCCGAAAATCTTCTTTTTTTTGCTGCGGCATGGTAAAACATTTCGGGGGTCGTGGTGGCGGTAGGTCCATATTAACTCTTGTGGATACATCATAAAATCGGTCTTCGTTGTTTAGCTGATCAGCCGAAAGTATGGTTTGAACGTCTAGAGGCTTTACTAAGTTAAAAAGGAGGTGGTTTACCATGCCTTCCTGACTGAGTAGAAAATTCTTATCAGCATGCCGGACCCTCTGAAAAGCATCTAGTTTCCACCCAGCAAATGACACCTTCACTTCATTCATAACAGGGTCTCGCTGTGTAGTGAAATTCATTACTTTCAGAGGAGATAACTCTGACTAGTATCTTTTATACCTCTACCTCTTTTGTTCTTAAATGCTATAGTCATATATTTGGCTGACCAATAATAACAATTGTAAGAAACAGAACTATTTTTTGTAGCTCTGGAACTAACAGATCGTCTGCAAATAATAATTTAACACTCAACTTGCCTTTTATGGGCAAAAAATCGGTCTATGATGAATAAAATGTAATAGTGCTTGAAGATAAACAGAAATTTATTGCGGTTTCCACAAACATTTATTTTTTCAGTTTAAAGTAATTAGGAGAAAACAGTAAAGGAAAATTCATTTGAACACTAAAAAGAGTTGCATAAATAAAATGAAGTTACATGAAAAACGAAGAAAAACTACTTTAGACAGTAAGGGTACAGAGAAAGTTTACGCGGAGGAAAAGAGCTCTACAGCATAAAAACTGAGACAAGATGATGATGCTATTGAATTAAAAAGAATAAGGCACCAAAAGAATACACTTGTGACTTTATAACAAAGGAAAATAATAATAATAATAGCACCAAAAAGAAAGAAACAATGTTTATACTGTAATTAAAAGAAAAACTGAATTCTGTATAATAGGAAAAATAAATTTAGAACTTTAATTACAGTTGCGATTTTTAAAAATAAGCTCTGGTATGAAACACTCACACGACTTTCTCTTGATATTGTAAATAATGAACAATATAAACTAATTTTAATCATGAGTGAATGTCACAAAATGAAAATCAACTTTTGTAGGACTTAAAAATACGGACAAACGCAAATTGACACTAAACTAAACGCTTAAGAAATAAATGCGTGAAATAAAAATTGTAGATTTTCTAATTTCCTATAAATTTGATTACACATTTTGTCCTAAAATGGATACTAAGGCCACAATCTCTAAAAATCATATTTTTACCGATTTTGATGAGCAAAATAGAGAAAATCACTAATTGATGCTAAACTGAGCATTACAGAATTTTTTTTGGAATAAATGTTGTAGGTAAGTTTATTAATATTAATTGCAGTTGTCGGATCAAGTGGCCAGGGGGCGGGATTTTTTGGCTGGTAGGCGGTTGCGACGCCTTGGGACTGGACAAAACCTCCTCAAAATTGAGTCTGAACGCTAGCCCACTTTCTCTCTCTCTCTCTCTCACAGAGAGATAAGGAGAGTGAGAAGGAGGAGGGGAGGGAGAGAGAGAGAGGGAAGGAGCCCGATTGGTAAATACATGTTTTTGTGGGCCCTTTCGCTACCATCGGGACATATGTGTCTCAATAGGCTTGAAAAATTGATCAGTGGGACGTAGGTCTTTATTTCTTGAACGTGATTATGTCCCAGTGGTACTATAACTTTTTTCTAGTGCTATAATGGTTTTTGTTTTGAAAAAGTTCTCACAGATTGCTGCGCTTTGAAGTAATCTACTGCTCAACCCCTCATTGCCGGTTGTTTTCCTCCATTTTATTTCTGTACTGATTGAACTGAGTTGCGTAACTATAATTTTTATGTGTTTTCCTATTATATAATCTGTAAGTAATTGTGTGCTAAAGAATTTTCATGAATATTTTGTAAGGGGGCTGTGAGGGGACCCTGGCAAATATTCTCCCACTAGTATTTTATAGTGGGACTATATGTCCCAGTGGTAAATTATGGTGGACATACTGTCCCACTATTATGTACCACTGGGACATATGGCCCTACTATAAAAGACCAGTGGGACAATAGTGTCCCACTATAATATACCACTGGGACATATAGTCCCACTAAAAAAATACCAGTGGGATAATATATCCCAGGGTCTCCCTACCGCCCCCTTACAAAATATTTATGAAAATTCTTTTGCACACTATTACTTATAGATTATATAATAGGAAAACACACAAAAATAGTAGCTACGCAAAAAAAAAATTGGTAGTGAAAGGGTGAAAGAAGTGAAAACTTGATTTTGGAAAACCTACACGGAAACAGTTCCCTAGATATTCATGTACGAAATAACTAATTACAATTTTAAAGTAGACACGTTGAAAACGAGTAAAGAAGAAGACAACGGTTTTAACAGTAATTAAAAAAAATGTTCCGTATTACTGAGCGATAAATTTCAAACTTTATTAAAGTTGGGATTTAAAAGGATAATAAAAACTAAATATTAAATTTAATTCTGCTATTTAAGCCAAATATCCTTTAGTTACTTTGCCAAAAAATAAAATGTGATGTGTACGCTACATTACTTTATTTACAAAGGTTTTTATTAACAAAGTTTGTTGCTGTGGACTTATGTGGATACAGCATAGTATAAATCGGTATTTTTTTTTCTTTTTTTTTCAGGGCTCCCACACTCCCCTACACCCTGCCGTCTCCTCCCACAGAACAGTGTGCAGCCAGGTACGGAAGTCCGTCAGCAAGTAGAACGGCAAACAGCCTTAATATACTTGCTATAATGATTCATTATATCATATTTCACCACTCCTATTTATTATTATCATTTCCAAATTTTCCAAATCATATATCAACATAAGTATTCACCAAGAACGCCTGCAGACACGAAGACATGAACATAGACACACATAACACGCAGGTACAAAGGGCTTGAACATAAAAACATAAATAATTATATCAACATACTATACTATCACAGTCAGTTACGTCAAATCACATTCTTCAGTAATTCCGCCTTAAAAATTTCAATTTTCGATCTAAAAATTGTTTGAAAAATTGTATTACGAGGGCATTTAATGAAAATTAGTTGTAAAACACACACAGCCTTTCTCTTGCCAATGTAAATAATGAAAAATATTACCTATGTTGAATCGTTAGTAAAAACAACGTAAAATGAAAAACGTAACCTACAAAAAAATAATTTAATTATAATTTTAATCATGGGTAAATGATGAAAAATGAAAACCAACCTTTCTAATCTTAAAAATACGGAAAATAACGATGAAAGGATTACTAGTGATGGATCTTTGGAATTCCCAATTCCGTCACATTTTTATATTCTTGCTTACTTGGCCCCCGCTACATGGTTGAAAGAACATTTCATTCGTTCTGTGACATTCAAACGGCTCTGTGACGAAATGGAATTCCTAGAAAGTCTATCAAAGTGCGAACATTATTTAAATGAGTACGGGTTAATAAGATATTTACTTTTACACATAAAAAAATTTATAAATTGATAAAAATTAACATTTGTTCTGTGGTGGAAACAAATAATCAATTCAGTCGAAAGGCAAGGTATAAACATTTATGCATTTCATTTTATTAAAATTTGTACATTTCAATTTGAAATGAATATTGGATATAAGGCTCCTTGAGCTGCTTGTACGGATTTGGTGCACCGCTTTATAATAATTGTGTATAATCTTCATACTTTTAGTAGACTACGGAAAATACCTACGTATAGCACGTAGAATATTCTTTAAACCATTTAGCGGGGGCAAAGTAAGCAGGTATACAAAAGTATCGGAATTGGGAATCCCAAGGGTCGATTACTATAGTACGTAAAATGAAAGATGAAGCCTGTGTTTGGAATCGCGTACTTCACCAAGTAAGAAACATAAAATTTCTGGTACGGCTCATTTCAAAGCTTCGTTTCTTGTTATTTTATTCGTATAAATTACGAAACATGGAAGTGTATTTGGGATTTTCTAGCGACTTAAAAACAAAATATGTGCCCGTATTTTAGCACATTTTTCACTTAGTCCATGTTTCAGAACAAGTAGCACGATCAATTTTAAGAGGAAAAATATGGCGTTTTAGAGGAGTGTTCCTGCATATTTTCTAATTAATTTCAGCTGAAATTCAGTCCTTTGGTATAATAAGTAAAAGAATTAAAGCGATTCCAAAAAAAATTGTTACTTTCGTTCCCGATGGACGTAACGAATCAGGACCAACATGTATCCTGAGTTGTTTTTAGAACCGAGAGGTATTTCAACCTATCTCGCAGTAAAATAAGTGTTGTCTCTACCGTTTTTCTGAGCTATTATTAACTACATTATTTTTATTCACTACAAATTTGTGTATGGCACCGGTCGTTACATATTTTTTTATCCACTACAAAATGGTTTTTATAAAATGGTGGCTTTTATAAGGGAATGAAATTACACTACTTAAAATTGTTTTAAATTTAATGGATTTTCTAAAGGAAAGGTAAATTTTTAGAAGGATTTTATTAATTCAAAACAAAGCGGGAAGTGGACTACGTTGCGGGTAAGCGGGCAGTGAAGTGACGTCGAAATTTTCGCTCCGTTCATGCCGAACATGAGCCAGACCTACGTAACTACATAAAAATGAAAGCTTCTCGTGTGCGTACTTCTTTTTTGTACAAAACCAGACTGTACAGCGTTCCTATGCAGCATAACACGAACGTTAACAACTCACTAATTGCCTATGACTTTAGTCATAGGCAATTACTTTTTAGTCATCAATACTTTTGCCCTAAAATGCGTATTTATACTGCAATTAGAAAAACAATTTTTACCATGAGAACAAAGCCCCTCAAGAATTTCAGCATACGTGTTGCTTATCATATCTTGTAAAGCGTAAAAATGCAGTAACAAGGGCAACTTCGTACGATATTCCGCTCTTAAAAACTTCGTACGATATTCCGCTCTTAAAATGTTTTTTGTCACATACACACACGCGTACGGACAATCACTAAAACATATTTTTTTAATTCAAGGGGCCTCAACCGTGTATTTCCAGTAAAACTCGATTTTGGAAAGTTAACATTAAAACAATACTTTCCTTCCCTATTTATTCATATAGAGCACGAGAAAGTAAAAAAAAGTATGTTCTTTTTCTTTGTTTATTGATTGGTCTATTTTAGACTAAGATACGAATCTGCATCCTTGGAAAATATCTTAGAAGGAAGGTTAAAAGGGGTCAGGTTAAGTGCCATACTTCACTTCGTGGCAAAATTTAACTGCAAAATTTAATCGTGTAAGACTTTTAACCTAGAAAAAATTGCGAAGGCGTACCGCAACAATCTTCAAGCAGTGCTAAATTTTATTCAATTCATGAACAACTTTGATGCTCTTAAGTTATCCAGTACTTTTCGTACTGATTCAGAAATTTTAACTTAATGTTTAAAAAATATTATTCTTGCTGTACTCTATTTTAACAGAACTAGTAATGAGGTATGGGAATTTCTCGACCTGATACAAAAGAATTTCTAGTAACTTCTGCTATTTCTACAGAAATTCTCACTGCGGTCTTTGGCCTCCTTCACACCCAATTCACTTCCTTGTTCACCCTTACCCAGCGTGCTGTAACAACGTAAGTTCTGAATTAAAATCGGGTGTGAAACACTCATAGGCCTTTTTCTTGCCAATGTAAATAATGAAAAAAGTAACCTATAGTCTATATTTAATCATGAGTAGTTGTAGTACGTATTATGAAAATTAACCTCTGTTGTACTTTTGATTTTTATGAGCAAAATATAGAAAATTATTAGTTGACGCTGGGTTTTTTCACTTATTCCTTGCCAGCATGTTTTTTTTTGATTTTATGGCTATTTTGTATGTAACCTTGCAGTATTTTATAATATTATTAGTATTAGTATTATTAGTATTTTATAATATTTTTTAATATAGGCGCTAAACTAAGCACTACAGAAAAAAAGCTTAAAATAAAATGCGTGTAACAAAATATCTGAAAAACAGATTATCATTCGAAGTCGAAACTTGAAACTTATGTTAGGTAAAGCCCTAACCCCTCTACCATAAGACTACCTGACACAAATACTTTCTTAAAAATCGGTCAGTTGATAGTATTAGTTATTCGTACGATTTTCACAATTAGCTATTTCCTCAAAAAAACGGCACGTACGATTTTCTTTAAAATCGCCTCAGTTACTAAATTTTTTGTGCTCTACAGAATGGGGTAAACGGCATTCTGCTGAAATTTGTGGGGGTGAATTTTTTGAAACGGCTATTTATTTTTTGTAGTAGGTAGGCATACTAGTCAAGAATCACTCATTTTGAATTTACAGTGTTATAATTTTGGTGAAGTTTTTGAAAATTAAAAACTTAACAACTACTATTTGAACAATCTATCTACCTTACTTGGTTTTTGGGAAGGTAGCAATTTTACATTCACTTCTTATCAAAATATGTCCATTTTACATTGGTACGAGAAGTCGTGTAAGTGTTCACTCAAAATGTTTTCTAGCTATCCTGATAGTAGAAATTTTGTGGCCCGTTTTTTACTTTCTCTTGCCCTATATGAATATATAGGGAAGGGAAGTAATGTTTTAATGTCGATTTTTCGAAATCGAGTTTTCGCCAGCAATACACATTTTCAAGCCCCCTGAACCCAAAACACGTGTTTTTGGTGATTGGCCTGTGTGTGTGTGTGTGTGTGCGCGCGCGCGCGCGTGTTTGTGTGTGCGCGCGCGCGTGTTTGTGTGTGTGTGTGTGAAAGAAATATCTCGAGAACGGTATTTCTTACGAAGTTGAAATTTGCAATTTACGCACCACTATGGGACCCGACACGAACATTTTCATCAAAATCAGTCAATCGGTTTTAAATCGCCTTTATTGCTAATTTTTTTATACTCTACAAGATAGTGGCATGTCTGCTGAAATGCATGGGGTAGCTGTGCTCTCGTAGTAAAAAAAATGTTTTTTTTAAGATTGCGGCCTTAATTTGCAGTTTAGGGCAAAAATGTATATATAATTAAAGTTGTAGGAAATTAAAAAACCTGCAACTTTTATTGCAAACTTTTTTTAAATTACTGCTAATTCAGCCGGTGAGAACGATAATAGATGAAGATACGTGATGAAAAAATGCCAGACCTGACCGGGAGTCGAACCCGGGACCCTGGCGTAGAAACCAGTTGCGTTAAGCACTACACCATCGTGCCGGCCGATTGTTAAAATTCTATATTTTTAAAATTTGTAAGTTCTACCGAGGTTGATTTTTATATAGCATTATTGACTCATGATTAAAATTAGGTTATGTTTTTCATTTCACGTTGTTTACTAATGATTAAACTTAGGTTATATATATATATATTTTTTTTTTTTCATTATTTATGTTGGCAAGATAAAGTCGTGGGAATGTACCACATGATCGAAATAATGTTTCCGTTATACTTGTGAGAAAAAAAATCATGTAAATAATTGTAAGTGTACGTATTTTATTTAAAATAATAATTAAAATAAACGTTCTGACCTTCGAAAAAATGAAATAAGTAAAACAGTACAACCTTCATTGTAGATTTTATTTTATTATTTTAATGGTAAATTTTAAAAGGTGTGGGGTAGTAAGGGTGAGTTATTGTTCTTAAGCGAAGGGAGAGTTGATCTGGAGTTTGAAATGTATAAGGAAAAAGGGAAATACTTAAAAAACACATTTGGAATACTGGCAATATAATATTAATACAAGTTGATATGATAAAAGGAAAAAGGGAAAAATAATTTCCCTTTTATTGCACCAATGGTCACACTGCTGTATTGATCGAATACCCTTGCTTTGTAAATGTGTACATTAGGTTTGTATGTAATATTTGTAAGCTATATTTCATGACATGTTAGGTTAGGTTAAATTTAGGCCGAACATTTTACAACATTTTGTCGTTATTAATTTGGTATTATTTATTCAGTCAGATTTTAAATCCTTGTAAATATTTTAAAACAATATGTAATAATCAGTTTTAAATATTTGTTATATTATTTAAATTTATATTATTGACCTAGTTACCTACATTCGTCCTCCACAAATTCATGGAATTGTTTTTTGTTTTTCTTTTTCGATTGCCTCCTAAATCTTCTGTATACATAATCTAGGTTTATTGATTAACTCAAACGTATTCAGTAAATATGCTGGTTTATTGAATTTCACGGTTTCCCCGGTTCACTATACACTTTAATATTTTTAAGGACAATGTAGGAAAATAATTAATATTTATTTCTTTAATGCAGCCAACCTTTTTGCTTTCTCTTGTCGTATATGAAATATAGCTTAAATGTATCCTTTTCTGAACAAGACATCGCTACAATACCCGAAACAAGCCCTTGGTCTCACTCCACTGAGCTTCCACCAAATTATACCAAAGGCAGTCGGGTTATTTAGCTCCTAACTTTTGAATCGTGTGCTTATTGATATCAGAAATCTGCCGAACATCATATAATAAAGTTTAAAAAGTTCGCGGTTGCTTAGCCAAGATAGACACGAGATCCACCAAATGTTGGTTCCTTCTAATCCTTAACTGGATCACTTACTATAGTTTTGGTTCATAAAAACATATTTCAGCCCTAACGGGAAGCACTCATCTAGATTATCCTGAAACATGGCTGTCCATAGTTGGTAGATTGATTTGCCCACATAATTTCCAATTTGTGTAAATAGTAATTGCATACCTAATGCAATATGTTTCTCTTTGTTTTTGTTTTTATAATCTGTTGTAATATGTTCACAGCTCCGTGGAACCTAGAGCATAAACCGACCTATACAAACACAAACACACACGCGCAGCAACCTGCCTTAACTGCGTTCTACGTACTTCAGTAGTGAGTCACCTACTAGGCGCTTGACTGCATAACTACCATTTTAGTTGTAATTATCTTTATCAAAATTGTATAATAATTTTCAAAATCTACTTATTATTCCTTGAAAAATGAGTCCGAACACGGAGTCATTGTGACAATCCTAAGCATATCCTGTGCTATTCAATTTTCTAAAAACGACAGTGTTAATCAAATACAGTTGAACTTCGATTTAACGAAACCTTAATTATACGATTTTTTTTCACTGCACCGTGACATTATAATTAAACTATATGTAAATTTACCTCGATTTAACGAATAAGGACCTTGATATAACGAAATAGTGTTATACAATAGTACGAAGTGACTCGCTGTATTATGGTTTCTCTGTGAGTTTTAAGGTAGATTCTTTTGATTTCCGTCAACTGGAAACCGTCAGTAACGAAGTTACTCTGAAGAATTTCATCACGGTTGATGAATAGATAACAGTTAGTAATTTTCCGAACGATGACGACATACTTCATGGTGTTAGTAAGACGGCTAATCGGCATGATAAAGAAGAAGAAGAAGAAGATGAAAACTGCGAAGACCATCAGCAGGAGAAAAACCAATTTATATTTATACAATTTTGATAAAGATAATGCAAGATGTTACATTTATAGTAATAATTATTGAATTTAGTAATATTATTGAACAACGGCAATCAGAATGAAATGTGACATCGGAAATGCTTAGGTTGTCACAATGGCACCGTGTTTGGACTTATTTTTCAAGGAATGATATGTAGATTTTGAAAATTATTATACCTACCTACGAATACCTCGATTTAACAAATTTTTTCCCAGGATTTTCGATTTCGTTATGTCGAAGTTCGACTGTATTATGTTTTGATGAAATTAACGGAATACGATGTAATAACTGTTACATATATAAAAAAAATTAAATTGTTACATTTATAGTAATAATTATTGAATTTAGTAATATTATTGAACAACGGCAATCAGAATGAAATGTGACATCGGAAATGCTTAGGTTGTCACAATGGCACCGTGTTTGGACTTATTTTTCAAGGAATGATATGTAGATTTTGAAAATTATTATACAATTTTTCTAAAGATAATTACAACCAAAATGGTAGTATTGCAGTCAAGTGCCTAGTAGGTAACTCACTACTGAAGAACTAAGCACACTGCTAAGGCAGGCATAGGGGTGCTGCGCGCGCGCGCGTGTGTGTTGGGGTCGGTTTATGATTTAGGTTCAACGGAGCTATGGACGTAATTATAAATGGGAAATAAAATGTATTAATTTATTTTGTATTTAAAGACAGGTATATAACAACAACAACAGACGAGGAAAGATGGCCGGTGCACTTCGAGGAACTCACCACTTGTATAAGAAGAGAAAGCACTCTTAAGACAGGCCAAAATTAGACATTATTATATTGTCTAATCTTTTTTATAATATAAAGGTTTTATCACAGTATTATACTGTGATAAAACCTGTATGTTTGTATGTGAGCGACTGGCTTAGAATGACCGGAAAGGCTGGTCCAAGAGAAGCAGAGAAAGATTCTCCGCAAGATTATGGGTCGAGGATTGTAGACGGAATATACAGGTTACAGTGTCGAAAATAACTGTACAAGGAAAATGAACGATTAATGGAAACGATTAGAAAAAGAAGTCTTAAATTTTACGGATAGCTGTGTAGAATGGATGACAAAAAAACTTCTTTTATTTATTTATTAAACGTCACATCAACTGCAACGGTCATTAGCGACGACGTTGGGGTGTAACTGCATAGAATGTAGGATTAAATGATTTGTTTTTTTTGTAAAGTATAAAAATATGCCGTGCCTGAGTGGGATTCGAACCCACGACCGCATGATGAGAGGCGAGCATGTTACCCACTGTGCCAATGCGACCGGCAAAAAAACTTTTATTACACTAAAGAGTTAACCTAAGATGTCGGGAAAATTATTTAAAGAAGTCAGAAAGGATATTGAGGAACCTAGAATAAACCGAGAAAACTTAATGAATTGAACAAAATTCTGACAACTAATTACGGACTTTAAGGGCTTCCATGAAAAGCAAAAACGGGACACCGGGTGGACGAAGATAGGAGAAAAGTCTACAGTGAGCGAATGCTGAGAATGTGGGGTGCAAAAAAAGCTTCCAGAATGTCCTAGTCACCTCACGTGGTTGAAAATTAACTTTGTATGAGGAAAAAAATAAACGTATACTTTCGTATCAAATTTTTGGAATCGAGTTTTCACCGTTTAGAGTGCTTTGAGTAATTTGTATTTCCCTAAACGCACCATAAACGCCTTGTAGGATCGTTCAATGATTGGGCTGTCATCTCACGTTTGAACTGATCTTTGAACGATTTTATTCCATATCTTAAGGTATTGTTAATACCCGACGGACGCAAAATAGCTTGTAATATTTAAAGTGAAAAAGTAAGCTAGTGAGAAGTCAATAAATACGACAATTCTATCTAAAAACATGAGCAGATGTTAATGACAGACTAGTAAATTTTAAATTGAATTTATGTAGTCTGTCGAAAAAGCTGTAATGTGGAGCTAACTATATCATTTCATCCAAATATGTGATGCAAGGCTTAGCTCTCATTTCGTATTAATGGTGTACCGGAATGGGTACAGTCCGGAAAGCTAAGCTATTCCCTAAGCTCATTGTGACGCAGTCTATGTTGGCAGTTCATGGAAGAGGGGAAAGATAGATGGTTTAATACGAAGTGGTAAATTTTCACCTTACTTCTCATTCAGTACAGAATTTCTACCGACCATTATTTCTGTACAATATAATAAACTAGCATTGCGCCTGCGCTGTGCTTGGGCTTATTGCTAGCCTCAGGGGTGTTGCGTTAAAATTGATATGAAAACATTACTTAGTAAATAAATAAATATTTTTATTATTGGTATTACAAGCCACCGGGTTGGTCTAGTGGTAAAGTCGTCGCATCGTGACAGCTGATTTACAGAGACGAAGGTTCCGTGGTTCAAATCCTGGTAAAGGTATGTCACCGGATGGCGATATTAAGTGGTGAGGAAAAATCTTAAATTTTTGTTGGTCTTGAGAATTGAGTTTAATGTGTGTTTTTGCCGAGTTGGACAAAGTTGGTTGATGGCCCTAAAAAGGGCCGGTGAAATCCCTAAGGGATGGTCCTGAGAAGGATCGCTGTGTGGGTCTCGAAGGAGACAGGAGTAGGCAGCGCGTGGCTACGGCGAGAGCCGTGGCACAGATTGTGGGCTCTGAAAAGGGGCCTTAGTGAATTTGTTCTGAAGAATACTGTCGGGTTTGTCTCTGAAGAGACTGATGAAGGATGCGCGTAGCTGCGGCTGCGAGAGCTGCTTGCTGCAGCGTCAAGTCCCAAAACGTCGTCCTTCTTTCTCTCGTGGATGCAGTCGGTCGATCTAGGTTGGAGTTGCAGAGCGCAATCACAGTCGGCTCAGTGCAGTGCTCTTATATAAGTAACCATATGATAGGAGTGGTTACTAGGCCTCTGCATTGGCGACGAAGGTCTGTCGGCACACCGCCACAAGTTTGTCGGTACGCCGACAAAGGTTGGAAGAAGTACTGTCGGTCGGCCACACAGTAACTAACAAGAGAAGGAGGCGGCGGTGACAGGTAGTTAGTTACTTTTATATAGATTAGAATTCCAAATAGGCCTAGTGGTTACCGGTGTACTTTGATGGTTGGGGTTCAATTAACTATACTTCTTTAGGAATGGTCGGCCTGAGTCTGTATATTACTACTCCTCATCTACACGTCATACACATCCTCATCTCATTGGATACTGCTTATTGTTCTAAATTGAACATATTGCAACGTAGATTCTTAGGGATAAAAATATACGTTTTGAACGTAAAAACCATTGAAATTTGAAGTCATTTCAGATTATCTTACCGGAGTTGTGTGTTAGTAGAGATGTAGAATAAACTCCCCGAGCGTTTTCAGCGTTCAAAACACCCTCACTAATACAATAGAGTAAAAAATGAACGCCAAAGAAACTGTCAATAAAGAAACCTAACATAATATTTTTTGATAAATAAACTTTATTCCTACCAAAATATTACTTGCAGAAACTAAGGTAACATTTTGTTATTTCCTAAAAGGAAAGTTTGATTTGTTTATGTGGTTATAAAAAATATCAATACTGCCAACTGCACAAAACTAAAATATTTTACTCAATTTATATCCTCAGAAGAAGTTACAGAAATGACAAGTTTAAAAAACCATGATATACGAGTGTAAGATGTTTTTGTGAAGTTTACGTTGGATCATTTTTCTTAAAACTTTTTTATTTTTTAGCGTTCTATCTATAATATAAGTAAATCACAACAAATACCCCCCTGAAGACAAAAAATTGATTTTAAAGAAATTTTTTTGATTTACATGGTTTTATAATACATTTGACTCTCATTTAAAGAACTAATTGTTACAAAAATAAAATAAAATATGATAAATAAAATTTCTAGGAGAAATCTCTGAAGAGTTTGAAATTAAAACAGACGTAATGGACTGTCACCGGTTCTTTTGAACTGTGTGCTAGAGAAAGCCATTTAGAAATGGAAATGGACCTTGCCAATAAAGGATTGCTAGAGAACGTAATATAGTCATAGAGTGAGGGGGAAGTAGTCAATGGTTTTCTGTATTTCAGTGTGAAAAATTAAACTGGAGTGTTCATAATTTTTGAATGAATTATTAATAATTTTTCAGTAATTCCTCTCTAAGGAGCATATACCGAGCACAATTGTTAGAAATTTATGGAATACATAAACAGGACCCTTGTTGTAAACCCCACACAAATATGCAGATACCTCAATCAGATGGTTTGAATTCAAATATTATGGAAAGAGAAAGATTGAATTAACCGAACCGCAGTTGGTGTGAGATGGATGGCACAGATGACTGATGACATAGAATCTCAAAATAGTGATAGAAAATCAGTGGATTAATAAAATAGAGTGAGACGGGATCAGTTTCAGTTCACCATACCTATGACCTTTACCGTTATACATCCCTTCTAACAGCCCTAGGATATAATCCCTTTCCAAATAACTGATTTCTCCAATATCAGATATTTCTGATCGTCTGATTGGTTAGTTAGGGCTTTTTTAAACCCATTTTATCAAGCTTCCATTTCGAATTTATTTTAAATTGCGAGAAAAATCTTATAAAGGAATTCTAAATTTAATTTTACGCCCTTTTTCTTTTTCCCATTCTATCTAAAATATAGCAAATATATCTAAATACAGCTAGTAATAAATCTAAATATAGTAATGTATCTAAATATAAGAAAGTATTGCTAAAATGAAACATTTTATATACCTGGATTTCAAATATCTTCATTTTTCATGACCCCTGAAGCCAAAAAGTTGTTTTTCTTAGAAAAGTTTTCATCAGTATGTATAAGTTAAAATGAATTTCAAATGAGATTCGAACAAACAAAGGATTAAGACAGGGATGTGCTTGTTCCCTACCCTGTTCGTTATTTATTTGAATTAGATAATTAAACCACCGAGTTGGTCTAGCGGTAAAGCCGTCGCCACGAATCAGCTGTTTAACAGCTGATTTTCGGAGATGAAGGTTTCTGGTTCAAATCCTAGTAAAGGTAGTTACTTTTATGCGGATTTGAATTTTAAACAATGGTTACCGGTGTACTTTGATGGTTGGGGTTTACTGTACTCTCTCAGAAATGGTCGGCCTGAGTCTGTACTAGACTACACCTCATTTGCACCTCATACATATTATCATCCTCACATCTGATTGTCTCATCACGCGGTCTTGGGTTCGAATCCCACTCGGGCATGGCATTTTTTCATACGTTACAAAAAAATTCATTTCATCCTTCACCGTCTGCATTAGCAGCAATTTGCAAAACAGTCGGACGTTAAACCAAAAAAAAAAAAAAAAAAAAAAAAAAAAACATCTGATTGGGTGATGGGGTTGCTTATTGTTCTTAAATTGAACAGATTGCAACGTATACACATTAGGGATTAGCCTAAAAGAAAAACCAGATAATTAACTGCTTGGCAGAGAAAAAAATCTGGTGTGAAACAATCACAGACTTTCTCTTGCCAATGTATTTCATGAAAAATATAAGTTAATTAGTAAACAATGTAAAATGAAAAACAAAAAATAATTTTAATCATGAGTGAATGACGCAAAATGAAAATCAACCTCCGTTGGTCTTAAAAACAACTAATTGACGTTAAACTAGGGTCTTTTTTAGAGCATGTTTTCCTAAAATGCATTTATTAAGGCTACCTCGTTTACATACCTGTATATCATCTTAAAAAAACAATTTTAACACAAGCACAGCCCCAAGAATTTCACCAGACATGGGTATCACTCTATATTGTGGAGCATAAAAAATGTAGTAAATGAGCTGATTTTTTAAAAATTTGGGCCTCGAAATGTAGTTTTCTGGTGAATACTCGATTTCGAAAAATCAAAATGAAAACAATACTTTCCTTCCCTATATGTTCATATTGGGGAAGAGAAAGTAAATTACTGAAATAAAACAAAATTATACCCGGGTGGAACCGGGATGGGGTAGTTCTGATATATATATGTGTGAGAAAAATGAAACTAACACGGATAATGGAAAAATGTTTTCGTAGAAGCGCAACAGTTGTCCAATAAAAAAAACAAAAAGGGCTTTCCAGATGTGCCAAATATTACTCTTGGTTAACAAACTGACGGTTTATTAAATTCTAATTACTAATTATTAAATCCTCATTAATTTCTTGATAATAGCCTTCTCCGTAGCACAGTGGTTAGAGTATTAAATTGAAAAGCGGAAGCAATCAATTCCTGGCTAGTATCTGGACAAGTAAACAAGTTAAAAATCCACCGTTTCATAACCTCTGTTTGTTACTAATTAGCAAGCTGTTGACGCGACATGAATAATTTTCTAAGATTTCTACAAATATTTAGGCCACTTTCTTTTGCCGTATATATAGGAAATATAACACAGTTTTCTTCATTTCTAGGAAAAATCTCCGAACAGTTTAAAATTAGAACTGGCGTTAGGCAGGTTGATGAACTGTCACTAGTTCTTTTTAATTGTGTCCTGGGAAAAGTTATGCAGGAAAGGGAAACGGAGCTTACCAATAAAGGATTATTAAACCAAGTACGCATTGGAGAACCAAAGAATGGCATAAGGATAATCTGTCTTGCTTTTGCATTCGATCTAGTAGTCGTTCCTAGAGACACGGAAACAGTAATAGAACAAATCAACGTGTTAAAAGAAAAAGCAGGACTACAGATTTCCTTACAGATTTTCCCAGTTCGAGAAAACTAAATACATAACGAATATTAAAACAGCCCTGCGTCACTTGAAGACATTATATGGAAAAATTGCTTCAAGTACCTCAGGGGAGATAATAACTAAAGACCAACGTAAAGGAAGGGAACTACAACCAACGAGGAAAGATAGCTTGTGGACACCGAGAAACTCATCGCTTGTTTGAGAAGAAAGGCCTGTCAAGACAAGCCAAGATTAGACATTATAATAATGTTGTGTGTCTGTACGCGAGTGAGTGCCTTAGAATGACCGGGAAGGTTGGTCTAAGAGCAGCAGAGAAATTTGAGAGAAAGGTCTTCCGAAGGTAATGGGTCCGAAGATAGTAGACGGACAATATAGGTTACGAGATCGAGAAGAACTGTACAAGGAAATGAACAATTAATGGAAACGATTCAAAAAAGAAGACTAAAATTCTACAGACTCCTGTAAAGAATGGATAACAGCTCCCAGTCTCACGAGATTCCATTAAAAAACGCAAGATTGTCGACTAATCGGAACAGTAGAATTTAAAAATGTTATTTGAAACTCGTTTATAAGATTTATAAGCGAAATAATTCTCAAAAATAAACACACGTTCATCTTTGGAAAACTTCATTGTTGACACAATAGAGACGAACGGATACTGGAATAGTACCGGTACACAGGAACGACATGTTTATTGGTACAAGCTGTTAACGTTGAATACAGTGTTGCCAACTGACACGAAAGAGACATGATATTTACCTATGCGTTACTTTTACCTTATTAATGTTACGGTTGCGACCCCTTTTGAAATATCCGTTACAACCATTGTTCTATCTCTTCATTCCTGCTTCCATTAACTGTACAAAATGCGTATACTGTCAATAACAGGCAGATGGAGTGTTAAATTATTTGCACTCGATCTGCTAGTTCCAGGGCTACAAAACATATTTCTGTTTCTTATCACATGGTCAATTATATGGCTGAACTATTTAAGAACAGAAGAGGTAGAGGTGTAAAAGACACTAGTCAGAGTTATCTCCTCTGAAAGTAATGAACTTCATTATACAGCCAGACCATGTGATGAATGAAGTGAAGGCGTCATTTGCAGGGTGTAGAGTATATGCTTTTCAGAGGGCCTGGCATGCTGATAAGCATAGTACTTTTGTACTTAGTGAGGAAGGAGATAACCACTTCACTCCTCGTTTTACTTAGTAAAACCTCTAGAGGTTCAAACCAGTCGTTCGGCTGTTGACCTAAACAACAACTTAAAATGGACGCGAACAAGATCTCATAAATGACGTGTCAATAACTACACTCTCTGTCAAAAACTAATCTCTGTTAATTTCCAAATTCGCCTATTTCTTTTACATTTTTGTAAAACTTAAATTCTGATGAATAAGTTTATTAATAAGAGCGAAACCGTACTAGCTAGGCTTCATCAACTCAAAAAGTTGTACCTACAATAAAAGCGGAACTAAATAAAAAGCTGGGCTCGCACTTTGATGGGCTACAAAGAGTTTTCATTTAGTAATTTTATTTCTGCTGAAAACAATATTTTTTCCAATTCAAAGCCCCATAACTTTTTCATCGGTTAAAACCCAACAATATTGTGACACTTATCCCTAAGGTCCGTTTCGGGACCTGGATAAATTAAATAATTAACACACTAATATTTAAAATTACAAGTGTTTATTACAACTAAGAATTACAATTAAATAATTGACTACAATCTACAAGTATATTACAATGAAACTACTTAATAAATAACAAACTTATTATGCTATAATTAACTAATACAATAAATAACTTAACTAATTTACTCAATACTACGTACAGAAATGACACAGAATAAAATACAAGTTAAACAATAACCAGCTATTCGCAGTACCGTTGACCTATTCTAAGGTACTGGAGTACCTGTATGCACTATCGAATACGCTCACTCAATCATAGACAAAATATGTAAACTAACTCTGGACCATGAACAACCCGGCACTTTTATAGGTGGGCTAATAGAGAGTTCGAGAAAAGACAGAGATTTTCAATATAATAATAAAATTCAAAATCCTTCTGGCGGCTTCTGGATAAATCTTAACGACTGTAAACAAACTATGATTGAATAGAAGGTGTTATAATAAGGTCAATTATCTAAATAGGTACCCACCCGGCTCTCACAATACCGAGTGACAACAAAAGCCAGGGCTACCGTTACTATAAAAGACCGTTTATACAACACATAATATTTAACTACTTCTTGGAAAACGCTATTTGTTTCCCTTGTTATTTACGTTAACCATTTTAATCTCTTAGTCTTCCTCGAACATTCTCGAACCCATATTCCCTTTAGATATTGTCACAATATTATTTTATAATACTTCATCATACACAACATTCTTCGTACTTATACAGTAGTGGTGGGAGATAAATGAACGCAACGGCATAGTTGCCGACAGTGTCTCTTCGTTCAGTTTTATAATTAAAATTATTTTTCAACTTGAAAAAGTATGCGCTGACGTACGGTTTATAACTGAAATTCTTCAGTTTTCTTGGTCACTGGTGAAGGCACTAATTCGATAACTTCAAAGGTTATGAAGATTCCTAAATTTTTTTATTTTTCGGTAGGATTTTCAGAGAAAAACAAATGTTTGAGAATTTTCAGAAAATCTATATGGCAATAGCTTTCACACAATAGAAAAATTATTAAAATCGGGCCGGTAAAACTCTAGAAATAGCTATCACAACAAAATATTATGCCATTTTATAATAATTTACTGATAGTTATTTTATTTCTGTTTCAGGCAACGTCCAAATACTGTGATGGTGACTATTTGTAAGTACAGAAATTTATTTAAATGTGGTATTTGTTAATTTCAGTTTGTATTTACTCGGTAAAAGTTAAATTTCATAAAATTATTTACTTTCTGTGTTCATGTAACGTCTGGCCATAAATTAATTATTAGCAACTGCGATCGTTAATTCAAACTTTTCCTTCTGTAATTTTACTTTCTCTTGCCCTATATGGAATATAAAGGGAAGGAAAATATTGTTTTCATATCGATTTTTGAGTTTTCGCCGGATATACAAGTTTTCAGGCCCACTGAACTCAAAAAACATGTTTCTAGCGATTGGTCTGTTGAAACGAAACTTATGTTAGATACCATTAGAGGACCGGACACGAACATTTTCATAAAAATTGGTCTACTTGAAGTAGTTTATTCGTGCAAGCTTTCATTTTTTTGTGATTTTCGAAAAAAAAGCCTTCGAATTTTTTTAAAATCGCCTCTTTTACTACATTTTATTCTGTACAAGATAAGATAAGGGTTATATCTGCTGAAATTCTTGGGGTGACTGTGCTCTCGTGGTAAATTTTTTTTAAAGTTTGTTGCTTTAATTTGAATTTTTTTTTGAATGATGATGCCTACATAAACCTTGGGTTTGTAGATAGGCAGTGATGTAAGATTATTTACAACATAAAAAAAAATGCCAGAACTGATCGGTAAAAGAGTATTTTAGGGCAAACTTGTGTAATTATAAGTAAAATTGTAAAACATTAAAAACCTACAACTTTTGTTTCAAGAATTTTTTTGTAAAACGCTTAGTTTAGCGTAATTAGTGATTTTTCTGAATTTGTTTCATCAAAAATTGTAAAACTGGGATTTTTATAGTATTGTGGCCTTAGTATACACTTAACAACAAATGTGTAGATGTAATTAAAGTTGTAAAAAATAAAAAAAAAACATCTACGACTTCTATTTCAAGCATTTTCTTCTACAGAGCCTAGTTTAGCGTACATTATTGATTTTCCGTATTTTTAAGCCAAACAAAGGTTAATTATTTACATTTCACTCATTATTAAAATTAGGTTATGTTTTTCATTTTATATTGTTTACTCTTGATTAAATGTAGGGTTATATTGTTCATTGTTTACATTGGTAAAAAATTTGCGTGTGTGTTCACACCAAATTTTTCATTTTATTCATTATTGAATCAGTATTATTCAGTTTACTCATTATTGAACATAGGGTTGTATTGTTGATTATTTGCATTGGTAAAAGAAAGTCGTGTGAGTGTTTCACACCAAATTTTTTTCGTATAGTGCCAATTTCAGACAACGTGAAGTTACTTAAGACGTTTCTGGAATTTCTTTTTGCAGCCCACACTTTCAGAATGTTTCACTGTAGGCGTTTTCTCTTTTCTTTCGTCCAACCAGTGTAATATTTTTATTTATTTATTTATTTATTTAAAGTCACATCAACAGCTTGGTCATTAGCGACTATAGTGGGTCATGGAACGTTGGGTTGTGACTTGTTAGCATTTCCAGACCCTAGCCGGGAATCGAACCTGGGGACCTCCGCGTGGAGTGTAATATTTTGCTCTTCGTGGAATTCCTTAAAGTTAGTAATCAGTTGTCTAAATTTTGTTCTGTTCATTATGTTTCCACGGGTTATTCCAATTTTTTCAATACTCTTAAATTAAAATATATGAACCAGAAAAAAGTAATTTACGTCTTACCTCTCAATTTACTTTCTCTTGCCCTATATGAATCAAGGAAGTATTCCTTCAAAAAAGAAAGAAAGGAAGTATGAAGGAAAGTTGAAGGAAGTATGAGGAAGGAAAGTATTTTTTCTTGTCAATGTTTCGAAATCGAGTTTTCACCGGATGTACACATTTTTAGGCCCTCTGAGCCCCAAAAATATGTTTTTAGCGATTGGTCTGTTGGTGAACAAAATATCTGAAGGATGTAATAGACTACGAAGTTAAAACTTGGAACTTAAGTTAGACACCATAAGGGATCTTACACGAATATTCTCAATTAAATCACTCAACCGGAAATGAAATAGTTCATTCGTGCGATTTTTCATGTTTTTTTTTTAAATTCTGACAAATGTCTCCTAAAATTTAAAAAAATTAGTCTCATTTACTAAATTTTTTATGTTCTACACGATAGGGTAAGAGCCATGTTTGCTAAAATTCTTGTGGGCTGTACTTCTGTGCTAAAACTTTTTTTAAGATTCCAATCTGAGTATTCTTTTTAGAGCAAAAGCGTAAATAATGAAGTTGTAGATAATTAATCACTTAGCCTACAACTTTATTTAAAACATTTTTTTTACAACGTTTATTTTACCGTCAATTAGTGGTTTTTTGTATTTTTCTCAACAAAATAGGTCCTAGCATACATTTTTTAACAGAAATACTGTGAAATTACACTCAAAGGATAGTAAAAAGGGTAAAGGATAAAATAAATTTTCATTTATCATATTTAACACTTCCATATCTTATTTTTTATTTTTCGTTTGAAAAATAAAATATGAATAAAATCAATTTGTAAATGTACACGTGTTATAAAATAGTAAACATTTTTTTCTGTATATGCAGTATTTTTAAAAATAAATGTAGATTGTCTGTTTTACGAAAATCGGCAATAATTTTGCTTCAGGTTGTCCGATTTTCGCTATTCCAGTTTTAAAAACATTTTCCTATAAAGTGAAAAATTAATAAATTATGAATAGGCCTGTAAAGCTATTTTTTTATCATTTTTTGAACTAGCCTACAATTTTCCCGTTTTTTATAAGGAAATTATTAAAAATTATTTAAAATTAGTCTTTTCATTAGTCGGTTTTGAAGCAGGAAAATTATATTAAAAATCTGGTGTGAAACGCACAACTTTTTCTTGCTAAAGCAAATATTAATTAACAATATAACCTAATATTAGTAATAAAACATTAGAAACAAACAAAAAATACTAACCTAAAAAAACGTAAACTTATTTTTATCATGAGTGAATGATGCAAAATTAAAATCAACCTGTTTGGCTTAATAACACGGAAAATCACTCTTTACCGCTAAAGTAGGGTCTATAGACAAAAATTCTTAAAATAAAAGTTGAAGATCTTTTTATTTCCTGTAAATTTAATTATATACACTTTTGTCGTAAAATGCAAACTAAGGCTTAAATATTAAAAAATCGATTTTTTACACATTTTCATAAAACAGACCAGAAAATCACTAATTACCGCTAAACCAAGTGTTATAAGAAAAGTTTGAAATAGAAGTTGTAGGCTTTAAATTTTCTACAACTTTATTATATAGTACATTTTCGCGCTAAAATGCATATTAAAGCCGCAATCTTTAAATAACCATTTTTTACCAGAAAACAGCCTTCCCAAGAATTTCAGCAGACATGGCGCCCTACCCTGTCTTGAAGAGCATAAATAATTTAGTAAACGAGGCGATTTTAAAAACCGTCGTAGAAGCCGTTTTTGAGAAAATCGCAAAAAAGTGAAAAATGACATGAATAAACTACTACTACTTCTGGTTGACCGATTTTCATGAAAATGTTTGTGTCGGGTCCGGTGGTAGTATCTAAATTAAGTTTCAAGTTTCAAGTTCGTACGATGTTCCGATCTTGATATTCTGTTCACACACACACACACACACACACACACACACACACACACACACACACACACACACACACACACACCCACACAGACCAATCGCTAAAACATGTTTTTTTGGGTTCAGGGGGTCTGAAAACGTGTATATCCGGTGAAAACTCAATTTCGAAAAATCGATACGAAAACAATTCTTTCTTTCCTATATATTTATACAGGCAAGAGAAAGTAAAAATAAGACGGTTCAGTCTGACAAAATAGGCTGATTTGTGCTGTTTTTTTAAAAAATTTATCTACGAGTTATAAACTGCCTTCGTATAGTAACACAGGGAGATAAAGTGTTGCAATCGACAAAGGTAGATTTTCACCTCTTGAGGGAATTTATTCATCAGTATTAAGTTCAATTCAGGTAGTCTGAACCAAAAACCTTTGACATTCTCATCTGAGCGTCCCGGATTTCACTTTAATTGTGTCACTTTACTTTCCTATTAATATTTTTAAAATTTTCTTAAGTTGGTAATAGTCTTCGTAAGGTACTTCGTTTTAAAATTTTAGTAGATTCGTTATTATTTTTTTAAATTTATTTACGTCACTTTTTAACATCAAGCTACGAGCACGTTTTTGTCGGTCAGAGTTGCAAGGTTTCCGTCGGCATCTTATTACGGTACGCGGAATCGTTATAGTTAATTACACGATTTTGTATATTTAATATTTTAAGTCACGGTCATCCGATATTAATTTTGTCGATTCGAGCATCGAACCAGAGATATCCAGTTTCGAGGCAGAACCAGTGCACCTATCGACTCGATCCAGGTAGGAGAACCAGCTGTTCGAGAAGTCTTTGGCCCTAGAGGGTCAGATTTAATCGCGGATTTCGTCTTCGTCACCCGGCAGGCTCCAGGAGGGCTGTCACGGATCTGCGTCATCTCCACCCACGGTCTTATTCAGGAGGAGATCCATCGAAGCACATCATTTCCCGGCACATCAACGAACAAAACCCTAACAAACCTTTTATTTAACCGAGTAAAGAGCGAAGTTATTCTCTAATATTCAAAAATATTTTTTTGAACTTTATTAGTTTTTTAAACTATCATTTTATAAAAAAAAGTCTGCACTTTTCAAACCAGCCGTTGCAAATTAGTTTGCCATATTACACAGTCTGTGGTTACGACGATCATGTTCTACTGTTATTATTTTCCATTGATTGAATTTATATAAAACTAAAATATTTTAATCATTAATTATTACTTGTATTCTAAAATTATGTTAATTCCATGCGTTAAAAATAAGGTATTGTGGCGCCTAGAAAATTTTAAACGAATAAATTAAATGAACTAATAAATGAATTAAAAAAATTTCCAAATCAGAAAATCTTATTTTTGATTTATTTTAACACTAATTTAAGAATTATTGATATAAAACAAAATTTTATCAAGGTGTAGCTGGGACGAGAAGCTATTAGAACAATACATTCCTATAATCATTGTCACCACTACTTTTTAACTTGTGTATAGAAGAGGCTATAAATAAAGTGAAGGAAAAATTTGAAGCAGGAATAAAAATCCAAGGAGAAATAATAAAAATGCTGAGGTTCGCCGATGATATCGTAGTATTAGCTGAGACAAAGAAAGAACTACAGAGTGATTTTTAGTCCTGTTACCCAATTTTTAATGTAATTTATGAAAGGGAATGTAATTGTAATAAAAAATGTATTTGTTACTTACGAAAGAGATTTAATAAAAAGCTATCATTACTTACATAATTGTTAAAGAATATGCTCAAAATGCCCGCCCCTTACGGTTATACACGCTCGGACTCTTTTCAGTATATTAGCAGAAACCGTTTTAAGAGTTGCATTGGATACATTCATGATTAAGTCTGCAATATTGACTTTAAGTTCATCAATAGTTTGAGGATTGTTTTTGAAAGCCTCGGAATTAATGTAACCCCACAAAAAGTAGTCAGGAGATGTGAGGTCTGGGGACCTTGGAGGCCATAAGCCCTTGCGTATAATTCGACCACCAAAGAACTCTTGCAGAAAATCTATGGTTTCTCGAGACGTGTAGCATGTAGCGCCGTCTTGCTGAAACCAGCAATACCATTCTTGAGGTTCCAGGAGGAACACAAATTGGCGCACAATATTCCTGTATACTTCACCATTTATTGTCTGTTCGAAGAATATGGGTCCGACTATACGGTGATGAGATATCGCACACCACACACCAATTTTTACAGGATGCAAAGATTTTTCTTTTAAAGCGTTAGGATATTCACCCGCCCAAAGTCGAGTGTTTTGACTTTTCACATAACCGTCAAGATGTACCCAAGCTTCATTATTAAAGAACACTGTGTTTAAAACTTCGATTCCGTTGTCATTTACAAAAGACCTTAACCAGCGGCAATATTGCAATCGCTTGTTTAAATCTGGAGGCTGAAGCTCTTGGACTAATCGTACGGGATTCAGATACAATTTTAATTTTTTAGCAGTTTTCTGAACACTCGAATATAACAAACCAACTTGCGAGGAAAGTTTTCGTAAACTTTTTTATGGAGAATTGAGCAATCTTGTTTTCACATTCTCTAAAACGTTATCTGTCAAGGGTGGTGGTGGACCACTACGTTTTCAGTCGCAAACACTGCCTGTCTCTCGAAATCGGTTTGTTAGCCTAAAATTGACATTTTTCTGGTGGAGGAACACCAACAAATTTAATTTGAAATGATTCTTGTATACTCACGTACGATTTCGTAGTAAAATTTTTTTAAGAATGAAAACCTGTTGTTCTAGGGTAAAAGACATTCTGTTCGTAACATGACCGGAAACTGCACAAAATTTTACACAACTCAAAGAGAATCAACTCACACTGCCGTATCTATACCGGTTGAGTAGGCTTACCAACTTCTTGTCACAAAGCAAAGTTTCCCTTTCTTGAAAAAAATTACCGGATACTAACAATTGGGGAACAGGACCAAAAAATCACTCTATGGATAATATCTAAATGGAATGGATGAGATCATGAGAAAGCATTACTTCATGAAAATTAATAAGAACAAAACGAAAGTGTTGTGCAGCAGCAAGAGTGGTTTAGAAGAGATAGGTAAAAGTAGGCAACAAAAAGATAGAGGAAGTTCGGGTATTCTGCTATCTAGGGAGTAAAATAACGAAGGATGGTAGAAGCACAAGTGATATCAAAAGTAGGATTGCTCAAGCTAGAAAAGCCTTTGAAATTAAAACAGCTTACTGTCTACAAACATTGATTTAAAGATAAGGAAAAATTTCTAAAAACACTATGTTTGCAGTGTAGCATTATACGGGAGTGAAACGTGGGTGATAGGGGCTGTAGAAGGGAAGAGGATAGAAGCTTTTGAAATGTAGTGTTATAGGTTAAAGATTAGGTGGGTGGAGAAAATAAGTAATTTAGAGGTTCTTAGACGAATATATGAAAAAAGAAGTATATGGAAATATCTTAACAGAAGAAGGAATAGGCGAGTGGGGGATATCTTAAGACATCCAGGTATTGGTCTATCAATAATGGAGGGTAATATTGAGGCAGTGAATTGTAGGGGGAGGCAAAGGTTAGAATATTTTAAGCAAATTACAGAATATGTAGGGTGTTACAGGTATGTTGATGTGAAGTGATTTGCGCAAGATAGAATAGCTTGAAGAACTGAATCAAACCTGTCGAGAGATTGATGGCAAAAAAAATCCTATAATACACCGCGTTTATCAGGTACAAAAAATCATTTTCCTAAAATCGTCGTATCACCAATTTAAAGTTACTTGCTGTGACCTAAATTATTAAGAAGATAAAAAAATAATGACCTACTTAAAGTTAATCTTAACAAGAACGGATTCGCCCATTGGGAAATGAATATATAGAGAATACTAGAAGATGAACTTGTTCCACAAATAGAGAACCATTGGGCTAGATAAATCATAAGGACAAATGTTAACTTCTCAGAGTAATTCACAATTTGTAATTAACATTCCCATAAGAAACGCTATAACGTTTAATTAGTGTTTGTGTACATTGCTTTGAAATCTGTGTTGTTACTAGTTTCTGTATTGTATGGATAATTTAATCTTTTCTCCAATTAATCTAAACTGTACAAAGTTCTTAATTAATAATCGTAATTAAACCTTCGACGCGTTTTACCGTAATAGTACGCTGTTTAAAAGTAGGTTTTAACGTCGTTTTGCCGTAATAGTACGCTTTGTGTACTGCAGTAGTCCGATACGTTGGTGCTCTCTGATACTCTACCGAAGCTGTCGCTCTTCACCTGTACCTTATTGGTACTACAACAGAAAACATACTAAAAAATTGATAATGCGATTGTGCCAATTGAAGACTGGAAAATAGTTCCCCATCCAACTACCTCATTGTGGTAGTTTAAGCAGGGTCAGGATAAGTATCGATGTACAGTAGTGGGAGAGGCAAAAAAAGTTCAAGCAGAGCAAACCTAGTCTACTTCTTTTTAATTGTAAAAGATGGTTTGTTTTAAGATTGCGTCCTTGATGTGCATTTTTGGGCAAAAGAGTTATTAAAGTAGTTGAAAATTAAAAAATTGGGTGTGAAATACTCACATGACATTCTCTTGCCAATGTAAATAATAACCCATATAACCTATGTTTAATCAGAAGTAAAACAACGAAAAATGAAAACCATTACCTAGTTTTAATCATGAATAAATGGCGCTAAATTAAAAGCAATTTCTGTTGAACCTACAAATACGGAAAATCGCTAATTGACGCTGAACTAAGCTCTGCGGAAAACCTGTTTGAATAAAAGTGGGTAGCGGTTTTAATTTCTTAAAACTTTGATTATTAATATGTAGTAGCCTACACACTTTTTTCGTAAATTACATACAAAGGCCGCATTCATAAAAATATCAATTTTCCGATTTGGATGAAAAATAAATTGTATGAATATATTTCGGGAAGGAAAGTATTGTTTTCATATCGAATTTTTAAAATGAATTTTTCACCTGAAATACATGTTTTAATGTCCCCTGAACCTAAAAACATGTTTTAAGCGATTGTTGTGGTCGTGTACGCGAACAGAATAGCGTACTAAGTTGAAACTTGGAACTTAAAATTAAATACCACTAGGGGACCCGACAAGAATATTTTCATCAAAATTGGTCAACCGAAAGTAAGTTTATTCGTGGAGTTTTTAACTTTTTTGAAATTTTCTCAAAACGGCTCGTATGGGGCTGTGTTCTCGCTGTAAAATTTGTTTTTTAAGTTAATATGTATTTTAGAGCAAAAGTGTAATATAAAAAATGTAGAAAATTATAAAGGCCACAACTTTTGTTTTAAACATTTTTATTTTTACAGCGCTAAATTAGCCGTATTAGTGATTTTTAACATTTTCTTTTTGAAATCGGTAAAAAGGAGGGGTTTTTTGAGATTGCGGCCTTGGGATATTTTACAACAAAGGTAGGCTTATATACAGTACAACTTAAGTTAAAAAAATCTGGTGTGAAACACTCACACAGCTTTCTCTTGCCAATGCAAATAATTAACAATAAACCTAACATTAGTAATAAAACATTAGAAATTAAAAAAAATTAACCTAAAAAAATATAATCTTATAATCATGAGTGAATGATGGAAAATGAAAATCAACCTCAGTTAGGCCTAGGCTTAAAAATACGGAAAATCACTCTTTCACGCTAAACTAGGCTCTGTAGAGAAAATGCTTTGAATAAAAGTTGTAGATCTTTTAATTTCCTATAAATTTGACTTTATACACTTTTGTTTTTAAAATGCATACTAAAGCTGAAATTTTAAAAAAAATCGATATTTTTTACACATTTTCGTGAAAAAAATACGGAAAATCACTCTTTCTCGCTAAACTAGGCTCTGTAGAGAAAAGTGTTCAAAACAAAAGTTGTAGATCTTTAAATTTCCTATAAATTTGATTATATACACTTTTGTCGTAAAATGCATGCATGCTAAGGCTGAAATCTTAAAAAATTGATGTTTTTACACTATTTCGTGAGAAAAAACAGAAAACCGCTAATTACCTCTAAACTAAGCGTTATACAAAAAAATGTCTGAAATAAAAGTTGTAGAATTTTAAATTCCCTAGATTTTTTATTTGATAAATTTTTGCGCTAAAATGCATATTAAAGCCGTACTTTTTAAAAAAAATTTTTTACGTGAAAACAGTCTCACCAAGAATTTCAGTAACCATCATGGCGCCTACCCTATCTTGTAGAGCATAAAAAATTTAGTAAACTAGGCGATTTAAAAAAAAATCTTAAGACCAGTTTTGAGAAAATCGCAATAAAGTAAAAAATTATACTACTTCCGGGAAACCGATTTTGATGAAAATGTTCGTGTCGGGTCCTCTAGTGGTATCTAACTTAAGTTTCAAGTTTCAAGTTCGTACGATGTTCCGGTATTGAGATATTCTGTTCACACACACACACACACACACACACCCACCAATCGCTAAAATATGTTATTTGACGCACTCTGATATGTGTGAACGTGTATATCCGGTGAAAACTCGATTTCGATAAAATCGACATGAAACAATACTTCCTTCCTACATATTCATATAGGCAAGAGAAAGTAAAAATTAAAACTGTGACGGTCGTAGATCGGTGACGCTCGCGGAGGTGGATGACACGGCGTCATGTCGTCCAACGGACACGCAATCTTCTTCCCTCGCTGAAATGCGGCGATGACTGCTTCGTCAGGACCCGGTGGGCACAACGCTTGGTTGAGGGACCGCTGTGGACATCTCTTGCGGCAGCGGATGATGACGGTTACGGTATCGGGGTCGGCGAGCGGAAGCATCATCTTCTTCCCTGCAGGGTTGTCGATGGGTCCTTTGTCGGAGTCCCGGAAGCTGCGTGCCGATGGTCGATATCAGGTTGGAACTGTCGAGTGGAATGACGATCCGAGTCCGAGTTCTGGAAAGAATGAACGTGCGCTTGGGATGACGACGTCGTGGCTATTGACACCTTATCGTTCGAGGAACAGGATAGGAAGATGTTGCGATTTGGGTTACCAGAAGTTGTTAGGGAAAGATAGGCATAGAATCGGGTTTGTCAGACGGGCAGTTGGGGGAAGGAACCTTGTTCTAGAAGTCAGGGTAAGTTATTATATTTTCAGGAGTATGGAAAATTTAGAGCAAGCCGTGGAATGGCAGTTCCATTTTGACTTCTGGGAGTCGTGGTGTAAATTTCTCAAACGGTTGACTGTATAGACTGTAGTTGTCGTGTAGGTTACAGGGATGACGATCGGGTTAATGCAGTGCTCTTGTATAGTAACCAGAGGACAGCTAATAGCCCTCTGCATTGCCAGAAAAGGTTGGTCAGCCTTGTCGGAAGTATTGTCGGCATGTCGAAATCTTTTCGGCGGCAGCACAGTAGATAATAAAAGGGGTTGATGTTGACTATACTTTTTACAATGTGGGTAAAAGTATGACTTAAACGGTAACATAAACAATTAATTATAACTAATTATATATTTTGTTTGTCTTTTGTTCATGATAGCTGCACTCCCCCAAAAGAATGCTGCGCACTGGGATGTTGCTACCTGGTCTCACCGCCCCCGCCAAACCTGTTCAACCATTGGTATCTTTGGTAAGTCAAGAAATTTACAAAATTTTATAAATTTTTTTGAACACCAACTTCGCGATACTTCATTTAGCAGTTATAAAACACCTAAAATTTTCTACCAGACAATATGAATAGCTTACGCTGCTTATAAACTGATAAATATCACCAAACCCCTGATCAAACATCCAACAAATCCGATTCCACAAAGTAATCTTGCACTTAAAATTATTGGAAAATGAGTACCCAGAAAAGGTATATTTTGATTTAAATTTTCTGGAACGACCTTCTTAAAAATAAAAAATTTCATCGTTAAAAAACTATTAAAGTCAACCCCCATTTCTTGATTTTGTTTCATCTTTTGATTTTGTTTCGTATATTATTATTATTAGTATAAAATAATAGTTAGGACGCATAATGGCTGAATGAACTCGACAGCCGGAGCCGAAGCCTTGCTACTGCTGGTTGCCTATGATACAGCATTAATAATACATTAATTATTAATGTATTATTTCCTAGATAATGTATTCTGTTGATTGAAAAAGTGTGTATCATTAAATAAAATAAATAAATAAATATTGAAATGCCATTTCTGTCAGTGATAATTATTGAAGACCTTAATGTGGGAAGGTGCTGTGTAACAAAACTAGTTTTGAAATGATGCGGATAAAGTTCTAAGGCTTTGATTTTTTATGAAAAATCACAATGTGACTGTGATAGCGTCATAACTTATATTAGCTTCACACTTTTTTTTATAGTAGACTAAACAAAAATAGAGTAATTTAATTAATTGATAAAATACAATATAATATAAATTATTCTTGTATAAATATAGAAAGAATTATGTACTTCAAATATTTTATTTTCCCATTACGTTACAAAAATCATTACAATACCATGTTAATTTCTTTAATTATGACTTTAAAAGTCTAAAACTGTTTATATTAACTTGTGGTGGGAAAATTAATCTACCCAACTATGGTTTCCTATGTTCAAGGGTAGATCAATTTAGTGCTTCTGTCTTTATTTTCTACTACTACGGTAATGTATTAGCATTTTAATTAAAATTAGTTTTTAATTACTTAAATACTAATTAAAATACTAAAAATTTTTGAAATAGTGTGCAATAGTAGGCCAATATGTATACACGAAAACAAGACAAAAAACACAAATAACAGTTTGAAATATGCAAATAAAAAAATATTATTTACAACTAGAAAAACTAATTCTCGGATTGGTAGACCAGCTCACACAATTATTGGATCCCTGGTGTAACGATTGTTTCTACAGCTTCTCTCCTACTTCCATTAGCCACATGTTTGCTGGTTTTTACTTTCTCTTACCTTATATGAATATATAGGGAAGGAAAATATTGTTTTCCAATCAATTTTTTTAAATTAAGTTTTCAACGGATATACTCGTTTTCAGGCTTCCTGAACCCGAAAAACATGTTTTTAGCGACCGGTGTGTGTGTGTGTGTGTGTGTGTGTGTGTGTGTGTGTGTGTGTGTGTGTGCAAAATATCTTAAGAACGGAATACAGTAGCCTACTGTCTGTTTGTAACTTGATGGCATCTGGCAGAGGGGAGCAATATGTGGAATGTAAAGCCATTTCAGAAAACATTTCTAATTTTTGTAAGGAACTTTATAAAAAATGTAATAAAATTATTTTGAAAACACACGCTTAATGAGCTAATGTGTAATTTAGTAAAGGTTTTGTTTTTGAAGAAAACCCCGTATTTTTTCAAATACATTGTCATTGTTCAACAACTATTTCACAGATTAACATAATATGTGGCAGGTTTGTTCTGTAATAATTATGGAAAACAAAGATGCAATAAACTTTAACAGTTTTTTCTTCAAAAACAAAACTATTACTATATACGCCGGCCGCATTGGCGTAGTTGGTAATGTGCTCGCCTCTCATCATGCGGTCCTGAGTTCGAATCTCACTCAAGCATGGCATATTTTTTTATACGTTACAAAAAATCATTTCATCCTCGCACACTTACACCCCAACGTCGTCGCTAATGACCTTGCAGTTGATGCGACATTAAATAAATAAAAAAAAAACTATTACTAAATTATACATTATCTCATTACGCGTGTTTTTTGAAATAATTTTATAGAACAAAACACATGCAAAATACAGTGTTTTTTTTTGAAAAAATACGTCATTTCCGACAAGTGTTAGTTACTTAAAAAAATTAGAAAATTTTTCTGAAATGGTTTTACAATTCGCATATTGCTTCTCTCTGCTGGAGGCCATCAAGTTATGTACAGACAGTACGAAGATGAAACTTGGAACTTCTGTCCATTGTTTACGGCTTTTAATTTTTACTTTCTCTTGCCAATATGAATATATAGGAAGGAAAGTATTGTTTTCATGTCGATTTTTCGAAATCGAGTTTTCACCGGATCTATACGTTTTCAGACCCCCTGAACCCAAAAAACATGTTTTTAGCGATTGGTCTGTGTGTGTGTGCGTGCGTGTGTGTGTGTGTGTGTGTGTGTGTGTGTGTGTGTGTGTGTGTGTGTGTGTGTGTACAAAATATCTCAAGAACGGAACATCGTACGAACTTGAAACTTAAAACTTAAGTTACATACCCTTACCGGACCCGACACGAACATTTTCATCAAAATCGGTCAACCGGAAGTAGTAGTTTATTCGTGTAATTTTTCACTTTTTTGTGATGTTCTCAAAAACTGGTCCTACGATTTTTTTTAAAAATCGCCTGGTTTACTCAATTTTTTATTCTCTACAAGATAGGGTAGGCATCATGTGTGCTGAAATTCTTGGTGAGGGTGTTTTCTCGTAAAAACGTTGTTTTTTTAAGATTACGGCTTAAATATGCATTTTAGCGCAAAACGTTATATAATAAAAATTGTAGAGAATTTAAAATCCTATAACTTTTATTTTAAACAATTTTTTGTATAACGCTTAGTTTAGCGGTAATTTGTGATTTTCTGTTTTTCTCTCACGAAAACGTGAGAAAAATCGATTTTTTTAACATTTCGGCCTTAGTATGCATTTTACGACAAAAGTGTATATAATTAAATTTATAGAAAATTAAAAGATCTACAACTTTTATTTAGAGCATTTTTCTCTACAGAGCCTAGTTTAGAGAGAAAGAGTGATTTTCCGTATTTCTAAGCCAAACTGAGGTTGATTTTCATTTTGCGTCTTTCACTCATGATTAAAATTAGTTTATGTTTATTGAGGTTAGTTTTTTGTTTATTTCTTATGTTTTATTACTAATGTTAGGTTTATTGTTAATTATTTGCACTGGCAATAGAAAGTTGTGTGAGTGTTTGACACCAGATTTTTTAAATATGTTTTTCTTTTACATGACTACCCGCTATTTGGGTTATTGACGAGTGATTTTTTAATAACATGTAATAGTTCTGATTCGAGAATTAGCTTTTCTGTTACCATATTCATATAATTTATTCAATGACTACTGTGGACTAACCAAGCCCTTTGAAATCTGCAACCCCAAACTTATTGGAAACCCTTTGATGCTAGCAATAACCATGTGTGTTGCACGGACGCCAAATACAATTATTAAGAATCAGAAGTGAATGAGTAATTTTAATTTTTACTTTCTCTTGCCTATATAAATATATAGGTAGGAAAGTATTGTTTTCATGTCGATTTTTAGAAATCGAGTTTTCACCGGATCTATACGTTTTCAGACCCCCTGAACCCAAAAAACATGTTTTTAGCGATTGGTCTGTGTGTGTGTGTGTGTGTGTGTGTGTGTGTGTGTGTGTGTGTGTGTGTGAACAGAATATCTCGAGAACGGAACATCGTACGAACGTGAAACTTGAAACCTAACTTACATACCACTAATGGACCCGACACGAACATTTTCATCAAAATCGGTCAACCGGAAGTAGTAGTTTATTCGTGTCATTTTTCACTTTTTTGCGATTTTCTCAAAAACTGGTCCTACGATTTTTTTTAAAATCGCCTGGTTTACTCAATTTTTTATTCTCTACAAGATAGGATAGGCGTTTGCTGAAATTCTTGGTGAGGGTGTTTTCTCGTAAAAACGTTGTTTTTTTAAGATTACGGCTTTAATATGCATTTTAGCGCAAAAATGTATATATTAAAAATTGTAGAGAATTTAAAATTCTACAACTTTTATTTCAAACAATTTTTTGTATAACTCTTAGTTTAGCGGTAATTTGCGATTTTCTGTTTTTTTTCTCACGAAAATGTGTGAAAAATTGATTTCTTTAAGATTTCGGCTTTAGTATGCATTTTACGACAAAAGTGTATATAATAAAATTTATAGAAAATTAATAGATCTACAACTTTTATTGAGTGCATTTTTCTCCACAGAGCCTAGTTTAGTGAGAAAGAGTGATTTTCCGTATTTTTAAGTCAAACTGAGGTAGATTTTCATTTTGGGTCTTTCGCTCATGATTAAAATTAGGTTATGTTTATTGAGGTTAGTTTTTTGTTTATTTCTAATGTTTTATTACTAATGTTAGGATTATTGTTTATTATTTGCATAGGCAAGAGAAAGTTGTGTGACTGTTTCACACCAGATGTTTTGTTTTATTTCCAGGTGTGTCATCCTTCTGGGACTTGCGTTATGTTGTGCCTGCGGTTGTGGATTGTGGAAAAAACGTTCACAGCCGACAAACCAAGATGCAGCATCTGAACCAGACTCAGCTGGATCATGCTACCAACCTCCTCACTATAGTCGATGTTCTTCTTTCCATCAACCACCTCCTTATTCGGAGGTAATGACTCCAATTTTAATTAATTGTTAATATATTTTTTAGTGTTGATGCCTACATAAACCTTGGTGTGTAGGTAATGATATGTAGATGAAAACATGCTAGATCTAGAATTGAACCCGGGACCCATCCTGTTGCACTGACCACAACCACCCCGACCGTATCTTTAACAATTTTAGACCACTATTTTCTGAGTTAACTGATGGGCAAACATGAGTATGCACATTTTTTTGAGGATGGTTTATGATAGAATGTGATTTACCAAAGTTATAACCAGCATTTATTATTTTATGAAGATTTTAGAAGATTAAGTAGAAAAAAAGTTAGAGGAATATTTTTATAATTATTTCTTTATTTTAATAAATCTATCTAGAAAATCAAAACAGCCCTGTGTTACCTGAAGACACAATATGAAAAAAACTGGGAAAGTTGATAGCTTCAAGTACCTCACGGAGATAATGCAACCGAAGACCATCAAAAAGGAAACAAACAACAGCAGACGAGGAAAGATGACCAGTGCACTTCAAGGAACTCACTCACCACTTGTATAAGAAGAAAGCACTCTCAAGACACACCAATATTAGACATTGTATTATAAATTACAGATAAATGAAATTTATCACCTTACCTTTGGTTGCTTTTTAGTTTAAAAAAGTTACGCGCATTTTGGTGGTACCACCTTCTTCAGAGCGTATTATTAAAATGAAAAATTTAGCATGGTATGAATTCAGAAAGTGTTCTGAAACATGCCTAAGTTTTTTAAACTTAAAAAGCAACCAAAGGTAGGGTAATAAATTTCATTTATACTGTAATTTATATTAATGGTTGGCAGGATACATTTCAAAAATTAATTTATAAATGAGACTTTATAATACTGTAATAAAACCTATGTGTCTGTATGCGAGTGAGTGCTGTAGAATGACCAGGAAGGCTGGTCTAAGAGAAGCAGAGAAATTTGAGAGAAACATCCTCCACAAGATAATAGGACCGAAGATAGTACACAACTATGTAGCTTACAAAGTTGAGGAGAACTGTGCAAGGAAAATGAACGATTTATGGTAATGATTACAAAAAGAAGACTAAAATTTTATGGACATGTTTGCAGAATGGATGAAAATTGGTCGAACAAACAACTTTTTAAGACGTTAAACTAATAGACGTAAGGTGTCAGATAAATGGTTTAAAGGAGTCAGAAAGGGTGTTGAGAAAAGTGTAATAAACCAGGAAAACTTAATGAACCGAACCAAATTTAGATAACTAATTGCAGACTTTAACGGTTTCCATGAAGAGCAAAAACAAATCACTAAGTTGATAGAAAAAAAGGAGAAAAGTGTTCAGTGAATGAATGCTGAGAATGTGGGGTGCAAAAAGAGCTTCCAGAAACATCCAAAGTCACCTTACTTCTAAAATTGACCCTATAGGAAAAAAATAAGTTTAGTAGGGCGGACAAGAACTATAATTTTTTTTCTGTTTTATCTGTTTGTAGGTGACATCAAAACCTGACCTCTATCCCCTCGTAATAAGTTATACAGATAATGGAAAAAGTAGTGGACATGGCAGCTACCTCATGGTTCAATATTTTCGCAACTATATCATGCGGCCTGTTGGTAAGTGTGATTTGATCAAATTGAACTTAAGATATTTGGTGGTTTTTTCTATGTTATAATAATTCTAAACAATACATGGTAAAATGTTTAACAAAAGTATATTGGTAATTTTATGTATACATTGTTTAGTTTATCAGCTGAAAGGCTGGTTTGAACTTCTAGAGGTTTTTTAAGTAAAATGAGGAGGGAAGTGGTTTACAGTTGCCTTCCTCACTGAGTGGAAAAGTATGCTTATCAGCATGCTTTGCTCTCTGAAAAGCATCAACTTTCCACCCTGCTAATGACACCTTCACTTCATTCACCATAGGGTCTGGTTGTATAATGAAATTCATTACTCTCAGAGTAGATAACTCTGACTAGTGTCTTTTGCCTCTACCTCTTCTCTTCTCAAATGCTTGTCATATTTGACTGACCATATGAAAAGGAAGAGAACTCTTTTCTGTAGTCCTGGAACTAGCAGATCAAGAGCAAATAATTTAAAACTCCACCTGCCTGTTATGGGCATATACTTACGTTATGTCTATTATTATTTTAGAGATATTTGAATCATAATAACACTTTCCAAAACATAAACTTAACAAAATTCCTAATCATATAGGCTAAGACACACATAAAATATATACCGTACATACCGAAACTAAATAACAATAGGCGAATTAAAAAAGAACAACTTAAAGTTAACTTTTCAGAAGAAGTGAGTTGTAACAATTTTTTGAATGTAGCGTAAATTTTTCATTTTCCTGATCCCATCTAATTACTGTTTCTATCATATTAATTGCTTCTTGAGTGGTCAGTTTTTTCTAGGATTTAAGATCATCTTTTTGCTGTTGGTATTATCGTGAATAACAATTTTTATAATTTCTTAACAGCTATACCAATGCTAGGAAAACTAATTCAACAACCATTTAATGATTACTAAAATACTATGTTGGCTATTTAATGAGAACCCAAATAACTTGATTTTAGTGATTGTTGTGTGTGTGTGTGTGTGTGTGTGTGTGTGTGTGTGTGTGTGTGTGTGCGCACGCGTGTGTGTGTGCGCACGCGTGTGTGTGTGTGAACAAAATATCTCAAGAACGGAATATAGCTGAAACTTGGAACTTAAGTTAGATACCTCTCGGGGACCAGACATGGACACTTATCAAAATTGGTCAACTGGAAGTAGTCATTTATTTGTGCAATTTTCTCAAAAATGGCTCCTACAATTTTTTTCCAATCACCTTATTTACTACATTTTTTTTTTACAAGATAGGGTAAGCGCCAAATGGGGTGCCTGTGCTGCCATAGGAAATTTTTGTATTAAGATTACACCCTTAAAGTGCATTCTAGAGCAAAAGTGTATATAATCAAAGTTGTAGAACATGTAAAAATATGTAATTTTTATTTCAAACATTTATTTGTACAACGCTTAGTTTAGCCTTAATTAGTGATTTTTTTGTAGTTTTTTATAAAAATCTGTAATAAAATGGAATTTTTTAATATTTGGGCCTTATTATGTATTTTATGTCAAATGTGTATATAGTAATTTAATAATAGTTTTAAGAAATAAAAAAAAATTACAACTTTTAATTTAAGCATTTTTTGTACAGAGCCTAGTATAATGTGAATTAGTGATTTTCCTTATTTTTAAGTTGAATAGAGGTTGATTTCTATTTTAAGTCATTAACTCATGGTTAAAATTACGTTATCTTTTTCATTTTACATTGTTTACTAATGATTCAATAATGTTATATGTTTCATTATTTACATTGGTAAGAGAAAGTCATGTGAGTGTTTCCACCAAATTCTTTTTAATGTTTGCAGGTTCCCTTTCTGCTACTAGTACCGCAGATTCTCTTAGTTCTAGCCTTTTCTGTAATGCAACTAATGAGGTAAGTACAAAACTTTATAAACTGTATCATGTATGCATTCTTGTATTCAGAATAACTAAAAATATTTTTAATAAAATAAATAATTCCCATTTACCTTAAACAATTATTAGTATTATTAAATAAATCGATCCATTGCCTGTAATATTTTGTTTTTTCATTTATCACCAAGTCTATAGCTCAGTGGTCAGCAACTAAATTTGATCAAGGTCCGTTTAAAATTTGATGAGACTGCAATGGTCCAGCCAACTTTTTACGTAGGCCTATTTTGGTGACTGTAAAAATTTAGCTGTAATGTTGAATCTTAATACTAATTTTTGAGTCAGAAAAGGTTTGAGCAATAAAATGTAACAACAGTTCCAAACTAATTTAGGTTTATATACAAAAGTTATCGTTTCTTTTTGTATTTTGTAGCGTGGGAAAAACTTGAGAAACTTGGGTATATGTCGTGTTGACATCACCAAAAAATTGGTAGTGTGGCAAAAACTTGAGAAACTTGCGTATATGTTATGTTGACATCACCAGTTACTCTCAGCATACACACAGCCTAAATGTAAAAAATTCATATCACACATGAAAATAAATCTGCATACAAAAAAATTATTCTCGAGTTTGAGGTCTGCAAAAATTGAGTCGGCGGTTTGAAAGTTGATGACCACTGCTATAGCTTGATGATCTAGAAATAATTTTATCTTATACCTATTGGCCTGTTCGCTTTTGAAATATTTGCTACTTCGAATGGATTAGACTTAACCTTTTTTAATTTAATATTTAGCATTTTGTAAATATTTCAGCATTTAAAGCTATTCCTAACCATTTTCAGAACACTCCCAATGTGTGAACGAAATGTGTCTTCCTGAAATTTTAATTGGGCAAATTTCATGCTGCATGATTTTTCAATTGCAGTAGCTTTTTTATATTTGCCATACCGTGCTTTGCAACTTTATAAATATTTATATTATGCAGTTAACACATGATTATTTAGAAAATGGAATTAGGCCGAATGCTGATACAAGAAACTACAATTCATTCTTCCACAGATGATAATAATGCATACGATCTTAGTATAGGAGTACCAGTTCACAATGGCTGTATTTAATAATAAATCTATTTGCAGTACATACTTCGTAATAGTAAATGCTGTGAATGAATTCTGGATGTGAACTGGTATGATGACAAGCAGTTCACATGAACTGCTCGCTCTCAATGTTTAGTATATTCAATATACAATTAAACAAATGCAGATATTTAAAATAATTTTTATCAGACTCATGTGATAGGAATTCCATTGTTCTAATTAAGGCACAGCCCTAAAAAAATCAGTCTCAAAGTTCCAGTTGATTGATCCTTTTATTTTGAAACCAATAAAGTGTGGAATTTTCCAAGTAATACAGGATCCAGATACAGTCAATACAGTCAACGATTTCTAGAAAAAACGATTAAGGATCAGGAATTTATATGGTATAGAACTTGTCCAAAAGTTTGAGAATCCAAAATTCAATAATTTCTAGGAAAAGGAATTGATGATTCCTATTCCTATTCTAGGATAAGTTATATTACTTATCTAATGGTTTAAAAATTCAGAATTTAATTATTTCTAGGGAACAGAAGATCTAGAAGATTTAGGGGTTCAAAAATCTAAGATTTTTGGTGAAATATCAAATATCAGAAAATTTATAGCAAACTTTGTACAAGGATTCAAGAATCCAAATACCAATAACTTCTAGGATATGGATCAAGGCATGACATTTACTAGTTAAAGAACTTGTCTAATGGTTCAAGATTCCAAAACTTCATGATTTCTGAGAATGATCAGGAAATGTATTGGTTAGGTATTGACTTAGTCCAAAACTTTATGGATTACAAAATATGTAATTTCTAAGAAAAATCAAGAGTCAGGACATTTATACGTTATGGAATTTGTCCTCCAAGGATTTAGGAAACCAAAAACCAATGATTTCTTGAAAAAGGATTAAGGATCAAGAAAATAAATAGATAAGGATATTTCCCAAGGATTCTCATGTATGTTTTGAGTGATTATCATTTTAACATAAGAGGCATATATGACTAATAATTTACCCAAACTATCATTGGAAACTACCGAAACATTTATGTTAGCTTACAATTAAAAATAAGTAGTTTCAGTTTGAATTTTTGGAGATAATGATCTAAACTTATGGATACAAATTCATAAATTTTCGTGTTGAACATTATCCCACAATCTGAAACCAATAGTTGAGTTTTTTAATGGAACATCATCATGTTCCTTCGAAAATTCTTGAGATCCCTGTTGCCCATCAAATAAGATTTAAGAAAATGGGATTACATCAAAAATATCCTTTTTTTGGAATACAATCCAATACATAATGTCATCTTGATCATTTTACAGTTATATAGTAACCAAATGTATGATTTTTCCAGGCAAATAGTCTTGTTCCTCCACCATATAGCAGTACACCTGGAAGTGTTGATCAAATTAATTTACATAGTACTTCTCCCATTCATCAGGTATGACCTTTAATGCAATAAGAAAAATTTGTCAGTACTCCATTGAAGTACATATTTTAATAATGTGTCAATGTGTTCAAGGGATTATTCTCCATGGAAATTAAAATTCATGAATCCATTTGTTTATAAAAAATTTTGTGTATATCTTTGAATGGCATTCAAAATTTCAGTACAGTATAGTAGAATGATTATGAGCAGGTTGTACAAAAAAATTGAACAGATTTTTTAAAATATCATTGGGCAATGTTAAAAAAACTGATATCTACAAACCTGTTTAACATTGGGATAAAAAGAGTTTAACATTGGGATAAAAAGAGTTTAACATTGGGATAAAAAGACTATTCTGACTACCCTTTGTGAATGAGTGAGAAGGTGACCCGATTAGTGGAAGAACAATTCCCGGATACTTCACTAAGACAGTGCACCAACCCATTTCACCTAATCTGTGAAGGCGTTCTTTACAAAATACGGCATCACCGTGTTGAACCGAACACAGTACTCGCCTGACATGGCTGCTTTGACTTTTGGTAAAACCAGAGCTTAAGGGGCCAATACTTGACTGTGTGGAAGCAGTGAAAGCAATAGCGACGGAGGTTCTCAACAAGCAGACAGTAACGGACTTCCAGCACTGCTTTCAACAACGGGAACTTTGTATAGAGCATTGTAGAGCTCAACAAGAAGAGTATATTGAAGAAGTTAAACTTTGTATTGTAATTGGTGATCAATAACTTGTTTTGTAGCTCCAGTTCGGTTATTTAATTGCCACACCTCATACATCATATAAAATTACATAAATCATGTAAAATAGGAAAACCATGAGTTCGGTAAAATAGACAAACGCTTCAGTATAATAGAACCATGTAATAATAAAAACAAAACTGAAATTGAAAAATATTAGGTGTTTCATAACAAACATTTAAATAAACACAGGCAATATATTTTAGATGAACAGGTTAAATTTAAAAATGATGAAAAATAATAGTGACTGCTGCTGTTATCTGCACAGAATATTGAAGAAGTTAAATCTGAATAGGCTAATAAAACAGTTTTATACAAATGACTGAAGATACAACATCTGTTAATTTTAATAAATTTTTAAAAAGTTTTGTTTCAATTTTGTGTACTCTGATGATCCACCAAAACATGTCAGTAGAAAGTAGGATTGTATGAAAAAGGTAAAAAACTAGTGATATAGCAGCTGTAACCAATCACTAAAAAAATCAAATATTTTTACAATAGTATTCAAAATTTTTGAGATATTTTCTCTCTATTGAAAATATTGATGAAGTGGACTGGAAAATCAATAATATAAAATCAATATCATAATACTGTAAACATTTTTTCTCAATGATGCATCATGTAAATAAACTTACAGATTCAATTTCCAGTTGTAGTTTATTTAATTGTTTTATTTCATGAATTATATATCTTAAGAACTGGATTAGAAAGTATGCTAATAGATGGTCTTTTGAATCGGGAATGGAAGTGTTTTCATTCTTTTGTCTGTTGATGACCAGGCGGTGTTACCTTAAGATGTAATAGAATATTATTCGAAAGTTGATTAAAAAGAACAAGTAGGGTTGGATATTGACATTAAAAAAACAAAATAGATATAGTTAGACAGTCAGGGTGACACAATACATGAACTAACACAGGGATTATTGAGTTGGTACACTTGTATAAATATCTTACCTCACTTTTAACTTCAGGTGTATTCTCGCACAACTGACAATGATATTTAAAAAAAATTGGGCAGAGACAGGGCCGGACCATCACCAGAGTGTTACATACTGTTTGTGGAGTGATCACATGTGATATGGCACTAAGAAAAGAATCTTCTATTCTTTTGTCGAAAGCTCCTCCATTTATGACTCAAACTCAGATTTACTGTGCTAGATCAAGTTAGGAATTAGATTTAGTGAAGAAAGTGGACAAAAATTTTAATAAATTGATAAAATTGAAGATAGACAACTCATCTAGTTGGTCATATATGGAGAGTGGAGGAGATCTGGGTATGGTTTCCAGCCAGATGGAGAAAGCGAGATGACCCAGAAAGGAGTGAATGGATGGTATTGTGAGAGCTATGAAGAGGAGGGTCCTAAGGGATGAAGAAGTGTTCAATAGAAATGAATGGCGCTTTGGTTTGCATTAAATGGCATAATGCTGTAGAACAGCCCCTATAATAATAACAATAATAATAATTGAATTTGCTTTAGTGTAAACATTTTCCCAGCTAACGTAATGATTTGTTATTTTATTTATACTGCAGCTTTCTTTTAATTTACAATTAATGTTTTGCCATGAAATAGATTGTTTCATGATTCTTATGTTAGCACTAGCTGCCTGTCCCGGCTTTACCTGGGTATAATTTTGTGTTTTATTTCAATAATTTTTAAATTAGCTTTATAGTAAATAAATCAAAAATAAGATTTTGTGATTTGAAAAAATTTGTTATAATTATATGTATTTGGAAACCCTCTACAAGTTTCAGCAATCTGCCTCGTTTGGAACTTAAATAAAATAATATTGTTTAAACAGTTGAACACAAAACCACTTATGGGTGCATTTTGGACCCATTAACAACCCCATTGTTGTTCATTCATTCATTCATTTGTACTCATTGTTTTCATTAATGGGTAATATTTTTAGGTGCACTTAAGGTAACATTTCCACCGAGTTTCAGCCATCTAGCTCATCTGTAACTGAGTAAACTGAAAATATTGATTTAAGGGCTTTTCAGTTCCTTACAAGTAAATTTTTGAAATTGTTGAGGTGTAATTGTTTTAGCACCAATATACTTAACATCTTCACCAAGTTTTAGCCATCTAACTCGTCAAGAACTTAGTAATGAAAAAATATTGGTGCAAGGAAATTGTTATGGGGTAATTTTTTTAGTTATTTAAAAAAGTTTAGTATTGTTTTCATGCGGATTTTTCGAAATCGATTTTTCACCGGATCTACACGTTTTCAGACCCCCTGAATCCAAAAAACATGTTTTTAGCGATTGATCTGTGTGTGTGTGAACAGCATATCTCAAGAATTGAACATTGTACAAACTTGAAACTTAAAACTTAAGTTAGGTACCACTACAGGACCCAACACAAACATTTTCATCAAAATCGGTCAACCGGAAGTATTAGTTTATTCGTGTAATTTTTCACTTTTTGTGATTTTCTAAAAAACTGGTTGTACAATTTTTTTAAAAATCGCCTCATTTGCCACATTTTTTATGCTGTACAAGATAGGGTAGGGGCCATGTCTGCTGAAATTCTTGGAGCGGCTGTTTTCACGTAAAAGAAACGTTGTTTTAAGATTGCGGCTTTAATATGCATTGAAGCACAAAAATGTATTAATAAAAGTTGTAGAGAATTTAAAATCCTACATTTTTTTATGGCAACATTTTTTTGTATAACGCTTAGTTTAGCGGTAATTAGCAATTTTCTGTTTTTTCTCACGAAAACGTGTAAAAATAAATAAATTTTTTTAAAGATTTGGTCTTAGCCATTTTGATTTAGCAAGATTTTGGTTTTTGGAGGAATTTTACGATAAAAGTGTGTAATCAAATTTGTAGGAAATTAAAAGATCTACAACTTTTATTTAGAGCATTTTTCTCTACAGAGCCTAGTTTAGCGTGAAAGAGTGATTTTCCGTATTTTAAAGCCAAACTGAGGTTGATTTTCATTTTGCCTCTTTCACTCATGTTTCATAATAAGTAATACTCAGGTTTCATAATAAGGTTATGGTTATTAAGGTTAGTTTTTTGTTTATTTCTAATGTTTTATTATTAATGTTAGGTTATATTGTTCATTATTTTCATTGGCAAGAGAAAGTGGTGTGAGTGTTTCACACCAGATTTTTTTTATTTGTCTACCTGATTTAGTATTAAGTTCTTCAAGAAAATAGTGTACATTGTGACAATGTTTCATCAATTAAGTACCTAATATGTCAGATTTTTTCTAAAAAGCACAGATTAATACAAGTTTTAAAGATTGTGGTTAGCAACATAGTAATTATTTAAATTTCTCTTGTTGTGGACATACATCAACTAAACATTTGGAATGAGGGAACTATAAGAAATTTAAGTTCTTAAATAGAGTTCTATATGAGGTAGGTTTGCCTAAAAAAAACCACCTCATAATTGTTTTGTTCTGAATTTTAAAAATTCTTTCCATGTTACCGAAAGAAGTATTATCTTCTTCTTCCTTCAAGGTTTTGATGTCGTTCAGTTCTGCTCTCCATTTCTTGAAAGGTATATCAAAATCTCATATCGTCATACGAATTAGCACCCCTTGTAACTCCCAAATGGTAAATTTTACACAGAACTGAAAAAAAACGTTTCCATTTTTTAACTACTGCTACTGTAGCAGGAAAAATTTGGGGAGTTACCCTTTTTATGACTTGAATTAATTCCATAAAAAATATTTAATGATTTGACAATTATTACAAATAATATTGGAGTTACGAGTTTTGCATATAATTTTTTTTTGGAGGTTCGAGTTATTCAATTTTAAAAACTTACTAAGTACCTACCTGTTGATAAATTAGGTGGGGTAAACAAACAAACATTTATTTGTATTTTGCAAACTAAAGTAAAAAACAATAGTAATATAAAACAGAAAGTATTAGGTAAGTTACTGTTGATTTAACTGGAAAATTAATAGATAAGAAAGTTTTTACTTAGGTCTAAAAGATCTACCTAACCTCGTAACTCCTTGATAAAACAAACCTACTAACTGACAAAGCTCGTTACTCCACGTATAATAAAAAACAAGTTTAAGACAGTAATTATAAAAATATTATATTAAATAAGATGTGTTACAGTTAATCTTTAGTGCTTATTTAATTCTAATATCGGTATTAAATGAAGAACAGAATGATGAAAATCACTGCATAGAAACAAAAACAACAGTTAAGACTATCTGCCACCACATGGCAATGTTAGAATAAAAGTACAGCTGGTAGTTACTAGGTTTGCAAATACACTAAAGCTAGTATTGGAGTTACGAGTGTTCTTATATTACTTATATTTTTTAATAATAATTTTTACGGAAATGCGAGGTTTGCTAAGTGAATAGAGTGCATTCTGTCGATTAAGTACGAACCAAAATCATAAAATGAAAAAACTGGAGTTAGAGGGTTGCTAATTAGCATGACCGTACTACCTGGCTTATACTGAATTGCCATCACAGAAAACCTGTTGGAACCCATATTAATGTTCTCTAGATGCTTATTTAATTCTTTTGCCAGAACTCATAATTCTTCCCTTATTCTAACATTTACAATCTTGTTTAGCATTGTACAAAAGCTGTTTTTTTTTAGCGTCCGATAGGCCATAAATAAAAGACAAGCGAATGTAGAAAAAATGTTTTATTACTAAAAGGTATGTAGACTTAAGGCTACTTTTCAACATAATTACAATGACGATTGAGGCATTTATGATATGGTCAGGTTTTACAATACCCTCTTCATAAAATGTTGCTGCCAATGAATTTGAATGAGTCTTGACATTTAAGAAAAACGCCCTTCTTGAGTAAAAGAGGAATTACTTACTTACTTATTTACGAAGCGCTACAGCCCTACGTGGACCTTGGCCTCCTCAACAATGCGCCTCCATTCATCCCTCTGACCTGCCCGTCTCCTCCAGTTCCCCACCCCCAAGCTCGTCAGATCCTTTTCCACATCCTGCAGCCAGCGTGTTCTAGGGCGACCCCTCCTCCTCGTTCCCTCCATTCTCCCAACAAGCATCTGTCTCTGCATCCTGTCCTGTTCCATCCTGTGCACATGTCCCAGCCAGCTGATTCGTCTAGACTTTATATACCGTACTATATCTTTTCCTTGTAAAAGAGGAATTACTTTACATTAATAGAGTATACTGGAATAAAGAAAGAATTAGAACATTTTGAAGCTGGCTTAAGCTATTTTTAGAGAAGCTGTGTGCCTCAGTAACCTTCGTATGATGATGCAATGTGGATTCAGTTTTTACAAATATTAATTTACTTATAAGCTGTGCTCATTTTGCATTAGGAATGGGGTCAGCTCAAGTAATTAACTATTATGCTGTAATTTGGTGAACTGCATGTTACAATTTTATCAGATTATGAAGGCAATCATCTTGACAGTAACACGGTATCTTGAGAATATCCTAAATTTATAAGCTTATCTTTGTAAGTTTTTGAAGAAAAAATATTTTTTTAATAATGTTGGTTGTTTTTTTTATTTTACAGCCTATATCCATGTCTAATTCACATAGTTGTATTGCGACCAGCCAATCTGAGGTGACACGTCCTTCAAGGCCATCTTTATGCGGTGGTCTCTCTAACGTCAGCTCAGTCTCGGCTTTAGGACCTTTAGATTCTCCTCCACAAGCTACTACTCCTACGATTGAAGTTCAACAACTTCTTGGAAAAATTAGTCAACTTCCAGGACAGGTAATTGTTTAGATATAAGTAATAATTTGTTTAAGAAAGGAGAATTAGTTTGGAACGTCCTAGGACCTAAGAAGGAAGAAGACAATTACAATAGACCCTATTCAAACAAAGAGATATATGAAAAAACTGAAAACATAATCCAAGTAATAAAAAAAAGGAGGCTTGTATTTTTTTGACACGTGGCAATAATAAATGATAACAGATTGACAAAACAAATTTTCAATAAAATAATAAATCTCAAACCAAACTAGCATTGTTCAGAGTAACATTGAATGACCTTAAAGACGCAAAAATTGACACAGAAGACATACACAATAGATTTTTAGAAAAAAAGCCAGAAAGTGATCTTTGGTAGAGAGAATTAAAAGAAGAGAAATGAATTCCACAACATTGAACAACTTAAGAAAGAAAGATTTGAAAGAATGAAGAAATTGTGGGAGGAAAGGAAACATGAGCAAAACATGTTTTGTCTTTACTTTTTATTATGGTACTATACCAATTTCTGCACAATTTCTGGATGTGGTATTTAACAGGCGGTGGGGAATTTTACTTTCAGGAGAAGAGGTACCCAGTTGTACATTCTCCATTTAGAACTATGGATGTTGTCCGTTATGCAGACCAAGAGATTTCTGCTCCATTTTCGTAGTAGACGTTGCACAGTTGGGAAGTTCCTTGTAGCTAGGTCACGGGCTAGTTGGTTGGGATGGTCATCTAGCTGTTCACGAAATTTACTATTGAAGGATGTGGTTAGTTCCTTTCTGTCAGAATTTTGAAATCGCTGTATTGTTTAAATAAAGAGGAGCGCCAGAAGCAAGTTTTAAGAATTTTGACTGAATGGCCTGGATTGACTTTAGTTACTCTCTGCTGCTACTCCAAAGAGCTGGAAACCAAAAGTGCAGATTGGTCTCAAAAGTTTAATGGTTTCGTAAATTAAAATGTTGGAAGGAGGTTAAATTTTGATTGAGGGTTAATTTAGCAGGAGAGTAGCTTCTGGTGGCAGTTAAGTTCTAAACATTTTGTATGCAGATGTTGCTTCCAAGTTAGTCGCCTGTAATGCCACAGGCCAAGATATTGCATAACTCCATCACTACTGTATCACTACCAATTTTAAAATATATTTAAATTTACATTGACAAGAGATTAACGTGGAACCAACATGTTAACGAAACACAAAAAACTTTGGACGCTAGATGTAAACAACTGTATTCGTTGATTTCCAGATCTTCTAAACTCCCACTTCATCTAAAACTACTAGTTTATAAGTGTTACCTTAGACCCATTTGGATGTATAGCAGCCAAATTTACCGTTTGTTTTTTTTCATCCAGGAGACTCCAAAAGGGAGTATAGGACATGTCAAGATAAAATTGATAAACAAAAAATTAATCACAATGATAAATTCATCACTTACCACCAAAAATTTGTTTCTGCTACTGCTTACTTCAGTAGGCTTGTCATGAACCTCTTTGTATCAAATAGCACAAAAAATTAAAAAGTTAAACACAATGATAAATTCATCACTTACCAATAATTTATTTCCGCTACTGCTTAACTCAGTAGGCTTGTTATGAACCCCTTTGTATCAAATAGTACACAATATATTTGTTTAAACTTTGTGGTAATTTATTGGTGTGTTTTCTACCTGCATAAGTTGGTTTTTGTTAAAACAATTTAGTGTTGTGATTAGCAACGTAATAATCGATTCTGTTTCATGTGTAGTGGTTGTGAACATCTAAATTCTGTAAAAAGGTATTTTGCTTTACGTACATTATCACTTCAAAAATGTATAAAGAAGGAACTGTGAGCAATTGCAGCTCTTTAAATAGTGATCTACATGAGGTAAGGTTGTTGACTCCCATCATACACCTGACAGCTTTTTTCTGTATTTTAAAAACTCTGTCCATGTTACACTGTGATGAATTACCCCATACTAATATGGTATACCAAACATATGTTGTGCCAAACCACCAGTCATTTTGAAAATACAACGTTTTTAGTCTAAATTGTTAAGACAAATAACAAGAGCTTCCTTTTATGTAACAAATGATACACTACGCACAGACTTAAACATCCCGTATATCATTGATATGTTCCTATGCTCATATACACGATTTAAAAAGAAATTACACAATAATCTGAACCAGCTCATCGTTGACCTAGACACAACAGATTTATCAACTGCCTCTGTATGAAGACTGAACGACTGGAGTAGAGATATCATGAGATGTTAAAATTAAAGGAAAACAAAATAAAATAAGTAAATAATTAAAAAAAATAATGACTAACTTAATGATTATGGTTGGAGTACTGTCCATGGGCAGCGATCTCCTCAATGTTTTGATACAGTTGTAAATAAAAATATTTTGTATAGTCAAAAAAAATTACTTGCTTGGTTATTGTTGTACAGGCTTGGGTTTTAAATTAGTGTAATATACTAAATTGTATGTATTCAGTTTAAGGAGACCATGGTTAAAAAAGTTAATAATTGGTTTTTTACTGTACGAAGTAGTTTGAAATTCCTGCTTTAAAATAATTGTTTGTTATATATTTTTTATTACCATTTTATTGGTTTTTACATTCACTAGCCCTATGTAAATATATAGAGAAGAAAAGTATTGTTTTCATGTCATTTTTTTGGAAATCAAGTTTTTACCGGAAATACACGTTTTCAAGCCCTTTGAACCTGAAAAACATGTTTTTAGTGATTGGTTTGTTTGTGAACATTTTCTCAAGAATGAATATCATATGAAGTTGAAAATTGGGACTTAAGTTAGGTAGCACTAGGAAACCTGACACAACCATTTTCTTCAGAATCAACCGTAAATAGAAGTTTATTTGTGAAATTTTTCACTTTTTTGTGATTTTCTCAAAAAACAATTTAAAAAAAAATCACCTTATTTCCTCTATTTTTTATGCTCTACAAGTTAGGGTAAGTGGAATGTCTGCTGAACCTTGAGGGCTGTGCTCTTGTGGTAAAAAAATGCGTGTTTTTAAGATTGCAGGCCAAGATTACGGTATTTCTATGTCGAACAAAGGTTGATTTTCATTTAGCACCAATCACTCATGATGAAAGTTAGTCAGGCACATAGCCAGGAGGCCTTGATGGACTTCAGACCCCACTGAACAATAATATTTTTACATACCAGTTTAATATGTCACAGGTTCCGCGGGTTCAATTATACAGGCTCAGCCCCCAAATCAAAATCTGACTACATGATTAAAATTAGGTTATGTCATTTATTCTATTTTGTTTACTCATGATTAAATATACATCGTATGCTACGTACAAAGATGCAATTCCTGTGAAGAACATAAGGTTGCAGTCGTAGGGACCAACTAAGAAATTAGGGCATAAGAACAGAACTGGATGTTTACAGCCTGAATGGGGAGTTTGCAGAATATTGTAATTGATGGAGGGAGCATGTAGAGAGAATGTCTGAAGGAAAGATCCCCCTCAGCCTCTTACAATACAGACCGGTGGGGAGTAGAGATGTTAGGAGGCCATGCAAAAGAGGGCAATAATTCAGTAATTTGTCGCTGTTGTGAGTCAGAACAGGTGGAAGCCTAATCCTTATTTGTGAGAAAAAGAAGAAGAAGAAGAAGTTCAGTGGTACTTCTCTCCTCTCATACATTCTGCTCACAAGTCTGTACAATTTGTTTTGTGCAACTTCTTCACAATGTAACAATAATTTCGATGGTATAGTATGTAAGTGCCTGATCAAATTCTTTCCTTAGTATAGGGTCACCTCTTTGATATTTAACATCAGTTTCTTGTTCTATCACATCATGATATCCCCTGTAGAGCTCATGATATGATATCCTTTTCCCCTGTAGAGTTGGTCTACGTGTTCTTTCCACCTTTCTGCTCTCTCTTAGCCATTCAACAACGGTTTGCCATCTACGCTTTGTAAATTGAAAGCTTTCTTCTCTCGTTCTCCAAAGTTTTCTCTTATTTTTCAATATGCTACTTCTACTCTACCAACTACTATTTTACTTCCAATCTCTGTAAATTTTGCTCTGATCCAATCTTCCATTGCTTTCTTACACCTTTTGTTAATGGTACTTCTCAAGTAGTAATATTGGATTTTACCTCCTTCGTCCTTTGCATTTTTAAATTTCCTTCACTCATTCATCAATTCTAGAATATCATTAGTAATCTAAGGTTTCCTACCTCTTCTTTTAGTATGTTCTATCCATTCTCCCACTGCTTTCACTACCATCTCCTTTAAGTTTATCTACTCTTCCTCTACACTTCTTGTGTCATTACCTCTTTCTTCTATCCCTTTTAAAATACTCTCCTGGAAACCTATTTGTTTGTATTGTTCTCTCAGTTTGTCTACATCTCACCTAGCATTTCCCTGTCTGTTTCTTAAGTTTAAGCCTACTATCCATTACTACTAAGTTATAACCACTCCCCATGTCTGCCACCTAGATACGCTTTATAGTTAATAGGTAATCTGGTTTCTGAATCTTTTCCTAACCATTATGTAATTTATTTGGTATCTTCCCTTGTCACCTGGCATCAGCCAAGTGTATAACCTCCTCTTGCGATTCTTAAATAGTTTATTGCCTATCACTAAATTATATTTGAAGCAGAAATCTACCAGCCAACTCCCTCTGTCATTTCTCTTTCCTAGACTGTATTCTCCAATTATCTTTCCCTCTTTTCCTTCTGCAATTACTGCATTCCAGTCTCCCTTAACTGTAAAATTTTCATCACCCTTGACTTATTTTATCAAATCATCTAATTCCTCATATATGTGTTCTATTTTTTCCTCTTTATGCGAAGATGTAGTCATGTAAACGTGCAATATAGTGGTAGGGTTTGGTTTTGTATCTACTCTAACCATGATAATTCTATTGCTGCATTGCTTTTAGAAGGTCACTCTTTGTCCTATTTTTTTTTATTCATTACTATTCCAATAAATTAGTAAAGAAATAAAAAAAAATAAACACAAAATTCTGTTCATTTATTTATTTTTTTAATAAATTAGGCTAGAAATAAAAAAAATAAATGAGCTGGGTTTAATCAACTCAATCTTCTGTATGTACAGTTAGGTCTGAAACCAAGCCAGAGAAATGATTTCAACCTCCTACCAAGATTCTAATCTAAATTTTAAATCCAGAAGACATTAAATTGTAAACGACGTTTTACTATCACAAACATTTATAAAACTTCAAAGTATTGCAATAATTTTGAACATTCATGTGTATTGAACAAGAAATAAATTGAAAATGACTATTTTTGTATCCTTAGAAACCACTCTTTTTAATAGCATTGTTAATTTATCAAAATTGGACTGTATACATAGTGAAATTTTTCCAACTCTTTGTAATTTGAAATCCATTCACCACAGAGATCACCAAGGTTGGACTGGGTTGAGGTAGTTTAGTAATTTTAGGTAGGCATACAGGTGGCCCAAAAATCGCAAATAAATCCCCATCATTGTTTCACTGGCTTTTTTTGAAGAAATTTGCAATAAAATAATCAAAAATTTCTCTTGCCAATGTAAATAATGAAAATCGTAATCTAATTTTAATCATGATTAAATGAAGCTAAATTTTTTTTGTTACCTGTGTCCAGGAGACTCCCGAGGAAGTATAGGATAAGTCAAGAACTTATAAGTTAATACATAACACCTGAATAAATATATATTATTTTAATCACACATTGAGCTACTAATACAGTACAAGCTTACTTACTATGATAAATGTTCATTTTCTAATATTTACTCAATAATACACAATTTTCTTAGCATTCGCTATAATGTTTTAGGTGTTTAATTCGAGTTATCTCTTTTTTATTTGTATATAATATTATTTAGAAAGAAATTCTTGTTCACTATAAAAAGTTTCATCAATCAAGTAATTTTTCAGATTATTTTTAAAGGAATGCAAATTATCACAACATATTAAAAAAATTGGGGTAATTTATTGTTGCATTTTCTCCCCCTATAAGTAGGGGTTTTCTGACAATTTAGTGTTGAGGTTAGCTACATAAAAAATTTTTTGGTTTCTTGTGTTATGATAGTGAACATAAAAGTATTTTGCCTAACATATATTATTACGTCAAAAAAATGTATGTACAGTGAGGGACTGTAATATAACTAAGCTACTTAAAAATGAAAATCAACCTGGTGACCTTCAATAATTTGATAAGAAAAATATGGAAAATCACTAATATTGACATAAAATAAGTTCTGTTGAAAATTATGCTTAAAATTAAAGTTGTTGGTTCTGTAGTTTTCTTTAATTTTGATTATATATGATTTTGCTGTAAAATGCATTTTATGAAGGGTGCAATCTTAAAAAATAATCTATCTCTTACTAATTTCAATGAGCAAAATCACTAATATTGCTACAATAAACAAAGTACTGTAGAAAACATGATTGAAATACAACTTGTAGGTTGTTTAGTTCTCTACAACTTTATTATTTGCTTTTACCTCAAAATGCATATTAAGAGTGCATCTTAAAATAAAAAAAAATTTACAAAGAGCACAGCCAACCACAAATTTCAGCTGATATGCCACCTTTCTTTATAATGTAGAGCACAAAAATGTAGTAAATAAGGCGATTTTAAAGAAAATTGTAGGAGCCATTTTTTAGAAAATTTTAAAAAAATGAAAAATTGCATGAATAAACTATTACATCCAGTTGACTGATTTTGATGAAAGTATTCTTGAGATTTTTGTTTGCACAAACAAACAAGGAACCAAATACATACACACACACACTCTCATGCACACCTACACACACACAGACCAATTGCTGAAAGTTTTTTGGGCTCAGCAGGCGTGAAAATGTGTATTACCCGTGGAAACTTGATTTTAAAAAATTGACATGAAAACAATACTTTCGTTTTCTGTATATTCATATAGGGCGAGATAAAGTAAAAATTAGAAAACACTAGAAGTTGAATGAAACTTAATAAAAAAAGAATACAAGAAATAACTATAAGAGCTGACACCACCACTCCACCCTTTGCAGGTATCAATGCTAATCACATAACAATACACTTATTCATACAATACCATGTCTCACCTAACGATCTTACCTTTATCATTTTTAGCCTAATGTGACATTACGTTCCTTCTCTATATTTCATATAGGGCAAGATAAGGTAACAAAAAAAATAATTTATGTTTTGTTTTGTTATAAACAGACGGAAAGCGGATCTAGTGGTAACAGCAGTAACACTGGTAGTCGTTTAAAATTATCATTTGCAAGAGGAAGGAACTGGTTAAGCCGCTCCGCACCAACTACCCCGTCAAATCGATTAATGCCTGCCTTTCCGACATTTCCTAATGGCGAAAGCAGTCCATTACTCCAACCAGAACAAGATAATACATTTTAAGAATTTGCTAATTTATATTTCAATTAATTTATACAATAACTCAATTAATAAATTTAAAATATATAATTGTTGTAATTATAGATTATTAATTACCAATCATTAAATTTTCTAATTAATTAATTAATTAATTATTAATTATCTTCAACACCAGTTTTTATTGGGTGTTTAAAATGTAAAGAAATGCCTCAATAAGTTTTTAACGACTTGTGATTTAAATTTGGATTTTTCATATCTGTATATATACCAAAAAAAAAAAAAAAATTGAAGTGTTCATACCAGCCCTATGTAAGTTCATACGGGTGATATGTTCTATATTTTGTGATATTACCTTTGTTTGATTGCATTGTGATCGTCGTACACACCACAGCCATTGTAATTTCTCCAATTTTTTCATTTTTCCAGTATTGAAATTGTAATTTCCCCAATTTTTTAATTTTTCCAATTATAATTTGTAATTTTTTAATTTTTTTAATAATTGTAGTTTTAATTTCTCCAAATTTTTAATTTCTTAATTTTCAAAATTGTAATTGTAATTTCCCCAATGTTTTAATATTTAATTTTTTCAATTAAAAATACCTGTGAAAACACCATATTTTTTACTGGTGGTTTTAAAAATTATATTTTTAATAATATATTAAATTCTAATATAGAGATTTGAAATACTTACATAACATGTTTCATAAAATCATTTTATATATTATTTTTATTTTTTTAAAATTTATATTGTATATAGATTTATAATTTACAAATAGTAGATGGAGAATATAGGTCACAAGGTCGAGAAAATTTGTAAAAGGAAAATAAACAATAAGAAAAAGAAGACTAAGATTTTACAAACACTTGTATAAATGTACTAGATTGGAAGACAACTGGTGGACAAAACAAATTTTTAAGACACTAAATAATAGACCTTGGGTATCAGATAAATGGTTAAAGAATTCCGTATTATAATTTGTAACATTGTTACATTTTGGGTATTTCAGAGTTAGTTGTTTTGATTATTCCTTGTAAAGAAAAACTTATGATTAAAATTGCATTAATATTTGACCAATAGTTTTCCTAAATTGACACGATTACTGTAAGGTAAATGACCCAGATTACATCCAGAAAAATTTAATATTTAATTTTAAAGGTTAAAAACGTATTGAGCTATTTTAATTCATTTTTAATACCCATTATGTTAATATTTAATTGTTATTATATTGTTTTATTACTAATTAATTAAAATAATTAAGGTAAGTTTAGCTATATGTAATAAAAATATTAAAATTTTTTAATCGTTCAAATTAATATAGTTGTCCAAAATGATACAGTGCAGATTTGTCAACTATAGTTTCTTTGTGTGTTATCGTTTATTTGATTCTATGTACAGTAAACTCTCTCACTAGTTTAAATCATGATGATCCGGACCAGTTTTAGTTCAGTTATATAAAAATTTGAATATTGTATTTGGGGGAAAATTTTATCAGGTCAAGAAACACTATCAAAACTGATAAGAGACCTTCCCTTCCATATTGTACCAAACATCCAATTTGGCTGCCATCTAAGCACCGTTTTGTTTCAATTCTTAGATTGGTTACAATATGGAAGGGAAGTTTTCGAGAGTCAACCACCAACATGGATATCATCATCCTTATCCAAAAATTGTGTTAAACTCATTTCGATCTTCGGACAAGGACGTACAGATTTGAGGTGAAGATGAAGTTCAGTAAAACATTCTCAGTAAATTATTTTACAGTTGCATAAAATCACTACGGGATATAAATCAGATTTTTGTATTGGTTGCTTTGGAGACCACTTTGAATTATTTTAATGATATTAATAAATTTCTGCCAGAAGGAAATAAAATTGAAAGTAGTAGAAAATGAGCAGTTTTTGTCAATTGCAGATATGAACCGATTTTTCCTTGTACCTTTCTTCATTTAGTATTTGTAACTCATCAGTCGGGTCAGCTTTCATGTTTTGGCTAAGCCATGTTGAGCTATCTTGTAGAAGAAATTCAGGCCCAAACTACCACAATGAGGATTACCTTAGCATGTCAAAGTTGGCACCTCAAGACACCAAGTCGGCGAGATTGAAAACTGAGGGAACATTTCTCTACATTGAAGATGACAATATTTTTAAAATTTGACTGACTCTATTGGCTACAAAGGTCTTCAACCTACATGGATGCATAGAAAACTATGATAAGACCACCATAGAATTGGTCTATAAGAACACTTGTAATGATGGATAATGTGAAGATAGAATCATAATAACATGCCGCGACAACTGGCTAAGTAAATGAGCCCCTAACAATTCTAGTCGAGGTATAGATACTGTTCAACATTGACAACAGACAACTGCGTATGTTTTAATGGGTGCAACAAGCAATTCACCAATGAATTGGTGAATGAGTATAAATACTTTAAAATCAGATGGTACACCAGACAATGATATTTTGGAAAAAGTTAGCATGATAGAATCATCACCAAAATGTTCCTACTTTCGTGGTGTAATCACATATCTTGTGGCACTGAGAAGGATTTTTTTTTGTTTAACGTCCGACTGTTCTGCAATTACTGCTAATGCAGACGGTGAAGGATAAAATGATTTTTTTGTAACGTATGAAAATATGCCATGCCTGAATGGGATTTGAACCCAAGACCTCATGATGAGAGGCGAGCACGTTACCAACTATGCCAATGCCGCCGGCAAGAAGAGAATCTTCCAATGAACTAAGAACAGAATCTTGTGTTCTTGTTTTGAAAGTTCCTCCATTTATGACTCAGAGATTTCAACTCTTCAACGATAATCAGAATAACAACTATGGAAATGAGTTTCTGGTGAAAAAGTTGTCAGTTAACTGTGCTAGATCGACTTAGGAATGAAGGGATTTTACAGAACATTGACAAGGAGGTTTTATTAATTGACACAATGTAAAAAATATTATCTGTGAAGAATGGAAGAGGACAGGTTGCCACAGAAGATTTATGGGTCATAGCTAGATGAGGAAGCAAGAGTGATCCAGTAGGGAATGATTGGATGGTATTTTAAGCGCTGTGAAGAGAAGGATTTAAAGGGATGAAAGTGTTTAATATAAATGCATGGCATATTAGGCTGTGGTAAATGGCCTAGTTCTGTAGGACTGCTATAGGTAATAATAATAATAATAATAATAATAATAATAAGTAAAAGTTTGTTATTTAGTGCCATCCTCAGAAGTTAGCATCTTTGATAAAACATTTGAGAAATTAGCTTGACCAAGTCACACTAAAACTGCTGGGATGTTGTAGTAGTTAATTATATATTTTGAAAGGCAAGAAGACTCATTATCCAATGAACTTTTGACCATAAAGTATTTACAAGATTGCTGAGCCCTTTAGTAAGTGCTAAAGGTGAGTTTTGACAAGTGTCAAAATTAAAGAAAAAAATATTTTTGTGATTTATACGTTCTCTTGCCCTATATGAATGTACAGGGAAGGAAAGTAAGTTATTGTTTTCATATCGATTTTTTGAAATTGAGTTTACACCGAAAATACACATTTTCATGCCTCCTGAACCCCAAAAAATGTTTTTAGCGATTGGTTTGTTTGAACAAGATATCTCAAGAACAGAATATTGTACAAAATTGAAACTTGGAACTTAAGTTCACAAGCAGTTCTTACAAAAACTTTTTCATCAAAATCAGTCAACTGGAAGTAGTAGTTTATTCATACGATTTTTCACTTTTTGCAATTTTCTCAGAATCAAAAGGCGTCAAAAGTTTGGGAAAAAATCTCTCATTCACACGTCTTATTTGCAAATTATTGGTTAACATGCTTTGTACAGATCCGTACAAGATGTTCAATTCTTTGCTAAGCTCTCATATAGTCAATCGCCTGTTTGAACGAACCGGTTTTGCAACTTTTACACATTTTTGTCTGTTTTTGAGGTCAAAGGACATCTCGACCATTGCTCATCTTCAATTGACCCATTTCTGCTTTTAAATGGCTCATAACTCTTGTAAACAGTCTTCAGAGTTACCACATTATCGCTATACACTAATTTTAATATATTATGAGGTTCTTTGGCACTTTTTTGCAACTTACAACAAAACTTGATGTTAACTTGTTCAAAATCCATGATGGTTGACAGACATAATAAACATGATCTCATTCTTCCATCTCTGGAAGCCAAAAAGTCACAACTCGTTCAAACTTGACACTGACTATCTAAAAAATCAGGCTGTCGGACTTATAGTAATAAGTCTGACAGCCTGATTTTTACAGTTCAAATATTAATATTTTTTACAGTTCAAATGGGAGTAGTGTCAGCAGTTGCTGCAGTAAAAATGCATTCCCATAATTTTTGATCACACGTCGTATAATAAATTGTAAAAATATTTACTGGCTGTTCAGAGCTATGTAGTTGTAAATTTAAATGAAGTGAAAACAAAATCAATCAAGTATTGAATAAAATATGGTCGTAAATAAAGGGTGATTCAAAAAGAGCGCCGGTTTTTAAACGGCTGGTAAATTTTTGTTTATCGGTTGGCAACATTGTTTGACCTCATTTCTATTTCGGAGAACATTCCGATTGATGATTCAGTTGAGTTTCTCTTGTTCGCAGTGTAGTACTCTCGCAGTCTGTGTCTAACCATGGAGAAGTTTACTATTGCGCAACGAGTGTTAATCGTCAAAACATTTTACCAGAGTGGAGAGAGCTATGCGGCTACTGTCAGGCGACTTTGCGGTACTCTAGGACGTAATGAAGCACCGAATGAATCAACAGTGTGCAGGCTCATGAAAAAGTTTTTTGAGACGGGTTTATTAGTCGACCTTAAAAGTTCTGGACGTCGTCGTTCTGACCGAACTGAGCAGAATGTTGCGTTGGTTCGTGACAGTGTGGCTGTTAGCTCAGCAAAATCAATACGTCGCTGTTCTCAACAATTGGGTTTAAGATGTTCTTCTGTACGGAGAATTCTTCGGTACGATCTCCAATATCACCCGTATAAAATTCAGTTGACGCAAAATTTGAAAGTGGCAGACCACCAGAAGAGACAACAGTTTGTTGACTGGGTATTGAGAAAACGGCAGGATGATGACACCTTTGCAAACAAAATCATTTTTAGTGATGAGGCGCACTTCCACTTAAACGGTTTTGTTAATAAACAGAACTGCCGTATGTGGGGTTTAGAAAACCCTCGTGTGGTTAATAAAAGGGAAATATATGCACAGTGAGTGACAGTTTGGTGCGGCTTTTAGTCGGGTGGTGTCATCGGCCCTTACGTTTTTGAAAATCAAGAAGGACAAGCCGTGACAGTAAATGGAGACCGATACCGTACGATGATTAGGGAGTTTTTGTGGCGTCATTTGGATGGAATGGACATTGACGAGTTGTGGTTTCAGCAGGATGGTGCCACCTGTCACGCTGCACGAGAAACGTTGTTGTTGCTTCGTGAACGGTTCCAGGATCGCATCATTTCTCGTAATTCCGACCATCAATGGCCACCAAGGTCGTGCGACTTGACGCCTTGTAACTTTCATCTTTGGGGTCATGTGAAGTCATTGGTGTATGCCAATAAACCCTGAAACATCAATGACTTGAAGGAGGAAATTTGACGGGTTATCGGGCAAATGGAAGTCGAAACTTGTCGTGCAGTAATATCCAATTTCATGGACAGAGTTGATGCGTGCCAGCGCAGTAGAGGAGGACACATGTATGACATCATTTTTCATACATAAAATCGGAAGGAAAGATGAACTTGTTGATGTATTTATTTTCAGTTTTTCAATAAAATAAATTTCTTAATTTGATATATCAAAACCGGCGCTCTTTTTGAATCACCCTTTATTTCAATGTGCCGTATTGTATCATCTGTAAATGAAATAAAGAGCACAAAATTGTAAATTGTAAAAAACAAAGAGCGTAAATTTCTGAACCTATCATTTTGGATATTCTATATTATTAATGAAAATTTTTAGTAGATTTTTCTGAGTTTTCTAAATGTAATTTTAATATGATTAATATATAAAAATATTGTTTCTATTTTGAAACCATTTCGATTTATAGTTGTGGGCTTCTTAAATTTTTTTATACTATGTGAATTTAAATTAAAAATTGTACTAAATGCCTTATTCTGTTCCATTAACTAAATGTAATCTATTTATATAATTAATTAATTAAAGGTTATAGAAAAAAAATAATCTGATTTCATGATGTATTTAATTAAATAAAATTTTTATGATATTTCCTTGTGAAATATTCAAGTTTTATGAATTATTGTATAGTGGAATTCAGTTAAAGCCAGAACAGCTATTTAAAGGGGAAAATCTTCCATAATGAAAATGAAACGTAGGGGGGACAATGGAAATGAACTTTGGTTGTCCGAGACAGGTGTGCATTTGTTCGGGACAGGAAACTTTGTTTGTGGCATAGTCGTTAACGTTACTATAACATGAAGGGATCTGATGTAACATTAAATAAATTAAAACAAACCTGAATATTAAAACAAAATCTTAAAGAAAAATCATTCATATAAAGATATAATTAAAAGGATAAAGGTATTGTTCTGCAACAAGCAACAGACGGGTGACCGAGACGGGCGACAATATGAACGAGATCGAGTTTAGTCACTTCAGTACTGCTCCCTGGGTAATTATATGAAGAAAAAACATAACCACGAGACAGAGATGGGTGACAGACTTGTGCCACATGCCTCTGTCTTACCATGCTGCTCTTGGAACAGTAGTGAAATGTATCGCCACCCGTAAATTTGCCATTTCATACCTTTCGTTAAGTTTTTGATTTGGATACGCTTAATGTTAAACTATTTTCATAATCAAATTGTGTTTTATTCAATCTGAAATGACCTCTGTATATGTTTTCTTTTAATGATATATGACTTTTTATTAAAACGTTGAAGAATTCTTCTAGATGTCTGGTTTTAAACATTTTATTTACACACCTTCATTTTTTCTTTTGATATAACTAATAAAGCAATAAATCATTGTCTTCTTATTCTTCAAGTAACCTTTTTATTAATAATTTGAAAGTCATTTTTTGTAAGAACTGTATCCCACCAATTTTTCTGAAGTAAGCTACAGTCTGTACTGATGTGTCCCATGTCTTGATTGCGCACAGTCTCAGTTTCAGAAGCGACAGAGCTGATGACTCGGTCTTGGCTCCTACGTCTGTCTCGATCGCCTTTCTCTATTGCTTGTTGTGGAACAGTACCTTAAGGTTTCTATTGGTCGGGTTTGGTCTCAGCTCTCACTGGACTGATTCTATAATTCTTTCATCATAACTAGTTACATGGTGAGGGAGGACAGAGCTCTCCCTTGCAATATAAGTATCCAGGACTAGTGACTTTCTCTTCCCCTGCCTTTTGTACCACAGTTTTGTAATAATATGGTAGGCATTCTCAGCATCAGGTAAACCCCATTTTGTAGTAGCCCTAGTGTGCAGGTGTATTCGCTTACGCACGTACACACTTTTAACATAGTGGTTTTACGATACAATTAACAGTAAACTCAAAGAAAAATTTATGTGGACTCTTCTGTAGGGGTTACCATACCTTAGCTGAGAAATTCTGGTTATAGCCAGAGACTCGCTTTTCAAATAACTTGTCATTAAGAAAAATAAATTGGCATTTCTCAAGATTTATGGCAAGAATACACGAAGAATTAGAGGGGTGATGGCCTTGGTAGTAGTAGTAGTAGTAGTGGTGGTGATGGTGGTGGGGGCTCACTTTACTAACCGTAGCAGTAGTTGGCGAAGGAGGGGAAATTCTGTGAGAGAAGTTATAGTAAATGGATTATAGTCAACATTTATTTAAAATGTAGCTCTTCACATGCATATTTGCCATCACCCATTGTTACTTTTCCCAAATTACCAATTAATCCAGTAAATAAAAAATTAAGATGTTTTAATAACACGGTTCTTTGAAGATATATCACACAGAAGCCTCACTTAATCAATTTTTTCCTCCAAAAAGCGTAATTGGAGGAGTCTTACAGGTGTTTGTTTTGGGTAGAGTTATACTATTCTGAAAAATCTGGAAATCATTAGCTGTTGGCTGATTCTTTCAGAGATTTGGGGATTCTATAGATTTTTAGATGTAGAAAAAATTAAAATGCCACTGCCGAGCCCATGTCTCGAACCCTTACCTTAAATTGTGACCCGAAAATTTTAAATTGCCATATTAATTCAGGGTTAACCTATTTCGGTTCAGCGGTTTCATTTTCATAATCTGCGTCAAAAAATTATATTACTTTTTTCATTTTTGATTGTTTAGTTTGTCTAATTTTCTTTACTCTGGGTTGATTTTGAAACATTTTTATTAACCTGTAATCTTTGTGAGTTCCTTTTGATCCATTCGTTATGGCGTTCGATTTTCTATAATTTTTTAATTTATTTTTTAATTTGTTCCTATCTGCCATTTGTGTCCTTTTGGTAAGCCAAAACTACTTAACTGCTAGTTTAATCTTAAATTGTTAATAAAATACCGCATGAAATTAGATTAAAATTTTTGGAAGACCTTAAAATATTTCTCTAAATATTAGTTAAATTATTATAATAATAGATGTAATTGTAATCTGCCTAATTAATTAATTACAATATTGTTAACTATGATAAATTATGTATTATTTATTAGATAATATATATAATAAATAAATGTGTAGGAATTATAATAAATTATTATTACATTCATAATTGTGTAATATTGATGGCTCTAATATCTGGAATATATAGGGCTAATATGTATTCAAATATTATTTAAATTATACAGTAGTTAATAGTATTTTTTGAATATGGTTGATTATTAGTACAATAATCATTTTCAGGTGTTCTAATGATTTTAAGAGGTTTACAGGAAAAAATATTTGTTACAATTATTCTTATTATATTAAGGAGAGATTGTACTATGGTTGGGTAAAATTATCAGTTTTCAGGTAATTTTCTTTTTCTATTATTTAGGTTTAGATAATGAAAGATATAAAGGTGTAATTTATCCCCAATTCTTTTTAATTCAAGAGACAGTGAAATATAAACGGGAATTTTTTTTAAATAATAATTTTTCTAAGAATCATAGAATTCATAAAAAAAAATTTTTTCTACATAGTTCCCTTGTACTGAAACACATTTTTCCCAGCGTTTTTTGATTCCATCATCATAAAAAGTTGAAGGCTGAGTGTTTAACCAATTACGCACTAAGAGTTCAACTTCTTCATCACTATTCAACCTATGACCTCCTAAAGCTTCTTTCAATGGTCCAAGCAGATGGTAATCCCACAGAGATAAATCTGGATTGTATGGTGGACGTTGTAGTTGATCCCAGTGAATTTCTTCCAATTTGGTTTGAGTTATGCACACTGTGTGAGGCCTTGCATTATCGTGAAGGAGGATGACACTTCTGATTGGGAAACACCGTCTATTGTTTCGATATGCATTGTTTGTTTTGCCGTCTTTTTTCATCCCATGACTTAGGCCTATTGAAGAAACAATTTTGACAACAGTGAGATGACTTTCTTCATCCAGGAGCTCCCTTATTGCATAAATGTTTTATTCTGTGATTTCCTGAACAGCTATGTTGCTTATAGCATCTAGCATGCTATGTTTTTTACATTTTCTACAAATTGCTTTTTAAATGACCCATTTATAGAACGTACAAAATGGAATACATGTAACAAAATCATACGCGGACGCAGTACAATTATAGGTTAGAACAGGGATACAGCTGCCACGAGGTATAGAAACTAACAATTACCTGTATCTTTATTGCTATTTAGTCAGAGAGGATAAAATTTCATTTGTACCTTGAAAAACGCTGGTTTTAATAGTGTAAGTATCAACACAATCTGTACAGCAATGGTTGAACAGCAATCATTGAAAATTTTGGGGTGATTCAATCGGGCCTGACAATTTTCACAGTACTACATTGACCAATGGGATTGGCCTATGGCACAAAAAGGGATAATCTTGTCTTGAATAAGGTAATCTCAGAGGTGACTCTAACAGAAAAATAATTTATGAATTCGGGGATGATATTGCAATAATAATAAGAGTTATATCATCCTTAAAAGGGATTTCTAAAGAAATGGAGTGACAAGCATGAAATTTTGGTCTCGTAGTGAATGAGAGCAAAAAACGACTTGCAATAGTTTTGACTGGTCATGATATAAATTGAGTTCTTTCAAGTTAATTGCTGAAAAGAAAACATTTAATGATATTCTGCTATTTCAGTACTTTCAGAATACCTTAACCCTTCTGCTACGGGCGGTAATCTTAGTTGTCCTGATAGTTACCAGCTTTAAAAGCCTATAGCAAATGTACTTATGAAGCGATTTGTTCGGTTCATATATCAAATTACACGCCTTGAATGGCTCTATAATTTCATAAAAAACACAATGCAAATGTATGGATAGCAAGGTTGAAATGGTGGTTGAAACTTGCCAAGTTACTTTTGAAGTTGCCCTATCTTCAAGACAATGTAACTTAGGGAATATTTCATCTATAAGGTTGGTTAAACTACTTACTAAATCAGAATGGTGCATAGAAGCTATAAAATCTAATTTTTTTCTTCCTACATGCAACCGTTGGCGTGGTATGCGAAAATTCTGAGAGTAAACATGATCTTTCTTCGTCAAACGTCCCTCGACCTTTTTCATGGCCTATTACAAACCCTATCCTTTTACCACTACTACATAATTTTGTATGTGTATTTGCACATACAACTTATATATTGTGAACAAGAGGGTGGGGAATGGCAGGAATTTGACAATGAAACACTATTCGAATATCACAGATTCTGCAATCACAGAACTGCAATAATTATTAGAGCTAATGTTACTCAAATTTATATTGTAAAACATGGTTTTATTCATGAAAATGTCTTCTTCAAATTATGTACTGTACAATTTCATGATAAACTTCAATTTTAGCACATTACACCCAAAAATATAAAGTAACCTACAAATTTTTACGCGCGAAGTGTTTTGCTCGCTGTAGCTAGCGAAGAACAACCAATATTTATGTTTTTACAACGTAAATAACTGTATGTGTTGTATAAAATGCCTGTATTTTTCACAATTTTCTATTGGTAATGGGCTTAGATAAATTAATTTATTTGGGAGTGTGTTTTGACATTTGAACATTCACTATATGACAAAAAACATGCCGTAGGTATCAGAAGGGTTAAACCACTTATTATTGTTATTAATAACCATTTATTGTTATTAATATCTCCATGTGATAATGAATTCAATTGGTAACAGTGCCTACTTTACCAATATAAAGTTATTTAAGAATAAATTAATAAACAGGAACTGAAACATAAAAATATATGCATGGTTGGTGTGCTCAGTTGTCACCTGGGGCTGTGAAATACGATCTACGTTAGAAACAGATTACAATACACTCAGAAGGTTTGAAAGGAAAATTTTAAGGAGAGTTATTTTGTCCGGCAAAGGAAGAAAGAAAATGACTGGGAAGTAGACTCAGGAAAGTCTTGGTTTTCCAATAGTGAAAAAGTTTTGAAACTGGTTGAGTAGTTTATGAGAATACCTCGTACAAACAAACGTTACTCTATTGTACTATTAGTATAGATGTGAATGAGAGTGTGCAAAATATTCCAGATTTCATAATGAAACGATTTTATGAAAAGATACATGAAGATAGGTAATTTAACATAACAAGATACTTGGTACAATCTCCCCTTAACTGCAGATAGATTTTAAACTAATTTGCACATAACCTGCTGGTTCCAGGTATGTAAAAAATAGTTCTGTTTTTCTTAGATGCTCTAATAAATTTGTAGAAGTGTTAAAGAACAAAAATGGTTAACATATAACTTAATCTCCCTTGAAAATAATTAATAAATATACTTTATTGAAAGATAAAATTATATACATTATTTATGACAAAAGCCAAAATTTTGGGATAGGAAATAGGAAGGTTATATTTCTGCTCAGAACACAAAAAGGAAACTGACCAGAACAGCCAAAAATTATGTAAAAAAGAATGAATTATAACTTATCCCTTTGCAGACGGAACTAGTTTCATGTCGCAAACATGAAACTAATTAATGAGTTGGGGTAAAGATTTTTTTTAGAAAAATTTGTTATTGGATAGAAAAAAGTTTTTAAAGGTTCAGAAGCCACAAAAATTGTATCATATATTTTTCTCTTCACTTTTACTCAATAATTATGGATGCAGATATCCGTCTTTAGTCGAGTGATGTAACTTAGCAGATATACTTGTGAATAGAACTAACAAAAAAAAAAAATTATTTGTACATTGATTGCAGAATAAAAGGAGAAAACAAATCTATATGCACAAAAAAATATTTAATGAAATATCATTAAATTGAATGAACATAACACGTAAGTATTAATGAATGGAGAACTGAAATGGAACACTGACCTTGTGGCATTCAGGAAACTTGGCAGGCTGTGCTATCAACCCAGCTTCTGCAGGTGAAAATTTCCTAAAATATTTATAAATTTTGGTATAATTTTGATGACTATTAAGACAAATTTTGGTTAAAATCTTTTTTGATTTAATTTGTAAATGTGCAAATATATTTGCAAAATGACCTGTGGGAAAGATTTTTTGGCAGATATTTCAGTCATTAGTCTGTGAAGGTTTAATTCTTATTCATTTACAGTGTTCATATTAATAAGTCTATTAATTTATTTGTTATACAGCCAGATTTTATCCATGGGTATTTAAAAAACAGTTTTTTTCATGTCATTTTACAAAAGATTTTCTTAAAAACTGTTTCAAAAGAAAGAAAGGACTATATACGTATGTACATCCAAAATAACTACTAATTTTTTTGTAATTTATTTTTTACATGAAATCTTCCAAAAACCTCAAAAAATTTTAAATAACTTTAAATCTCAAAAGGAAGATAAAAAATTGAAGATGCAAAATATTTAAAGATATTAACTTAAAAGCTAACAAAAAAAAAACTTTTACAACCAAATGATATTAATTCTATTTCATGTAATAAATTTATACAATAAATTTCACTAATTTTTTTTAAGCTGCCTTGATTGTTTTCTATTTGCTGCTATCTGCAATAAATATGAGAAGGGATAGATTAGAAGAACTCAATTTTAAATTAGTTTTATATATTATATAACTGAAAATGTAACATCTTCTATAGATTTTAAATAATAAAATTTTAGTTTCAAATGATATTATATGCTCTGATGATGGTGGATCCACTGAAACATGTGTAAGTAATAAATAGAAAAAATCAAGGTGCTTAAAAAAGGGTTAGTAAAAAAACGTTAGTGAAATTTATTGTATTAATTTATTATATGAAATAGAATTAATTTTAAGCTGCTGAATGCATTATAAGGATTTATTTTTGACCAAATGATATTAATTGCAATTTTTCTTATGTACATATAGATTTTGAAAATTTTATAGCACATCTAAGACACATCTGGGTAAAACAATTGTTCACTATTTGTCTTATAAAACTAACTTTAAAAAATCGCAACGAAAATGAAAATATTTGTTAATGATTACATCAATAATAAGTTAAGTTTAGTAGTTAGTAAAAAAATTAAAAAAATTGTCTTAATATAAAATATGTATTCACAAGACAAAGATAATGGAGTACCTTCATAACAAAAAAACTAATAAACCTAGGAACCTAGTTCTATTGAGCGGACTTTTCAGAAACTACAATAGACATGGGGTAATCCAGAAATTTTGGGATAGTTGTATTTCCAGATTATCAGAAATGATGGTTTAATGGAAATGTACATGAAATATGGTAATCACTATACATTATTTATAATTTAAAATTCTCTGGTGCTATATGAATACATAGGGAAGGAAAGTAGGTATTGTTTTCATGTTGATTTTTCAAACGAGTTTTTCAAATCGAGTTTTCACTGGACATTAAGTTTTCAGGCTCCCTGAACCCAAAAAATATGTTTGTAGCGATTGGTCTGTGTCTCTGTGTGAGCAAAATATCTCAATAACGGATTAATGTATGAAGTTGAAACTTCAAACTTAAGTTAAATACTTCTACAGGACATGATACAAATATTTTCATCAAGATGAAAATGTTATACGTGCTTTAAACCTTCGTCATTTCACACCGTATTGTCGTTTGTTTCCATTACTAAATATTGTTGTTATTGTTTCTTGTCAATTCACTCTCCTCATTTATGTCATAAATAATTTTTTAATCAGTCATTAAGTAATATTATCAATTAACCATCAACTTCTGCTCATCAGTCTTCCCCTAACCAAGCCATCTATATAATCGAAAATACTGAAACATTATTGGCGGTGTTGGATTAAAGAACAAAAAATTACCATGAGTCTACTGTATTTTGTGTAATTTTAATTAAAACTAACATTTCATTTTAAACTGAAGAAAATAAAAATTTTGAAGGCAATAATTTTTAAAAAGTGAAAAATTAAACCTACTTCATAAACATTGTACATTTAGTTATTAGAAATATTCAGAACGTTTTACACTACTTCATTAAGTAACACTGGGTTTCTAGGTATAAACATAATGGCACTCCATTATTTAAATAAAAATAAAACAAATAAAAAATTATATAGATAATAGAAACGAAGGAAATACAACGAATTAATTTTATGTGAAGTCCTAATAAAATAGATATTTAGCAAAATTAGTATTGCTTTTTTTGTAAAACAAATACTTTATAATCCTTATTAGTGATTTTTGTATTAAAAAATAACAATAACATTTCAGAGTTATTATAGACATATAAATTATACACAACAAAGAATTTTGTTTTCTAGTTTGTTTTAAGTCATATCAAAATCTTGATTATTAGCGAATTAAGCGAATTAAGGAATGGTGGGTTTGAATTTGCAAAAATTTCCTAGACCCTGGCTGGTAATTGAATTTGAGATCTCTGCTTTGTAGCGTAGCATACTAACCATTGGGCCATGGAGGTAGCAAACATTATATGAAGGCCGTTTTCTTTTCAACCTTTGATAGGTCATAAATAAAAGACAAGTAAATACAAAAAAATTATTCATTACTGAAAGTTACGTACACATGTGACTACTTTTCAACATTATCACCATGATGATTGAGAAATTTGTCATACCAGTGAACAAGCTTTCCTATATCCTCTTCATAAAATGTTTCCACCAATGAATTTAAATTAATCTTGACATTGTCTTGAAGCTCCTCGGTAGTTTGGAAGTGCTCTCCTCCTGACCACTTGCTCAGTTCAGGGAAAAGATAGAAGTCACCCGCTGCTAGGTCAGGACTGTATGGTAGCTGATTAAAAATGAAATTGCTTAAGGAGTCGTTGAGCTGCATCAGCACTGTGAGGAAGTGTGTTGTCATGAATCAAATCAATTCCGGAAGTCAACTTGCCTCTTCCTTTGTTTTGATTGACTCCGCAAATTTCGTAGTTTCACAATAAACAGCTGCATTAATCGTGGTCCCTGGCTACATAAACTCCACAAGAAACACGAGGAGCTTCAAGACAATATCAAGACCATTTAAATTTTTTGGTGAGAACATTTTATGAAGAGGATATCGGAAAGTTTGTCCACAGGTACAGCAAATGCCTCTATTGTCATGGTGATAATTCCAAAAAGTAACCATAAGTGTACTTAGCTTTTAGTAACAAAACAATTTTTACTTTATCTTGGCTATATGAATATATAGTAATATAAGGAAAGTATTGTTTTCATGTCGATTTTTCAAAATCGAGTTTTCACTTATTATACACGTTTTCAGACCCCCTGAACCCAAAAAACATGTTTTTAGTGGTTGGTGTGTATGTGTGTGTGTGTGTGTGAACAAAATATCTCAAGAGCAGAACATTGTATGAAGTTGAAACTTAAGTTAGGTACTACTACCAACCCGACACGAATATTTTCATCAAAATCGGTCAACCAGAAGTAGTAGGCTACCTAATATTAATTCATGTAATTTTTCACTTTTTTGCGATTTTCTCAAACTACGTTTTTTCTACAATTTTTTTTAAATTGCCTCATTTACTACATTTTTATGCTCTTAAAGATAGGGTAGGCGCCATGTCTGCTAAATTTCTTGAGAAGGCTGTTTTTTCGTAAAAAAAACGCTTAGTGTAGTGGTAATTAGTGATTTTCTGTTTTTTCATGAAATCTGTAAAAACATTGATTTTTTAAGATTTCAGCCTTAGTTTTACGACAAAACTGTATCATAAAATTGATAGAAAATTAAAAGATCTAAAACTTTTATTTTAAGCATTTTTTTCTACAGAGCGTAATTTAGCATCAAAAAGATTTTAGTATTATTACGCCAAACTAAGGTTGATTTTAATTTTGCATCATTCACTCACGATTAAAATTAGGTTATGTTTTTGAGATTAATTTTTTTATTCATTTTTAATGTTTTTATTACTAATGTTAGGTTATATGGGTCATTATTTGCATTGGCAAGAGAAAGTCGTGTGAGTGTTTCATACCAGATTTTTCTGTATTTACTCGTCTTTAATTTAGGATCGGTCTATTTAGGATCGGAGGTTGAAGAAAGGGCCTTGTAGCTACATATTATGATATTGTCACCACATCGCACTGTAACCAACAATTTTGTTTTGAGAGATTGTATTCAAAGGATTTTATATTGATCTATTTCACTGAATGATGTAGATTATCCGATATTATCAAATTCCATGCCTATTTGGATGATCGAGGGCTAGATTTTAGAATGAAAAGACATTATCGACTTTTATTGACTGGACAAAATTCTCTCATCTAGTAGCCTATTAGACCAACAGGAAATTGATGGTGCCTACTTATGATTGAAGAGCTTAATGGATGATGAAGTTGCTATGTATAACATTTTTCAAAAACTTGATGAAAGTGTACCTTATGGTAAATTGCTGGTAGATATTATTTTTCCCTTTTTTCTGTTTTTGAATCAAGTCTCTTAAGGAAAAATCAACTGAGATCTGATTGCTTTCATGAATCATTGCATTGTTACTCCTTCCCTTTTATTACATGGCACCTTCATACAAAAAGCTCTTCGATTTCTAATTTACATGAATCCGATCTGAACTAACTGGAGATGCAATATACCGAGAACCGAATTAAAAAAAAATAATTATTTTTTAAAATATATTTTTATTGTAAAAACGAACAATTTTATTTTCTCTTAAACTAAATAACAATTAAAATTATCATAACAAAAATAAAACCCAATGGCTACTCTTATTTTCTAAGAATAGTTATAACAAGTGTATCGGATCATCGAGATTGTTCTGTACTAAATGATTACGTTTAACATTTAAATTAATCAAGATTTCGTTACACGAACACCCAGAACCCTCCCTATGAGGAAATTTTACAACGATGATAAAAAAATAATTTTTCAGTTTAGGAACTAAATTTTGGCTTTAACTCTAAAATGTAAAATATAAATTATTGGTTAAATTTAACAAAATAATTTTTTGAAAAGAATTTCTAGATGTTTTATTTTTGTATTTTATTTTGTTATTTTGGCTGTTTATTTGATCGATTAAAAGGTTTTTGGAAATGATAAAATAAATAAACTTTTTCTGTCACAAAATATATTACAGAATTAGCTGCCTATCCCGGCTACTACCAGGTATATTTTTGTTTCATTTCAATAATTTTTAAATTAGGGTTATAATTAAATCAAAAATAAGATTTTCTGATTTGGAAAAATCTGATGTATAGGCCTATATATTTGGAGATATTCACCAGTTTTCATGAATTTATTGCTAAATTACTTAAAAAATATTTTTCTAATAAATCAAATGAACAGCCTTAATATATTTTAAGTATTATTAAAAAATATTACGACCAATAAATAGAAATATTTTTTTAAACAGTTCCAATTGGTTAGTTATTGTTGAATATTGACCAATAGTATGAGAAGAATGTTGTGATTATATGATTGGTTATATTACGACCAATCAGAAAGCATATTGATTCAAAATAAAAGAATAACGTATTATTTTTGCTTTTGTAATATTATATTTAGAGTATAAATTTATTATAAATTAGTTTGTAGGCTTACATTATTGTAAATAAATAAATAAAAATAAATTTAAATGTGCTATTTAAAAGAAATTGATAAAAATTATTAATATTAATTATATATGGTTATATAACTAAAAATAGATACCAATTTTATGATGTCCAGTTACATTTTAGTTATTTTATGATATCCAATTGTATATTATATATTTTTATTTGTTTGTTTGTTTGTTTTATTTAAAGTCGCATCAACAACTTAATCTTTAGCGACTACAGTGGGTTATGGGACATTGAGTTGTGACTTGTTATAATTTCCAGACCCTAGCCATGAATAGAACCCGGGACTTCCGCGTGGTAGGCCAGAGCGCTACCGCTACGCTACAGAGGTGCCATTTTTATTTTTACTTTAGGTCTGTTCACAAAAGTAATTAAATTTTTTGTGTTGTTTCTCTTAGGTATTTCTTTCAGTTGTTTAAGTTATATCCACTTCATATAATATTAAATTACAGCTATAATATTATACAGTTATAGTTAATTGAGTCACGAGTTTGCCTTTGGTTTTAATGAGTGGTGAAGGGGAAAAGCTTCAGTGCGCATGCGTGACTGTTTTGACATCAGTTCAGCCAACACAAGAACGTACACTATACCCAGAGCACATATATCATATCGTGGAAACTGTAGGTTAAGTTACTGTACGAATATAACTGTTTGCTACCGTAAACAGAAATATCGGTTTCTTGAAAATGTGGTCGGACTATTCACAATGCTTAACGAAATCTAATATGCAATGTAATAAAATGTTATGAAGTTGAAGCTAAACAAAAATCCCTTTCCGTGCCTCTTGACAAAAGCCATGAGCAAGCGGCTAACTACAGTGATGTTTCTTATTCCACAATTTGAAATATAAAGAAGATTAAAGATCTAAAGAAATAATTATTCTTCTTCAACAGTTTTGTTGACACCTGGTAAAAAAAGTAAACGGTTAGGTAGATACTAGTGAGATGGATAGTGAAGACAATGGTGATAGCAAAGAAGGCGATTCATTCTTAGAAAATTTTGTTCCAATAGAATGTTAAAAGTTTCTGGTCATGTAATTAAGCTATAGGCAATATTTATTTATTTTATTTGGTTAAAATAATATACATTATGATTTAAAACTGAACTAAACTAAACTGAACAAGTATACAATATTTTGAACTAAATATACTTATACGCAAAAACTTTTCTTCACAAAGAGTTCTTTCCACACATAGGAGTAAACAGAACAAAAAATTTAATCACTTAAATACTTATAACTACTACTATAAAAATTAGTAAATTAAATAACTACAGTGAAATAGGTTACAAGGATAACGTTAAACAAAATTAAAAAACAACCCAGAAAATAAATGAGAAATTCAATTACATTTATATAAAATATCAATAATAATATATTTTAATTTTAATAACAATAGAAATTAAAAAAATACCTTTAAGATTATGTTTGTACATTTGTAATACAGAGAAAAATTTTAAAAAACTTTTATTTTATAACTATAACTACTTTACAATATATTTTAACTAACACGATGTAGATATTTTTACCTTATGGGAAATTATTTTAATAAATAAGGATAATATAAGTCAGATTTTTTTTTTTAAGGTTTATCAATAAAACATTTTCTTGGCAATGAACCAAAGCTTACAAAATATGTGTAGCAACTGCACGGTAGTGAAACGTAGTGTCTCGCTGTTGAGGTTGGTAGTGGTAGCACTGTCTAATTTTCACTTCCCTTCCTCACAGCCCATCCATGACCAAAAGACATTCTTGTGACTCAAATATTTATCTATTTATATAAAATTATAAATAATATTATACAATTAATTTAATATTAAATACAATATCATGTTATAGCTGCACTCCATACTTAAAAACTTGCTGCCGCCTGTGAATGGCATCATTCATATAAAAATACTTTAAAGTGTGGTGGTTGGGAGATACAACTCTCTCACACATTTATTAGTTTTAACTTCTCAGTTAAACTTTATACACATATTATTTGTAATTTGGTATCTAGGACCCATTATTAAATAATATTAGCAGATAAACTTTTATTGTGTAATTGACTAAAAAAACTATATAAATGTATGTAATGAATTGCTAACTTATGTTATTTAATTAGATACACTTTAAATTATTAATATTCATGCATATATTTGTACATATTATTATGTATTATTTAATATATAAAATTTATTTTACAAATAACTTAAAAATTAATATAATATTTTGTAGTTAATATAAATTTGTCAAGTTAACTTTCATTATGATTACGCAAGTAACTGATGTTTTTTTTAATTAATAAATAATTATGAGAAACAAATTCCATGTGTTTTTATTGTTTTTCCCGAAACTATATTTTTACTTTCTTTAACCCTATTTGAATAATGGAAATGATTAGAAAAGAAGATTAAAATTTTACGGATACCTGTATTGAATGGATGACAACCGGTTGACAAAACAAATTTTTTATGCACTAAAAAGATGTCAGAAAGATGTCAGAAGATGTCAGATAAATGGTTTAAAGAAGTCAGAAGGGATATTGAGAAAACCGGAATAAACCGATAAAATTTAATGAACGGAACGAAATTCAGACTACGGACTTTAAGGGCTTTCGTGAAGAGCAAAATAAAGAAACTTCCCGTATTTTTAAATTCGACAAAGGTTGATTTTCATTTTGTGTTATTCACTTATGATTAAAATTAAGTAATGTTTTTCATTGTACATTTTTTAGCCTACTAATGATTAAAAACAGGTTATATTTTTCATTTTTATATTGCAAGAGAAAGTCGTATGTTTTCACACCAGATTTTTTTTCTATTATTATCAACAATACTACACTGTAGTTAGTGTGAGGTGTTTTGTAAGAAGTTCTGTGAAAAATTTAGCGCAATTTACTGACTGTTTATTTTTGAGTACATAAGAACTGTTCTATTGATCAGAATTAGAATTAGGGGTTGTAAAGTGAAGTCAATTTTTAGTAGTGATAGAGATAACGGAACATTTAGATTTGATTTGTTTTTCGAGGGTTGTAACCCTTACTTTTTTGTGGTAGGCAACCCGTGGAACGTATCATTTGCTTCGGTCTCATGACCACTTAACATGAACACTTCGTTCAAGCACGACGTCCCAACAGTTCAGGTAACTTCAACTTTGTTTATGTTTACATTATTCTTTAAGGGGACCTGTAACCGAGAATTTGAAAAAAATTAATATTTTGCTATTAACTTCAAATATTAAACAATTACTTCTTCATAAAATAGTGTATTTTACTTCATTTTCTCTTATCTGTGTGAATATAAAAGGAAACAAAGTATTGTTTTCATGTCAACTTTTCCAAATTAAGTTTCCACCGTAAATACACGGTTTCAGGACCCCTGAACCCCTAAAAACATATTTTTAGCTTCTTTATTTGATTGGTCTGTGTGTGTCTGAACAAAATATCGTAAAAACGGAATTGCGTATAAAGTTGAAACTTAGTCCTTAAATCAGGTATCACCAGAGAAAATTTTCATAAAAATCAGTCAACTTAAAGCGTGTATAATCAAAGGCTGTTTACGGCATTACGTAATTTTTTACTTTCTCTTGCCTTGTTATATAGGGAAGGAAAGTATTATATTAATGTAGATTTTCGAAATCATAAAATGCACGTTTTAAGGTTAAAAAAACCTTTGTTTTTAGCGATTGGTCTGCGTATTTTTGAACAAAATATCTCAAGAACACAATAGCGTACGGCGTTGAAACTTATAACTTAAACTAGATACCTCAAGAGGGCCTGACATGAATATTTTCATCAAAATGTCAACCGAAAGGTTGATAGAATGCAATTTCCTTTCTTTCCTAATTAACATATTTATTGAACATCCAGAAGTTGTTTAATACAGAACATTTTATCGATTACTGTAATTGGTACTAAAAGAATTCAAAGCGCGATTTACTTGATTAAGTATGCAGCTAAACATAACAGTTCTATAATCGGTAAACCCCAAAAAGATTTCTTGGTCAGAGGCGTTTTAAATAGCCCGATGGTTTATTAAAATAAAATTTTTCAAAATCAACAATTATTACTTTCTCTTGCCCCGTCCGAATATTTAGGGAAGAAAGTATTGCTTTCATGTCGATTTTACGAAATCGAGTTTTCACCGAATGTAGGTACACGTTTTCAGACCCCCTGAACCCAAGAAAACATGTATTTAGCGACTGGTCTGTGTCCGAACAAAATATCTCAAGAACGGAAAATACGAAGTTGAAACTTAAAAATTAAGTAAGGTACCACTACGAGACCAGACACGAGCATTTTCATCAAAATTGGTCAACCGGAAATACTAGTTTATTCGTATAATTTTTCGCATTTTTGCAATTTTCTAAAAAATGGCTTTTACGATTTTTTTAAAAATCACCAAATTTACTACATTTTTAATGGTCTACAAGTAAGTGCTAGCCTATGTGAAATTCTGGAGGGCCCGTGATCTCGTAGGGAAAAATGAGAAAAAAATGAATTTTTTTGTTTTAAGATTGCGGCCTTAATGTGCATTTTAGGGCAAAGATGGGCATATCTACGTTGAAGAATAATTCTAAACCTACACATTTTATTTCCAACATTTTTATTAGTGATTTTCTGTACTTTTTAATAAAATTTGGCAAAAATTATGGCTTTTTCTGTAATATTGCGGTCTTAATAAGTGTATGCAATTTACTACAAAAGTGAATAGATCATAGGTGTACGAAATAAAAAAAAATCTGCAACTTTTACTGCAAGGTTTTTCTTCTACAAAGCCTAGTTTAGCCTCAATTAGAGATTTTCCTTATTCTTAAGTTGAAACAGGTTGATTTTCATTTTACGTTATTCACTCATTATTAAAATTAGGTTATGTTTTTCACTTTACATTGTTTACTTATGATTAAACAATGGTTTATGTTTCATTATTTACATTGGCAAGAGAAAGTCGTAAGAATGTTTACAACAGAGTTTTTAGTTCTACATTTAAATCACTAGAATACGTCATAAATACTACGTCATGATTTGGTACCATATCCTTGAATATTTTAACAAATTTAAATAAGAAATAAATATACATATAAATAGGTTATTTCAACAAACAAGTGGAAAGTATGTATTAGATTTTGAAACGGTGATAATAAAAATAATAATACCTTTTACATTTATCGCCCCACCATCCATTGCAACAGTTTTCGATTCCGGAAGTAAAATGAATAGCGTGTCCGACCATATTGTTGTTTTACATACTATTATCCTAAACTATAGGGCGCTGAGAAAATATTATAAATGTTCATGTAAATTACGGAACACTCTTAAAGAGTTTTTGAAATTCATTGGACAGTTTCTGAGATTACCTTGTACAAACAAACAAATGTTTGGAAACTTCTTCACAATACTTGTAAAGATCAACAAATTTTAAATGTTCAAAAAAATTGGTGCGAACATTCACGTGGCTTTTTCTTGCCAGTGTAAATAACGAAAATATATAACTTTATTTTAATCATGAGTGAATGACGCTAAATGAAAGTCAATCCCTGTTCGACTTAAAATACGGAAAATCATACATTGACGCTAAATTGTTTTTTTTTTGTAATCCCTAATTTGTGTACGTTGCAATCTGTTCAATTCAGAACAATAAGCAACCCCATGACCCAATGAGATGAGGATGATGTGTATGACGTGTAAATGAGGTGTAGTCTTGTACAGACTCAGGTCGACCATTCCTGAGAGAGTATGGTTAATTGAACCCCAACCATCAAAGTACACCGGTAACCACTGTCTAGCTTTCAAATCCGTATAAAAGTAACTACCTTTACTAAGATTTGAACCAGGAACCTTCGTCTCCGAAAATCAGCTGTTAAACAGCTGATTTTGGCGACGACTTTACCTCTAGACCAACCCGGTGGGTTAACGCTAAATTAAGCGATGTAGAAAACAATTTGAATTAATTTTGTAGGGTTTTAATTTTCTACAACTTTGGTTATAGGCCTAATTTTTTGTCGTAAATTGTATACTGATACTAAGGTACGCAATCTTAAAATATCCAATAGGCCTATGTTACCGATTTCAATGAGAAAATACGAAAAAACTATTTGACGCTAAATTAAGTATTTTAGAAAACAATTGAAAATAAAAGTTTTAGGTTTTGTAATTTTTTACAGCTATAATTATAAACACTTTTCTCCTAAAATGACCCAAAATTCCCTAAAGTTGTTGTCTTAAAGAAACCATTTTCCACCACGAGAGCACGGTCCCAAAAATATCAGCAGGCACACGCTTATCCTATCTTGTAGAGCACAAAAATTTGGTGAATGAGAGGCGATTAGAAGAAAAGTAGAACCGGTTGAGAAAATTGGAAAAAAGTCAAAATTTATCAGAAATTTCACATCACTAAACTTGTTCACGCGATATTCTAGGACATCCAACGGGCTGGTCTAGCGGTAAATCGTCACCGTGAGTCAGCTGTTTAACAGGTCATTTTCGGAGACGAAGGTTCCGTGGTTAAAATCCTAGTAAAAGGTGTTTTTACATTGATTTGAACACTTGACAGTGGTTACCGGTGTACTTTGATGGTTAGGGTTCAGTGGAACATACTTTATCAGGAATTATCGGCCTGAGTCTGTAGAAGACTACACATCATTTACATGCCATACATAAAATACTCACCCCATTGGGTTTTGGGGTTGTTTATTGTTCTTAAATTGAACAGATTGCAACGTACATTAAGAATAAAAGAAACATGTTTAATACGTAAAAATCTTGTTAAAAATATGGCATGAAACACTCACACAACTTTTTCTTGCCACCGTTAATAATGAACAGTATTACCTATATTTATTCATTAGTGAAAAATATAAATGAAAAACATTACCTAATTTTAATCATGAGTAAATAACACAAAATAAAAATCAATCTCTGTAGAACTTAAAAACACGAAAAATGCCTAATTGATGCTAAACTAAGCGTTGTAGAAATAAACGAACTAAAATTTGTAGTGGTTTTAGTTTTCTATAACATTGATTGTATATACTTTTGCCCTAAAATGCATAATAAGGCCGTTATCTTTAAAAAATTACCTCGTGATCACAGCCTCCCAAAAGTTTCAGCAGACATGTTGACCCTATTTTGTAGAGCATAAAAATGTGTAGTAAAAGGCAATTTTTAAAAAAATTCTAAGAGCTATTTCTGAAAAAATTTCAAAAAGGAAAAAATCGCACGAATAAACTACTACTTCAATTTGACTGAAATTGATGAAAATTTTATGTCGGGTCTCTTGTAGTACCTAACTTAAGTTTCAAGTTTTAATTTCGTACAGTATTCCGTTCTAGAGGTATTTGTTATTTTGTTCACACACACACACACACGCGCGCGCGCGCGCAGACAAACAATCACACTCGCACACACAGACCAATAGCTAAAAACATGTTGTTTTGGATTCAGGGGGCCTGAAAACGTGTATTTCCGATGAAAACTTGACTTCTAAAGTTCGTCATGAAAAAAATACTTTCCTTCCCTATATCTACATCCTTCATTCTACGTAGGGCAAGAGAAAGTAAAAAAAGAAAATCAGTTCGGATTATTTAAAATTTCTGGTTAGCGGAGTTCTTATTGGCAGGGTTGTTATGGAATAATCTTTTTGAAGATAACCGCGTTCTTAAGCTAGATACCTAACTAGAAAACCAACAAATTTTTAGAACAACCTGTACGTTAGTACCCTAACCTAACAAAACGGAAATTGAAGAGAGACAAAAAACTTTCAACAATGAATCACATATACATTCACCATACCTACAACTAAATATCAACCAATCCAATTATTTGTACTAAAAATCTCTTATTGTTATTCATATAACCTTTTGTTATTATTATTATTTATTCTATTCTATGTTTGGTACAGCGCTATGTTACTATGACAAGAACTTTCAGTACGTAACTCGTTCGTTTACATTCAATCGTGTTTCTGAAAATTTAGATACATTTTCATTACGGAGTAATTCCTTTATTTAATTTATTTAAATATAATATTATAAATTTTAAAAGGTGATTCTAAAATTTTTTTTAAAATATTCAAAGTTGTTAATAATCATGAAAACTGTTTAAAAGTAAAAAAAATTATTAATATTAGCCTATTATTTACTGATTAATATGTTTTTTATTTGAAATTTTATTTGTGTGGATGTATTCATGAACCTGAAGGTAAGTTTTTGAACTTATTAAATTGACTACTATTAAATTTCTTTTAGTTTATTTATCTATTCAAATAAATTGCAGGCAAGTATCCAGATTTTATTTCGATTTGAGGGGGCAAAACCAAATATTGCGTAACAAGCCGACACATAAACACTCACAGATATATATATATATAGATATTTTGTATGTAGGCCTATATATATATATATAAATCTGTTAAACACTGTATCCACCGTTTAATGAATTTATTTAATTTTTTTACTTTCTCTTGCCCTATGAATATACAGGGATGATATAGATTTTTCATGTTATTTCGAAATCTATGCCCATAACAGGCAGGTGGAGTGTCAAATTATTTGCACTCGATCTGCTAGTTTCAGGGCTACAAAAATTAGGTTTGTTTCTTATCACATGGTCAGCCACACACACATGGAGATCACATGGTTATATGACTAAAGTATTTAAGAACAGAAGTGGTAGAGGGGTAGGGGTAAAAGACACTAGTCAAAGTTATGTCCTCTCATTAAACAACCAGACCCTGTGGTGAAGAAGTGAAGATGTCATTTGCAGGGTGAAAAGTATACGTACGTAGATATTTTATGTTTTTCAGAGGGTCCGGCATACTGATAAGCATACTTTTCCACTCAGTGAGGAAGGCAGTAGTAAACCACCTCACTCTTCGTTTAGTTAATAAAGTCTTTCAAACCAGATTTTCGGCTGATGACCTAAATAACAACATTTTTAAATCGATTTTTCACAGAAAATACACGATTTAAGACCCGGTGAAGCCAAAAATCTCGTTCTTAGATGGCTAAGAACGAGAATGGTGTGTGTGTGTGTGCGCGCGCGCGCGTGTGTGTGTGCGTGAAAATAAATATCTCAAGAATGGAATATTATGTGAAGTTAAACGTAAACGTTAAGTGTAAACTTAATTAGGTACCACTAGAGGACGCTACACGAACATTTTCATCAAAATCGATCAATCGGAAGTAATAGTTTATTCGTGACATTTGCCGCTTTTTTGGATTTTTCTGAAAACGGATCCTACGATTCTTTTATAAATCGCCTCATTTATTAAGAGTTTTTGCTCTTCAAGATTGAGTTAGCTGCATGTCTACTGGAATACTTAAGAAGGCTGTGCTCTCGTGGTGAAAAGGATTTTTAAGATAGCGGCCTTAATGTGCACTATAGGGCAAAAGCGTATTTAATCAAAATCGTAGATAACTAAACTAAAAGAACCGACAATTTTTATTTTAATTATTTTTCTACAACACTTAGTTTAGCGTCAAGTGATGTTCGTGTTTTGCTTATTTCGGTATACAAATATGCTTTTTTAAGACTGCGGCCTTAGTATGCATTTCACAACAAAAATGTATAAAATTAAAGTTATTGAAAATAATCCCCTTTCATGAGACGACGCGTCTTATGGCTGGTAGCAATTTTTAAAAAGGTTTACCTTTGACTTATGGTAAAAACCATTAGTGAGTTCAGTATCAACTCTTTAAAAGGAATCAAGTGACAATATTTTAGTTTTCTAATTCCGACTTAGATTTCTTGACTTCTGGTTTTTGGTCACTTCCGGTCAAAACCGAAACTTCAAACCCAATTCAGGCCCACTAACATTTTATGTAGAGTACGAATCTGAAAACCGTTTGTTGCTATTTTTGATAGTTTCTGACTTTTTGACTTCCAATCAAACCCGGAACGTCATACCCAATTTAGGCTCAGTACTTTTTGTGTAGATTACAAATCCGGAAATAATTTGTTGCTATCTCTTCTAGTTTCTGACATTTGAGTGTGACGGACGGATGGACAAAACAAAATTATAAATGACAATATTAAAAACTGCCTCCAATTTTATTAAAAAACCTACGAATTTATTTCGAACATTTTTTCTACAGAGCCTACTTTAGCGTCAAACATCATTTCGATAATGCATGCATAATATTAAATTTAGCTACGAGTATTTTAGCATTTTTTTATTATACCAATTTATTTTCAGATAATCCAGACATTATGAAATTCGAACAATTTCCCGATCCCAATTATTTCGGATTAGTGAAGTTATTTTGTATTGGTATCACGGTTACTTTACTAGACGGTAGGGATCATCAACAATGTGCACAGTGGCAAGCCCTGCCCTCTGATGTCACTGGTCACCAGCAACAGCCGACGCACGATACGTACCGTGTCGGTCTGTGATGTTTACTAGTCTTAATACGGTTAATAATTTACTAGTCTTCAATAATGGTGTGTTGTTTGATTGCCGGGTTTTCTAATCACGATAGACACCAAAGAGTTGCACATTATAAGTTTGACCGTTTTCCAAAGGCCATTGAAACTAGATTGAAGTGGATAAATACTTGCAAGCGGGCCGATTCATTTTCTGCTGGTAGTGGCCGCGTGTGTTTAGTACATTTTTATGTATCGAATTATATACGCGATTTAAAGTCCAAGTTGCTACAACTTCCATTAAAACGTGTCTTAAAGACGAATTCAGTACCACATTTAAATTTGCCGATTTGTAGTGCCGTTCTACGACCGGTAAACCCGACTTGTAGTGAAAAACGATGTGCTTGTAAGGAAGTTTATGATATTTCAAACTCATCATCCAATTATAACACAGGGAGTTCACAAAATGAAAAGATAGCCGTAGAGTAAAGTAGGCCTCATTTTAATAAAGAACCGCCGAATTTGAATGTTGTGCAGTCAGAGGAAACTTATCTCTTAAAACGAGAAAGCTCCGAATTAAAAAAAAGAAAACAAGTTACTTGAGAAAAACGAACTTGGCTGCAAACGAAGAATTATTAAAATTAAAATCGATTTCCCGTGTAAACATACCTAAACCGCTATGATTGTAAAAACAATGCAAAAATCCTACCGTCACTACGCATCAGCCAAGTTGTTGGGGCCAGCTACGTCATCTTATAGGGCTAAAAAAAATAGTTCTGTTTCTTATCACATAGTCAGCCACTTATATGACTACTATTTAAGAACAGAAGAGGTAGAGGTGTAAAAGACACTAGTCAGAGTTATCTCCTCTGATAGTAATGAATTTCACTATGCAGCCAGACCCTGTGGTGAATGAAGTGAAGGTGTCATTTGCAGGGTGGAAAGTGAGTGCTTTTCGGAGGGCTTGGCATGCTGATAAGCATACTCTTTCAACTCAGTGAGGAAGGCAATGGTAAACCACCTTACTCTTCGTTTTTACTTAGTAAAACCTCTAGAGGTTCAAACCAGCCTTTTGGCTGTTGACCTAAACAACAACACGTCATCTTATATCTCACAGCAGCTGCGCGTGACCACTACCGTTTAGTATAGTAACCAGTAACCGTGATTGATAAAATGAATTTATAAACAGATTTAACTAATCTGCCTGGGCTACATAATAGCCTACAGGTACCGGAAATGATCAGGGCAACATATGGCACATTCCATATTATACGTTCACTGAACAGGCACTATGAAAATAGTTAAAATGTAAACGAAGCGGACAAGGTCACAGACCCAATAAAGGGAACTAACATTTTTATGAATAAAATAGTTTGAAAGTTTTATCAGTACTTTTTGCGTTTTGCCTAGAATATAGAAGTGCATAACGAAGAAATAGAATTACGTACTTCGGAACAAGATCTACATCGAATGATAAGAAAAAAGGTACATAATATAAAATTATATCATAAGTTAATATCATAACTTATATCATAACTTAATGCATTGTTAGCATGTTACGGCTAACAAAAGATTATATTTTGACTCAACCCATGAAAAAAGTTCGTTCTGAATTTTTAATTAAATTTAATTAAAAGTCAAATACGGTGATTTCTTATGGTTATTGATCTGAGAAAGCGAATAAAACAGGTCCTAGAATAATATATTTAGTAGTTTTTGAGAAATCAGGGGTAAAACGGAAATAAATAATGGTAAAAACCCCTATTTTTACTTTCTTTTCCAATGTATAAAATACAGGTAAAGGAAGTTTTCATGTCAATTTTTCCGAAAATTTTCACCGTAAATACACGTTTTCAGATCTCTTGAACCGTAAAAACCATGTTTTTATCGATTGCTCTCTGTGTGTGTGTGTGTGTGTGTGTGTGTGTGTGTGTGTGTGTGTGTGTGTGTGTGTGTGTGTGTGTGTGTGTGTGTGTGTGTGTGTGTGTGTGTGAATAAAATATCTCAAGAAACTTACGTTAGGTACCATTAGAGGACCTGACACGAACATTTTCAACAAAATCAGTTAACCGGAAGTAACAATTATTTACTTCTGTAATTTTTCATTTTTTTCGATTTAAAAAAAATTTTATGATTTTGTTTGAAATTGCCTCATTTACTATATTTTTTTGCTCTACAAGATGGGGTAATCGGCATGTCTGCTGAAATTCGTGGGGACTGTGCTACCAGGATAAAAAATTATTAAAAAAAAATTGCACCCTTAATATGCATTTTAGGGCAAAAGCGTCTTTATAAATTATTTTTTTAAAATTGCATCCTTCATATGCATTCTAGGGAAAAAGAGTATATTATAGTCTAAGTTGCATAAAATTAAAAGAACGTCATTACCAATATTTTTTTCTGCAGCGTTTAGTTTAGCGTCAATTAATGATTTTCCCTGTTTTGAAGTCCAACAAAGGCAGATTTTAATTTGGCGTTTTTCACTCATAATTAAAATTAGGTTATGTTTTTCATTTCAAATTATTTACTAATGATTAAACATAAATTATTTTTTCATTATTTACAATGGCAAAAGAAAATCGTGGAGTGTTTCACACCAGATTTTTTTTTATGTTTGTACGGGTAAAAACGGTTTACGGGTTAAACCCGTAAAGGGTTTAAATGAAACTATAGAAAATTTAATTCTGAAAAAATTTCTGTAATTAAAGTCAACTACAAAACAATAAAAATTGTAAAAAATTAATTTTATTAACATCAAAATCCGGGTGAAATCTTTCGCAAGCCGTAACACGCTAAGGAGGCATTTCCGAATGTATGTTTATTTATGAACTCTTATTTTTCAATGAATTGATAAATTGGATGTAGTTATGTCCGTTTTAACCCTAAAGTTAAGTGGTCGTATTAAAATTCTTTAATATTTCGTAGGTATTACTTTGAGAATATGCAAGCCAACTTTCAGAATTTAAGCTCTTCGGAATAATATAAAAATAACTTATATTCTTATAGGGTTATCTAATCCTATTTTACTGCTTAGGGGATAGTGATCTACTAAATAAAAAAGCTTTAGTCTTTCTGTCGGACTCCTAAAAAAATCTGGTTTAAAAACTTACACAACTTTCTTTCTCCAATATAAATAATAAAAAATAACCTATGTTTAATCTTCAGTAAACAGAGTAAACAACAAATAGTGGATCACAGAAATTAAGAAAGATTTAAAAGAACTTGGAATAACAATAAAAGATCTACAAGAAAAAACAGATAAAATCAAAGAATTTAAAAAGAAACAAACTACGTTTCAACCGAGAATAAATAGTCAACAAGTAGGAAGGGTAATATTAGAGAGAGAAACACAGGCAAGATTTGAAAGATGAAGAAATATTGGGATAACAGGAGGGTAAAAGACCCTTCTTATGGTTGACAGTGTTCCCATGCTGAACATAAATGTTGAAACAAAAACAAAATAAAATGAAAAAATAACCCAATTTTAATCATGAGTGAATGGCGCAAAATGAAAATCAACCAATGTAGGCCAAGAAGTTAAAAATAGTCTACGTAAAATCAAAGTGACGCTAAACTAAGACAGTAGAAAAAATTGCACGAAATAAAAGTTGTAGTTTTTTTAACTTTCTACAACTTTTATCCACTTTTCCTACTATCAGATCCACTTTTGCTCTAAGATATATATTAAAGTAATCTTTAAAACAGACAATTTTTTACCACGAGAGTCCAGGACCCCTTCCAAGAATCAGCAAACATAGCGCTCACCTTATCCTGTAGAGCATAAAAATGTAGTTAATGAGGCTAAAAGAAATCGTCGAACCCGTTTTTGAGAAAATTTTGAAAAGTGAATAATCGCACGAGTAAACTACGACCGGCTGATCGATTTCGATGAAAATGTTTGGGTCGAGTCCCCAAGTAAACCTAACTTAAGTTCTAAGTTTCAACTTCGTTTAATATTCCGTTCTTAAGATATTGCGTTCAAAAAATTACAGATCGACACCAATCACTAAAAACATGTTTATATTTTGGGTTCTGAAAACGTGAATTTCCGTTGAAAACTCGATTTCGAACAATCGACATGGAAACAATACTTTCCGTACTTAATATAACTATTCTTAAAGGGCAAAAGAAAGTAAAAATTGAAAACCTGACCAATACTGAACATTGATTTTAAAATTGGAGCTTTGTCAATGGGCGTAATTTCCATCATGTTTTATTTTCTAATGGCAGAAAATTTACTTATACAGTAGTTAAATAATTTAACTGATTGTAAAATAGTATATGACTAAAATTGCTGGCTCAGAGCAGAAGTACCCTATGTCCAAAAACCTTATTTATCAGGAGAGCCAATTTTAAATTTTATTTTAATGCTTCTCATTATTTTTAAGTGATAAAAATCTAAAAATAATTATGTTTATATATTTTTGAATAATATTGGACGTACGTACAATACTTCTGCACTGTTGTTGTTGTTGTTTAGGTCATCAGCCTAAAGGCTGGTTTGAACCTGTAGAGGTTTTACTAAGTAAAACGAGGAGTGAGGTGGTTTACCATTGCCTTCCTCACCGAGTGGAAAAGTACGCTAATCAGCATGCCGGGCCCTCTGAAAAGCACATATTTTCCACTCTGCAAATGACACCTTCACTTCATTCACCACAGGGTCAGGCTGTAAAATGAAATTCATTACTTTCAGACGAGATAACTCTGATTAGTGTCTTTTACACCTCTACCTTTTCTGTTCTTAAATGATTCAGTCATTTAATTGGCTGACCATGTGTTAGGAAACAGAATTATTTATTTTAGCCCTGCAACGAACAGATTGAGTGTAAAAAATTTGACACACCACCTGTCTGTTATGGGCAGACTTCTGCACTATGAAATTGTATGTAACCTGAAGATTGTTTTGCCTAAATAACCTCAAAATGGCAATTTTTGGACATAGCCTAGTTCTGCTCCAAGCCAACAAAATTTAACAAAGTAAAAATATGTTTTTTATTTCAGGGTATGGGCTGTGGAGGAAGCAGACGAAGGCGAAACCGTGGACAAGTAGAGATAAATTTACCAGCAACACAACTGAAATTTAATCAGAATCAACTTTATTGCATCAATAATTACTTTACAGATCAACTTGATAACAAAGAATGTGAGTAACCGAGAATTTGTCAAATAATCAATAATTTGTAAATCTCTAAATTTGTGGATCAGTGGATCATTAAAACGATTAACTTTTGTATTAGAACTACTGAGTGATTTTTTAGTCCTGTTACCCAATTGTTAATGTCTTGTAATTTTTTTCTAAGAAAGGGAAATTTTATTTTGTGAAACGAAGTTGGTAGCCCTACTCAACCGGTATAGATACGGCAGTGTGAATTAATTCTCCTTGAGTTGTGTAAAATTTTGTGCCGTTTTCGGTCGTGTTACGAACAGAATTTGTTTTACCCTAGAACAACCGCTTGTTTAAATCTGGAGGCTGAAGCTCTTTAACTAATCGTACGCCAAACGAATACAATTTCAATATTTTAGCAGCTTTCCGAACACTCGAATATGACAAACAAACTTGCGAGGAAAGTTTTCGTACACATTTCCTTGGAGAATTGAGCAATCTTGTTTGCACACTCTCCCTGTCAAAAAAATTGGTCGCCCACTACATTTTCTGTTGCAAAAACTACCTGTCTCTTGAAACCGGTTTGTTAGCCTAGAAATTGAAACTTTTTCTGGTGGAGGAACACCAATAAATTTAATTTGAAATTATTCTTTTTCATTCTCACGATATCGTAGCAAAATATTGTTCAAGAATGAAAACCAGTAGTTGTAGGGTAAAAGACATTCTCTTCGTAACACGACCGTAAACGGCACAAAATTTTACACAGCTCAAGGAGAATCTACTCACACTGCCGTATTTATACCGGTTGAGTAGAGCTACCAACTTCGTGTCACAAGAGAAAATTTCTCTTTCTTAGAAAAAATTACCAGACATTAACAATTGGGTAACAGGACTAAAAAATCACTCTGTATTAATAATCGAGATTCAAAACATCACTAGAGCCAACAATTTAAACTATACATCGTAAGAAAGTACGTCGTAAGTTCATCGTAAAAAAGATATGTCGAGTAAACAGTCTGCATCTGTAGTAGTGCGTGTAGTTATTAGTGATGGGGGTTATTTAACATAACAGGATTGATAACATGGTTACTGGATCGAGCTAGTTATCGTGTTAACAGGTTACTAAAAGCACCCTGTTATTTTAATAACACCCTGTTAGCTGTTATTTAATAACACCGTGATTCAAAGCCGTTTAATAAACTGATGTACGAATGATGCTTGTCGGACTGTTATAACAGCGTAATACTTTTAAAACTAAATGACATTATCAATAACCTTTTCGTCTAATACCACTTATAATTTTAACTGTAAGTTATAATACTGTTATTACTTCAAACACAAGGTGACAAATCTTAGTGAATCTTTCACGGACACAAAGTTAAGATAAACAGCACTATTTGCTGTAACCAAACACAATCATGGCAAACCAAATGCAAATTTTCGTGAACACAAGGGAGGCCAGTCGCGCTGAATTTTTCAGACACAAAGCAAGCTGCTATAGTTACTATACATTGTACACCGAGCCGAGAATTCAGCAGCTTTGCATTCATAAAGGCGTCGGCATCCAGCGAGTAATGATGTCCAATAACTTTGATCATGAACACTTTCACCGTAAAATGCATACTAGGGCCGTAATCTGAAAAATCTGGTGTGAAACACTCACACAACTTTCTCTTGCCAATGCAAATAATTAACAATAAACCTAACATTAGTATTAAAACATTAGAAATGAACAAAAACTAACCTCAAAAACATAACCTTATTTTAATCATGAGTGAATGACGCAAAATGACAATCGAACTCAGTTTGGCTTAAAAATACGGATAATCACGCTTTCACGCTAAACTAGGCTCTGTAGAGAAAAATGCTCTAAACAAAAGTTGTAGATCTTTTAATTTTCTATAAATTTAATTATATACACTTTTGTCGTAAAATGCATACTAAGACCGAAATGTTAAAAAAATCGATTTTTCTCACGTTTTCGTGAGAAAAAAAACAGAAAATCGCAAATTACCGCTAAACTAAGCGTTATACAAACAAATGTTTGAAACAGAAGTTGTAGGTTTTTAAATTCTCTACAACTTTTATTATATAAGTTTTTGCGCTAAAATTTATATTTAAGCCGTAATCTTAAAAAAACAACGTTTTTACGTGAAAACAGCCTCACCGAGAATTTCAGCAAACATGGCGCCTACCCTATCTTGTAGAGAATAAAAAATTGAGTAAAATAGGCGATTTTAAAAAAAATCGTAGGACCAGTTTTTGAGAAAATCGCAAAAAAGTGAAAAATTATACGAATAAACTACTACTTCCGGTTGACCGATTTTGATGAAAATGTTCGTGTCGGGTCCGGTAGTGGTATGTAACTTAAGTTTCAAGTTTCAAGTTCGTACAATGTTCCGTTCTTGAGATATTTTGTTCACACACACACACACACACACACACACACACACACACACACACACACAGACCAATAGCTAAAAACATGTTTTTTGGGTTCAGGGGGTCTGAAAACATATAGATCCGGTGAAAACTCGATTTCGAAAAATCGACATGAAAACAATACTTTCCTTCCTATATATTCATATAGGCAAGAGAAAGTAAAAAATTCCATGTATTTTATACATTTTCATGAAGAAAACAGAAAATTGCTATTAGCCGCTAAACCTAGCATTGCACAAAAAACTGTTTGGAATAAAGATTGTAAGTTTTTAAATTTTCTATAACTTTGATTATTATATACACTTTTGCTCTAAAATGCAAATGAAGGCCGCAATCTTAAAAAAAAAAATTTACACGAGAGCACAGCCTTCCCAAGGATTTCAGTAGACATAGTGCTTACCGTGTCTTTTAGAACATAAAAAATGTAGTAAATGAGGCGATTTTTAAAAAATCTTGGTAGCCGTTTTTGAAAAAATCACAAAAAAGTGAAAATGACACGAACAAACTACTACTTCCTGTTGACCGAATTTGATGAAAATGTTCTTGACGGGTTCTCTAAAAGTACCTTACTTAAGTATCAAGTTTGAACTTTGTACGACGTTCCGTTCTTGAGATATTTTGTTTGATATTTTATCGTAGCACTGAAAAATACTGTTTGTTGCAGTAGTATTGAAAAATAATGTTTGGAGTGTTATTTAAACATATTGTTAGTTGTAGTAATGAAAAATACTGATGCGTAAAAATACGCTTGTGTGCCGGATAGTCGTGGACAATCTTTCAGAACTATTTTTCTTTCCCGTTTGTGCGTTGAAATCACCAACGAAAATTTAGACGTTCTAAATCTGGGATTTTCTGTATTTCATTCTCCAGCTGGTCCCAAAATGTTTCCACCTTTTCTAGATTTCTCTAGTTGTCCGCGTTTGAAATTTTGTATATCTTATTAACGGATTTCATTGTTAAAGTACATATCCTTTCAGAAGGTGAGTGGAACTCTTTTAAGGAGTCTATGATCCGTTTGTTTACACAGATTGCTGTTCCGAGTTGCTGCAGGTTAGCTCCTATTCTTGATCCTGGTTGTCCTTTAAATATCTTGTAGTTCCCAGAATCAAAAGTGTTTGCAACAGTAAAACGAGTCTCTTGTAAAGCGAGTTTAAAATATTATTTTGTTTCTCCATCTTATCAAATGTTCGCTTTAAGTTACCTGTTTGCAGAAGTGTCTATATGTTGGTTGTTCCAAAATAATGCCGCTCTTTGGTTCGCAAGTTGTTTTTTCCATTCTCGTCACGTCATTTGTAGGACTCTACAAGGCTCTCCAGTATCCGAAGGCCTGTGCGTGCCGCATGATGACAGGTGTATTCCCACCTGTGAGGGTGGTTACCCTCGAATTACCCTCGGAATTGAGGGTAATTTGATTTAAGAGACATTCCATTATGCTTGTTTCTATAGTGAACTGAAAAATAAAAACGGTAGAGTAGAATAATCTTGCTCCACCCTATTAATAGCACAATTATGAGGTATTCCATCATGCGGTCTAACGTCACCTGAAGAGAAAAATGGTAGAATAGAGTAACCTCGCTCTAGCCGATTTAGCTACGGTTGTAAGCCAAAGAATCTCCTCTTCAGTTCAATAGAGTAGATGCTCTACCTAACCGAGGCCACCATGTGGAGGTCGCACCTCGAAATCTGGACCTTACCGACCATCCCCGGCAGAAGCATTTGCCGGTTTTAATCGCTCCGACTTCTTTTCGATGCTTAAAACGAACTCATTGAAAAGTAATGATTGCAAAAGTATTGAAAAATACTAGTAAAGTGTGATGTGTACAGTTCAACGGATGTTAACTAACCAAAGACTGAAACGTGACTGACTTGGTCGATCTCCAATAAAATCTGGCAAAAAATTGAACTACGAGTATAAATAGATCATTAAAGAACTAGGTCTAAGCAAACTTAGATTTTTAATGTGACACATTGTACTTATTCTTCAACTTATTTCTTATAGGTACTATATTTATTTGTTGATTTTTAAACTTATAGTACATTTATATTGTGCTGTTTATATTTTAAACAGGTGATATAGGATTTGACAGAAAAGCAAATGTTGAATCCTTGATAGAACGGCTTATACAAAGATTGATCTGTGCAGTTGGTACTCTTGATTCAAGATTTAGTTCAAAGTTTCTGATCACGCTTGATTCATCTAGAGGAAAATGTAAGGTTAGTATTATCATCAGTTAACCAAAAATCTAGTGTGAAACACTCACACGACTTTTCCTTGTCAATATAAATAATGTAACATACGACCTAAGTTTAATCACGAGTAAACAATATAAAATGAAAAAATAACTAAATTAAATAATTTTAATCATGAGTGAATGATGCTAGATGAGAATCTACCTCTGTTCGACTTAAAAATACAGGAAATCATTAATTGACGCTAAACTAAGCTCTGTAGATAGGAACACAACTCCTCTGTGAATGTAACCATCGATCTGAGATATTTTATCGTATAAAGGGTCAATTTTAGACTACGTGATGTGACTTCATTGTTTCTGTAAGTTCTTTTTGTACCCCAAATTCTCAGCATTTGCTCAATGTAGGTTTTTCTCCTTTCTTCAGTCCACCCGGTATTTTGTTTTTGCTCTTCATGGAAGCCTTTAAAGTTCATAATTAGTTGTCTGAATTTGGTTCGGTCATTAAGTTTTCTTGGTTTATTTCGGTTGGCTGAATATTCTTTTTAACTTATTTAGACTATTTATCTGACAACTAAGGCTATTTTTTAGTGTCTTAAAAATTACTTTTTTCAACCGATTTTCATACATTCTATACAGGTGTCCGTAAATTTTAGTCTTCTTTTTCAAATCGTTCATTTTCATTGTACAGGAAGACCTTGATGCAACAACCGGTCATCTCTATATTTCAACATTTTTAGGTTGTAATGCATTCTTATATTAACAAAGGCTCTCTATTGTTCAATGCAACAAACGGTCAAATACAATCATGTGTTTAGTTAGCATAAAGGGAAAGGAGTTGATTGCGCATGTAAACGTGCGTAGTTAGGATTTTTTGGCGACGTTTTTTTGTATCTCCTGAAAAATTTAAATTTCGATGATAAGCGGTTGTTGCACCAAGATCTTCGATTCTTCTCGACCTCGTAACCTTAATTGTCGTCTACTATCTTTGGGTCCATTATCTTGCGGAGGATCTTTCTCTCAAATTTTTCTGCTTCTCTTAGACCAGCCTTCCTGGTCATTCTAAGGCACTCACTCGCGTACAGACACACAGGTTTTATCACAGTATTATAATGTCTAATCTTGGCTTGTCTTGAAAGTGCTTTCTTCTTATACAAGTGGTGAGTTCCTCGAAGTGCACCAGCTATCTTTCCTCGTCGGTTAATGTTCGCTTCCTTTTCGCTGGTCTTTTGTTGTTACCAGAGAGATGAGTAAACCAGAATTTTTTAAAGAGTTAGCAGTGTAGAATTTATAGTTTTTTAATACACAGCATTGTTTTACAATAACTATTTGTGATGGGAATTTACACAATCAGTCTATGTAGAAAATTTTGTTTCTAAAAATTTTAATTTACTTATTATTTATAACTGCTAGCATATTTTTAATTTGGCAATAATCCTGTGGTTTGATAAAATCACCCTTATTAATCTCTATTCGTTTTAGTCCTTAATATGTGTAAGTTGCAATCTGTTCAATTTTGAAGAATGAGCAACCCCACGACCCAACGAGCTGAGGATGATATGTATGACGTGTAAATGAGGTGTAGTCTTGTACAGACGTACGCTGATATTTTTGAAAGAGCATGATTTATTGAACTTCAACCATCAAAGTACAACGGTAACCACTGTCTATTATTCAAAGCCGTATAATAGTAACTAACTATCTTTACTTAAATTTGAACAAGGGAACCTCCTTCTCCGCAAATCATCTGTTAAACAGTTGCATTTGGCAACGATTCTACAGCAAAAAATAATATCTAATAGACATAATTTTTTAGGATAAAATTCTGAAGTTTGTGAGATAATAGAGGTTTGATTGTAATAGAGCTTGCGAAACCTCATTTAGCTTATACTTTATCAATTAATTTTTAGTTTATTTAAAGTCGCATCAACAGCTTGGTCATTAGCGACTACTGTGGGTTTCGGTAATGTAACGGTGGGTTTTAACGTGTTAAAATGTTCAGACACTAGCGGGGAATTGAACCCGGGACCTTCCGCTTAGTAGGCTAGCGCGATAGTCACTACGTCACTTATTGGGAAGTGCCCTTATTTTTTTGTGTAGTGATGATAACTATTTAAGCCTTGGTTTGTGTATAGGTAATGATAATGAGGTGCTATACAGATGAAAAAAAATGCTAGACCTGACCAGGAACCGGACCCGGGACCCCGGTGTATAAGCTAATTACACTAATTGCTACTCCAGTGGGTCGACTGAGTTGAATTTGAATTTATTTATTTCTTGTTTACAAATAATAATAATAAATAATTTAATTTACGTAATACAAACAATACAACCATATGAAACTTCCAAAATACTATAACTAAAAAAGTAAACAGCTTTACTTAATATTTAAAGAAACAACGTTAATTAACTTATGATAGGTGACTTATTATAAATGATTAAATAAAATTTATAATTTTTTTATTCCTATACAACCTATCAAGAAAAGGGAAAATATATATACATTTTTTCTGTTATTTATTTCCAACAGAAGAACAAAATGTTTTGTTTAGTAACTTTTTTTCGAATTCAGTATATTGTATGTCAATATATTGTACCGTATATTGTATGTTCAGTATATTATATATACATGTCACACAAATAAACAATCTACAAGACAGTCTTAAGACCAAATCTGGACATATGGAGTTCAACTTTGGGGATCTGCTAAACTTTCACACATGAAACGTATACAAGCGATTCAGAACAAGATTCTACGAACGATAACGCATTGCCCCTTTTAAATCACAAACTCAATGTTGCACAAAGACTTACAAATCCCATACGTAATTGATGTCGCGAAACAACTATACAAGACGATGCATGACAAATTTGAATTACATGATAACCCTCTCATACAAAACATGTTCACTAGGGCGATACCGGGTGCTCAGCGCAAACGTTTGAAGCGCCTCTGGCCAAGAGATCTTCTTGGCAACCTGTAGAACTGTGGTGATGACTGCACGCTCCTTCAAGTAAATTAAGTTTTGGAACATTAGCTTCACATTTAGAAATTGTTGTATTAATATAATAACTGATACTAAATTTCAATTGAAAGTGTCAAAAAAAGTAATTGTAATTGTAGTAGTTGGTAATTTTGTCACAGCTGTTTTGAAATACATAAAAATATTTTGTTTTAGAGTGGGCTTAGCTTGTCATATCTGGTACGATTAGACAGTTTATCAACTCCATCTTTGTATCCAGAACAATGGGAAGATCAACCTGTATGTGTTATTGTAGAAGGTGAAGGTGGACCTCAAGGGTTTGCAAAGATAAGAATACAAGGAGAAGGCGCCCAAAATTGGGCAGAATTTATCAATACCAATGGATTCCTCAGAAGGTAAAGTTAATTTATTTTTTGTAATTATTCAGAAGTAGGTTTATTGAAGTAAATTAAAACTATGACAAATTTTCTTTATGTCAAAAAATCTGAAGTAAACCAATCATGATTAAAAAAAAATTAATATTCATAAATTGTACAGTGTTACATGAAAAATCTGGTGTAAACACTTACATGATTTGTAAATATGAATAATAATATATATGAATAATACTATAATACTATATGGTGCTTATAAAATGCTTAGACTATACTTTATACTTTTTCCGATTTTACTCCTTAAAATAAACAAACAATTTTAATTAAATTTTAATAAAAAAATTACACCTAACACCTAAAGTAATTAACGTAAGTTTATCACAGGTAAAATTAAATTATTGTAAGAAAATTGCTGCTTTAATTTGATTCTGATTTCCAATACTAGCATTAACAATAAATAAAAAAAATTAACATTTAATGGAATAAGCGTAAAGTGGAGGTCACATGAAAACAGGCACAAAATTATAACATCAATTTTCTGCCATAAATCTGCTATTTGAAAACCGATTAAAAAAAATGAAATGTCACTTTTTCAATAAAAAAATATATATTTTCAATATATACGAGTATTTTGTTCAATATAATATATATATATACCTGTATGTATATATATATATATATATATATATTTTAGCATACAATATACATTTTGATAAAACTATTAATTATGGAGATGTTGTTTAAGTCAACAGCCGAAAGGCTGGTTTGAACCTCTAGAGGTTTTACTTAATAAAAACGAGGAATGAGGTGGTTTACTATTGCTTTCCTCACTGACTTGAAAGAGTATACTTATCAGCATGCCAGGCCCTCCAAAAAGCACCCTCTTTCCATCCTGCAAAGGACACCTTCACTTCATTTACCACAGGGTCTGGCTGTATAGTGAAATTCATTAGCTACTCTCAGAGGAGATAACTCTGACTAGTGTCTTTTACACCTCTACCTCTTCTGTTCTTAAATAGTTCAGTCATAATTGGCTAACTATATGATAAGAAACAGAACTATGTTTTGTAGCCCTGGAACCAACATGCGTATTTATCTTTCAATCCTTGGCCGACTACACCCTGTCCCGAGAACTTTAATCAGTTTAGTAGCCACAGAAAGCTACCTAGCAGGCAAAACCACAACCCCTGAGAGGCAAACCCAAACGAGTGGTTGCGGACGTGAGCCGCAGGGCGCCCCACTCCCCTCAGTACTCGCGTAAATGTTGGACGAGTCGCCGTCGAGCTCGTTACGCTGCTTAAGTGCTTTGCACGTGGCTTTACCACACATGGAAGTACTACGGTCAGCGCCCGTTTACCTCGAAAGCAAGCGATTATAGGGTAGCTAAACCGCAGTTTTATGGGCACACTCTGTGTGGTCTGGGGCGTGCCCCTCCCTGGAACCAACAGTTTGAGTGCAATTAATTTAACACTCCACCTGCCCATTATGGGCAAAATTATCGAGATATAACGAATTAAAAAATAAACATGGCCGTTTTCAAATTTATGAAGGAATTTAAGTATATTTTTCACACATTTTAGAACATTATTTCCAAGACTCTTCCCAAATACTGAAGTTATTCCGCTCGATCTTGAGATATAAATTTTTATACAAAAATAACAAAAAGGGCGGACAGGTAAAGAACGAAGGAGAAATTGTCATTTTTCCTAAGGATATTTTTTGTTTATTTTTACAAATACATAGATTACGGAAAAGTATAGCATGTTAGAAACAGCCTGTATTTAATCATTAGTAAATAATGTAAAATGAATAACATAATCTAATTTTAATCATGAGTGAATGACGCTAAATAAAAATCGATCTCTGCAGAACTTAAAAATACGGAAAATCAAATCAGCTAAACTAAGAAGAGTAGAAAAAATGTTTGAATTAAAAGTTGTGGTTTATTAATTGCCTACAACTTCAATTATTTAGACTTTTGCCCCAAAATGTATTTCAAGGCCGCAACCTTAAAAAAAAATTTTTTAATTTTTTTCAATTTGTTTCTTCTTTTGCCCTATATGAATAAATAATGAAGAAAAATTCTATTCATTTCGATTTTAAGAAATCGAGTTTTTTCTTTTTAATTCTTTATTTACATCTGATTCTTCAAAATTTTACAACAAGCAAATGTGATGATTATGATAATAATGTAAATGCCATGGTAGGCATGAGAGGGGTAGGGCTTTATTGGTGCCTTTCCAAGAATGAAATATGTGTATCAAATTAGCAGGTCTCTACTACAGCGTCTTTTAAGGCGTCTAGGGGGATTATCAGGTAAATGGAAGGTGGAAAGTGAACGCACCAGTGGGTTCTCCTGTTCGTGTGACTTGTATAGGTATTCGATGGAATTTCGTACAAGTGGTGTTTTCAAATCTGTATGTAAGGTTTTGTTACTAACGTAAAGAGGTGCTTTTGCTATAAGGCATAATGTTTTTAAATGGAATGCTTGAATTCCTTGCAAGTTAGAGGGTTTGGTTGAACCGTAAATTTGGGACCCGTAGGTCCCAAACACACAAGAGAACAATATACTCGTATGCGTAATTTTTGTGCCATTGGTAATTTTGATCGTTTGTGAAGTAGGGAATATAGAAGTTTAAGTCGGGAATTCAGTAATAAACTTTTCCGTTGGATATGTGTGCTCCAAGTTAGTCGTTTTTGAAAAGTCAGACCGAGATACTTGACCGTATCTGTTTTTGTGAGAGGTTCATTGTCTAAGTATACTGGTGGGCAATCACCATGACGGAGTGTGAAAGTTACGTGAAGGGATTTTGCCGCATTAAGTTTCATTTTCCATGTTTTACACCATTCATGTAAGAGATTGAGATGATGTTGGAGTGTTAGTGAAGCGTGTCTAGAGTTTTAGTCTTACCGAGTTTTCACCGGAAATACACGTTTTCAAGCCCTCTGAACCCAAAAAACAAATGTTTTTACTACTGGGTCTGTGTGTGTGTGAACGAATTATCTGAAAAATGGAATAGCGTACGAAGTTGAAACTTCTAATCTAAAGTAGATACCACAACAGGACCCAACCCAAACATTTTCATCAAAATCGGTTAACCGAAGAAGTAGAAAAATTCATGCAATTTTTCAATTTTTGCGATTTTCTCAAAGACGATTGGTTAAATCGCTTCATTTACTTCATTGTAAATTCTCTACAAGATATGTTACGCGTTATGTCTGCTGAAATTCTTGGGGGTATTGTCATGGTAAAAATGTTTCTTTTTAGAGATATTGACCTTGATATGCATTTAAAGGCAAAGCAGTACATAATAAAAGTTGTAGGAAATTAAAAAACTTATAAATTTTATTTCAAACGGTTTTTCCACAACGTTTAGTTTACCTTCAATGAGTGATTTTCTATTTTTCTCATTCAAAAAAAGGAGCTGTCCATAACAGACAGGTGGATTGTCAAATTATTTACATTCAATCTGTTCGTTGGAGGGCTAATATAAATAGTTCTGTTTCTTATCACATGGTCAACCAATGAAATGACTGAATCATTTAAAAACAGAAGAGGTAGAGGTGTAAATGACACTAATCAGAGTTATCTCCTCTGAAAGTAATAATTTCATTATACAGCCAGATCCTGTGGTGAATGCAATGAAGCGTCATTTGCAGAGTAAAAAATATGTACTTTTCAGAGGGCCCGGCATGCTGATTAGCGTATTTTTCCACTCAGTGAGGAAGTCAATGGTAAACCACCTCACTCCTTATTTTACTTAGTATAATCTCTATACGTTTAAACCACCCTTTCGGCTGATGGCCTAAACAACAAAAAATCGAGGAAAATAGGATTTTTAAGACTGCAGCATTTGTATACATTTTCCATTTTTGAGAAAATCGCAAAATGTAAAAAATTACACGAATAAACAACTAAGTCCGGTTAACCGATTTTATTAGAGCTTAATTTAGCGACAATTGGTGATTTTCCGTATTTTTAAGTTCTACAGAGGTTGATTTTAGGCTATATAGCGTCATCCACTCATGATTAAAATTAGGTTATATTTTTCATTATTTACATGTGATTGTTTCACACCAGATTTTTTTTCAATATTTTTTAATGTTATATAGAGATAAAATCCAAGAAAGATTCGTTGAATTACTGGCACAAGCTGCTTCTCGTACAGCAATACCCGGATCACCTGGTCTTATTGATGAATCAAGGTTATGCGGTTCACCAGGGAAAGTATTGGATGCTGTCACGGCTGAACAGATACTAAATACACCTACAAAAGAACATTTATATTATGGTCCAGGTAAGATTTCTAAATAATCAGTATATATTATGAAGTTTGTGTATGATTATATGAATTTAAAAAATTAGGGATCTCCATTTGTGACTATTAGGCCTACCTGGGTTGTATGTTTAATTTTTGAGTCATTCAACACGTAAATGCGGCTTTAACTCTTTATAAGGCAGTACTACGGGAAAAAACATATATTATGTTGTAAAATATTAAATTTTGCTTTACTGAGACTTGTATAATGTATTTCTAGTGCCAGAACAGTAAGATAAATATCTTACTGTTTAGCCCTGGTAAGTATACTTACCAAGGAACGTTTATTGAAATGGGAATCACATAATGTTTAGCAGAAAGAATGCTTATTTAAATAACTCGTAGTATTATATAATGTTTGCTTTCCCGTAAAAAACTACAATTTTCTAAGCATTGTACAAAAGTAACAACAAAACAACACTGTAGCGTACGCTGGTATGAATCCTTATACCACATTCGTGCAACTCACGAAGAAAATTGTCGCTGCGCGCTAATTTCAATATGTGGATAGCTTACTTACCAGGGAACATCTATAACACCATAAAATGACAATAAGGTTCAACTGCATAGCTTATTCTTAAATAAAATCGACCTTATTACCAGTGGTAAGTATACGTACCAAAGATGTATTATAACACCTAAGCCTAGATTCTTTCAGGATCTGGTTATAGTAATTAATAAACATATTTCCTTGAACATATTACAATTATTTATTTACACAATTAATTAATTATTAATTTTAGATTACAAGCAAATTACAATTGAGTTGCTTAAAATAGATTAATTACACAAACTTAAATTTAAACTAACTTAACTCACAATAGCAATAATTTTACATTTATTAATTATCTCTTACCTACAATCAAATACAATATGTAAATCATACAGACCTTTTCTTAACGTACAATGTATTCACACTATTAGCAGTCCATATGACAACCTGAACTGACTGAACTCAACTAACCTACTATTAGATTTAACCTAATAGGTATACCCCTACTATAAGGTATAGACTAACCTGATCTCATAAAATGGTTTTTTTACATTAACAGTTCTTTTTGAATTGAACTATTGGCTAATGATAAAAGTCTCTCTTGAATATGTTTTTATTCAATTAAGACATGAAAAGTTTCTTTCAACGGAAACACTTGTAGATCGAATCACAAAAACAAGCGAAAATAATGTGAAGGCTTCGGTAAAAATATCTTTGTTTTCATGAAGTTCTTGAAAATCTCTAGCGTTGTTTTAGTTCGGTAATGTTTATCGGCATAAATAGGCTTAGTTTGTTACGAAGGTGCTGTATTTTTGTAAATATGAGAGAATAATATGATTGTAAATTTTGCAAAGCTTCGGAGGGAAAACACGATTTATATTGTTTACATTTTGTAGTGTCGACAAGGCAAAGAAATTTATTTGTTTCACAGTATGAAGTGTAACACCCATTTCCATGAAAATATGGTCTAATATTTGAAAAAATTGCTCTCGGTATTTTGTTTTAATATGATTTTGGTAAAATTTAGGCTTCCTCTTCATGATCATTTCCACGTCGAATCCTGTCAGTTCAGTAGTTTCATTAAAATATATTGAAGAACTGATCCATTCTTTTTCCTCTTAATATTTCGCAAGTTTTTATATTTGTAATATGCAGCAAGTTATATTTAAAGAATATCGTATAAAATACCGGTGTAACAAAAAAAAAACAAAATAAAACTTGTCAAATTAAAAAAAACCCGCCCAAAAAACAAAAATTAAAAAAAGCGTCGACACCGAAAATATCAAACAATTAACGTACACGAAGGCCTACAGAGAAATGCAGGTGCAGTAGACTGGTTGACTCACGTCAAACTCTTCACAATTCAAGGTCGAGAGCTAGGGGTGCGGATTTGTCGTTGACGTCACCATAGTCATGACAACCCGCTCGCGCTGGAAGAGAAGTAGCGGCCCCCCATCTAACTCTTCACTTGGGCATTTATTACATCTATTAGGCCACTACAAGCGCAATTTAAAACATTTTGAAAGCGTTTTAAGCAGATACAATAATTTTATAAACCCTTTTATACTGTAATTCAATTAAATTTCTTGATATCCTGTTTCAGCTGACAGTAATCGATCTCGGTTTCCGGATCCAAGAGAATTTCGTATTGCTATTGTTGAAGGTGTACCATGTGTTCGTCTTCGGATCGGGTTCCTTTCTTCCTCAACTAACAATAACACATTATTCGAGCCGCCAGATGATGACATTAAAGTGATTTTAGTTCTTGGACTTGGACAGACTGGGTGGCCACAGACATGTGATTTCCCATCAAGAATTCCATTGACACATATTGATGCTATTCTTTATCAACAAGCTGCTATGACTGTAAGTTCATGTTTAAACTCGTTTTAGTAATGTCTCGATACCAATATTTTTCGATTCTCGATACCAAGAAACAAGAAATCGATTTTCGATCCTGATACCAAAAAATCAAAGAAGTGTAAAAATAAAAACTACAAATATTATTTAATTATGTAAAGTCCAAAGGTCCAGATGCCAATTACTTATGGTCTTCTTTTTTACTTTCTCTTGCCTATATGAATATATAGGAAGGAAAGTATTGTTTTCATGTCGATTTTTCGAAATCGAGTTTTCACCGGATCTATAGGCTACGTTTTCAGACCCCCTGAACCCAAAAAACATGTTTTTAGCGATTGGTCTGTGTGTGTGTCTGTGTGTGTGTGTGTGTGTGTGTGTGTGTGTGTGTGTGTGTGTGTGTGTGTGTGTGTGTGTGTGTGTGTGTGTGTGTGTATACAAAATATCTCAAGAACGGAACATCGTACGAACTTGAAACTTAAAACTTAAGTTGCATGCCACTACCGGACCCGACACGAACATTTTCATCAAAATCGGTCAATCGGAAGTAGTAGTTTATTCGTGTAATTTTTCACTGTTTTGTGATTTTTTTCAAAAACTGGTCCAACGATTTTTTTAAAAATCGCCTGGTTTATTCAACTTTTTATTCTCTACAAGATAGGGTAGGCGCCATTTTTGCTGAAATTCTTGGTGAGGCTGTTTTCACGTAAAAACGTTGTTTTTTTTTTAAATTACGGCTTTAATATTAATTTTAGAGCAAAAATTTATATAACAAAAGTTGTAGAGAATTTAAAATTCTACAACTTTTATTTCAAACATTTTTTGTATAACGCTTAGTTTAGCAGTAATTAGCGATTTTCTGATTTTTTTCTCACGAAAACGTGTGAAAAATGTATTTTTTTAAAATTTCGCCCTTAGAATGCATTTTACGACAAAAGTGTATATAATCAATTTTATAGGAAATAAAAAGATTTACAAGTTTTATTTACAGCATTTTTCTCTACAGAGCCTAGTTTAGCGTGAAAGTGTGATTTTCTGTTTTTTTAAGCTAAACTGAGTACGATTTCCATTTGCGTCATTCACTCATGATTAAACTAAGGTTACGTTTTTTGAGGTTAGTGTTTTGTTTATTTTTAATGTTTTATTACTAATGTTAGGTTTATTGTTAATTATTTACATTGGCAAGAGGAAGTTGTGTGAGTGTTTCACACCAGATTTTTTCCTTGTACACATTGGAAAAACAAAGAACGGTATAAAGATAAGCTGTCTTGTTTCTGCAGACGACTTAGCAAACGTTTTTAGGAACACAGAAACAGCAATAGAACAAATCGACGTGGTAAAAGAAATAAGCAGAACTTCAGAATTCCTTCGAGAAAACTAAATACATAAAGAATATTAAAACAGCCCCACGTCACTTAATTACACAATATGAAAAAATGGGGAAAATTGATAACTTCTAGTACCTCGGGGAGACAGTACAACTAAATACCAGCGAAAAGGAAACGAACAACAGCAGACGAGGAACGTTGTTTGGTGCACTTCGAGGAACTCACCATTTGTATAAAAAGAAAGCACTCTCAAGCCAAGCCAAAATTATATATTATAATACAGTGATTAAACATGAGTGTCTGTACGCAAGTGAGTGTCTTTGAATGACCAGGAAGGCAGGTCTAAGAGAAACAGAGAAATTTAAGAGAAAGATCCTCCGTTAGATAATGGGTCCGAAGGTAAAACAAATCGACGTGGTAAAACACGGTGGTGGTAATTGACTGACAATATAGGTTATGAGATCGAGAAGAACTGTACAAGGAAAATGAATGAATGGAAACGAATAGAAAATGAAGACTAAAATTTTACGGACATCTGTAGAGAATTGATGACAACCGGTTGACAAAATAAATCTTTAAGACACTAAACAATAGACCTAAGGTGTCGGATAAATAATTTAAAGAAGTCAGAGAGGATATTGAGAAAACCGGAATAAACCCAGAAAACTTAATAGCTGAACCAAATTCAACTAACTAATTCCGAATTTTAAGGCCTTCCATGAAGAGCAAAACAGAAAACCGGGTGGACAGAAAAAGGAGAAAATCCTACAGCGAGCGAATTCTGTAGTCCTCCTTTTTCTGCTTGTTCTTTTGAGTTCGTGTCAATACTGTCAGAAGCAGCAGCAGCAGCAGAAGATTGGTCAACTCCTAAAGTACCTTGATGCTTAAAACAATAATTTTTATCACATACATTGCAGAAAAAAATCTGGTGTGAAACACTCACACAACTTTCTCTTGCCAATATAAATAATTAACAATAAACCTAATATTAGTAATAAAACATTAGAAATAAACAAAAAAACTAACCTCAATAAACATAACCTTATTTTAATCATGAGTGAAAGACGCAAAATGAAAATCGAACTCAGTTTGGCTTAAAAATACGGAAATCACTCTTTCACGCTAAACTAGGCTCTGTAGAGAAAAATGTTCTAAATAAAAGTTGCAGATCTTTAAATTTTCTATATATTTGATTATATACGTTTTTATTATAAAATGCATACTAAGGCCGAAATCTTAAAAAAATCGATTTTTACACGTTTTCGTGAGAAAAAAATAGAAAATTGCTAATTACTGCTAAACTAAGCATTATACAAAAAAATGTTTGAAATAAAAGTTGTAGGATTTTAAATTCTCTACAATTTTTATTATATAAATTGTTGCGGTAAATTGCATATTAAACCCGTAATCTTAAAAAGAACTATGTTTTACGTGAAAACAGCCTCACCATGAATTTCAGCAAACATGACGCTTACCCTATCTTGTAGAGAATAAAAAATTGAGTAAACCAGGCAATTTTTAAAAAAATCGTAGGACCAGTTTTTGAGAAAATGGCAAAAAGTGAAAAATTATACGAATAAACTACTACTTCCGGTTGACCGATTTTGATGAAAATGTTCGTGTCGGGTCCGGTAGTGGTATGTAACTTAATTTTTAAGTTTCAAGTTCGTACGATGTTCCGTTCTTGAGATATTTTGTACACACACACACAGACACACACACACAGACCAATCGCTAGAAACATGTTTTTTGGGTTCAGGGGGTCTGAAAACGTAGCCTATAGATCCGGTGAAAACTCGATTTCGAAAAATCGACATGAAAACAATACTTTCCTTCCTATATATTCATATAGGCAAGAGAAAGTAAAAATAATGATAATTAGACCTATACAAATAAAAGTTTACGAAAAATAAATAATTTTTGCCAATTTGATCCAACCTGCAGTTGCAATAATTTATGCCTAGAATAAGATTTACGCCCACTGATATGATGTCATTGTAGATTTTTTATCTCATTACGCTAGTCTATAATGTAATTACTAATATAATATTATTTTATAGATTTATTTCTACCAGTAATTATGTTTGAAATGATTACAGTAAATAAAAGTCGACTTACCTCTTTGATGCCCAATATTCCTTTAGAGCGGTGCCTTTCCGTTTTTGAGGTTTTCTGCACAGATTGAGATTTTTACATTTTCACCTGCTTTTGTCGAATACCGAGATGGATCCATATCGAATAAACACAAATACAACGGAACAACAACATAACATAATAAATAAGTGCACATGCTTGCTGATAGTTTCCGCTAACAAACGGCGAGAGGAAAAGGCTAGAGGAAGAAATGGGAGTTAAGAAATGGGAAGTGGGGAACTAAGGCTACAAAACATAAGAAAAAATCGTGACGTCACGCTTTTTTCTTGTGCTTTTTCCATCAAAACGACTAGGAATTTAAAAAAAATAAAAACTACTTTATTTTCCTGTTATTAATTGACGTACCACGAAATTTTCTAATACTTTAATCAATTTTTAATTTAAAAATCTGGTGTGAAACACTCACACAACTTTCTCTTGCCAATGCAAATAATTAACAATAAACCTAACATTGGTAATAAAACATTAGAAATAAACAAAAAACTAACCTCAAAAAACGTAACCTTAGTTTAATCATGAGTGAATGACGCAAATGGAAATCGTACTCAGTTTAGCTTAAAAAAACAGAAAATCACACTTTCACGCTAAACTAGGCTCTGTAGAGAAAAATGCTGTAAATAAAACTTGTAAATCTTTTTATTTCCTATAAAATTTATTATATACACTTTTGTCGTAAAATGCATTCTAAGGGCGAAATCTTAAAAAAATCAATTTTTCACACGTTTTCGTGAGAAAAAAACAGAAAATCGCTAATTACTGCTAAACTAAGCGTTATACAAAAAAATATTTGAAATAAAAGTTGTAGGTTTTTAAATTCTCTACAACTTTTATTATATAAATTTTAAATTTTTGCGCTAAATTGCATATTTAAGCCGTAATCTTAAAAAACTATGTTTTTACGTGAAAACAGCCTCACCCAGAATTTCAGCACACGTGACGCCTATCCTATCTTGTAGAGAATAAAAAATTGAGTAAACCAGGCGATTTAAAAAAAAATCGTAGGACCAGTTTTTGAGAAAATCGCAAAAAAGTGAAAAATTATACGAATAAAAACTACTACTTCCGGTTGACCGATTTTGATGAAAATGTTAGTGTCGGGTCCAGTAAGGGTAAGTAACTTAAGTTTCAAGTTTCAAGTTCGTACGACGTTCCGTTCTTGAGATATTTTGTATACACACACACACACACACACACACACACAGACACACACACACACACAGACCAATCGCTAAAAACATGTTTTTTGGGTTCAGCGGGTAACCGTATAGATCCGGTGAAAACTCGGTTTCGAAAAATCGACATGAAAACAATACTTTCCTTCCTATATATTCATATAGGCAATAGAAAGTAAAAAAGATGCATTTAATAGGAAATCCCTTCATAAAAAGAAAACACAGTGGAAAATCGATTTTTTGAGAATCAATTTCTATTCTAAAAGTTCTAGGTATACAATGTGCAAAATCCATCGAGAGAAATGCTTCCGTATTGAAGATTTTTACCAAAACCTTTCCAGAAAATCGCATTATTACAACCAGCGTTCATAGAGTTGAATCTTAAATATTCGATTTAAAGTGCGTTGATTTGACACAGAATAATCTTTGCCCTTCAATGCTGTCTATTTTACGTTCAGAATGCAGTACAGCTCTTATGAGAACCCGTTGTGTTATCATGCGTACGGAAAACATCAGGCACAGCCAATACAATAACTCTCCTCCCCGACACCATCCAATGGTCACGGGAAAAATATTTGGAGTTTCTCTTACCACGCTTTAACAACCTCATTGTTAATCAAAAGATCTGGTGTGAAACACTAACACAACTTTCTCTTGCCAATGCAAATAATTAACAATAAACCTAACATTAGCAATAAAACATTAGAAATAAACGAAAAACTAACCTCAATAAACACAACTTTATTTTAATCATGAGTGAAAGACGCAAAATGAAACTCGAACTCAGTTTGGCTTAAAAATACGGAAAATCACTCTTTCACGCTAAACTAGGCTCTGTAGAGAAAAATTCTCTAAATAAAAGTTGCAGATCTTTGAATTTTCGATATATTTGATTATATACGATTTTATTATAAAATGCATACTCCTCTCTTGAGAATCAGAGGACCCAAGAAATGCCATATGGTCTTGGGCCCAATGAAGATGAATTCCCTACGTTCACCTCCACGTGGTAGAGAGGGGGCAACGGTTGCATATAAATGCAAGCGGCTAACGAATGAGGGGACCGAGTAGCTCCCGGTATAAGGGGCCATCCCAACTACAAGTGCCAACGGCCTATTGAAGGGCGGATGAGCGGTAGTAGGATCAGGGCACTCTATTGTCCTAGGGTTGGGAAACTGTCCCTAAAAGCAACTAAGCCTAAAAGCGACAAAAGCGTTAGTAAGCCAACGGTAGTAGAATACAGAGGAAGTGGAAAACCTCTATATTAAAGATTCCACTCCATTAAAACTTCACAAGCACCCAATTTCATACTTCATCATCACCTCTCTAGATAACATCTAGAGTTGTATCTCGGGAATCTATTCCCATTCAAGGTTGACGCCTTTGATAGTCAAAATATGGAAAGTCTTTTAAGGAAAAATCCACCGTCCGTCAATAGGCGGAGAAGACTGCACTCGGATCCGGTGGGCAGTCACTTAAAAGGTATAGATGAATCGGAGCGTCTAAAACAATCGTTACGTAGAGACAGAGACAAGATAAAATCAAAGCAAATCACCTATCTAGCTACACACAACATAAATTCCCTGTTGCAAGTTGGAAAATTAAAGACTTTCACAGACATTCTGATTAAACAAAACATTTTGATCACAGCCTTGCAGGAGATGAGAAACACAGACACCGTACCGATAGAATCCCAAGGATTCAGAATTTACAAGGGAATACCAGGTAAAAAAGTAATGAAAGAATGCCCACAATTTGGAGCCGGATTCATTGTATCCCTGAAGGTTATAAACTCCATTCTAGATTTTAAACCAATATCGCCCAGAATCTCTACATTAACCTTTAAATCCACCAATAAAATTTATACCCTAATAAATGCGCATGCGCCCACTAATGATAAAAATGTTAAAAAGCAAACTAAAGAAGAAATGGAAGAATTTTGGGAACTCTTAGATAACACAATGAACAATGTTGAAAAATCACACACTAAAATTCTGCTTGGAGATTTTAACGCACAACTGGGTAAAGAAAAAAGGTACAGAGATATAATTGGAAAATGGCCAGCCCAAAAGAAAACAAACAAAAATGGAACTAGATTAGTAGAACTGTGCAGAACACATAAGTTGGTATCTAAATCAACCTATTTTATGAGAAAACCTAGCAAATTAAAAACATGGAAACATCCAGACTGGAGAAAAGGAGAATATCAACTGGACCATGTATGTATGGATAAATACCAGCACAAAGAGATCCAAAATGTAAAGGTCCTAAGAGGGATAGACACGGGCTCTGACCACTATTTGGTTAAAATCAAGATAAAATTAACACCTAGAAAGAGAGAAAATAGATTAAAAACGAATAGTCACACAAAACAATATTATGCGAGTAAATTAATAAACAATAAAGAGTACCAAGAAAAGTCGAAAGGGTTAATAAAGGAAACTGATAAAATAACAGAAATCACCCCTAAACTTCAAGAACTAGCTAAATTAGTAGCACCATTAAACCCAAGAAAAAAACATCAATGGTGGAACGACAACTGTGACGGGGTGGTCCAGGAAAGGCACGAGGCATGGCTAAAACACCAAAATAAGAAAACAGAAGAGTCCTTCAAAGATTTAACAGAAGTAAGAAAAAAGACAATAAAGGTTATAAGAAGTGCGAAGAGGGAATTCAATAACTACGTTTTAATGAAAATAGAACAAGATTCCAAAAAACTAAACTCTAGAGATTATTATAAAACAATGAAAGAAAGGTTGCAGAGATATGAACCACCAACTTTATTATTGAAAGACAAGGATGGTAAGATGGCACACAATAACAAAGACAACGCAGAAATTTTAGCAAATACATTTGAAAAATTACTAAATTGCGAATCACCCGAAGAATTGTTCGAATTTGAAACGACCTCAGTGACCAACACTCCAGAACCTTCCATACTCCCACCATCCTGGTCGGAGATGTTAGTGGCAGTTGGCGAACTGAAAGACTATAAAGCAAGCGGTGAGGAACTCACAACAGCGGAGATCTGGAAAAACTCTTCACCGAACACTCTACAAGCTTTACACAGGAACCTAGTGGAAATTTGGGAAAAAGAAGAAATGCCAGACCACTGGACCAATGCAATTATTCATCCACTACACAAAAAAGGGGATAAAACAAACCCCGATAACTACAGAGGGATTTCGCTCCTGGACTGCACCTACAAGATTTTCTCAAGAATAATTTACAATAGAATTAAAGAACGACTGGACCAGGAACTTGGTGAGTATCAAGGAGGCTTCAGACCTTGGAGAAGTTGTCCGGATCAAATAATAACATTAAAATTAATCATGTCGCAGTATAGGAATAAACAGATGATTATATCCTTTATCGATTTCAAAAAGGCATATGATTGTATCCATCGACCATCCATGCTAAAGATTCTGAGAAATTTGGGACTCCACCCTAAATTGGTTAACTTAATAGGACTAACGCTAACAAACACCCATTCCAAAGTGAGGTTCAGAGGGGAATTGTCAGAAAGTTTTGAAATAAAAACAGGATTGAGGCAAGGAGACGGACTTTCACCATTGCTTTTCAATTGCGCTTTAGAATATGTAATGAGAGAGTGGTATAAGACAAACCCTAAAAATATCAAAATTGGACGCGAGAAGGAGAATATTAAACTTAACTGTTTGGGTTTTGCAGATGATTTAGCATTTTTAGCTAAAGATATAGAAGAAGCGAGAAAACAGCTAACAGATTTAGAACAGATAGCTGGGAAAATTGGCCTGAAAATATCTTATGAGAAAACTAAAATGATGGCAATGGACCCACTGTGCATAAGTAAAGTGAAAGTTAACAACCATTACATAGAACTAGTAGAATCTTTTAAATACTTGGGAGAAATAATAACATACAATAATAATGAAAGAGAAGCCTGGGAGGAAAGAGCCAAAAAACTTGCTAGATCCCAACATCTGACAAAAGATACATATAACAAGAAATGCCTGTCAATCCACCCTAAAATCAGACATTATAAAACAGTAGTACAACCAGAAATTACGTATGGGTGCGAAACGCTATTTAAGCTAAGCCAGAAAAATAGAACCGATAGAATCGAAAAACTGGAAAGAAGAATCCTCAGAAAATGTATAGGAAAAAAACACCAAGTAGAGGGTGAATGGAGATTATTACCCAACGAACAAGTTTATCGAGAAAACGAACCAATAATAGACTCCATGAGGAAAAAGAGAATATTGATCTTTGGCCACTTACTTAGAACACCGGAGGATAGAATAATTAACAGAATAATAAGGAATCTTTATTTCAAAAAACAGCACCAATTTGGATTAAAGAAATTAAGGAGGATATGGAGGAATTGGAATGACAGTGAGGGATTTGGAGAGTGAGACAGAGAAATTGAAAGCATTGAAGGATAAAAACATCAGATTCAAACAAAAGACAGACAACAGAGGAGTAAGAAGAGCGATTGTTTCAGATGCAGAAAGACAGGCAAGATCTGTCAGAATGAAAAAATACTGGGAAAAGATCAAAGAAAAGAACCACAACAGAACTTCCAATAAGCTGACTTAAGTGATCCATTGCGGTCTCCAAAGTTAAAAAAAAAAATGCATACTAAGGCCGAAATCTTAAAAAAATCGATTTTTCACACGTTTTCGTGAGAAAAAAACAGAAAATTACTAATTACCGCTAAACTAAGCGTTATACAAAAAAATATTTAAAATAAAAGTTGTAGGTTTTTAAATTCTCTACAACTTTTATTATATAAATTTTAAATTTTTGCGCTAAATTGCATATTAAAGCCGTAATCTTAAAAAAACTATGTTTTTACGTGAAAACAGCCTCACCAAGAATTTCAGCAAACATGACGCCTACCCTATCTTGTAGAGAATAAAAAATTGAGTAAACCAGGCGATTTAAAAAAAAATCGTAGGACCAGTTTTTGAGAAAATCGCAAAAAAGTGAAAAATTATAAGAATAAACTACTACTTCCGGTTGACCGATTTTGATGAAAATGTTCGTGTCGGGTCCGGTAGTGGTATGTAACTTAAATTTCAAGTTTCAAGTTCGTACGATGTTCCGTTCTTGAGATATTCTGTTCACACACACACACACACACACACACACACAGACCAATCGCTAAAAACATGTTTTTTGCGTTCAGGGGGGTGTGAAAACGTATAGATCCGGTGAAAACTCGATTTCTAAAAATCGACATGAAAACGATACTTTCCTTCCTATATATTCATATAGGCAAGAGAAAGTAAAAATTCTGAAAAAGATATGCTTTCGCTTCCTAATAATTCTTATTTTATTATGCTGTAAAAGTTATTATTATACTCTGGTTTTTAGATAAGAGACCGTAGGTACGTATGAAATACGTAGCTACATACGTCTCTTTCTATCTCTCTTCGTCACCCTCACTCTCAGGTCAGGGGAGTTTTATTACCATTTTTAAAACTTTCCGAGATACTGACGACTTTTATTCAAACAAGATTTAAGAATTTACCAAGATTTTTTTTTTTTTTTTTTTATTTAACGTCGCATCAACTACAAGGTCATTAGCGACGACGTTGGGGTGTAACTGTGTGTAATGAGGATGATATTATTTTTTGTAACGTATGAAAATATGCCGTGCCTGAGTGGGATTCGAACCCAGGACCGCATGATGAGAGGCAAGCACGTTACCAACTGCGCCAATGCGGCCGGCTTACCAAGATTTAAATAATAACTATTCTTTACTTTAAAGTAATTAAAAAAGACAATGGAATTGATAAACAATCCAAGTACTATAGCAATTTGTCGATACCTGATCTTTAAAACAAATATTAAGTATGTTTTCGTATTACGTTATTCAATTAGGAGTTTGTAAAATGAGAACGTGTTGTGGCGTGGAGTCGATATATTTATTTAGAGTAGTAGCCGTCAAACTCCCAGATGAAATACATTGCTTATGGACTTTCTCGCGGTTACTACACTAGACGGTAGCGGTCATGCGCAGCTGCTGTAAAATATAAGATGATGGTTGGGGACCAGACTTAGGTCCCCAACAACTCGGCCGGTGTGTAGTGACTGTAGAATTTTTGCATTGTTTTTACAAACATAGTTGTTTAGGTATGTTTACACGGGAAATCGATTTTAATTTTTTAATAATTCTTCGCTTGCGGATTGAAGTTTTTCTAATTAACGTTTTAAGAGATCAGTTTCCTCTGACCGCGCAACATAAAAATTTGGCGGTTCTTCATTAAAATGAGGCCTACCTTTCTCTAAGGCTATCCCTTCATTTTTACTTTCTCTTGCCTATATGAATATATAGGAAGGAAAGTATTGTTTTCATGTCAATTTTTCGAAACCGAGTTTTCACCGGATCTATACGTTTTCAGACCTCCTGAACCCAAAAAACATGTTTTTAGCGATTGGTCTGTGTGTGTGTGTGTCTGTGTATCTGTGTGTCTGTGTGTGTGTGTGTGTGTGTGTGTGTGTGTGTGTGTGTGTGTGTGTGTGTGTATGTGTATACAAAATACGAGTATCTCAAGAACGGAACATCGTACGAACTTGAAACTTAAAACTTAAGTTACATACCACTACCGGACCCGACACGAACATTTTCATCAAAATCGGTCAACCGGAAGTAGTAGTTTATTCGTATAATTTTTCACTTTTTTGCGATTTTCTCAAAAACCGGTCCTACAATTTTTTTTAAAATCGCCTAGTTTACTCAATTTTTTATTCTCTACAAGATAGAGTAGGCGTCATGTTTGCTGAAATTCTTGGTGAGGTTGTTTTCACGTAAAAACATAGTTTTTTTAAGATTACGGCTTTAATATGCAATTTAGCGAAAACATTTATATAATAAAAGTTGTAGAGAATTTAAAAACCTACAACTTTTATTTCAAACATGTTTTTGTATAACGCTTAGTTTACCAGTAATTAGCAATTTTCTGTTTTTTTCTCACGAAAACGTGAGAAAAATCGATTTTTTTAAAGATTTCGGCCTTAGTATGCATTTTACGACAAAAGTGTATATAATTTAATTTATAGAAAATTAAAAGATCTGCAACTTTTATTTAAAGCATTTTTCTCTACAGAGCCTAGTTTAGCGTGAAAGAGTGATTTTCCGTATTTTTAGCCCAAACTGAGTTCGATTTTCATTTTGCGTCTTTCACTCATGATTAAAATAAGGTTATGTTTATTGAGGTTAGTTTTTTGTTTATTTCTAATGTTTTATTACTAATATTAGGTTTATTGTTAATTATTTATATTGGCAAGAGAAAGTTGTGTGAGTGTTTCACACCAGATTTTTTAATAATTCTTCGCTTGCGGATTGAAGTTTTTCTAATTAACGTTTTAAGAGATCAGTTTCCTCTGACCGCGCAACATTAAAATTTGGCGGTTCTTCATTAAAATGAGGCCTACCTTTCTCTAAGGCTATCCCTTCATTTTTTGAACTGCCTGTGCTGTAATTGGATAATAAGTTTAAAATATCACAAACTTCCTTGCAAGCGTATCGTTCTCTGCTCGATTTTTACGTTCACTATAAGTCGGGTTTACCGGAAGTAGAACGGCAATACAAATCGGCATATCGTAAATGTGGTACTGAATTCATCTTTAAGACACGTTTTAATGGAAGATGTAGCAACTCGGACTTTAAATCGCGTACATAATCCGATTCGTCAAAATGTATTAAACACACGCGACCACTATCAACAGAAAATGAATCGGTCCGTTTGCAAGCATTTACACTTCAATCTAGTTTCAATGGTCTTTGGAAAATGGTAAAACTTATAATGCCCAACTCCTTTTGGTGTCGTGATTGGAACACCCGGAAATCGCACACCACACCATTATTAAAGACTAGTAAAGTATTACAGACCGTTTTAAGACCAGTAAACATCACAGACCGACACGGTAAGTATCGGCTGTCGCTGGTGACCAGTGACGTCAGAGGGCGGGGCTTGTCACTGCGCATATTGTTGATGATCCCTACCGTCTAGTAAAGTGACCGTGGACTGTCCGTTCTGCATTCTGAACGTGAAATCAACTATAGGTGTCTCACCAAAACATTATTTAAGAAAAGTACGCTATTTAGATTTAATTTAAGTTTGTTATTGATATATAATTGTTATTGTTGTTAACTTTTATTTCGTTGACAGGGATTTTATTTGGTACCGGCTGCACCACATCCAACAGTTCGTTGTGATGATCGCACAGCGACATGGCAATTTAGATTCCCGGCTGCTGAATGTTATTTAATGTCGTATTATTCAGAGAAATCGGTTCCTCATCGAGTATTGGCTACTTTACGTTCAATCGTTTATGATATTCATCAGACAAGCAATGGTGGACAAGTTATAAGTGATTATATGCTGAAAACGTTAGTTTGGTTTTTGCTGGAAGAAAGTACGGGGAGTGTTATTGAAACCTTGCATATGTGGGATCATGAAACTTTGTCTACGCATGTATTAGTAAGTATTCTTCTTCTTATTATTATTATTATTATTATTAAGGAGGTTCGGAGGGCTTTATCTTTCCCACGTTAAATTTGCCATATTGATGATCCATTATCAGAAACTACTATGGATACAGCTCTAAACGTTTTACCACGTACTCTTGTAATTTAGATACAAACTTTTAACAGCAGCATATATTTGTTCTTCTTTTGTTTACCGTTTTATGTTTTTTTTTAAACGTATTACAAAAAAATTTGGTGTGAAACACTCACACGACCTTTTCTTGCCAATGTCAGTAACGACCAATATAACCTAATACTAGTAATAAAATATTAGAAATAACAAAATAACTAACCAACCTCAAAACACATAACCTAATTTTAATCGTGAGTGAATGATGCAAAATGAAACCCAACCTTACTTTGGCTTAATAATTCGAAAAAAAATCACTCTTTCATGCTAAACTAGGCTCTGTAGAATTTGTCGTAAGTATGTTTTTGTCGTAAAATACATACTAAGGCTGAAATCTTAAAAAATCGATTTCTTTACAGATTTTCTGAAAAAAAAAACAGAAACTCACTAAATACCGCTAAACGAAGCATTATACAAAAAAATTTTTAAAGTAAACATTGTAGATTTTTAAAGTATCTAAAACTTTTATTACATACATTTGTGCTCTAAAATGCATATTAAAGCCGCAATCTTGAAAACTCAATATTTTTTCGAGAAAGCAGCCTCTCCAAGAATTTCAGCGGAGATGGCGCCTACTGTATCTTGTAGAGCATAAAAAATGTAGTAAATGAGGCGATTTTTGAAAAAAATCGTAGGAGTCGTTTTTGAGAAAATCGCAAAAAAATGAAAAATGACATGAATAAACTACTACTTCTGATAGACCGATTTTGATGAAAATGTTCATGTCGGGTTTAGTAGTAATATCTAACGTAAGTTTCAAGTTTCAACTTCGTACGGTATTCCGTTCTTGAGTTATTTTGTTCACACACACACACAGACCAATCGCTAAAAACATGTTTTTTGGGTTCAGGGGGTCTGAAAACTTGTAGATCCGGTGAAAACTCGATTTCGGAAAATCGACATAAAACAATATTGTTTCCTTCCTTTATTTCATATTGAAAAATAGGCAAGAGAAAGTAAAAACGGATAAATATTTTATATTATTTACAATGTAAAATAAAATCTAAGTCTTCAAACTCAAAAAGACTTTGTTAAAGTTTGCATATTAACTACAAATGTTACGGTAAAAATTTCAGAGCGGCATTCTAAGTTGTTTCTGAGATAATGGGTCATTTATACAAAAAAACTTAAGTTTTCGGGAAAACGCTGATAAAGTTTGGAACAACACTAACAAAGTTTATTTATTCTATAAAATACTGTTTAGTGTATCCTAGCACCATAGGATGGCTTGTCTGGGTCTTTCTCTTCTGCAAAAGTTTCTTCTAACTACCTATAAGCGCTTTCACTACGTTGTCTTGCTTTATTCAAAAGATTTGAAAGCATTCGCTGGCCTCTTCGCACTCTTACTTTGTCCATTTTACAAACCACTGAAGCTGTGTTTTGACTTACAGTCAATCTCCTTCAAGAAAAGGCACCTGGTGACATTACCTTTATTAACCCTTACAGTGCTAGCGCCCTAATATTATGACGTCAAGATTTAGACTAAAAAATGCCGGCGTCGTCCTTTTATTAGTACGTTAACTAAAAAATTCATAGGATTTTTATTTTTCACTTAATTTTTATAAACAACGTATGAAAATAATGAGTAAAAAATGTAGATTGAAAAAAATACATGTAGAGTTTTTTATGAATGTAATTGATTAATATTGATTTTTAAAAAAGAATTATTTTTTACAATACATAAATAATTTTTTTGTGATTTTTACATAATTAAATTGTCTTTAAAGTGATATAGGCCTAAGTGAAATTGAGTAACATAATTTTTTAGGGTGATTTGTTTTTTAAATTAAAAAGGAAATTTTCATAAAAATGTCTACGTATAATTGTATTTTTAAATTGTAAGAAATATGTTCCAAGTTAAATGTCATACAAGATCAAATTTTTTTCTAAACAAAACAAAAAAATCATTAAGATATGTTGAAAAATAGCCATGTTATGGAGAGATCTATATAAAATGCTACAAATCGCACAAAAGTAGGCTGGCATTTTTAGTCTAAATCTTGATGTTCTAATACGCTGGCACTGTAAGGGTTAAAACTCAAAATGGCATCATAAACACCAAACTGCATGGTTCTTAGGCCTAAAAAACTGTTTTGAGGAGTCACGACCAATTTACAAATAATTTGGATTCTGCGACTTCCAATATAGACACTTCTTCTGTAGGGTTCGATCTGCCATTTTTTTAAATATAGGCTTGATTTCACTCATTTTTAACACAACTCGATACAACTTAATACAAATGTATTAATAACATGAAATATTGATAGGACAATGTTGTGGTAGAATTTTGTAAATTTTGGAAAATAGACTTGGCCATGCGGGGGGTGGGCGCTACTATCCATGTTATCAGGTTGTGTAGGCTACGTGTATCCTGTCGGACTGAATACCAGATCGTAGCGCCCATCCCCCGCATGCCCCAGTCTATTTTTCAAAACTTACAAAATTCTACCATAACATTGGCCAATCAATATTTCACGTTATTAATCATTTGTACTATTTTTTTACGCTGAATAAAACGATAGTTTACTCGTGCCGAACGGTCGAGCGGTTACTGAGATAGCAAGGGTTCAGAATATTGATAATAAATAAAAGTTTAAGTTACTTACGAATTTGAAATTTCGTACACGTTGTAAGAATATAATTCGCTATGTTGAGTTAAAATTTCAAACTTGTCGGTTTAATAATTCTCGAGTTATACGCCTCTAAACGCATAAAATTCTTTGCGGTAGTAAAAAAAAACGGGTTATTTTGTCTTCCAACCTCAATATGGCAATTTCCATACAATATATTAAATGTAGGTGTATATATTATAGGTAAACACAGGATAAAATGAGATAAATTATGATGTAAAGTATGTTGAAATCCAACTCATCGTTTTGGAGAAGCAAGGGTTCAAACTCGGGTGTACATAATTATGAAACCGATAGTAATTTTTGCTATACATAGTTCACCCAAATGTTGGTGGCGGCCCAGAGCACGGACAAAATTAGTGTTTAAGATTAACAATTTACTGAATAAGTTTTTAATATTATATTTAGTACAAAATGTAGGCATATCCAGAAATGTTCTAAAAATCATTTGAATGGGGCCTAACTCTTCGCTATTGGTAATGTCTGACAAGGGTGAGTAGTGGATAACATATGTAATAAAAGTGTCACAAGGTTGTATGTTTATCCGTCTGAACCTTTTAGGCTCCATCTAGATTTCGTTTACCCCTGAATTATATATTTTGTTAAAATGTTAATTAATTTATAATTATTTATTAATTTCAGAGAGTATTAGACATGTTAGTTGTCTCATTACGAACACAAAGACATCGTTCATATTTCTTTCCTTGGTTCAACATCATGCTAAATTCACCAGGAGGTGGAACACAACATTATTCCGAAGAAGATTATTCGCACGATGCCGATTTGATCGAAGGTTTTTTACGTCGTCTTCATTCCGTATCATCATCACCATCTTTGTTATCTGTACCTGCCGATAACGACTGCTATCGCAAAATGGAATCGTTATTAATCTCAAAATGGTCGGATGTATTAAATGATCTTATTCCGCCTGCAACGACACGTTCAAGACGATTCAGTTTTGTTGATACATCAAATAATTCTAATACGGCTGGTGCTTCACATTATTCGAATCGTCAACTTGATTATATTGGTCTACTTTTAAAAGGAATGCTGTTTGTGAAATCTTTAACTCTTGCTCAGGTAATTATTTTCTATGTATTATCTGAAATTATATTATAAACGTTTTTACTTTCTTTTGCCCTTTATGTAATGTAGATAATAAAATTTATTGAAACATCTAAACCTACGTTTGTTCGGGATCTGGGTATAATAAATAACAAACAGACTTTCTTTAAACTTATCACAATTATTTATCAAACTTAGATTACTAACAAATACAATTGGATTACTTTAATTAAATTAATTACAAAACTTAAGCGTAAATTAAAGTTGACTATAAATGTGTCACTTAACATTCAAAACAATGGTTTACATGTCCATAACTACTTGTTACCACCTGTAACGATACTATTTCTAACGGCCCGAGAACACTTTTCATTCGTAATTGAATTACTGACGGACAACAAAGGCGCTTACTGTTTTTATACCTGCGTTATAATAGTTCTCAAACAATCAAGACCCTTCTAACAATTTCACCACTTTACCAGAACATAGTAAAAAGAATAAAAATAAACGTTTTCTAGTTTTGATTTCCGAGAATTCCTATTCAAAACATTCCATGGTTATTGGAGAACTTCATTTTTTTTTTTTTTTTTTTTTTTTTTTTTATTAACTGATGATGCCTACATAAGCCTTGGGCTTGTGCGTAGGTAATGATATATGGTGATTTACAGATGAAAAAAATGCCAGACCTGACCGAGAATCGAACCCGAGACCCCAGCATAGTAGCCAGTTGCGCTGACCACTACACCACGGGCCGGCCTAAATTTCCTTAGCTATTTTCTAGAATATCACTGTACAATGTTACATTATGATATCGTGTCAAATTTTTAAATCCACTTTTCTCAGGGAATACAACTTTTCATGTCTCCTCAGCCCAAAAAACATGTTTTTTACAATTTTTCCGTGTATGAACAAATCAACTGAAAAATGGAATATCATATGAAATTGACGTCCTGTTAGGTACTGTACAATTGTTAGTACTATACAATAGCGGTGGCTATTGAGGTGAAGTAGGTGAAGAGCCTCTTCAACTATGCACTGGATAGTATCGAGATTTATTTCCCTCACAAAATGAGTAAAATTTCTGTAATAATTATTAGAGTTCATAAAGTTATTGTCTCTGCTTAGAGTGCTTTCTAATATCTTAAATGGCCCTTGTAATAGCCTTAATATACGTAATAAATGCCCTTGTTAAGAGTTAGATGGGTGGCCACTGCTTCTCTTCTAGCGCGAGCGGGTTGTCATGACAACGGAGATGTCAGCGGTAAACCTGTACGCCTTGTTCTTTCCCATCCCCAAATAGTGAAGAGATTGCGGCGGGGCGACCAGTCTACTGCACCTGCATGTTCTATGTAGAGCGGACGCCAAATAAGCTTGCCGGTTTTCTTCATTGCGCAGAAGGTTTATTTTGGTAATGGCGCACTCGGTTGCCTCAGCAAGTATTTGGGGTCAGAGCTGTACTAGCTGTGATTAGAGTCACGTCGCTCTCGTAACGTTATATATCAGCTAACCTGAAACCATTAGTCTGTAATGTATGTGGTAGTCGTTAATTGTTGAATACAATGTTTACGGTGTTTTTAACGTCGCTAATAGATGATAATTTACATCGTTCAGCGCCTGTTATTTAATAGGTAGTCGGTACTAAGTTACAAAATCTATCAACTGAATCCGAACTGTTCCCGCAGCTACACCGGCAAGCTTATTTGGCGTCCTCTCTACGTGTACGTTAGTTGTTTTGTATTTGGGGTGTCACGTTATTGTTTTGTATGTGTGTATTTTATATTTTTTAACTCTCGGGGGGACCGTCGACACTTTTCAGTGGATACTTTTTAGTGCATATTTACTTGAGTCACGAGTTTGCTCTTGTTTGCAACGAGGGGTAAAGGAGGAAAAGCATAAGTGCGCATGCGTGACTGCTTTAATTTCAGTACAACAAACACTACTACTTATACTATACCTAGAGCATGTAGCCTACAGTATATTGCGGAACCTTTTGTAGGTTAACTGTACGAATACAACTGTTTGTTACTGTAAACAGAAATTATAGTTTCTCGAAAACGTGGGCAGGCTATTCACAGTGCTGAACGAAATCTAATATGCAGTGTAATAAAATTCTGTGAAGTTGAAGCTGAACAAAAATGTCTTTCCCTTCCTCTTAACAAAAGCCATGAGCGAGTGGCTAACTACTATGATGTTTCTCTTCCCACAATTCGAAAAATAAAGAAGGAAATTAAAGATGTGAAGAAGCTATTCTTCAACAGTTTTGTTGACACCTGGTAAAAAAAAGAAAACGGTTCGGTAGATACTAGTGAGAATGATAGTGAAGACGCCGGTGACAGCGATAGTAAAGAAGGCGATTCATTCGTAGAAAATTTTGTTCCAATGGAATAAGGTAGCTGGTAATTACAGTAAATCAAACACAGATCATATTTATTTCTTATAAGGTTTTTGAAGAAAACATTTTCTCGGAATAAACCACAGCTTATAAAATGTATGTAGAAACTGCACGGTAGTGAAATGTCAAGTAGTGTCTCACTGTTGAGGTTGGCAGGACTGTCAAATTTTCACTTGCCTTCCTCACAGCCCATCCATACGCAAAAGGCAATCTCGTGACTTCAGTACCTCTAGTAATTTTTCTGGATTTTTTGCAACTCTTCGCCTATTTTTAAAGGCCGAGTCTCCACTGATTTACAGGTGTCGGGGTACTTGTATAAGAAAATTCGGTATAAACATTTTTATCAAAATCGATCAACTGGATTAACAGTTTATTCGTGTGATTTTTAACTTTTGTGTCTTTAAAAATGGCACAATTTTAATTAAAATTACTTTATTTATTACGATCTCATTTGTCCGATGTGGATCGAAAAACTCAACCTTTTAACTAACTGAATAGACATTGTACTTGCCTGCTGCGTAGAAGAACAGAGAGGGAAGCATGGGCGGGACAGAGAAAGAAAGAGTGTCCCCTCCAAGAGTCACTGATATCTGTTGTGTAAACAAAAGGTTTTGCATAAATTTAATGACTGAATGAATTAAAAATCTCCCTGCTCTGATTATTCATAAGTTTTCGTAGTAAGGTCTTGAATAAGGTGCTGATCTTACTATGAAAACGTATAATTACGAGGAACCCAAAATAAATAAGTAATTACATAATTAAATAAAACACGATAAACACAATTGATTTGAACAAAGTACAACATCGGATGTTCTTGCTGACAGCACTTACTGAAACAGTTTAAAATATTTGGTCGTTTAAAAATAATGAACTATTTTTAAAACTGTTCATCTATCTAAGTCATATCGTATCTATTGTATGAACATTTGAGAGAAATACAATTCTTTAAAATATATAATAGTTTTGTTTTACTAATTTATTACCTACTGTAAAATCTGACTACTTTAGTAACGGTATAAAAACGTGCAAGATGTAACATAAAAGGAATTACTGGAATATTTAAAAGATTTTCTTTGATATTACTTTATCGGAATTGAATTTATTTTCAGAATTCTGTTACATTATAAAAATTGTATGCGTACTAATGAGTATAATATTTATTTAATAAAGCAGTTTTTTCAAACAATAGTGTTGTTTTTGAACACGCTGTGCCGATGTTGCATGTAAGACAGCTAGAGCAGAAATGAGTGTCAGTAGCCCCTCCATATCGTCTGCTGAAGCGCATTGCTCTCTGAAGTGCAAATCCGTTTCAGTTGGCCTTTAAACAGGTTGAAAATTTTTCAAAATAGATTTTTACGTTTAATTACATGTAGACCATACTACGTACGAAACTCTATCATACATGAAGAACTCAACGTAGACACAATATGCCTACACGACCATTAACAAATTATACACTTGTTTCCATTCAAAATTGATAAATCACACGATTCTAGAGATATAAACATTGCCACACCACGCCTACTGCAAAATTCTCAAAGGAAAGTAAGAAGTCGATGGATCTTATATAAAACAGCAACGAAGGTTTGCCACTGGGTGATTTCCTCAATCAAGACGAAATCATGACGAGGGGTTCGCACAATCGAAAATAAAAAAAATCTATTTTTGTTTTTTTTTGTATTTTTTCAAATAATCAAGGATTTTCTGTTTAGAATTATATAAACATTTGAGGTTTCTTTCAATGCAAACAATTTTTTTTGAACCTCTGTAATAAGTTTTTACCCACTAAATATTTCTTTGTGTTTTAGGGGTTCTGTTCTTCAAGCGACATGTTTGTTTTTCGTTTTACATTTTGTTAGGTTGCCTAACAATAACGTTACATAAATATTATCAGCTGCTGTTATAGGTTATCTCACGTGTTGTTATTACAGTTTTGCAGAGGATGAAGATAACCTTTTTACGCTTATTTAATCTCAAATTTTCTAAGCGTAAAATAGTGTAAAATAGCGTAAGATAGTGCTGGAATGCACTATCAGGAACTGTAACTTTGACATTTTTCTCAGCAACCAGTTAAGATATATCAATAAATTTATATTGTTCTTTTTGTAATAAAAAGATCTGCATTTTAACAAGATTATTTCAAAGTATTGTTCAGGTAATTTTTTTAATATATTTTGTTTTTCGAAGAATACCAACAAAAATTTATTTTTTGCTAAAGTAAAAAAACGACAAATGTTTGAAGAGCGTAAAACATTGCTGCATGAAGAATAGAATGGATTTAGATCGGGTCGCTCATGCTCTGATAACATCTTCACAGTGAAGCGAATAATAGAAAAAAGGCGAGAATTTCATCTAGTGACGCACATGGCTTTTTTAGTTTTTGAAAAAGAATTTGATAAAGTTAATCGAAACATCCTTTGGCTGATTTTAGAGGAAAGAGGATATCCAATGCATCTATTAAATGCAATTAAAAGTTTATACCCCAATGCGAAAATAGTGATAAATACGGCTAATAATCGATTGAACGGAATGCGTATCAATCAAGGAGTGAGGAATGAGTACAAGGGTGCAGTTTATCATCCATTTTATTTAACATATGTATATGGATCACATTTTCCGTCAATGAAAAAACAAATTTAGTTCGGGAATTAGGCAGAACAATGACGTTTACCTGAATGCTTTACTGTTTGCGGATGATTTGTGGATTATGCATAAGAGTGAGGATAAGCTCCAGAGATCGGTGTATGTTTTAAATTAATTATGAAAAAAATATAATTTCAACGTTTCCGTAAAATGGTCAAAGGTAATGGGATTTACTTGTAAATATCCAACCAGGCCTAAAATTGTGGTAGATGAGGTAGTGCTCCAACAAGTGTGACAATGCAGTTATTTAGGTTGTGACATCAGGTTTGATCAAGATTTGGAGATAGAGAAGAAAATCGGCAATTTCCAAGCAGTGTGCCACAATTATACCAATATTAGCGGAAATATTCCCTAACAGGAAAACAAGAAAAGAAACTCAGATAAAGTTTAACAAGGTGATGGCTTACCCACTCCTACTCTATGGAAGTGAGTCTTGGATTAATACCAGAAAATAGGAGAGTACAGTACAGGCGGTAGAGATGTGTTTCCTGTGAAGAACAAAGGGTTGCAGTCATAGAGACCACCTAAGAAATGAGGACATAAGAACAGAACTGGATGTTTACAACCTGTTTGGAAAGATTGCAGAATGTCGAAATCGATGGAGGGAGCACGTAGAGAGAATGCATAAGGGAAGGATCCCCCTCAATGTTTTGCGATACATACCGGTGGGGAGGAGAGATGTTGGGAGGCCACGTAAAAGATGGCAATAATTCAATAGTTATCGCTGTTGTGAGTCGGAGCTGGCAGATGCCTAATCCTTGGTTATGAGAAGAAAAAGAAGAAGAAGAAAAACGACTAAGTTAAGGTGAAAGGAACTAATTAAAAATAATCATTGAGTTATCTCAACTGGTTGTTGAAGAAAAAATGTACTTAAATATTGGTTATTTTACACTATCGATATAGGACCGTGCGGTAGGATCTGCTGGTTGTATAAATACACAATTGTAGTTTAAAAACCACACACTAGCTCACACACGAGCTGATACAAAAAAAATCTGGTGTGAAACACTCACACAACTTTCTCTTGCCAATGCAAATAATTAACAATAAACCTAACATTAGTAATAAAGCATTAGAAATGAACAAAAAACTAACCTCAAAAAACATTAGTGAAATACGCAAAATTAAAATCGACCTCAGTTTGGCTTAAAAATACGGAAAATATCGCTCATTCACGCTAAACTAAGCACTGTACAAAAACATGCTTAAAATAAAAGTTTTAGATCTCTTAATTTCCTATAAATTTTATTTTATACACTTTTGTCGTAAAATGCATTCTAAGGCCGAAATCTTAAAAAAATAGATTTTTCACGTTTTCGTGAGAAAAAAACAGAAAATTGCTAATTACCGCTAAACTAAGCGTTATACAAAAAAATGTTTGAAATAAAAGTTGTAGAATTTTACATTCTCTACAACTTTTATTATATAATGTTTTGCGCTAAAATGCATATTAAAGCCGCAATCTTAAAAAGAAAATGTTTTTACGTTTTACGTAAAAACATTTTTTACGTGAGGCTGTTTTTAACAGCCTCACGCAGAATTTCAGCAAACATGGCGCCTACCCTATATTGTAGAGCATAAAAAATGTATTAAACCAGGCGATTTTTAAAAAAATCGTAGGACCAGTTTTTGAGAAAATCGCAAAAAAGTGAAAAATTATACGAATACTACTTCCGGTTGACCGATTTTGATGAAAATGTTCGTGTCGGGTTCGGTAGTGGTATGTAACTTAAGTTTCAAGTTTCAAGTTCGTACGATGTTCCGTTCTTGAGATATTCTGTTCACACACACACACAGATACACACACAGACCAATCGCTAAAAACATGTTTTTTGGGTTCAGGGGGTCTGAAAACGTATAGATCCGGTGAAAACTCGATTTCGAAAAATCGACATGAAAACAATACTTTCCTTCCTATATATTCATATAGGCAAGAGAAAGTAAAAATCTAGTGTCAAACACTCCTCGGCTTTCTCTTACAAAAGTAAATAATGAAAATTATAACATATTTTTGTCGTTATAAGTTGAAGTAGAACACTATAGCGTAATTATTGAAAACATTTAATAATATTTGTTATTCTGTTTCAGAGTCAAAACATACCTGTCTGGTGTCAACCTAATTCACTTCCAGGCCATTCATTACCAGAATATGATTCAACATCTGAAGATTTGATATATTTACTAGCAGCTATATTAGAACAAGCTAAAACAATATACAGGAAAAATAATAAAAATAATTCGAAAAAATTGTTGAGCAGAAGAAAATACAGTCATCGTAATAATAGTACAAACAGAAGTAATGTGGCAAGTCGTTTAGGAATTTTAGGACATTCTGGTCAAGTTATAGATGCATATGATGCCTCAATTTATTGTCTAATGGAACAAGTGCGAAATGATAAAACTAATCTTGATTATATGTCTGATACTGTTCTTGTTAGGTAATGTATATAAAATATCATAAGGTTCTCTATCCTTAGGTCATTGCACCAAATTTGTCTCTAGCTTGTTGTTTTTCTAGGATTGTCTTAACCCTTATTGTTTCAACGAACAGCATTTTTTCTCAGAAAGTTTTGAGAAAAAATTTCTGCAAAAAAGACGACTGAGACGCATTTGGCATAACAGTAAACACCCAAACAATAAAAGACGGTTTAATGTAGCATCGAGGAGAATATGTAAGATGTTTTTAAAAATTAAGAACGCCTTCCAAGAGAGACCATCTAATCTTTCTCCATCCAGTGAGACAGAACACTTACTCTGAATGGCTACAAAAATTTTAAAATACCAAAAGAAAATTCTTGTACCATTAAATACCAGAAACGGAAACTGGGCAAGAACTCCAACAGAAAAGACTTGGCATCTTGCGGAAGTTGTCAAGCCAAACGAAGATCACAACCGAAATTTTTCTGACGAAATTATGGAATATCTGAAGGCGCCCTTTAAGATATCTCTACCCATAAAACCATTCAGCCCTACAGAAATTGAGAGGACTATTAAAAGTAATCTTAACCGGAAGAAAGCAGCGGGATACGTTTTAATAACGGTCGAAATCTTAAAAACTTCTGCTTAGAAAAGCGTTAATGTTACAACGATTTTTAATGCTATTAGGTACATAGAATTCCTCCCTGCTCAGTGAAAACTTTCCCAGGCGATTATGATCCTTAAACCAGGCAACGATCTAAAACCAAGCTCCTATATGTCAAATCAGCCTGCTTCCAATTACCTCTGAAGTGTTTGACAAAATGTAGTTTAGCGTTTAAAACCTATTTTATAGTACAGTAGCCTACAAGTTGATTCCAGATCATCAGTTCGGGTTTCAGGAACGGCATTCGGCTGTAGAACAAGTCCACAGATTAGTTCAGAAGAGAAACTTATTCAGAAGAGCTTAGAATTGAAACAGTTTACAGGCCGGCAAGATCCAAATGAATTGCGAGTAGCGCAGAACAACTGAGTGAGAAAGAAATATTTAGAAAGAGATGGGTATATTGCTCCTCACACTTGTCAGTGTGGAACAGCCTGCCTACAAAGTTGTGTGTGCTGTTTATCGCATACACAGACACACACATTATTGTTATACTTCTAGTTACAAATAGGCTTAATTTTCTCTTGTACTTTTACCGAAATGAAATAAAAACTTACTGCTTATTTGCAGATGTTGTCTTTTATAAAAATTCAATCTTAATGTAAGCCCTTACTACGACAAATCACAAGTCTTCCACGCCGGAAATCTCACTTTCTGAATAACTCTCGTCTGAATCGTCACTGTCAGTATTAGGATTTATCACCACATTATCAATCACGTCATCTAAAGTATATTCGTTTTGCATTAGTTCGGTTTCTAACCTAATACGTGTTCGCATCGAGATTTCCAGTTATCGGAAGAAAATGTAGGTAGTAAAAATGTCATCTCATAGTTTTCTGACATCATTAAAATTACAGTTGACATTATTTTTACTTGTGTAATCTTTAAGTGAAGCCCAAACCAACTCGATAGGGTTCAAATCGGGATGGTACGGAGGAAGTCGTAACATTACCTTTACATTCTGAAATTTTATTTAAAAAAAAAATTGTTGCTGCAGCCACACGCTCTTGAACTTTGACTAACGGAATTTCTGGGCTCCCGTGAATTGCCTTCTGACACATGAATTCTAATAATGAGCCGATTACTTTACGTCCTTGAGAGTGAATAGTTTTTTGCTTCACTCTACTTTTTACACTCATAGCGCTGTTAATAAAATATTATGCTGTTATTTTAAATACACTAAAACACTATTTTAAATAATCACACAATTACACTGTTTTAAATAAACTAACAGTGAACATGAGTTTTTCTCGCCGCCTCGGATAAAAAAAAACGAACACTGAAACACTATTTCAAATATTATACACAATTACACTGTTTTAAATAAACTGGTTTTCGATAACGCATAAAAGAAAATCACGTCTTATAGTATGTAAGGTACTATTCTAAAGAAACCGACTGGACTACAAAACCGGAACACTACTTTTTGGACCCACTGTACGGATGTTCACACTCTTTGGTGACTGGGAACGCACTGGCTCTGAAACCCCCCACTTCTTCCTTTGCTACTGCGCATACTCAACTCACATCTCATTTGGAATGAGTTAGCTTGTACTTCAGCTGTGTTTTTGGATATTCAACAGGCATTGACAAAGTACGGCATCTACTATCGGTTTCATAATCATAGACACCCGAGTTTGAATCCTTGCATCTCCAAAACGATGAGTCGGATTTCAACATACTTTACACCAAAATTTAGCTCATTTTATTATGTGTTGACCTATAATAAACCTATATTTTTAATGTTGTTTGAAAGCTGCCATATCGAGGTTGGAAGACAAAAAAAACCCGGTTTTTTTTGCTAACGCAAAGAATTTCATATGTTTAGAGGCGTATAACTCGAGAATTATTTTACCAAAAAATTTGAAATTAAAAAAAACAGATAATTATATTCTTACGGCGTGTTAAAAATTTCAGATTCATATGTTGTTTAAATTTTGATTTATTAACACTAATCTGAACCCTTGCTATTTCGGTAACCGCTCAATCGTTCGGCACGAGCAAACTATCGTTTTACTAAGCGTAAAAAAATTAGTATGACTGTATTAATAACATGAAATATTGATAAGCCAATTTTTTGGTAGAATTTTTAAAATTTTGAAAAATAAACTTGGCCATGCGGGGTTGGGCGCTACTACTATCCATGTTGCCAGGTTGATATCCTGTCGGACTGTCTACCTGAATTGACAGACTGCATTCATTCATTAAAATCATTAACCATTATGTTACAAATGCTTGTCCATTATTACACAAACATACCGTGGTTCCCAACAAATCCAAATTCGCAATAAACGTTCAACAAAATATTTTTATGCCCTATACAAATGTTTAATAAAGTACATAAAAGGCATGTTTAAAGCCTGGAGTATTAGTATGTACAGTTTGGATTACCATTGCCATTGTATTACCATCACATATTAATTTATTGCTGTCGCTTTCGACGCTATTGTATTTTTACTTTCTCTTGCCTATATGAATATATAGGAAGGAAAGTATTGTTTTCATGTCGATTGTTCGAAATCGAGTTTTCACCGGATCTATACGTTTTCAGACCCCCTGAACCCAAAAAACATGTTTTTAGCGGTTGTTCTGTGTGTGTGTGTGTGTGTGTGTGCGTGTGTGTGTGTGTGTGCGCGCGCGCGCGTGTGTGTGTGTGTGTGTGAACAGAATATCTCAAGAACGGAACATCGTACGAACTTGAAACTTAAGTTACATACCACTACCGGACCCGACACGAACATTTACATCAAAATCGGTCTACCGGAAGTTGTAGTTTATTCGTGTAATTTTTCACTTTTTGTGATTTTCTCAAAAACTGGTCCTACGATTTTTTTTAAAATCGCCTTGTTTATTCAATTTTTTATTCTCTACAGGATAGGGTAGGCGTAATGTTTGCTGAAATTCTTGGTAAAGCTGTTTTCACGTAAAAACGTTGTTTTTTAAATATTACGGCTTTAATATACATTTTAGCGCAAAAATGTATATAACAAAAGTTGTAGAAAATTTCAAATTCTATTACTTTTATTTTAAACATATTTTTGTATAACGCTTAGTTTAGCAGTAATTAGCGATTTTCTGATTTTTTCTCACGAAAACGTGTGAAAAATCGATTTTTTTAAGATTTCGGCCTTATAATACATTTTACGACAAAAGTGTATATAATAAATTTTATAGGAAATAAAAAGATCTACAACTTTTATTTAAAGCATTTTTTACTACAGAGTCTAGTTTAGCGTAAAAGAGTGATTTTCTGTATTTTTAAGCCAAACTGAGTTCGATTTTCATTTTGTGTCATTCACTCATGACTAAAATAAGGTTATGTTTTGAGGTTAGTTTTTTGTTTATTTCTAGTGTTTTATTACTAATTTTAGGTTTATTGTTTATTATTTGCATTGGCAAGAGAAAGTTGTGTGAGTGTTTCACACCAGATTTTTTATTTTGGACAAAATGCTATATAGAATACAATAACGTCGCAAGCATAATACATAGGAAGATAGAAATTTAGAGTTTTTCCTTGCTTTTAACTTCTTTTGCACTTTCACTCTTCTGTATAACTGTCCGAGGCGAGCCCGATGTAATTGAATCCCGGTATTTCGAGGCCCGGTATAACGAGCTTTCAGTATGGATCAGAGCCCTGAGATCCACCTACCTTTGTGACCGCGAGCAATAAGTTGGCCCCGAAATTTTTACCACATTCATTCTACTCTCTATCATTTCTCTCTCTTCCATTTTATTTGTCTATGTAAGTCAATATTGACACAAAAGTTTCATTAAATCTTTATGTTGTTATATAGATGATTCAGAGAAACGAGAATTTAAAATATTAAAAAGATATTGTTATGAAATAATTGTTTTTAAAAACATTTATTTATGTTGTATTTAATAATAAAAAACATAAAATTTAAGAATATGTAAATGTATTTCTTGAAGATGGCATCTTGCAGGTGAGCTTAATTTTTTCACAAACATTCCTGTAGTTTCTGAATTACATTGTACATAGTTCTATCAACACTTCAATGGAATTTTGCCTTTTTCTTCTCGGATCCTATTTTTCAATTCTTTCTTTGTAGCTGGTCAACTAAGATAAACTTTGCTTTTAAGGTAAGACATAACAAGCTGTGACAGTGTAGGGGATTTAGGAGTGCATAGAAAGTCACAATTTTTCTAAATTACACGTTCGAATTGGTATGTCACCATGCTATATACCTTTGTTGCGTAAAAACTATAGATATTTTTACAATTTATTGATAACGGTCTGTTGCAAAATGGTTCAACGTCTCTCAAAGCACGAATATCGATGGCTGCTGTACGCCATTTGTTTGGGGAACGGTAATTTCAAAAAAATGGGACAATCCATGGTTTACTAGATCTCCTGATCTGTCAGCATGCGATTTCTTTTCGTGGGGGTCACCTTAAATCAAAGTGTATTTTAGCCGACTTGATACAACTGAAGAATTGAAACCTAAGATCCGAGAAGCAATTGCCAAAATTCTCGTTCAAACCGCAATGTAACTAAAAGATTGCAGAAATGTTTGCGCAAAAATTCAGCTCACCTGTAAGATGTCGTCTAAAAGAAATAAATATAGGCCTACTTGTTATGCAGGGTGGTTGTAAAGTAAATTGCACCCGCTCCTTTAACTTTGTTACTAAAGCAGATAGCAAAACGCAGTTTCCGGAAATCTTTATTGTTATGAGGGGCTACTTTTGTACCGGGCAGTTTTATAGTTTTGGTCCTTTGGGGTTGTAGTGTATGGGGGTAAGTTAACAATTTTAAACAGGACGTTTAGGCTTATGATACCTTATGTTAAAGCCCCTGGTGAGACAAGAAAAATAAAATTCCAATCGTCCAAACTAAAATAAAAAATGGCAGTTATTTTATACCCCACCCCAACAACCCCTAAGGACCAAAACTGGAAACTATCCGGTGCATAAGTAGCCCCTCATAACAAAAAAGATTGTCGTAAACCGCGATTTGTTATCTGGTATAGTAACAAAGTTAAAGGGGGATGCAACTTAATGGTTTTTTACTACATTAATTTATTTAATACATTTTTTCATAATACGAGTATTTAATTTTTTAAATTTTCCCGTTCCTCCGAATCGCCCTGAGTAAGATCAAATATTATTAATCTATCCTCAAATTTTTATTTTCAGACAAGTATTAAAATGGTTGTATCATGCTTTGGATCGAGACCCGAAATATCTAGGACCGATTTTGAAACCATATCTTCACCAGTTGTTCATAATATCTCATGAGAATTGTTGGCATGTTGATGAATGTAAGAAACGAGATAGAAATGATGAAAGTTTTGCTCTTGGTAAATTTTGTGCACTTGTCATTGACGATGGACTTTCGCCTAGAGATGGGATAACCGATGCCTTACAGAAAGGTAATAAATTAATAATAAACCTTTATATTATTTACTTATTTTTTACTATAGTAATCCATTCTCATTCTTTTATAAAGTTATACCGGGTATTTCAAAACGCCTTAGAGCGTGCTTCATTTCGTATACTACAGAATACCAAAACAAACAAAATATTTTATATGAAAAAAATGTGTCGATTAACCCTTCGTTTTCATTCTATCCACCATTTTGTATTTTTTACGAAAACCATTATATCATGTGAAAGGATTGAAATTTTTTATTGAAATTTGGAACAAATATTTGCACCTATGTACAGTTCATTCGAAATAGCATGATAGTATAATATAATAGATAGCATGATAGTATAAATAGCTAAGAATGGTGGTAACTTTTCAAAATAACAAGTCCCTTTCCGGAAGTAAAATTTCCCTTTTAATTATTCATACAAAATATAATACAAATCACGGTAATTAGAAGAGATTCTCTTCTATTTAATGTAATTAGAAGAGAATTGTTTTAGTGGCATTTGTTATGATTGCATTCAATAACCCATGCATTCAATACACAAGACGTGATTAATTATTACATTAATATTTAATAATTAATTTTTAATTAATAATAATAATGATATAATAAAATAAAAATTAATTAATAAATTTGATTTCCATTCTCCATGTCTTATTGGAAAAATCATTATTTTTTTCTTTTTCATTATTAATAATTTATCTTTTAAGTTCACCAACAGGAAAAGTTAAAACAAAGAAAAATCTCTTAAGTGGTAGCATTCACGCATGAGAACATTACAAAATTCCCTCTGTTCTTTATTCCATTTAAGTAAAACTGTCGTGCTATTTTGAATGGACCTATTTGTATCTTCTATTTAAAAAATATAAATATTCGATCCATCCATTTCTATATTTTTCAATATTACGGCCAAATGAATTTTTCAAAACCATTTTTTCAAAAACCATTAGTTTTGTCAAAAACCTTTTTTTATTTGCAATGTTAAGCTAACTGTTATAAACAAAAGAAATATTTCATTTTTGAAAATCGGACGGTAAACAACAGAGTTATAGCGAAATTAGGTTGCTTAACTCTATGGTCGGTTTCATCTTCTCCAGAAAAAAAAAATTAAAATGTCATACAGCCTAATTTTATTTTAAACGCGCGCGCGCACACACAAATAAACACAACACACACACACAGAGAGACCAATTGCTAAAAACAAGTTTTTTTGAGGTTGAGACGGGCTGAAAATGTGTACGGCTATTTCAAGTGAAAACTCTATTTTGAAAAATTTACATGAAAAATACTTTCCTTTCTTATACTTGTACATTCATATAGGGAGGCAAGAGAAAGTACAAAAAAGTAAATTATTTACAATTTTTCATAAATAATATTCATATTATATCCATGTATTCATAGTACGTAAATTTACTGATGAGTGAAATGGCTTGTATACTATTTGTATTGATTTAGCTGCTTGGAGACTAGCAAATAAATATTACAAAATTTTTGATATTTTTATATGTAATTTTCAGGTTGGATTTGGGCAGAAACAATAGTTAATTGCGCCAGTAAATTAGATAATGGTCTTGAGTTAATTTTTACACCAGCTGATGGAAGTGTTATACGTCACAGAATAACTGTCTTAAATCGAAGTAACTCAGTTTATTCCACACATAGTCTTGGTCGAATCACTAACAGTAAATATGACAGTAATGTTAATAACTGCACAGCGACATTACCAAGGCAAAAATCTACATTAAAAGGTCAGTATGGTTATTCAAAATCTGCAATAACTTGCCGAAATTGTTTCCCATGTAGGACCAATTTTAGGCTGGGTAGATAAACTTCAGACATTTCTAAATGAATCCGCCATTTCAGAAAGCCCATAAGTCAAAATTTTAAATTTTTCTTTAGTGAATTTTTGTACTAACTAAATATAAATAGACCATCCCTACAAAAATCACATAAGTTTAGCTTTTCTTAATAAATATAACACTAAGAGAAAGCTTATCCTGAAGGATATAAAGTGCTTCCTTCTAATAAAAAAATTAAAGTGGATGATTTTTTATGCTTAAGCTCTATTTTCTAGTGGAAAAGGCTATACAAAGTTTCTATGCAAAAATATTTTTAAGATAGATAAAATTCTATTGTTTGAGACGACGACGAAAAATGTGAATAGTCCACAAAACCAAAATTTTTCTTTCTGAAAGTTACGAATTTCAGTTTTTATCACTACAAAAAGCTATTTTAAGTCACTAATGTAAACTAGTGAAATAAATGTAATAAATAAATAAACAATGTAAATATGTTTTTACAAAAATATGTTTGGAATGAAAGTTGTAGATTTTTAAATGGTCTATAACTTTGATTATATATTACTTTCTCTTGCCTATATGGATATATAGGAAGGAAAGTATTGTTTTCATGTCGATTTTTCGAAATCGAGTTTTCACCGGATCTATACGTTTTCAGACCCCCTGAACCCAAAAAACATGTTTTTAGCGATTGGTCTGTGTGTGTGTGTGTCTGTGAGTGCGTGTGTCTGTGTGTGTGTATACAAAATATCTCAAGAACGGAACATTGTACGAACTTGAAACTTAAAACTTAAGTTACATACCACTACCGGATCCGACATGAACATTTTCATCAAAATCGGTCAACCGGAAGTAGTAGTTTATTCGTGTAATTTTTCACTTTTTTGCGATTTTCTCAAAAACTGGTCCTACGATTTTTTTAAAAATCACCTCATTTACTCAATTTTTTATTCTCTACAAGATAGGGTAGGCGCCATTTTTGCTGAAATTCTGCGTGAGGCTGTTTTCACGTAAAAACATTTTCTTTTTAAGATTGCGGCTTTAATATGCATTTTAGCGCAAAACGTTATATAATAAAAGTTGTAGAGAATGTAAAAGTCTACAACTTTTATTTCAAACATTTTTTTGTATAAAGCTTAGTTTAGCGGTAATTAGCGATTTTCTGTTTTTTTCTCACGAAAATGTGTGAAAAATCGATTTTTTTAAGATTTCGGCCTTAGAATGCATTTTACGACAAAAGTGTGTATAATAAAATTTGTAGAAAATTAAAAGATCTACAACTTTTATTTAAAGCTTTTTTTTTACAGTGCCTAGTTTAGCGTGTAGGAGCGATTTTCCGTATTTTTAAGCCAAACTGAGGTCGATTTTAATTTTGCGTATTTCACTAATGTTTTTTGAGGTTAGTTTTTTGTTTATTTCTAATGTTTTATTACTAATGTTAGGTTTATTGTTAATTATTTTCATTGGCAAGAGAAAGTTGTGTGAGTGTTTCACACCAGATTTTTTTTGTCATAGAATTCATATTAAGGCTGCAAACTTGAAAAAAAAACAATTGTTTCTACGAGAGCACTTCCCAAGAATTTCAGCACACATGATACTTACCTTATGTTGTACAGCATAAAAAAATGTAGTAAATGAGGCTTTTTTTAACTCGTAGGAGCCGTTTTTGAAAAAATTACAAAAAGTGAAAAATCGCACGAATGAACTCTACCATTTCCTTCCGATTTCAATGAACATATTTGTATCGGGTTCTTTAGTGGTACCTAAGGTTGTACTGTATTTATGTTAATATTAATTTTTTAATTTTTTTTCAGAAAGCTTAACAACTCGATTTAATCAAACTAAAAATGAACTTGAGAAATTTCAGAAAGATATTACAGGATCTCCACATTGTTGGTTACGCTCTAATAATGTAATGTCTATAATTTCTGAAGGCAAACGACGTTACGGAAATTTGAGAGGTTGTGGAAGTATTATTCAGTCACTTATAGTACTAAATAAATTCACGGTATGTTTTTTTTTGTTAATTATTTGTCATTGTTATACATTACTCTAGAAATTGCAATATGCTACACACGGAATTTTTCTCTAGGTTAGAAATATATATTTATTTAAAATGCAAGGGTTTTTTGTCCAATTTTGCTTCAGCTTCCACTAAACTGATTTCAATCAGCCTTTTTGTAATGTAAAGCTCTCCACAATCAGTGATGAGATATTCAAATAAAAATTATTTGAATATTCGAATAATAATAATAATAATAATATTTATTTATTCCATTTTATAAAAAAACAAAATTGTAATCTTATTTACTAGGAATAGATAACCACCAAATCAAGTAAACGGTGGTTTTTTTATTTTGACTGTTGTTGTTTAGGTCAACAACCGAAAAGCTGGTTTGAACCTCTTGAGGTTTCACTAAGTAAAACGAGGAGTGAGGTGGTTTACCATTGCCTTCCTCACTGAGTGGAAAAGTACACTTATCAGCATACCAGGCCCTCTGAAAAGCACATATTTTCCACTCTGTAATTGACACCTTCACTTCATTCACCACAGGGTCTGGCTGTACAATGAAATTCATTACTTTCAGAGAAGATAACTCTGATTAGTGTCTTTTGCACCTCTACCTCTTCTGTTCTTAAATGATTCAGTCATTTAATTGGCTGACCATGTGATAAGAAACAGAACTATTTATTTTAGCCCTGCAACGAACAGATTGAGTGTAAATATTATTATTTTGACTAGCCCATTGAAAAGCGCACTACTATCAGTTACATAAACATAGACACCCGAGTTTGAACCCTTGCATCTCCAAAACTATGAGTCGGATTTCAACACATTTTACATAAAAATTTAGCTAATTTTAATCTGCGTTAAACTATATTAGTCCTACATTTTTAATGTTGTTTAAAAATTGCCATAATTTTTGAGATGGAAGACAAAAGACCCGGTTCTTTTGCTACCACAACAAATTTCATGCGTTTAGAGGCGTGTAACTCGATAATTATTTGACTGAAAGGTTTGAAATTTTAACACAACATATGCAATTATATATTCTTACAGCGTGTCCAAAATTTCAAATTATTACGTTAATTAATTTTTGATTTATTAACAATATTCTGAATTCTTGCTATCTCTGTAACCGCTCGATCGTTCGGCACGGGCAAACTATCGTTTTATTCAGCTTAAAAAACTTAATACAATACAAACATGTTAATAACACGAAATATTGATTGGCCAATGTTGTGATAGTGTTTTTAAAATTTTGTAAAATCGACTTGGTAACGCGGGGGGTGGGCGCTACTATCCATATTGCCAGGCTGTGTACGTGACATCCTGTCGGACTGTCTACCTGAATTGACAGACTGCATTTTCAATTCAGATAGACAGTCAGATTCAGGCAACATGGATAGTAGCGCCCACCACCCGCACTCATGCGCTTTCAACGCATGTGACATCGCATGCGATAGCGCATACCTCATTGCATGCGCTTAGAGGCATCCCATTTCACCTGTCCGCATTTGCTTGAAGAGCTTTATTAAAAAAAACGTAAAGAATATTTTTGAACACTACACTTAATTAAAGCCTGTTCTTTCCTGCGTTGATTGGTTTGACTTAGATTATTTTATTTTAGAAACTAGTCGGAGATGCAGCAATTTACGCATAAAGAGTACTCAGATTTTAGTCGGTTTTCCGTTAATGTGGTTTGTAAACGTCCGTTACTCCGTATAGGCTTTTCATAAAAGAACGGCGTTTAAGTACGTTGAAGATCTGAGTTTTCTCTATATGAACATTTTAAAATAGAAGTCTGATGTTCCATTTTAAAATACCGGCCATTTTTTTTTTATAAAAAAGTGCATTTTGGCTTCACGTCAAGATAGGGAAATAATATTTTGACTCAACCATGCATTTTTACAGCAGTATTGTGCCATGCATCGTATTTTGCATTTGTAATTAGAACTAGATATATGGTGTTGATAAAAAATTCTATTAGCCTCTAAACTTTTTGAGAGGAAACCGAGCTCTATAGCGGTATCCGCTCCGAGTATAGTTGTTTATAAAAACAAACTTCTGTGTTTTTCTTGCTGCAACTCATTCCGTGGCTCATTTTGAATTATATAACGATGTTTTTATTTTTAAAAATAAACGCTTTGCTTGACATAATACTGTTGTGAAAATGCATGGTTCAGTCGAAAAATTATTTCGCTACTTTTAGGTGGAGCCAAAGAGCACTTTTTTTAAAAAATGGCCAGCATATTAAAACGGAACAAACATGAGATTTAACTTTTAAAATATTCATATTATAGAAAAAACTCTGACCTTCAACGAACTTAAAGGCCGATTTTTATGTTTTAAACGCCGTGAACTAAATTGGCCCTTTACTAAAACATTCTGTTTTATTCGTCTATTTTGAAGAGTATTCCAATATAGCTGAACGAATAAACTGTTCACAAACCACAATTTATGGACTCTTATAATTTATGAACTTTGATACAGATTTTAATACTAGACAGAAGTTATCTGTGTATTTTCAATTAACTATACTCTCCCAGGAATGGTCGGCCTGAGTCAATATAAGACTCTACCTAATATACACGTCATACATAAATCATTCTCATCTCACTGGGTCATTGGATCGCTTCAACTATCATGGCCCTGACTGCCCGTAAAGCCGGGAGTGTGCCATTTTAACCCAACTAAAACCTCTTCCCACTACTGACAATGGGCACTGGGCCTGCCATGAACACGGTGCCATGGTGTATTACGATCTCCTTTTTTCCCGAGCTGTGGCTTCTCAATGAGCGAACCCACCTCTGAAGAGCCGACCATGCAAACTCCCACAGACTCACACAACCACCCTTCCACGACAACAATTCCCAGGAGATACACGAAGTCTCCTTTCCATACGGCACGGCTTCTAAATGCCGCCACATGCTGCCTACGGAACAGAGGGGACGAACACTCCTGAATCAGGGGATCCTGGTATCCCGCGGGGTCCTCGCCACGGTACAGAAACTCCGGTTACATACAGCAGGAGCAGCTGCTGGTTAACCCACACGGGCTGCACCCCCACTCTTAAATGTTATGTTAATGTTTCTTTACAATAAAAGTTTATTTATTTATTTTTTGTCTTTTATGATCACAATGGTTTACTTTAGTCAAATTTAGAAACCTTCTTCCTTTTCATATTCTTTAGCGTGATGTTCTGCCAGTATGCCTTCATTTCGGCTGATCTTGCTTGCCGAACTTCCTTTGAAACGACCGGTTTCTTCCTGCTTGGGGTTGTTCTTCCATCTGATTTTGTTTCAAATCTACTTTCCTTATTTCATAAGATTTTTAATATTTCTGTTTTGTTTTCTACATCATCGGAAGTTAATCCGAGTTCGATCATGTCTTCTTTGACATTTCGGATCCGTGCTCCTGATGTTACCATTGGAAAGAGTTTTCTAATCATCTTGTTCAAAATTCTGTCTTTAGGTGTTCTGATAAGATGTCCAAGTAAAGATATCCTTTTTCATTATTGTATCTGTTATGGGTTCGTTTTCTTTACAGACTTGTTCGTTTGTAAGAATACTCTATTGCCTATCTACTTTGTTTTTCTTTCCTATGCAGGTTCTTAGAATTCGTCTTTCGAGTTTTAAAAGTTTATTTTATAAGTTAAATTCATATAATTTTTAAAAAGTAACTTTAATTATTTGTGTGCAGGTTCTACAAGAAATTTCATGTGTACTACCTGAAGATGAACGATCACAAATTTTGGACGACATACAAAGAGTCAGTAGAGAAAAACGAAGAGTGCAAAGAAGCTTACCGCACAATAACAACAGCAATGTTAATAATTTTAGCAATAGCAGTAGAAGCAGCTACAATAGCAATTACAGCAAAAATAATACTACAGATATCACTGAACATAAAACACATAAAAAAAATATCGAAATACAATCTTATAAATTAATCGATGAATTCAAATCGACATTAACTATCAACGGTGATGATGAAAATTCAAATAACGATGACATAAAAATTAACGATTTCGTTAACACGAATGAAGAGAATAATATCATGAACGTTAATTTTTACGGCACTTTATTAGGTACATGTAGAGCTGCACGGAGCCGTCAAAATCTAACAGCAGTATGTAACCCATCATTTTTTGATAGTCCAATTTTTTATCAAGAGTCAATGTCCGTTTTTAATCCAAATTCACAACCGTTACTTAAATTAACGGATGCTAACGATCTAACCTTCGCTTTACCGGAAATGATATCAAATATTTCACCAAGTACAAGAAAATCCACGACTACACACCATAAAAAAGAATTAATTACAAAGTTGTAATTGATGTTATTTATATCGATTTATTCAGGTATGTTGGATTTTTGGTTTGGTTTGTGTTAGCTCCATTTTAGATTTTTTTTCTCGTGTAGCCCAAATTTAGATCACGTGAGCTGACTTAAGACGTTTCTGGAAGCACTGTATACAGCCCATGTTCTCAGCAATCGTGCACTGTAGGCTTCTCTCTTCTTTTCTCTTCTATCGTCCCGGTGCTCTGTTTTTGATCTTCGTGAAAGACTTCAAAGTACGTAATTACTTGTCTGAATTTGGTTTGGTTCATTAAGTTTTATCTGTTTATTCCGGTTTTCTCAATATTCTTTCTGACTTCTTTAACCCTTTATATGTCTTTGGTAAGTATACTTACCACTGAAAATAAGGTCCAGTTTATCTAATAATAAGCTATGAAGTTGAACCGTATTGGCATTTTATGGTGTTATAGATGCTGCCTGATAAGTAGGGTATCCACATATTGAAATTAGCGCGTAGCGACCATTTGCTTCCTGAGTTGCACGAATGTGGTAAGGATTCGTACCAGCGTGCGTTACCGTGTTGTTTTCTTGTTACTTTAGTACAGTGCTTAGAAAATTAAATTTTTTTCGGGAAAGCAAGCATTCTTACTAAAATAATGATAAGTTATTCTACACATTTTTTTTTATATGGAACTACAAGTTGTTTTAATAAGCATTCTTACCACTAAACACACTATGTGATTCCCATTTCAATAAACGGCCCTTGGTAAGTATACTTACCAGTACTTAACATTAAAAAAATAAAAAGTAGCCTACTCTCACTGTTCTGGCACTAGAAATACATTATCAAATTCCTGTAAAGCAAAATTTAATTTTTTACAACATAGTATATATTTTTCCCCATAGTCCTATAAAAGTTAAACCATTTATCCAACCACTTCTATCACATCTATTGTTTACTGTCTTTAAATTATTTGTTTTGTGAACCGGTTGGCATCATTCTATATAAGTGTCCGTAAAATTTTAGTTATCTTTTTCTAATAATTTACATCTTTCATTTTCCTTGTACACTTCTCTACCTCGTAAGCTATACTGTCCGTCTACTATCTTCGGGGCCTTCATCTTGCGAAGGATCGTTCTCTCAAATTTCTCTGTTTCTCTTAGGCCAGCCTTCCTGGTCATTCTAACTCACTCACTCGCGTACAGACACACAGGTTTTATCGCAGTATTATAATGTCTAATCTTGGCTTGTCTTGAATGTTTTCTTCTTATACAAGTGGTGAGTTCCTAGAAGTGCATCGACCTTGTTTGCTCGTCTGTTGTTCGTTTCCTTTTAGCTGATCTTTGGTTGTATTACACCCCGAGATACTTGAAGCTATCAAATTTTTCCGTAATGTGTCGTCAGGTGACGCGGGCGTTTTTTTGGTGTTGATTATGTTATTTATTTAGTTTCATCGAAGGAAATCTGTAGGCTAGTCCTGCTTTTTCTACTTGTTTAACACTTGTTCATTAGGTCCATTTTAGATTATGTAAAGTAACTTTACATACTCTTAAATATTCTGTTGCAGCACATAGTCTCAGCATTCTTTCACTGTACAATGTTTTCCTTCCATCTGTCCATCTAGTATTATCCTTTGAAAGTATGTATTATAAAAAGATCAAAAATGGACATGAAAAAATGTAAATTAAAGACAAGATACTATATTTACATAAACAGTGAGTAAATGGAAATAACTAATTCATAAAACGACCATTTATAAGTGGCAGCCATAGCTATTTATATTTGAACCATTTGAAAACTGGTATTTATTAATATCTATATATTTGTTTAAAAACGTTTATTAGTATAAGTTAAAAATTTTATAAATGGTTTTTACGAAATATATCTTATTTCTTACCCATAAGATAGCCATTAAGAAATGCCAGTATTGAAATTGTTTTAATATAAAATATGGCTTACAATATTGTGATGATCGTTCTATAAATTATTTTTATTTCCATTGACTCACTGCTCATGTAATTATAGCTTCTTGCCTTAAATTTTCATTTTTTCTATTATATCCATTATCGATCTAATATAGTGGATACTTTATATAATAATCTTTGTTGTAATTTTAAAAAAAACTTTTTTAAAATTGTCCAATTAATGAAAAATGTTCTAGTTCAACAATATTTTGAAATCGTAGTTATAATATGCTATTGTTATTTGTGAAAACAGTAATATGTTTCCATGGTTTTTATTTATTGAATTGGATTACATCAGATCTGAAACCAGCAGCAGGAGTGATAGCTTATGTTCAAATGGTTTCTCTCGAAATGAAGCATCTTTGTTAACAATAAAATTTCACTTGCTTAAGTGGTGGCTCGTGCCTTTAAAAATAGGTGAAGAATTAATTGCAAAAAACCTAGAAAACTAGTACGCTATTAAGTATGCGCGAGACTCACGAGAGTAAAGAATGTAAATCACACATGCACTCATCACCTTGTGCATGTGTAATTTACATTTTGTTGTATTACTCTCACACTCTCACACAATACATATTACCATTTTTTTATTTAGATACATAATAGTAGGTACTTAAAGTACTTATTTTTTACGTATTAAATCTATTCTTCTGTCATACAGACTTGCAAACTTATCGGTCATGATCTCATAAAATCGTTGTTCTTCCGAATCTCTCTTGGCTTTAGTATTTTTTGAGCATGTTTATATCGTTTAAAACATGAAAAACTTCTTTCAACAGAAACACTTGTAGATGGAATCGTTAAAAGAAGAGAAAATAATACTGTCTTGTTTACAAATACTTGGTATATAGAATCAGCGGAAAATATCGATTCTTCAAGACCGATTCTTTATTTTTTATATAATGTTTTAACGGAAAAAATTCGATTCTTCGAGACCGATTCCTTAGTTTTTGATATATTTTTTGAAAAACACATTAAATAGGTAAAAAAAATTAAGTATGAAGTTGGATTACATCAGATTTGAAACCAACGGGAGAAGTGAGACCTTGAAATGGCTTTCCTCAACACGAAGCTTGTTAACAGTAGAATTCCAGTTCCTGTAAAGTTACTGTTTTGGAAAGAAACACATCTACTCTGGCCTGGTATTATGTGTTGAAACATGAAGTTTGAGCTTGGAGTCCATATGTATCGTTTAGAAGCTTTTTAGGTGTTTACGTTACTAGAAGGGTTTTTTAGACCGTGACTTGATGGTTGCAATCAAAAGAAGAAAGACTCTCTACCTTGGTCATTTATACAGGTGTGATAAGTGTGAGTTTCTGAGACTGATTGGCGAAGTTAAAGTTAAGAGGAAGCACAGAAGGTAATGCTTCTGTTTGAAGAATATTAGAAATTGTAAAAACTTGAGTACGCGCACGGTTTTAAAGATGGTTCATGATCGAAAGCGATTTGCGAGCTTAGTCGCCAATCTTCAGTAATGGTGTTGCCACTATGTGCAGGAGAATGTATTCAGACACATGTTGTGGTTGAAAACAGATAAATAGTAGGAATATGTCTCTCTCTTTACAAAAACACCAGCGGCACAAAATTAATCCTTCTATATTTTTAACTTTTTTCCGTTCAGTAGTTGTTCTATGTTGTACTAGGAACTAAGAATTCGTGTTCCGGTTCAATACTACTTATTTTCCTAGTAATGAGTAGAACACTCCACCGCACTATGATTAGGGCCTTAATGATTTAGTTCACTATAAATATTAGGGTACTAACAAATGCTTATCATGTAGAATAAAACTAGACTAAATTGCTTACTTTTGATTAAAAAATAATTTTTGTAAATACGTCACAAAACAAATGTCTGTTTAATTCACATACCGTAGTGCTTATAAAATCTGGTATGAAACACACACACATCTTTCTCTTGCCAATATATATCAAATAAAATATATAACCTATGGTTAATCATTAGTAAACAATGTAAAATGAAATAAATAACTTTATTTTAATCTTGAGTGAATGACACAAAATGAAAATCAACCTCAGTCAGACTTCAAAATACGAGAAATAACGAGTTGATGCTAAAATAGGCTCTGTAGAAGAAAATGCTTGAGTTAAAAGTTGTAAATTTTTTAATTTCCTATAACGTTTACGAATACATGTCTGATCTAAAAAGCGAAGTAAGGCCGTAATAGGCTTATTAAAAAGTTCCGGTTTTGTTTCTTTACCGATTTTGATAAGAAAAAACAGAAAATCACTAATTGACGCTTAATTACGTTAAAATAAGAAGTAAAAAAATTTACTAATTGAGGCAACTTTTAAGAAAAACGGATGGGCTGTTTTTGAGAAAATCTCTAAAAAGTGAAAAGTCACACGAATAAACTATTACTTCCAGTTGCCCGATTTTGATGAATTTGTTCGTGTTGGGTCGCAAAGTGTTCTTAAGTTCGAAGTTTTCAGCTTCGTACGCTATTCTGTTCTTGGGATATTTTGTTCACACACTAATTGCTAAAAACATGTTTTTTGAGTTAAAGGGGCCTTAAAACGTATATATCCAGTGAAAACTCGATTTTAAAAAATCGACAAGAGGACAGTACATTTTTACTTTCTTTTGCCTCCGATATGAATAGGGTGGGAAGGATAGTATTGTTTTCATATAGTTTTTTCGAAATCGAGTTTTCACCGAATGTACACGTTTTCATGCCCCCTTTACCTCAAAAACATGTTTTAGCGACTGGTCTGTGTGTGAACATATTATTTCAAGAACGGAATATAGTAAGAGATGAAACTTGGAACTTGAGTTAAATACCACGTTGGTATCCAACTCAAACATTTAATCAAAATCGGTCAACCGGAAGTTGTAGATTATTCGAGTGATTTTTCACTTTGTTGCGATTTTTTTCTTTTGCAGAGCTTAGTTTAGCGTTAATTATTTCCCGTATTTTTTAGTCATACAGAGGTTGATCTTCATTTTTCGTCAATTTCTCATGATTGTACATAGGTCGTATTTTTCCATTATTTATATTGTCTAGAAAAAGTCGTGTGAGTGTTTTACACCAAATTTTTTTCATATATTTATATACAAGGCAAGAGAATGTAACAAATGTCTGTTTTAATTCATATTCTGTAGAGCTTGTAACATCGAATCGCCCTCGTAAGCACTATATGGATAATATTAATTATGTAGTTCTACAGCCCTTGGTGGGCTTTGGCTTCTTTTACAATCTTCTCTGCTATAGTCTATTAATCGAGCCGAGTAAGTAGATCAAAATAAAATTATGCGGTGTGCATGTGATAGGCGACTGGTTTGAGGCCGATGACACCAGTCCCTTGAACGCCCAGTTCACAATTCTAAGTAAACCAGCTTGTGTTGTATTTCGTTGTTTCGTAAAAGAGTGCAAAAATATTGTGATTTACTGTAGTTTTAACCGTTCCTTTGCCTGTAAGATTATTTCGTAAATATTATTATATTATATTATTAATAAAATTATCATGTATGTAAAAAAACAAATTAAAAATCGTTTTATTGCAGAGTAGTATCTCTTGTGAAAAGAGTATGAAAGTGATTTATTAAATTCACCTCATCCGAACTTGTTTTGAAGAGTTCGCTTATTGTCGGGGAAAAGTGACTCGTTTTTGTCTGGAAACTGTTGTAGATGTTTTTGTTTTGTTTTAGTAGAAACTTTTTATTATTTAGACTTAGTACTTTTTTAATCGGAATGTTGTGGTTGTTTAAGATCTGACTGACGAGGAACATGGTTATTTTTTGAGTTGCATCACTTTTCTTCGAAAAGTATGTAAATTTTTAAGGAGTGATGCATTTTGTTTTACTACCCTTTTCTTCTAAAATACCATCAAGTAATTTTGATTTATTTTGTATTATTATTTAAAAATTATTTGTAAAACAATTGTGGGAAATGGTCAAAAAGTGTAACAACATTCAGGATTCAGAACATAGTTCAATCTTTTGAAAAAAAAACATTAAATTCTATAGTGATATATAATATCACTGTGAATTATAAATTCACAGATAAGAAAGAGCGAAATCTTCTTTTTGCTCACCTGAAAAATTTCCATTTTTTGCCTTACGACAGTTTTCTTCGGGACGTACGATTTTCCTGTTTCTTTGTTAGTCTACGTATCATTAATCATATCAAAATAAAAGAGAAAAACAAATGTGTAATGTGGACGATACAATTGAAAGTGCGATTGAATCATTTATTATTAATGTCCATGAAAGTTCTTGTTTTTTTGTCGGATCCTGATTAAATCCGTAGTTAAACCATGGTTAAAAACGTAGTTGTATTAATTAAGTATTACAAGCGTGAAGAAGTATGCGCATTTGTGTGAAACGGTATACGGTTAGGGCTTCATATTTGGAAATTCTTCCTACATTACATAATTTACTAATACGGTACGTCATTATATAAGGTGAGCCACGGAAATCAAGTGGTTTGAAGTAATAATAAAATCGTTAGTTTATGATTTAAGTAACATTTATTAACATATCGTACTTAAGAACATAGCATTTTAATTTTAGTAATTTATTCACGAACGGAAAATTACTTCCGGCATGTGATGTCCGTTTTCGGTGATACACTATTGAAATCGGTCAAGAAAATTGGCCTCAACTTTTTTTTCAGCAGGTCTCTGTTGATCTGAGGGATTTGTTGAAGGATCGCTTCCTTTAACTCATCTAAAGTACGAGGATTGCTCTTGTAGACACGTGACTTAAGTAATCCGTATAGAAAGAAATCTCATGTGGACAGGTCAGGTGACCATGGAGGCTATAAAACGTCGCCAAATGAAATGAGATGATTAGAAAACAGATTGCAAAGAACAGCTATGGATGCGCTGGCGATGTGCGCCAAAGTCCCATCTTGTGGAAACCATAAAGATTCATGATATATATGTCTTCTTTGTAGTTCAGAAATGAAAATAGTGTTCACCATCTTAATGTAATGCTCAGCTGCTACTTTCACGGTTACCCATTTTCTTAAAAAAAAAACCTCCGATGACCCCGAACTTTTCTATCGCGCATCAAACCGTTAGTTTGGGGCTATGCAGCGATTGTTCGTGAAATTGTCATGGATTTGCCAATCTAGTACAGACTACTTTGTCTGTTAACGGTCCCATTAAGGTGGAAATGGGCCTCGCCACTTATTTCCACCCACATGTTTTCATTCTGTTTATAAAGAGGAAGCACAGTTCGAATGTTACTCGTTGGGGGTAATCCCTTACATTCAATTTCAATTTGGAACCAACTATGAGACGAGGAGGAAATCGTACTCACTGCACGCCCCATAACTTTCGTAATAGCCGAGTAACGGCTTTTCTAAAACTACTTCGTTCCCGTGACTCACTCGTTATTATTTAAATAGTTAACTAATTACGTATTTTAACAATAGAGTAGTATTACTTATTACTAGTAATGAGACTAGTAATAACAATTCGTATTAATAGTATTAATAAGTAAAACTATTTTGTAATAGTATACAATAAGTCAAGTTCTACATTTGAACCGGACTCCGACGGGTTTTGAATTTCAAGTAGACTAATTACGCGCTCAGTATTGTTTACATCTACAAACACGACTCGATAAATATACTATAGTTATTAGTACCCTCTATATTTTGACACCTATAAAAATAAAACCATTAGTGACATCAAGTGTTCACCTACTCCTAGGACGGATCTTCCTTCTTTGCGTTTGTAATCTTTCCTTCGTTATTACCTTTAACCATTCTCTCAATGGACTCCGACCATCTCAGTCTTTGGGCCTGTATGAAATAGACTGAGCCACTACCTGCTACGAAAGTATTCAGATCCTCTTTAAATAAATAAATACATTTATTTCCCATTTAACCGTTTCATGAACAAAACATCTGGTGTGAAACACTCACAAGTTTCTTTTCCCAATGTAAATAATGAAAAATATAACCTGTATTTAATCACGAGTACACAGTTTAAAATTAAAAACGAATTAACCTCAATCATGGGTGAATGACACAAAGTGAAAGTTAACCTCACTTAAACTTAAAAATTGTAAAATCACTATTTGATGTAACTAGGCTCGGTAGAAACAAATGCTTAAAATAAAAGTTGTAGATATTCCCCCTCCCCCCATAACAGGCAGGTGAATTGTTAAATTAGTTACGGTTGATCTGCTAGTTCCAGGGCTATAAAAATTAGTTCCGTTTCTTATCACATGCTCAGTCAATTGTATGACTGAAGCATTTAAGAAAAGAAGATGTAGATGTAAACGCTAGTCATAGTCATCTCCTCTGAGAGTAATGAATTTCATTACACAGCCAGGCCCTGTGGTGAATGAAGTGAAGATGTCATTTGCAGGATGGAAAGTATGTAGTTTTCACAGAGCCTGGCATATTGATAAGCATATACTTTTCTACTCAACGAGGAAGGTATGGTAAACCACCTCACTCCTCGTTTTACTTAGTGAAGCATGATGAGGTTCAAACGAGCTCTTCGGCTGATTACCTAAACAACAACAGATGATTTTGTTTCCTGTAACTTTGTGATTATACACACTTTTGCCGTAAAATCCATTACTAAGGCCGCTCTAAAAAAAACCTCATTGATGGTCAACCTTTTGAAACCTTTTGATGGTTTTCATTAGCAGAATACAGAAAATCACTAATTGACGCTAAACTAGGCGTTGTAAGAAAAATTGTTGGAAATAAAAGTTGTAGGATTTTTAATTCCCTACAACTCTAAACATTAAAACTTCTATCTTAAAATGCAAAAAGTTTAAGGTCGCAGTCTTAAAAAAGAAATATTTGTTATCACGAAAGCACTACTCTGCCATAAATTTCAGTAGACATGCCGCTTACCTTATATTGTAGAGCATTAAAAATTTAGTGAATGAAGCGATTTAAAAATAACTGTAGAAACAGTTTTTGATATAATTGCAAATACTGAAAAATCGCACGTTAACTTTTTCACTGTTTTCACTGACTTCCAGTCAGTAGAAACTGTTCTGAGTTCCAAAAAAAGTTTTACTTCGGATTTAATTTCTGTTTATTATTATTTATTCTGAATTATTATTTAATAATGTTCATCATCAAGTCACAGGCCCGCTTGTAGTAGTGGTCAGCGTAAATGATTTCTATGCCGGGGTCCTGGGTTCGATTCCCGGTCAGGTCTGGTATTTTTTCATCGGTAAATTATCTCCTTATATCATTACTTATGCACAAACCGAGGCTTCACAACTTAATTTTTTTGTTGTTATTTAGTAAGAACTACAATTTTATATATACTGTATTATGAAATCATCAGTATTTATGATTTACATTTGTTAGCCTTGTCGAGTTTTTTAAGATCGGGTAATTATGGGACTCTATTGTACTGTAAACAATTTATTTTATTCTTCATAACAGCACTTCTAGCATAAGTTAAGTAACATCGAAGGTATTTGAAATGATGTATCTAATCTATCAGGCAACCATTGATAAGTATTCTTATTTCTATTGGTTTTTTCCCCAAAAAAAGAACTATCGATTTCGTTTTTTTAATTTATTTTCTGGTAGTTTATGCATAATTTATCCAGTTTGTAATACAATTTAAATTTTTAGTATTTCAGGATTTTATTTGAAGACCGGATGTATTGAATACATACTTTAAAATATAAAAATACAATAAAAAAGTAATTGAAGATTTAAAAATATAGTTGATTTTATTATTATTTTTTTCAAATGCCTGCGTCAGTGTTGTGCTGATGAAGATTTTCAGTTGAAGGCAAATGAGCTTTTTTATAAAGAAATTTAAGGATAATTTTGAAGATGAAGCACAAATTTCCTTGTATATGAAATCACAAATTACAGTGTAAGACATTTTAATTATATATATTTTATGTTTACAGTAAAACCTGTTACATCCGGACTAACCGACCGATCCGGATATGGGAAAATCTGGACATCACAAGATCATTTATAAATGGCTAGATACCCAGAAATAATAAACACGTTTGTTGTTGAATATTGTTTTAGAGGTTTCATCTGGTTTTGCATTTATATTTATTTTCTGTAGCCTTTTTAAAATACAAAGAGTAAAATTGGTTAAAATCTTTTACTTACAGTACGCCTACATCAATACATACGAGTACTATATTTTAAAACTTATGTGATTTTCGTCTGTTTCACACACTGCACGCGGTTTTTTTGGAAACCATATCTCTCAACTTAATTGAAAAATCTGGTGTGAAACACTCGCACGAATTTCTCTTGCCAATGTAAGTAATGAACAATATAAACAAATATTAAAATGAAAAATGGCCACCTTCGTGACGTAGTGGATAGCACTCTAGACTACTAACCGGAGGTCCCATGTTCGATTCCTGGATAGGGTCTGGAGATTATTACATGCCAAAACCCATCATTATAGTTTCTTAACCCACCGTAGTTACTAATGATCAAGCTATTGATGCGTCTTTAAATGAACAAAAATCTGAAATAACATAACCTAATTTTAATTATGAGGAAATGATGCAAAATGAAAACAAACCTCAGTTTGGCTTAATACTCGTATCACTAGTTGACACTGAAATAGGGTCTGTAAAGAAATGCTTAAATTAAAAGTTATGGCTTTTTAATTGCCTATGTTTTTGATTATTTACCTGTTTGTCGTAAAATGCATACTAAGGCCGAAATCTTTAAAAAATCTGTTTTTTACAGATTTTAATGAAAAAACTAGAAAATTACTATTTACCACTAAACTAAACGTTATAGGTCTACAATAAAAAGTTTTACAACTTTGATTGTATACAATTTTGCTCTAAAATGCATATAAAGGCTGAAACCCTAAAAAGATCATATTTTTCTACGAGAGCACAGCATCCCCAAGAATTTCGGCAAACATAACGAATAAAATACTACTTCCGGTTGACCGATTTTGATGACAATGTTCGTGTCGTGTCCTCTTATGGTATCTAACTTAAGTTCCAAGTTTCATCTTCGTACAAAATTTTGTTCACAGACACGCAGAACAATCGCTAAAAATATGTTTTTGTGTTCAGGGGGTCTGAAAACGTGTACATCCGGTATAAACTCGATTTTGAAAATTGACATGAAAACTCTTCTTCCTATATATAGGGCAGGAGAAAGTAAAAATTAGTTTGGAGATAGAGCCGGATATCATAGGTTCGGATGTGACAGGTTATACTTTATTTAGGCTATGGCAATTTAATTGTTTTTACATATTTTGTTAAGATAAAGGAAGTGTCGATTCCAAATATCGATTGTCGATACCACCAATACTTAAGATAATCGGTATCGAGAATCAACGGTAAAAAGTCGATTTATCGATTTGGTATCGAGACATTACTGGATGTGATTATGTAATAAAATTTATATAAATTAAATTGTAATTTTGTTTGTAATTTCCCAAAAAGTCCCAAATATTTTCTTCCCAGGATTTCCTAGGACTACGACACCAAAGACGTTAATTTTACACGTTTAGCATTGTTTTTGGACAAATGCGGTTATTCTTAATCCCCTTTTTACGAATAAGGTCGGTAGTTTAAAATTGTTTATACCATGAACGAATGTTATTGTCTCCTGCCGGTTCTAAACGGGACTAACTGTGAATGGTAATTATAGGTTACGATATAAGAAAGTATGGTAGTGCAACTCTTATCCTCTTGTACACACAAACAGTGAGCAAAAGATCTAGGAATATCCCCTGGCCGCTTGGGTCGCTGCAAACTCAAAAAAGATTTAGCCTACTCTATTTGTATAAGAATACATAAATTCAGTTTCATTTGATTAAACCAAATGGAGGTTAGATACATTCAAATGTAGTGGCAAATTTTAAAATTGTCATCTGCCATTTTCCTTTGTCCGTCCGTGACACCAACATGTCAAGCACTACAAAAAAGAGCAACAAACCGTTATCGCATTCGTAATCTTCACAAAAACTAAGTGGGCCTAAATTGGGTTTGAAGTTCCGCAATTGCAATTTTTGACCAGAAGTGGCTCAAAACATTTTATGTGATGATGCGTCTCATATATATTCTGTAAGAGGAATCAAATGACACTATTTTTGTTCCCAAATTCCAACTTTAATTTCTTGACTACTAGTTGGGGCCACTTCCAGTCGAAACCTAAACTTCAAACCATATCCAGGCCCATACTTTTTTGTGTATATTACAAATCCGAAAACTAATTACCTAAAAATTAATAAATTATTAATTTAATACTTTAATATAATTTTTTAATATAGGTATTATAATTTAATTTTATAATTTAATTATAATATATTATTAATTATTAATTTATTAATAAAACTAATTTTCGAAAATTAGTTCATATTCGTCAAGAAATGAACGATGCTTTGAACAAAAATACTCCATAAACTGTCATTCGTTTTCAAAGAAATCTTTCTTATCTTAAACTTATACAGTAGACTCTCAAAAATCCGGATCGCGCTAGTCCGGACTCCGGATAGTCCGGACGATGATTTTTTTTTTACTTTATTTTCTGAAAATTTACAACTTTTAAATTAACGACCAGTAAAAAGTTTTCATGGGATTGGGCCGATGAAATCAGTGGGGAGGCTTTATCGGCGAACAAAGACGCTGTTCCTGAATTTAAGACCTTACTTTTTAAAATCCTTGACGAAGAAGGAATTTCCGGTGACCAGCTGTATAATTGCGACGAGACTGGTCTGAACTATAAAATGTTGCCCACGAAAACTCTCGCATCCAAAAAAGAAGCTTCAGCCTCGGGCTATAAAAAAAAGCAAGGAACGGGTTACGGTGTTGGCTTGTAGCAATGTGACCGGCAGTCATAAACTTAGGTTAAAATTAATAGGAAAATCAAGAAAACCCAGAGCTTTTAAAAATTTAAAGAAAGACGATGTGTTGCCACTTTGGTATACAAACCAACAAAAAGCATGGATGAATTCTACAATTTTTAAGATTTGGTTTTTTAATGAATTTGTACCTACTATAATTACTCTATATAATTATAATTATTCTATAATTGAGACATATACGACACATTTTGTTATATGTTTGAAATCCGAAACTTGCAAATCTTACAAAGAGTGCAATCGAATCTTATTACGGTACAGTAGCGTTAAGTTTAGTCAATGTTTGTGCTTCGTATATTGAATAAATTACCAGTAGCCTACTGTAAATTATTAGGCCTACAGTTTTTTAAAGTTTTTTCAGAAGCTCACTCTTATATTAGCAGATAAACGTTAATGCTTATTATCATAATTATTCGCCATAAAGACGAAATTGCCAACCTCCGGGAAATCCGGATTTTTCGAAATCCGGACCGGCCGTCCGCCACATTAGTCCGGATTTCTGAGAGTCTACTGTACTAATATTTAAATAGCTAGCTTATATAATTTTTATGATCTATAATAATATGTTAACACCCCCTAACTATATCTACTTTATTACCTCTAGACTAAACATAAACATGTAACTATAGTCTATTCACTGAGTCTGGAGACACGGAGTAAACAAATGGATCAAGTGGTAGCTGTTGATTGAACGCATAACCAAGGTCATTATGTAATTTTCTAACACCAGTCTCGTTGCATTATCCCTAGCGTAATATACAGTGCGAGTTGTTTTTAAAGACAAAGATCATGAAAATTTGTTAAATTTTTAGAATGAAAGAAAGGAATTATTGGACCTATCCTTTATTTCACATCATCAAGAGATCTTGTGAATGCACCTTTACTGTTCGGTCCAGCAATCGCCAACACGTGTGCTCTGTACCGTTCGACCAGCAATCACCTGTTTCTTTATTTTCGGTTGTTCTCATTTTTATTTTGTTTTTGGTTGTTTTTTCCTTTATTCTTTTACAAGTTTCACAAATTATTTACAAACTTAATTTTACAAATTACAAAACAATTAAGATCAAACAATTACAAAACATTAAAATTTAAAAATACAGAAAATAACACACATTTATTAAAAATTACATCTTTGCGCCATTTAATTGATGCGTACTCTGCATCAACTGTAAATAATGAGAATGATTGTTCGATAACCAACTTCGTATTAGCGAGAAATGTGTCGCTTCTTAGGGGTTTACTAATTCTGCAAATTGCTTTATTGCACACCCAACGATCCTGGAAAGTGGTGTTCAGTATCATATTGTGTACATTTAAACAAAAGCGCGGATTATGCAACCGTTTCCTTTCTCTTTCTCTTGAAGGAAAGGTATAGCTCTTTTCTTAGTATGAATAATGTGAGCCAATTCCAAAATATTTATTATGTTTGAACAGAACACGTGCGAAACAAAACAGCAACAAATGTGTATTAATAAACGTGCAAACAAAATCTACAATTAATTTATAGTAAGTGGGAGTCATCAGTAATAATAGTAAAGATTCGTTTACACGAGACGATTTTAAGGTTACAGATGATGAGATGTGAAATAAAGGAATAGGTCCGAATTATTTTTACGAAAGCGCGGTTCATTATAATCCAATTGCCGGCGTCAGTTAAGCAACCGGCAGTACTAATATCACGTAAACAACGTATGTATTTGTTGATGCATGTCTCTAGACTCGCTGAATAGTTTTTCTTTATAGGTGACGCGGGGCTGTTTTGATGTTACTTATGTTATTTATTTACTTTTCTCAAAGGAAATCTGTAGTCCTGCTTTTACTACTTATTCTTTTAACATTTGTTCATTTGGTCCATTTTAGATTATGTAAAGTAACTTTACATATTCTTAAATGTTCTGTTGCAACACAAATCTCAGGATTCTTTCACTGTACAATGTTTTCCTTTCATCTGTCCATCTAGTATTATTTTTTGAAAGTATATATTACAAAACGATCAATAATGGACATGAAAAAATGGAAATTCAAGATAAGATACTACATTTACATAAACAATGAGTAAATGGAAATAATTAATTCATTAAACGATCATTTATAAGTGGCAGCCATATTTATATTTAAACAATTTGAAAACTGGTATTTATTAATATTTATATATTTGATTTAAAACATTTATTACTATAAGTTAAAATTATTATAAATGGTTTTTATGAAATACGAATTTTCTTCTTTACGTGCCCATAGGATAACTATTAAGAAATACCAGTTGTGAAATTGTTTTAATATAAAATATGGTTTATAATATTCTGATGGTCGTTTTATAAATTTTTTTGAAATTTTTATTGACTCACTACTCATGTAATTTATAGCTTCTTGCCTTGAATTTTCATTTTTTCTTTCATGCCCATTATCGATGTTATATAATAGATACTTTCAATAATAATCTTTCTTGTTACTTTATAAACTTTTTTAAAGTTGTCCAAGTGATGAAAAATGTTCTAGTTCAACAACATTTTGAAATCATTGTAATAATATGCTTTCGTTATTTGTGAAAACAGTAATATGTTTCCATGGTTTTTTTTGCTAATACAATAAATCATTATTATTTAATTAGAAAACATAGTCAGCATTCTTTTGTCTTATATGTCTTGAAACTAAAAATGTATTGCTTATAAATATCAAGCTGCCTGGTTATAAGTTCTTGGTATTTAGAAATAACAAAAAAAAATCGATTCGTCGCAACAGATTTTAAGTAATTATTTATTAAAATGGATTACATCAGATCTGAAACCAGCAGTAGGAGTGATGATAGCTTGTATTCAACTGACTTTTTCAAAATTATGCATCTAATTGTTAACAATACAATTTTTCTTGATTCATTGGTGGCTCGTGCCTTTAAAAATAGGTGAAGAATGAATTGTGAAATATCGAGAAAAACGTATATACTAGAAAGTATGCGCGAGACTCACGAGAGTAAAAGAATGTAAATCACACATGCACACACCGTGTGCATGTGTAATTTACATTTTTTGGTATCACACTCGTAGAAACCTGTAACTTACAGGAGTTTGTAAAGACACACATCTACTCTGACTTGATATTATGCGTTGAAACATGGACTTTGAGCATGAAGTCCATATGTATCGTTTAGAAACATATTAGGTGTTTGTGCTACTAGAAGGGTTTTGTTGACGGTGACTTGATGGTTGTAATCAAAAGAAGAAAGACTCTCTACCTTGGTTATTTACGAGGGTTACCTTTTATATTTCAGGAATAGGAAACAAAAAAACAAATTAATTAACGTAAATGGCTTCATTTTTTGTTTTTTTTTTTTTGTTTTAACGTCCGACTGTTCTGCAATTACTGCTAATGCAGACGGTGAATGATGAAATGATTTTTTGTAACGTATGAAAAAATGCCGTGCCTGAATGGGATTCGAACCCAAGACCGCATGATGAGAGGCGAGCACGTTACCAACTGCGCCAATGCGGCCGGCAAATGGCTTCATTGTTTTTCAAAATATTCTCCATGATGATCAATACATTTTTTCATGCGCTTGAACCAATTTTCGAAGCGCTTGTTCTACTCCGATCGAGGTACCTCCAAAATGTGCTTTTTGAATGCATCAACTGCTTCTTCAGGTGTTGAAATACGTTGACCTCTTAATTTATTTTTGATGAGCAGGAATAAAAAGAAGTTGTTGAGTGCCAAATCAGGGCTGTATGGTGGATGGCCCATCAATTCGATTTTTTTATTTCTCAAAAAGTTCATTGTTTCAGCCGACGTGTGTGAGCTCGCATTGTCCTGGTGGAGAATGATTCGTCTTCGGGGGTTGGTTTCCCTTATTTTTCCAAAAACTTCTGGCAAAAAAATGGTTGTGTACTATTCAGAACTGACCGTCCGACGTTCCACTAATAGTACAGTTGCCACATGCCCGGTTTTACCAAAAAGAACAAGTGACCATTTGCTTGAAGGTGTTCGTGCACGAACAACTTTTGTGGAATTTGGCTCGTCTTGAAAGACCCATACGGTCGACTGCTGTTTAGTTTCGGGTTCGTAGGCATATATCCATGATTCGTCACCCGTGACAAGGTCATAAGCGTGTTTTGAAGCACCGCTATTGTATTTCGTGAGCATTTCTTTCGACCAATTGACACGAGCCTTTTTCTAAGCGATTGTCAAATTATGGGGAATCCAACGCGAACAAATCTTCCTGGTGCCCAAATTTTCATGACATATTCAATGTATGCTAGTCCCACTAATGCCCAAGGATGCCGTAATCTCACGATATGTTACATGACGATCTTGCATAATCAGTTCACGTACAGTATCAACATTTTCTTGAACAACAACCGATTTTGGACGACCTTCGCGAAATTCATCACTGAGCGAACCACGGCCACAATTGAATTCCGTATACCACCGATATACAATGGTTTTCGATGGTGCTTCATGCCAAATGTCGAATTAAGTTCATTGGTGCACTGTTGTTGAGATAATCCACGTCCAAAGCTGTAAAAAATAATTGCACGAAAATGCTCACGACTTAACTCCATTTTTTGACCGAGATAACAATTTCAAGTTACTACTAAACAACAAAACAATGGACTGTACGAGCGAAACAGAGTACGATCTATTGAAAAAAGTCGAACTTTAAGATAACGATATTGGCTAACAGATTGCAGCACCAGTATTGGCCATTCCCGAAATATAAAAGGCAACCCTCGTATACACGGGTGATAAGTATGAGTTTCTCAGACTGGTTCTCGAAGGTAAAGTTATTTATCTTGCCAATAATTTGCGTGTGTTTTCACCAAGCTTCAGTAATGGAGTCGGCAGTATGTGCAGAAGAATATATTCAGACACACTTGGTGGTTAAGACCAGTTAAATAGTAGGAATATGTCTCTGTTTTAAAAGACAGTTGTAGCGCAAAATTTTATCCTATTTCTTAACTTTTTTCCGTTCAGTAGTCGTTCCATGTTATACTAGGAACTAAGAGTTCGTGTTCCGGTTCAATACTACTTACTTTTTTAGTAATGAAACACCCAACCGCATGATGGTTAAGTCCTTAAGGAGAGACAGAATCCCTATTTTGCACCATATTAATGTCAGAAACATAATCTCAAAATTCACCAAACCATTCTCTTTCAAATTTAAACAAAGTTTCTATAGTACCATTTTACAAAACGTGAGTTTTTCCACGAAAATTAATGTTTTTTTACCAAGAAAAACATTTTTTGTTGTAGGCTACTGACTATTCGGAACCTGGAATTTGAGGCAATTTTTAATTATAAAAATGTTTGTAGTTAACTGAAGTGGCTAAAAAAATCTCATGGTTGTGTAGAGTAATAAGGCAAACCATGTGTAAAACATTTTAAGTGGATTGATTCGGTAGTTCCAGAGTACAAATGTTCCTGATTTACAAAACAATTTCAATGTTTGGTAAATGGCAAAAACTACAACTATTGGCATTAAATTATACTAAAGTAGTAGCAATACATTGAAATGCATGCTATTTAAAACAATGAATTCTAAATATAAAGTAAAATCAAAATGTCAAATATTATAGCAATGGATTCAGAAAGTCATGAACTATATAGAATGGCGCTAAAATTTAAAAATCGTAATAATTTCCTTGCTTTCCGTGTCCCTTAATGATTTAGTTCTCTATAAATATTAGGGTACTAACAAATGCTTATCAATGTAGAATAAAACTAGACTAAATTGCTATTTTTGATTAAAAAATTTAAAAAATATTTTGTTAATACACCACAAAACAAATGTCTGTTAATTCATATACTCTAGTGCTCATAAAATCTATTGTGAAACACCGATATTTTCTCATGCCGATATATAACCTATGTTTAATCATTAGTAAACAATGTAAAATGAAATATATAACCTAATTTTAATAATGAGTGAATGACACAAAATGAAAATCAACCTCAGTGAGACTTAAAAATACGGGAAATAACGAATTGACGCTAAAATATGCTGTGTAGAAGAAAATCCTAGAATAAAAGTTGTAGATTTTTTAACATCCTATAACGTTTAGGCCTATTAATACATTTTTGTTTTAAAAAGCGTACTAAGGCCGCGCAATGGGCTTATTAAAAAGTTCCGGTTTTGTTTTATACCGATTTTGAGAAGAAAAATAGATAAAATCACTAATTGACCCTTAATAACGCGTTAAAGTAAAAAGTGTAAAAAAATTAGTAAATGAGGTAATTTTTAAAAACCTGTATGAGCTGTTTTTAAGAAAATCTCTATATAGGGTGATTCAAAACTATACAGCAATCTCTTGGGATCTCATTCTATAGCTAAAAATAAGAAAAAGGTTCATATAAACATATGCCTGAAAACACTTAGTTAGCGAGTTACGGCTAGCGAAAAATTTCACCTAGAACTTTGTACCCTCGGTGAAGTAAGGCCGTATAAAAATGTTAAAGGTAGTTACAAAGATACAAATACGATTGTTTCTTATGGTTTCTAATCTAAAACATTGAATAAAATTGGTTCCAGAGCTGTAAATGCAATACTTTCAGAAATATCTTACATAAAACACAAGAATTGGTGCAAAGAAATGACACATTTTTGTGTTTAACGTAAGATTACTTCAATAAATGGTATAAAAGGTGTATTTTTTCTTAAATAAATTTGTAGAAAATTTAATTCTGAAAAGATTTATGTGAATTGCTCAGGAAAAAATGAATAATAGATATTGAAATTTTGCTTTATTTAAAATCAAAACAGACGCACATAAAACGCACATTCTTAACTGCATAAAATGTTAACTAATATGTAGGTTGGGAGTAACAGCTGATAATGATCAGCTGTTACTCCCAACCTAATATTTTGTTTCAGAATTAAATTTTCTACAAATTTATTTAAGAAAAAATATACCTTTATTTACCATTTATGGAAGTAATCTTACGTTAAACACAAAAATGTGTCATTTCTTTGCACCAATTCTTGTGTTTTATGTAAGATATCTCTGAAAGTATTGCATTTACAGCTCTGGAACCAATTTTATTCAATTTTTCAGATTAACAACCATAAGAAACAATCATATTTGTATCTTTCTAACTACCTTTAACATTTTTATACGGCCTTACTTCACCGAGCGTACAGAGTTCTAGGTGAAATTTTTCGCCAGCCGTAACTCGTTAACTAAGCTTTTTCAGGCATATGTTTATATGAACTTTTTTCTTATTTTTAGCTATAGAATGAGATCCCAAGAGATTGCTGTATAGTTTTGAATCACCCTGAATAGTGAAAAATTGCACGATAAACTATTACTTTCGGTTGACTGATTCTGATGAAAATGTTCGTGTCGGGTCGCCTAGTGTTTTTAAGTTCGAAGTTTCAGCTTCGTTCGCTAATCTGTTATTGAGACATTTTCACACACACGCGCGCGCGCGCACACGCACACACACACACACACACAGACACACACAGAGACCACTCGCTAAAAACATGTTTTTTGGGTTCAGGAGGTTTGAAAACGTGTAGATCCTGTGAAAAGTCGATTTTGAAAAATCGACATGAAAACCATACTTTCCTTCCTATATATTCATACAGGCAAGAGAAAGTAAAAACCTGGTGTGAAACACTCACACAACTTTCTCTTGCCAATGCAAATAATTTAAACAATAAAACCTAACATTAGAAATAAACAACAGGACCAATTCTAAAAAACATAACCTTATTTTAATCATGAGTGAAAGACGCAAAATGAAAATCTATCTCTTATCAACTTAAAAATACGGAAAATCACTCTTTCACGCTAAACTAAGGTGTGTAGAAAAAAACGCTTAGATTAAAAGTTGTAGACCGTTTAATTTCCTATAAATTTTATTATACACACGTTTGTCGTAAAATGCATACTAAGGCCGAAATCTTAAAAAAATCAATTTTTCACACGTTTTTGTGAGAAAAAACAGAAAATCGCTAATTACCGCTAAACTAAGCGTAGTACAAAAAAATGTTTGAAACAAGAGTTGTAGCATTTAAAATTTTCTACAACTTTTGTTATATATATTTTTGAGCTAAAATGCATATTGAAGCCGTTTTATTAAAAAAACAAGTTTTTATGTAAAACATCCTCACCGAGAATTTCAGCAAACAAGGCGCCTAACCTATCTTGTAGAGAATAAAAAATTGAGTAAACCAGGCGATTTAAAAAAAAATCGTTGGACCAGGTTTAAAGAAAATCGCAAAAAAGTGAAAAATTCTACGATTAAACTATTAATTCCGGTTGACCGATATTGATGAAAATGTTCGTGTCGGGTACGGTAGTAATATGTCACTTAAGTTTCAAGTACGTATGACGTTCCGTTCTAGAGAAATTTTGAATATACACACAGACTAATCGGTAAGAACAAGTGTTTTTTTTTTTTGGGTTGAGGGGGTCTGTTTACGAGTAGATCCGGTGAAGAGTGTATTTGTTAAAATCGACATGAAAACAATACTTTCCTTCCTATATAGTATTCATATACATGTAGGCGGCTAGCAAAAGTAAAAAGTACGTGAATTCTAGTCTAGCTACAAAGAGTGAAACGGTGAAATATTGAATGTCTTGTTTTTGTCTCTTATACACCTCAGGATACATCTCCATCAATGGATTCTTATTCTACGCCTCTTAATGCATTAAAAACGACCAACAACAGAATAAGGTTGAAAATTTACAAAAAAATCTGGTGTGAAACACTCACACAACTTTCTCTTGCCAATGCAAAAATTTACAATATACCTAACATTAATAATAAAACATTAGAAATAAACAAAAAACTAAATTTAATAACATAACTTAATTTTAAAAATCTGGTGTGAAACACTCACACAACTTTCTCTTGCCAATGAAAATAATGAACAATAAACCTAACATTAGTAATAAAATATTAGAAATAAACAAAAAACTAACCTCAAAAAACATTAGTGAAATACGTAAAATTAAAATCGACCTCAGTTTGGCTTAAAAATACGGAAAATCGCTCCTACACGCTAAACTAGGCACTGTACAAAAAAAAGTTTTAAATAAAAGTTGTAGATGTTTTAATTTTCTACAAATTTTATTATACACACTTTTGTCGTAAAATGCATTCTAAGGCCGAAATCTTTAAAAAATCGATTTTTCACACGTTTTCGTGAGAAAAAAACAGAAAATCGCTAATTACCACTAAACTAAGCGTTATACAAAAAAATGTTTGAAATAAAAGTTGTAGAATTTTACATTCTCTACAACTTTTATTATATAACATTTTGCGCTAAAATGCATTTTAAAGCCGCAATCTTAAAAAGAAAATGTTTTTACGTAAAAACAGCCTCACACAGAATTTCAGCAAACATGGCGCCTACCCTATCTTGTAGAGAATAAAAAATTGAATATACCAGGCGATTTTTAAAAAAATCGTAGGACCAGTTTTTGAGAAAATCGTAAAAAAGTGAAAAATTATACGAATAAACTACTACTTCCGGTTGACCGATTTTAATAAAAACGTTCGTGTCGGGTCCAGTAGTGGTATGTAACTTAAGTTTCAAGTTTCAAGTTCGTACGATGTTCCGTTCTTGAGATATTCTGTTCACACACACACACACACACACACACACAGACACACACACAGACACACACACAGACCAATCGCTAAAAACATGTTTTTCGGGTTCAGGGGGTCTGAAAACGTATAGATCCGGTGAAAACTCGATTTCGAAAAATCGACATGAAAACAATACTTTCCTTCCTATATATTCATATAGGCAAGAGAAAGTAAAAATGAGTGAAAGACGCAAAATAAAAATCAACCTCAGTTTAGCTTAAAAATTCAGAAAATCACTCTTTTACGCTGAACTAGGCTCTGTAGAGAAGAATGTTATCATTGAAAGTTGTATATCATTTATTTTCTACAAAATTGATTATATACACTTTTGTCGTAAAGTCCATACTAAGACAAAAATCTTAAAGAAATCGATTTTTTCACGTTTTCGTGAGAAAAAAACAGAAAATCACTAATTACAGCTAAACTAAGCGTTAAACAAAAAATGTTTGAAATAAAAATTGTAGGACATCAAATTCTCTACAAATTTTATTATATTCAATTTGCGCTGAAATGCATATTAAAGCCGCAATCTTACAAAAACAATTAATTCTGTTACGCAAAAATAGCCTCACCGAGAATTTCAGCAAACATGGCGCCTACCCTATCTTGTAGAGAATAAAAAATTGAGTAAACCAGGCGATTTAAAAAAAAATCGTTGGACCAGGTTTAAAGAAAATCGCAAAAAAGTGAAAAATTCTACGATTAAACTATTAATTCCGGTTGACCGATATTGATGAAAATGTTCGTGTCGGGTACGGTAGTAATATGTCACTTAAGTTTCAAGTACGTATGACGTTCCGTTCTAGAGAAATTTTGAATATACACACAGACTAATCGGTAAGAACAAGTGTTTTTTTTTTTTGGGTTGAGGGGGTCTGTTTACGAGTAGATCCGGTGAAGAGTGTATTTGTTAAAATCGACATGAAAACAATACTTTCCTTCCTATATAGTATTCATATACATGTAGGCGGCTAGCAAAAGTAAAAAGTACGTGAATTCTAGTCTAGCTACAAAGAGTGAAACGGTGAAATATTGAATGTCTTGTTTTTGTCTCTTATACACCTCAGGATACATCTCCATCAATGGATTCTTATTCTACGCCTCTTAATGCATTAAAAACGACCAACAACAGAATAAGGTTGAAAATTTACAAAAAAATCTGGTGTGAAACACTCACACAACTTTCTCTTGCCAATGAAAATAATGAACAATAAACCTAGCATTAGTAATAAAATATTAGAAATAAACAAAAAACTAACCTCAAAAAACATTAGTGAAATACGTAAAATTAAAATCGACCTCAGTTTGGCTTAAAAATACGGAAAATCGCTCCTACACGCTAAACTAGGCACTGTACAAAAAAAAGTTTTAAATAAAAGTTGTAGATGTTTTAATTTTCTACAAATTTTATTATACACACTTTTGTCGTAAAATGCATTCTAAGGCCGAAATCTTTAAAAAATCGATTTTTCACACGTTTTCGTGAGAAAAAAACAGAAAATTGCTAATTACCACTAAACTAAGCGTTATACAAAAAAATGTTTGAAATAAAAGTTGTAGAATTTTACATTCTCTACAACTTTTATTATATAACATTTTGCGCTAAAATGCATTTTAAAGCCGCAATCTTAAAAAGAAAATGTTTTTACGTAAAAACAGCCTCACACAGAATTTCAGCAAACATGGCGCCTACCCTATCTTGTAGAGAATAAAAAATTGAATATACCAGGCGATTTTTAAAAAAATCGTAGGACCAGGTTTTGAGAAATTCGCAAAAAGTGAAAACTTCTATGATTAAACTACTACTTCCGGTTGACCGATATTGATGAAAATGTTCGTGTCGGGTACGGTAGTAATATGTAACTTAAGTTTCAAGTTTTAAGTACGTACGATGTTCCGTTCTTGAGATATTTTGTGTAAACACACACCTACACACAGACTAATCGGTAAGAACATGTGTTTTTTTTTTTGGGTTGAGGGGGTCTGTTTACGTGTAGATCCGGTGAAGAGTGTATTTGTTAAAATCGACATGAAAACAATACTTTCCTTCCTATATAGTATTCATATACATGTAGGCGGCTAGCGAAAGTAAAAAGTACGTGAATTCTAGTCTAGCTACAAAGAGTGAAACGGTGAAATATTGAATGTCTTGTTTTTGTCTCTTATACACCTCAGGATACATCTCCATCAATGGATTCTTATTCTACGCCTCTTAATGCATTAAAAACGACCAACAACAGAATAAGGTTGAAAATTTACAAAAAAATCTGGTGTGAAACACTCACACAACTTTTTCTTGCCAATGCAAAAATTTACAATAAACCTAACATTAATAATAAAACATTAGAAATAAACAAAAAACTAAATTTAATAACATAACCTAATTTTAAAAATGAGTGAAAGACGCAAAATAAAAATTAACCTCAGTTTAGCTTAAAAATACAGAAAATCACTCTTTCACGCTGAACTAGGCTCTGTAGAGAAAAATATTATCATTGAAAGTTGTAGATCTATTATGTTTCTATAAAATTGATTATATTCACCTTTGTCGTAAAATGCATACTAAGGCCGAAATCTTAAAAAAATCGATTTTTCACACGTTTTCGTGAGAAAAAAAAACAGAAAATCACTAATTACCGCTAAACGAAGCGTTATACAAAAAATGTTTGAATTAGAAATTGTAGGACATCAAATTCTCTACAAATTTTATTATATACAATTTTGCGCTGAAATGATATTAAAGCCACAATCTTAAAAATAAAATGTTTTTACGTAAAAACAGCCTCACGCAGAATTTCAGCAAACATGGCGCCTACCCTATCTTGTAGAGAATAAAAAATGTATAAAACCAGGCGATTTTTAAAAAAATCGTAGGACCGGTTTTTGAGATAATTGCAAAAAAGTGAAAAATTATTCGAGTATACTACTTCTGATTGACCGATTTTGATGAAAATGATCGTGTCGCGTCCGGTAGTGGTATGTAACTTAAGTTTCAAGTTTCAAGTTCGTACGATGTTCCGTTCTTGAAAAATTTTGAATACACACACACACACACACACACACACACACCAATAATTGCCAACAGCACGTCTATTTGGGTAAGGGGGCTTTAAAACTTGTATATTCGGTGAAAACTCGATTTGAAAAATCGAGAAAAATACTTTTTTACTTTCTCTTGTCTCCTATACGAATAGGGTAGGAATGAAAGTTTTGTTTTCATATCGATTTTTCACTGAATGTACACGTTTTCATGTCCCTTGACACCAAATTATATATGTATTTTCATTCACAGTTAAGTATTTAGCGTTATTAATTTGATGACTTGTTGGAAGGCTTGATAAAGGTTGTTGCAGCGATTTATCTAAGATATTCTTACTTGTTGTCTAATCCTAAGTGATTGTGAGATGAATCTCGATTTTTCCAGTGTGTTGAGACAAGAAGAAGAAGTTGAGGAGTAGAGATGATGAGAAAACGAGAAGAAGTTTCGAAGTTCGTTGAAGGTAGATCGGCACCAGCGCAAAAGACTGTGGTCTTCGTTCTTCTTGACAACGTATATGATATTATCACGATCGATAGTTAATTGAACGATCAGTCTGAAAATATATTGCTGAATTTTTAGTTAAAAGCGCTGGTCCCTGTTCGGGCGCCAGTTATATAAAACAAACAACGAAAGTCCTTTTTAAAAAGATTTATTTAGGCATCGTCTGTACCATAAGTCAAATGGACGAATGACTGTACAAATTATAAAGTTAGAAATGGCGAACCGTACCGGTGGAAATTTGAGTAAGAATTGTCTGAAAGGGTGTCATTCGTTCACAAAGAAATCTTTCTTGTCTTAAACTTATACTAAATTTTAACTAGCTAGCTTATATTATATTATGATTTATAATATGTCAACACACCCTAACTATATCTACTTTATTACCTCTAGAACAGTGATTCTCAACTTTTCTGCTCCCGACCCCCAAATAGTAAAAATAAATAAAATTAATATTTCGCGACACCACCCCCACGACAATAATAGCAACCCTTACTATAATTATTTTATTTTTGACTGTAATTTTTAATGTAAATTGTTTTTTAAATATTATATAATCAAACTACACTAATTTTATGTCTAAAAAAAATACAGATACCGGTAGTAAAAAAAACTCTGGTGTGAAACACTCACACAACTTTCTCTTGCCAATGCAAATAATTAACAATAAACCTAACATTATTAATAAAATATTAGAAATAAACAAAAAACTAACCTCAAAAACATAACCTTATTTTAATCATGAGTGAAAGACGCAAAATGAAAATCGACCTCAGTTTGGCTTAAAAATGCGGAAAATCACTCTTTCACGCTAAACTAGGCTCTGTAGAGAAAAATGCTCTAAATAAAAGTTGTAAATCTTTTTATTTCCTATAAAATTTATTATATAGTATACATTTTTGTCGTAAAATGCATTCTAAGGGCGAAATGTTAAAAAAATCGATTTTTCACACGTTTTCGTGAGAAAAAATCAGAAAATTGCTAATTACTGCTAAACAAAGCGTTATACAAAAAAATGTTTGAAATAAAAGTTGTAGGTTTTTAAATTCTCTACAACTTTTATTATATATATTTTTGCGCCTAACTGCATATTAAAGCCGTAATCTTAAAAACACTATGTTTTTACGTGAAAATAGCCTCACCCAGAATTTCAGCAAACATGACGCCTACCTTATCTTTTAGACAATAAAAAATTGAGTAAACCAGGCGATTTTTAAAAAAATCGTAGGACCAGTTTTTGAGAAAATCGCAAAAAACTGAAAAATTATACGAATAAACTACTACTTCCGGTTGACCGATTTTGATGAAAATGTTCGTGTTGGATCCGGTAGTGGTATGTAACTTAAGTTTCAAGTTCGTACAATGTTCCATTCTTGAGATATTGTCTCCAGTGGGTGTGGTCTCGGGTAGATTCTCCGGATGGCTTCCATGTTCAAATTCATTCCTTGAGAAGACTCCTGACCAAGTATAGAACATGTCAAGACTACAGGACAGATACCATATCAAATTTATACATTCAACAAATTAATAGCTATAAATTATAGCTATAATTTATAGCTATAAATTATAGCTATTAAATTGGTTGATATAAATAAATAAATTATTTATATTGAAGAATACAATTTTTTCTTATTACATCAAGAGGTATAGATAGGACAGGAAAGCTTGTCCTATCTATGGACAAGCTTTCCTGTTGCCCATTTCGTCTCTCACCATCTCTTTATTATATTTACTCCATATTCTTTTTAATTTTCGGTGTACAAACCTTTCTACACAAATATACCTGATCTAATGTAATATTGTGTATAGATGTTTAGCAGTGTCTGTTATGAATTAAATACTGTAATATGTGGGTGTTTGTATGAAGTGAAGAGATTAGATTAGATAGTAGATTGGAAGGTTTCTTAAATTGGTTGGTAGGAGTTGTAATCTATCCATCCATATGAGCTGCTATATGATCATATCGGCCTATTTATGGATCTACATTTGGAAATAGGAATGATGGTCTTGTTGGGGAGAGAGAGGGGGAGAGGGAGAGAGGGGGAGAGAAAGAGGGAGTGAGAGGTAGTAAGAGGGAGTGAGAGAGAGGGAGAGGGAGGGAGAGAAAGGGAGGGAGGGGGAGAGAGAGAGAAAGAGAGGGGGAGAGAGAGAAAGGGAGGGAGAGAGTGTTGGAGAGAGAGAGAAAGGGAGGGAGGGAGAGAGAGTGTGTGTGTTGGGGGGAGAGGGAGAGAGAGTGTGTTGCCCAGGTGAGGTACATGGTGCTAAAGTCATGCCTTTTTATTAACTAGCATTGTGGACCCGTGTGAATAAATTTGTTGGCCTTGATGCCGGCTTATAATATTGCATTTCTGCTAGAGAGAGAGAGAGAGAGAGAGAGAGAGAGAGAGAGAGAGAGAGTGTTGCCCAGATGACGTACATGGTGCTAAAGTCATGCCTTTTTAATAGCTAGCATTGTGGACCCGTGTGAATAAATTTACACAATATTCTTGGGCTTCAAACCCCTATCATTAAATAAATGAGTTAACAAACTTAACCGTTCTTAGAAGAACGGTGAGTAATGACTTGTTATGATCTAAAAAAGTCGATACAATTTTAATGCAATTTTTTAGTGAATTGTTAAAAATATTGTAAGTTAAGAGATTTGTTCTAGAAGGATCGATACGGCTATTGAGAAATTTATAATGTAAATAGAATAAATTATTTTGTTTACTGTAAATGATCACACGTAGACATAAGAATCAAAATACAAAATTCTTAGAAAAGACTATCAAAACCAGTAAATAGTAAACTAGAATCTTACTAAATTATGTTGAAAATTATAGGGAAAATTTTGAAATCAACCAACAACAATAATCTTAATAAACAACTTAATACGTAACTATGAGTAGTAAACAGTTGTAAGATAGCTCGTAGGCAAATGTTATAAAAGCTAAGGGTAAAAATCCCCTCCGTTCTTACAACCAACTCAGTGCTTTACTGCACCGCGTAACATCGGTATTATTAATTTTCTCCCAACTGTTAACTGTTAACTTCTATTCGAATCTAAAGTCCAGCCTCTCTAAGTTTGCTCCTAATGTAAACAAATAATGACGTCACTGACCATGCGCATTATATCAAAATCTGTACACGCTGATTAAAAAGTAACAATAAAATACTTTCAAAAGTATTTAAATACAAAATACTTTTAAAAGTATTTTTCTCAATGAAATTGTTAGGCCCACATCATATCATGACTGATGTTTTTAGTACTTTAAGTACTTATAAATTTAAAACATAGTTAACTTAATAGGAATACGACATCCGTAAAGTGGTAGACTCTAGCGTGCACCCTGTGGTAGGTGGCTTTTGTTTGTTGACAGTAGGAGCAAACTAATAACGGCTGAACTGTACTTGTGATCATTATTATTATGTTTAAAAAGTGTATTTTGATGTTTTAAGTTTGTGTTTCTTCAAGTGAGGAAAAGTGAATTTATTAAATAAAATTACAACTGTTTTACGAATAAAAAATTGTAGTTATTTGTGAATCGACGCTGGTGAGCTGTAACCTTACCCACAACAGACTAAAGGACAGTAGTTCGATAGTTTCATCCTGAAAAGAAAAGTTTTAAACTAAAACTGTATATGAAACGACGTTAACACAATTGTCTCATACACCGACTGAGTGTGTTGTCAGATGACACATATCATGGTTGAGCCGTTCTTAGTTTACTCCTACTGTCAACAAACCAAAGCCACCTACTACAGGTGCACGCTAGAGTCTCCGAATTACGGATGTCGTATTCCTATTAAGTTAACTATTTTTTAAATTATAAGTACTTAAAGTACTAAAAATATCAGTCATGATATGATGTAGCCCTAACAATTTCATTGAGAAAAATACTTTTAAAAGTATTTTTTATTTAAATACTTTTGAAAGTATTTTGTTGTTACTTTTTAATCAGCGTGTACACATTTTGATATTATGCGCATGCTCAGTGACGTCATTATTTGTTTACATTAGGAGCAAACTAAGAGAGGCTGGACTATATGCTTATGGAATATGGCTATGGAGGAGGTAAATGTGAGAGAACCGCTTTATATTACGCTGTATTACCGTTATGTTGTAAACGAAATTTACTCTTTCGTAAAATGAAGCTCACATTAGCATGAATCTCAAGTTTAGAACTTTTGGGCAAATCATGAATGATTTGATTTAAATACACGTATAAATTATAAAAATCCGTTCGGTAGAATTTAGTATTCAGAAGTTAAAAGAATTCCCATGTAAAATACATTGGAAGCGATATTGCGTTTAAGTGTATCGAGAGTATTACTATACAGGGTGATTCACGAAGATATGCAGAAACTTTGGGAGCCCATTGTACGTGTAAAAATAATGAAAAAAGTTTATATAAACATGGGTCTGGAAATACTTCGTTACCGAGTTATGGCTAGCGAAAGATTTCGCCCGGATTTCAGCTCACCAGGTGAAATGAGGTCTTCCTGAAATTCTGGTAAGGTAGATTAAGGGGCGAATTCAATCGTTTCTTATGGTTTTTGACCTGATAAATTGAATAAAACAGGTCCCAGAACTGTAAGTTAAATAGTTTTTGAGAAAACCAGTGTCAAATGCAAAAAATGGAGTGAAAAAAAACACATTTTTTCACCTTAGTTTTTCCGGTTAATTTTACTTTGTACTCTTATGAATAAAAATTCATTTAATCAAACATTTATTCATTTTTTGTGTACTTTATTTACACCGGTTTGTTCAGAATAAAATTTTCTACATGTTTTATTCAAAAATTTTAACTGTTTCTTGGTGAAATAACAAAGTTATTCTTGCCCAAAGATGAAAAAATGTGTTTTTCACTCCATTTTTTGCATTTGACACTGGTTTTCTTAAAAACTATTTAACTTACAGTTTTGGGACCTGTTTTATTCAATTTATCAGATCAAAAACCATAAGAAATGATTGAATTCGCCCCTTAATCTACCTTACCAGAATTCCAGGAAGACCTCATTTCACCTGGTGAGCTGAAATCCGGGCGAACTTTCGCAGCCGTAACTCGGAAACGAAGCATTTCCGGACCCATGTTTATATATACTTTTTTCATTATTTTTACATGTACAATGAGCTCCTAAAGTTTCTGCATATCTTCGTGAATCACCCTGTATATATTTAATTTACTATTTTTTCAAATACAATATTTTTTTGATAGTAATGCTGAGAGCTGATTATTTACACGTCATCAAGGTTTTTATAGAGAGAAGGTTGTTCACTCCCACACAAATAAAAGTGGTGGGGGCAAGCCAATATGTGACGTCACCCGGCGCAATGCTGTACCGCGAGGTCTGACAGCACAGGAATAACAACGTTATATTATTTTCGTGTTACCATTATACAAAAATATGGTCATACAGTACGAAATTTTATAACATGGTTATATAATATTTTAATAACACAATGTACTTACTTATCTATAATGAGGATATTCATGCAGATTTTAAATGTTGCAGTTATGTGTATTTATGCAAGGTTTACAGTTCATCAACATAAATGCATTGTATTTTATTTGGGTGTACAACACAAAGTAGTTATTATAACACTGTATTATACATATAATAGTATTAATAATTACTTAATATGTTTATCACTATTTATTACGTATTCGTTAGTATGGTTTGTGTGATTAAAAGAATAATAATGAGAAAATGAAACTATGGATCAAAGTAAAAGTAATTGTGAATAAAAAAATTGTTTATATCCAAGATCCTCTACATTTATTATTTTTTAAATTATCTTTTCAGGTATTTTACATTTGTTATTTCCCAGTGAGTTACTGTTACTTTCCTGAAATGCACGTTTTTGTTTTTGGTTCAGATATTATACTCGGATGAAAGTCCTTACGCGAGCTAGTTTCATCAGAATGTGTTCTTTCACATTTGGAAAACTGTTTTTCAAAACTAGAAAATATTTATTTACAACACCAAGAGTACTTAATAATGCATCCCCGTGTATATCTGTGAACAGTTTGTTTGCCTTTATAACTATGTCGGTGAATTTTCGTGACGGTATAGTCAGTTTACCGTACGTAGCTCAACATTTCTATCCATCTTTCGTGGGATTCTTCCATCATATCTTTAAACTGATCATCGTTTTCTTTATAAATGATATAACCGGGAAGGTACCGTAACGCTTCTCATGTCGAATGTATTTTTGGGTTAGCACTTGTTTCAACATTTCCTTTACATTCATTTTTTTCTAAGCTGATTGTCGTTTCACTTAACGGAATCATTATTGAATATGCATTCTGTCAGATAGGTCACTTTCTCGTCATCCTCTGAAATATTCGAACCTTGCGGAAGAGGCAACCGTTAACGTAATAGGACTATCTTCAGTCTGTTTTTGAATTCAGTGGGAAGAGGATGGGCATATTGACTTCCAACAATACGAATTCGTGAAAATAAACTTTCTATTACATCTTGATTGAGTCTGCTTGTCATAATGAACTTTACTTTGTACTATTATAAAGACCCATGAAAGAGGTTACAGAAATAAACAGACCTCTTTGAAAAGAAAGAAGGTTTCCTCGAGTTCCAATTTTAAAAATTTATCATTGCAATTTGTTTGCATTGCTTTGTATATTACAATTTAAAGTGAAATGACCATTGTTGTCTCAGTACTTATTTAGTGTAAGGGCTAAATGTTAAAAATTTGTTGAATGCTAGTGTCCATTTACACTTAGTTTTAAAATTAACTAGATTTTGACAAGTTAGGCCTACCGTAAAAATACCGTATAGGTTATGTCTGTGATAGAATGTTTCATCCTCAGCAGTAATTTGAGAAGCGTTGTAGATGTTTACTGCATTATTTACTGTTTTATAGTCCGAATTTAGTTTATTTTGTGGATTTTATTTTGCGTCCAGGAGGAGTATAGGACATGTCAGTTATAACACCTGAAATACATATAAGAATCACACAATGTATCACTACTATCAAGAAAGAATTTCTTGTAGGCCTACGCTATAAAAAGTTTCACCGATCAAGTAATTTTTCAGATTTCTAGAAGCGGTAACTGTCGATCTGAGAGATAGTTGTGCTGTTGAATACATGTCGATGTCGATTTGGTCGACAGATGCACTAATGAGCTAGAAATATAACTAGCTCAAAGTCATATATCTAGTAAATGAGATGCACCACTTATCACTCATTTAGTCATTATTCTCATTTTAGTCAATGAGATGCACCCACTCTTATTTTTAACCAGCAGGTTGTCCAAATTTCATATGAAAGTATTTCATTTGATCTATTTAGTTTCACAGTTTGCCGGTAGTTTCGTTCATTCGTACGAGTCTTTGAAAGTTGTTGTTTCGTTATGTCGTGTTTCACTGTAACGGCGATCTGTTGGTTATCATAGATGTGTTGTTGTTTCATGTTATTAATGTGTTTTAATTCGTTTTACTGTAAGTTTATTAAATATCGTGAATTATCTGTGATATTATTTTAGTGTGTGTTCAGGTTATAAATAAAACCTACGAAAATAAATGTGTACTCTGTAAATGTTGACATCGCGTAAACATAACCTAGATCTTTTTTTCTACAGACATTTTTTCACATATAATAACGAAAACAGATAAACTGATAATTCAAAAAAGTAATTATTCTAGAAAGATTGTACTAAAAAATGTATATTTCCATTTTTACCCATTTGTTTAGGTAAATCTGTCAAGTAGCTAATAACACAAAACATATTTCTCAAATTTGTTATTATAAATATTTCATTAGTCCTGGTTATTTTGGAAATAATATTATCAGAAAACAGAAATAACGGTCAGGTAGGGCTATCTTTTCTGTTTTATTTGGTATATAATACGTACCTGATATCTGAAATACAAAAACAATAAAAAATTGTTTTCTTAAGCACGTTTTTCTCGTTAAAAATGCTTGACACTTTAAGTTAAACCTATTACCGCTTCTAGGGTTAAAGGAATGCAAATTATCACAACATTTTAAAAATTGGGGTAATTTATTCGTGAATTTTCTCTCTGCATAAGTAGGTTTTTGTTCAAACAATTTTGTGGAGTGATTAGCCACATAATAATCATTTCTGTTTCTTGTGTTATGATTGTGAACATTAAAATTCTACATAAAATTATTTTGCCTAACATACATAATCACCTGAAAAATGTAGAGAGAGGGAACTAAGCAATTTAAGCTCCTTAAATAGTGGTGCGGATGAGGTTAGCTGGTTAGCTCCCACCATACACCTAATAGCTTTCTTTTGAATTTTAAAAACCCTATTCATATTACCCATGCTGGAATTAACCTATACTAAGACACCATAACGTATGTGACAGAATGAGGCCATGATAAGCTGCCATTAGTAATTTTTTATCATTTAATCTGGCGATTTGTTTTAGTGCAAATACCCCAGATGATATTTTTACTACAAACTTGATTGGTATAGAAGCCCCAAGACAAAAATCTATCTAGAAATACTCCTAGGAGCTTCACTGTTTCTACATGCTCTAAACTACAGTATTCAGATGAACTAATGTCCCCTAGTCGTGGGAGTGAGAGAATGCATAACGCTCTCACTCACACAACCCATACGCAGCGTTCCAATAACATTGTCTTTAATTTTACTCATTATTGTGAGCAAGTGCTTATGCATGCAGTAAACTAACAAGCAAGATAACGACTGTAGTATGTTTTCAGATCTGGATTATAACAGTAAAGACCTTTGAGCGCATGCGTAGTTATACCACATATCTCCCTCTCACTCGCTCGACTATGGGACATTAGTTCATCTGATACCTTTATTATTATGAATAAATACATCCACTTCTCTACTTTCTTTAAAGTTGTATTTGTTTTTGAACTGCAAGTAGTGACACTATTTCCCATTAACTGTTGATAACATTTGATTGTTGAACTGTACTACGGACTCTTCTGTTAACGTGTGTGTGTGTGTGTGTGTGTGTGAAGAGCACTACCAGTGACCAGGCTAGTCTAGGTCAACTACCAGCTGCTATCACTGCCATCACCATTGCAACTGTTTATCATTTGTCTGTTACAACTGTTGATGAATATTTATATGGCATTGACACGTATTATTTATTTATATCTTAAAAAATATCTGGTGTGAAACGCTCACACAACTTTATCTTGCCTATGCAAATAATTAACAATAAACCTAACATTATTAATAAAACATTAGAAATACACAAAAAAACTAACCTCAATAAACATAACCTAATTTTAATCATATGAGTGAAAGACGCAAAATGAAAATCAACCTCAGTTTAGCTTAAAAATATGGAAAATCACTCTTTCACGCTAAACTAGTCTCTGTAGAGAAAAATGCTTTAAATAAAAGTTGTAGATTTTTTAATTTCCTATAAATTTGATTATATACACTTTTGTTGTAAAATGTATTCTAAGGCTGAAATCTTAAAAACATCGATTTTTCACATGTTTTTGTAAGAAAAAACAGAAAATTGCTAATTACTGCTAAAATAAGCGTTATGCAAAAAATGTTTAAAATAAAAGTTGTGGAATTTTAAATTCTCTACAACTTTTGTTGTATAAATTTTTGCACTAAAATGCACATTAAAGCCATAACCTTAAAAAAAGTATTTTTTTACATGAAAAGAGCCTCGCCAAGTATTTCAGCAAACATTACGCCTACCCTTTCTTGTAGAGAATAAAAAAAAATTGTAGGACCAGTTTTTGAGAAAATCGCCAAAAAATGAAAAATTACACGAATAAACTACTACTTCCGGTTGACCGATTTTGATGAAAATGTTCATGTCGGGTCCAGTAGTAGTATGTAACTTAAGTTTCAATTTCGTACAATTTTCCGTTCTTGAGATATTCTGTTCACACAGACCAATCAGTAAAAACATGTTTTTAGGGTTCAGGGGGTCTGAAAACGTGTAGATCCGTTGAAAACTAGATTTAAAAAAATTGACATGAAAACAATACTTTCCTTACCTATATATTCATATAGACAAGAGAAAGTAATAATATAAATTCATATTAATTGTAATTTTTTCTGTTGTTGGTACAGGTTGAATATGTTGTGGGTGTGGCAAAGTGAACAGGTGATGGAAGCAATCGTGGGTCAGGAACTTAGGATGACTCTAAAAGGTGGAAATCAAAATGGGATCAAGTGACAAGCAGTAAGACCAGCAACTGTCTGCTCTGACAACTACACCCACTCCCACCTAAAGTACGTACATTTCGTTATTTACCCAACAAAACTAAAACTCTTTAACGTTTAAAAAAATGTATTGTATAGATACTGAAGTCATGAGATTGCCTTTTGCATATGTATGGGCTGTGAGGAAGGGAATTGTGAAATATTTGCAGTGCTGCCAACTTCAACAGTGTGACACTTCTCATACATTTCACTACCATGGAGTTTCTAGATAAATTTGATAAAATGTGGTTTATTCCGAGAAAATGTTTTCTTAATAAACCTTATAAGAAATAAATATGACCTGTAATATTGCCTAAAGCTTAATTACATGACTAGAAATGTTTGATTTACTGTAATTACGAATAAATCATGTTTTTTACTATTGCTGTCATTAGCGTTTTCATTATCAGTCTCTCTAGAATCTACCTAACCATTTGTTTTTTAAACCAGGTGTCAACAAAACTGTTAAAGAATATATTTATTTTTCTTTGTTTAACGTCCGACTGTTCTGCAATTACTGCTAATGCAGACTGTGAAGGATGAAATGATTTTTTGTAACGTATGAAAATATGCCGTGCCTGAATGGGATTCGAACCCATGACCGCATGATGAGAGGCGAGCACGTTACCAACTGCACCAATGCGGCCGGCATTGTTAAAGAATAGGTTTTTCACGTCCTTATTTTCCTTCTTTATTTTTCAAATTGTGCAAAGAGAAACATCACAGTAGTTAGCCGCTCGCTTACGGCTTTTTGTTAAGAGGCGCAGTTAGGCATTTTTGTTTAGCTTCAACTTCTCAACATTTTATCATATTAGGTTCAGCACTGTGGAAAGTTCGACCATGTTTTCGAAAAACCGACATTTGTGTTTACGGTTAACCTACAAATGGTTCCGCTATTTACTGTATATGCTCTGGGTATAGTATACGAGTTATGTTTGTTATACTGACATTAAAGCAGTCGCGCATGCGCACTGTTACTATCCCCCTTTACCCCTCGTTGCAAACAAGGGCAAACTCGTGACTCAAGTGACTATACAACTGTTGAATAATATTTAGATGGCATTGACAGCTGTATTATTTATTTATATGTTAAAAATAATGTAAATTTATATTAATTGTAACTTTTTGTGTTGTTGGTGTTGGTTGAATTAGTTGTGGGTGTGGCAAAGTGGAGAGGTGATGGAAGCAGTCGTGGGTCAGGAACTTAGGATGACTAAAAGGTGGAAATCAAAATGGGATCAAGTGACAACCAGTAAGACCAGCAACTGTCTGCTCTCACCCACTCCCACCTAAAGTACGTAAATTTCGTTATTTACCCAACTAAACTAAAATTCTTTAATGGTTAAAAAAAACGTATTGTATAGATACTGGAGTCACGAGATTGCCTTTTGCGTATGTACGGGCTGTGAGGAAGGGAAGTGAAATATTTGCAGTGTTGCTAACCTCAACAGTGAGACACTACTCATACATTTCACTGCCATGCAGTTTCTAGATACATTTAATAAAATGTGGTTTATTCCGAGAAAATGTTTTCTTCATTAACCTTATAAGAACTAAATATGACCTGTAGCTTCATTACTTGACTAGAAATGTGTGATTTACTGTATTTACGAATGTATCGCCTTCTTTACTATTGCTGTCATTAGCGTTTTCATTATCAATCTCTCTAGTATCTACCTAACCGTTTTCTTTTTTTACCAAGTGTCAATAAAACTGTTAAAGAACTGTTAGCTTCTTCACGTCCTTAATTTCCTTCTTTATTTTTCGAATTGTGGAATGAGAAACATCACAGTAGTTAGCCGCTCGGTTACGACTTTTGTTAAGAGGCACGGATAGGCATTTTTGTTTAACTTCAACTTCACAACATTTTATTACAATGGGTTCAGCATTGTGAATAGTTCGACCACGTTTTCGAGAAACCGACATTTGTGTTTATAGTAACAAACGGTTATATTCGTACAGTTAACCTACAAAAGGTTCCGCGATATAATTTATATGCTCTGGGTATAGTATAAGTTATGTTTGTGTACTGAAATTAAAGCAGTTGCGCATGCGCACTAATGCTTTTCCCCCTTTTCCCCTCGTTGCAAACAAGGGCAAACTCGTAACTCAAGTGACTTTACCCATTTTCTATTAAATATTTATTTATGTAATATGTCTTCTGCACATATTCTTACATACATATTTCAGTTGGTGGAATGCATGGTATTGTTGTCAGTTTGATACAAAATTATTCAAAGTCAGATATTTCAATGATTTTACCTTAAATTGTAGTAGGATGAAGTAAATCATTTCTTAAATAATTTGACTTTTGATTTTATTGTAAAATATATAATAATCTGATTACAGAGCTGAAGCCAATATTAGGGTAAGCGCACGCTGGTCGCACGTGCTGATTCATGCTGGCAAGTGCGCATAGTGGGAACATGATTGTAATTACGCGCTTAACCTTCAATCAGTTGTCGGTATTCAACAGAAGTTCCAGTAGCAGCAGTGATGATGAATTATTTCTAATGGAAAACGCTTATACAAAATTATTATCATTATTTAAAGATGATACTGTTAGTGACATTTATAAGAATAGAAAATTGTATGGCGAGTATCATCATCTTTTTCCGCAATTATAAAAAGATAGAGACAGGTTTTTTAAATATAAGTAGGCCCACATAACAACCGGGATGTGCAATGTCATAGCTTTAGCTTCAGGTTATATTTTTCTACCATGAACAAAAACATTTATCGCATCTCGATGTACCCTATTTTTCACTATTCTTCGAGACTGATGAGCTCTGAATGTATGCATTGCCCCCTACCCACTTTATAGCTAGCCAATCATTTGCCACCAACGTTGCCAATATTTGCGTTGTGGCTTGGTTGAGCATTCAGAACATTACTGACGCCCTAAACATGTCTACATTTGCGGTGCGTGGGATGGTGACCGAGGATCTGCAAATGCATAAGGTCTGCGTGAAGCTTGTTACGAAAGTATTGATAAAAGACCCAATGTCCTGGCCGCAGCAACAGTGGTCCCCCAACCCCCTTACTGTCCCGACTTGGCTCTGTGCACCTTTTGTTGTATGTTTCCCCCACTGAAGAGAGAGCTGAAACGAAAGCATTGGGAGTCCGTGGAAAACATCCAAAAGTATAGTCACTTGAGTCACGAGTTTGCCCTTGTTTGCAACGAGGGGCACAGGGGAACAGCATCAGTGCACATGCGCAACTGCTTCAATTTCACTACACCAATCATAACAACTTATACTATACCCAGAGTGTATACAGTATATCGCGGAACCTTTTGTAGGTTAATTGTTTGTTACAGAAATGTCGGTTTCTTGACATTTAGCCGTGAGCGAGCAGCTAACTATTGTGATGTTTCTCTTTCTACAATTTGAAAAATAAAGAAGGAAATTAAGGGCGCTAAGAAACTATTCTTTAACAGTTTTGTTGACACCTGGTAAAAAAAGAAAACTGTTAGGTAGATACTAGAGAGACCGATAATGAAAACACCGATGACAGCAATAATAAAGAAGGTGATTTATTCGTAATTACAGTAAATCAAACATTTCTAGTCATGTAATTAAGCTATAGACAATACTACAGGTTATATTTATTTCTTATTAAGTTTATGAAGAAAACATTTTCTCGGAATAAACCACAGCTTACAAAATATATCTAGAAACTGCAGGGTAGTGAAAGGTATGAGTAGTGTCTTACTGCTGAGGTTGGCAGCACTGCAAATATTCCACTTCCCTTCCTCACAACCCATCCATACGAAAAAGGCAATCTCGTGACTTCAGTATCTATATGTTACAAGGTTGCTAACGGACATTCCTGTCTAAAAGTTTGAGGGTGCGTTCCAGGCATAGCAGACACATCTCCGCTAGTGTGTTGATGCAGGGGGAGAGCTTTCGAGGAATTTTAAGCGCTTGTAACTGTACGATCAACAAATCTGTTTTTCTTAAAAAATGCGCATTATTTTCATAATGGACTCTGTATGTTGGACAAACTTGATTGGTTAAATTCTGTAATGGAGGTTTTTGTAAACCATAGAGCTAAATGTTTTTTATTAGCATGTATTAATTGTGTGCAATTTTTTATTTTTTTGAACAGGCTTTATAGAGCGGTACATTATCATAAAAAAGACAGCATTCCTTAAGGCTATAAGACATCATTGGACTCTGTGTAGGTAAGCAATGTGCATTTATTTTAGCAACTTGTGTATACACCATCCCATTTAAAAATAAAGTTGAATCCAAGATGGCGGACAAAACTGCCAAAAAGTTGGATTTTTAAAACTATGCAGATTCACTTAAGCTTTTTCCGCCAAGTACGTCTTAGTTACGCAATATAAAGATGTTTCCTTCCTTAAAAATCACCCTGTATATTTTAATTTTCCTTTGGATTTAAGGGTCATTCCACATCAAATCAACACATGGTCTAAACCTCACCATCTCAGAATTTGATGAAATTTGGTATGAAGGGGTAGTCCTTATGGAGGTTATTAAAAATATATATTTTTTTAAAAATATCTCTAATGGTTTAGAAATTACGACTGTTAAGTTTCCAAAAAAATGGCCAGAAACACACATTCAACATATTGTGACACTTATCGTTGAGGTCCGTTTCGGGATCTAGGTTATTAAATAATTAATAGACTAGAGTTTACAATTACAGATATTTATTACAACTAAAAGAGTTACAAAATAAATAACAAACTAATTATAAAGAAGAGATACAATAAATAACTTAATAATTTACTTAATGCTATATACAAGGTTATATAGAATGCACTTACAATATGAAACTGAGTACACAAAAACTGAATTTAATGCAGATACACAATAACTTTACACAATGCACACACACACAAAGACAGTATAACAATGCCTCGGAAACCCCCCGTTGACGTGTTCTAACAGAGTTACCTTTGATAGCACACGTAGTAAACACTCGTCAAAGATCAAACGAATACTAACTCTCGACCGCATCCGGGGCTCCCTTTATATAGGTTAAATGAAAGAGGTTTCTCAAAGGACACAGGAATTCGATCAAAAATATAATTCCAGAGTGCCAGAGAGATTCCATGAAAATAATAAAGTACAAAAAACCCTTTTTACTGGAAAAGTAATAACTATTAAAAACAAGTAAATAGATCTATTGTAAATAGAATAAAAGTTGTTACAGGCCGACCTTTTCATAAATAGTTGTACAACAATAACCTTTTATAAATAGGTATACTTTTATTGTTACTATTGCCTTTTTTTTTTTAATTGTATAGCCCTTATAAGAGCACACTAGTTATGTAATTAAATTCATTTTCCCTTAAGTTGTTTTGGGAGCTGTCGCCTCCTTGCGTGGTACTCCCTCATCCTCCTACTCACCACCTGTCTCTCCTCCTTTGTCCAGATTCTAGTCTTGGACTCAGCAGAATGGAAATTCCCGAAAGTCTTAATCTTGTGCCTAAAAATGTCTCTGTTCATAATGTCGTTGCCCGAGATGTCCAACGTTATGAGGTCTTCCTCCACTTCCTTCAACCATCTGTCTCTGGTTTTAAGTCCTTCCTGGCTTCTGATCAACTTGTAGGTCTCATTTTCTATATCCTTAAACCTCATTAGATGTCCGTAATATTGCAGTCGTCTTTTCCGACACTTTGTTGCCAAGGATTCCCCCAGAAATTCATTATTACTTCGTTTGATCATTTTTTATGTACGTTAGTGTCCGGGTTCCCAATATTGTCTGGGGTAACAATATTGCCTTATTGTTACTTTTTCACTCTATTATCTACTCTTTACCATTTTATGAATGGAATACTAGAAATTTTGCAAACCATGCCCTTTTTCGATTTTGTCACAATATTTTGAAATCATTGCAGCTGCTCTCCTAATTGAGTTAGAAAGATGGGAGTAGTGTTGTTTTACTCAGTTTTTCAACTACTTTTCAATTATGTATAGCACAACAAATGCCTACCTTTTAATAAAAAGTTTTTTTCAGAAATACAAAATCAAAATTTTGAATTGGATTTTCTTAAAAAGTGTATTTTTGAAAAACATTTAAAAATCTCTACTAGTAGTTAAAACTGTTGGTAAATGATTCTAAAAATTTCAAAGTGGGAGGCTAATTGGTTCATAGTTTAATAATAATTTTAAAAAAGTGATGCGTAATACAAATGTTATGTAAAGTTCAGCCTTCTTAGTTTGCTCCTACTGTGAACAAACCAAAACTAGCTACTACAGGGTGCATGCTAGAGTCCACTACTTTATGGATGTCGTATTCCTATTAAGTTAACTATGTTTTAAGTTTAAAGTACTTAAAACATCAGTCATGATATGATGTAGGCCTAACTATTTTATTTATAAAAATACTTTTGAAAGTATTTTGTATTTAAATACTTTTGAAAGTATTTTGTTGTTACTTTTTAATCAACGTGTACACATTTCTATATAATGCGCATGCTCAGTGACGTCATTATTTGTTTACATTAGGAGCAAACTAAGAAAGGCTGGACTTTACATGTTTTGCAACGGTGATGATGTTTACCGTAATTGTGTGTCAAAGGGAGCTTTCTTTACGACAAATTGTGTCCACAATTTATATTGAGACTAATGACTACATTATAGTATGTAAAATGAAAGAAGAAGCCTCTGTTTGGAACGGCATATCTCATCAAGTAAGAAACATAACAATTTCTGGTACGGCTCGTTTTAAAGCTTGGTTTTTTTACTTTCTGTTGCCTATATGAGTTTATAGAAAGGAAAGTATTGTTTTCATGTCGATTTTTCGAAATCGAGTTTTCACCAAATCTATACGTTTTCAGACCCCCTGAACCCAAAAAACATGTTTTTAGCGATTGGTCTGTGTGTGTGTGTGTGAACAGAATATCTCAAGAACGAAACATCGTACGAACTTGAAACTTGAAACTTAAGTTAAATACCACTACTGGACCCGACACAAACTTTTTCATCAAAATCGGTCAACCGGAAGTAGTAGTTTATTCGTATAATTTTTCACTTTTTTGCGATTTTCTCAAAAACTGGTCCTACGATTTTTTTTTAAATCGCCTGGTTTACTCATTTTTTTATGCTCTACAAGATAGGGTAGGCATCATGTTTGCTGAAATTCTCGGTGAGGCTGTTTTCACGTAAAGAAATAGTTTTTTTAAGATTACGGCTTCATTATAAATTTTAGCGCAAAAACTTATAGAATAAAAGTTGTAGAGAATTTAAAAATCTACAGCTCTTAGTTTAAACATTTTTTTGTATAACGCTTAGTTTAGCAGTAATTAGCGATTTTCTGATTTTTTTAAGATTTTGGCCTTAGAATGTATTTTACAACAAAAGTGTCTATAATAAATTTTATAGGAAATAAAAAGATCTGCAAATTTTATTAAAGCATTTTTCACTACAGAGCCTAGTTTAGCGTGAAAGAGTGATTTTCCGTATTTTTAAGCCGAACTGAGTTCGATTTTCATTTTGCGTCTTTCAGTCATGATTAAAATAAGGTTATATTTTTAGAGGTTAGTTTTTTGTTTATTTCTAATGTTTTATTACTAATGTTAGGTTATATTGTTAAATATTTGCATTGGCAAGAGAAAATTGTGTGAGTGTTTCACACCAGATTTTTGTTATTTCATTCGTACAAATAACGAAACACTGGAATGTATTAGGCTTCATCTAGTGATTTGGAAACAAAATATGCACCCGTTTTTTTTTAGCGCATTTCTCACAGTCTATGTTTCTGAACATGTAGCACGATAAATTTTAAGAGGAAAAATATGACATTTTAGAATAAAATCCAGCCTTTCTAAGTTTGCTCCTACTGTAAACAAACAAGACGTCACTGAGCATGCGCATAACATGAAAATGTGTACACGCTGATTAAAAAGTAACAACGAAATACTTTCAAAAGTATTTAAATACAAAATCTTTTTATAAATGAAACTGTTAGACCTAGATCAATTCATGACTGATGTTTTAAGTAATTAAAGTACTTATAATTTAAAATTTAGTTAACTTAATAGGAATACGACATCCATAAAGTCGTGGACCCTAGTGTGGTAGTACCTGGCTTTGGTTTGTTGACAGTAGGAGCAAACTAAGGATGGCTCAACTTTAGTGTTTCTGCATGTTCTCTAATTAATTTCAGCTAAAATTCAGCTTTTTAGTACAAAGGGTTAAGGAATTGCAGCGTTTTTAAAATAAAAATTTATTTTTGTTCCTGATGGTGTAACGAGGTAGAACCAACACTATATCCCTTTAATTAACAAGAGAATTTAATTACACTGCAAATAAGTATTGTAAATGTGAAGGTTCTTTTCAGTTGCATGGGAAATATTAAAAACCTAGCATTCAAAATGTGCGTTTGGCAGCGAGTTGGTAACATTTGTGTTATTCTGCAGAGGAACGCTGTTTAGTCTGGTATTGAACTAAGTGAAGTTACCCGCACGAGAATCTTTCATAATATGTAAAGTATTCAGATGAACTGAAGTCCCCTAGCCGTGGGAGTGAGAGAATTCATAACGCTCTCACTCGCACAAGCCATACGCGCCATTCCAATAACATTGTCTTTAATTTTACTCATTGTTGTGAGCAAGCGTTTATGCGTGCAGTAAACTAACAAGCAAGAAAACAACTGTAGTATGTTTTCAGATTTGGATTATAACGGTAAAGACCTTTGAGCGCATGTGTAGTTATGTCACATATCTCCCTCTCACTCGCTCGGCTATGGGACATTAGTTCGTCTGATACCTTTAGTTACATAGTACATATGGCTCATGTTCGACACAAAATGGAGGAACATTGCGACATCACTTGACTGCCTGTTTACTCGCTACGCAGTCCACTGCCCACTTTGAATTAATAAAATCTACCTTTCCCATAGAAAATGTGTTAAATTTAAAATATTATTTTTAGTGTAATTATTCCCTTATTAATTAAAGGGATACACCTTTGGTTCTAGGGCTCTAGGAATCAACCTAGGGGGAGCTATGGCTCTGGGCAATGGAAGTGTTGATGCGTAAGCACCTAACATCGGATGCGTAATCTAAGGACTTCATGCAAGAGATTTCCTCTAGCCTCTCACACTTCAACTCCAGCATGTAACCTACAAGAGGTGCCCCCTGTTACGTCGAGCAACCCAGTGAAAGGTCGGGTAACCAATCCAGACGGGAAGCTGGGTCGACAAGCAGATCAGTGCTGGGGGCTGTGAGTTTACTCACAGTAGCAGATTCTCTCAACCTGAAGGCTGCCTAACACCAGTAGCGTCTCAGGAAGTAGCAGGCACAAAGGAAATATGACTGTGAAGAGGAAATCAACGGGTAGACAAGGCTCGTAGCTGTAGTGAAAGCAACTCGTCTAGGGGAGAAAACCCTACACAAATCCTGTGAGTTCAGATGCAGCAAGGTGGCGGCCCTACCATTGAACTCAACCTGCGCAGCGTTCGTACCGCGGCCAGGGGATATCTTCAACTACTGGCAAGCATCACAATTTAGCCTCGGATCGGGACCGGACTTTAAGAAATAGATATACTGGAAAATCATTTTTAAAGAATAAATGGATTACGGAAACAATTAAAATAGCTACTTGGAATGTGCGAGTACTTTTTTCAAAAGAAGTTGAACTAGCAAATGTTTTGGAAAAATCTGGTATAAAAATAGCTGTTATAACAGAAACGAAAATGAAGTTATCAGGATCCAAATACATTGGAAACTATATTGTAATGTACAGCGGGGTAGAGAAAGAACAGAGAGCTAGCAAGGGAGTTGCCATTTTCATAGCTAAAGATCTGCAATCAAAGATAAAAGATTATAAGTTTGTAAATGAGAGAATTGTTACAGGGAGAATTAAACATGACAGAGGACACTTTTCAATTATTGGTGTGTATGCTCCTGAAGACAGCACAGACCCTAAGAAAAAAGAAGAGACAGAGGTGTTCTATGTACAGCTACAGAAGGTTGTCGATAAGGTAAAAGATCAAGATGATCTTCTTGTGCTGGGTGATATGAATGGGAGAGTGGGAAATCAGCCATTGCCCAAATGTGTAGGCACCTTTGGGGAAGCGGTCATGAACAAGAATGGAGAGAAACTTCGTGATTTTGTGTCCTACAACCAGTTGAAAATCACTAACACATTTTTCAGAAAGCAAGATATCCATAAATTCACGTGGTCAGCAAGAGGAAGTAGATCGATAATTGACTACATCATGGTGAATCAGCGACTAGCAAAACAAGTACGAGATGTCAGGGTTTTCAGAGGTGTAGATATTCACTCTGATCACTACTTGCTGGTGGGAAAAATCGATTTGTTTGCTAAATGGTATCATACCTCAACTCCAAAAACATTGACTGATGAAAATGTTTTCAAGGTTAGTCTATTGCAAGAGGAGAGTATCAAACATCTGTACCAGAATCGATTAATCACCTACCTATCTAGAACGCCAACAATGGACACCATAGATGAGGAATGGGAAAGTCTACAAAATATAATCAAACAGGCTGCCACAGAAGCACTTGGTACTCGAATAAAACGTCAAAACCTTAAAGGATTAAATATTTGGAATGACGACATTAGGGACGCAATAAATGAAAAGCAAAAATTGTACAAGAATTGGCTGAATAACCCAACAGATAATAACAAAGAAATCTATAAGCAGGCAAGAAATAATGCAAAAACAGTTACAAGGCAAGCGACTCAACAAGCTTGGGATGTCTTCATATCAAACGTTGAAAACGATTTACATGGAAGACAAGAATTTTCCTATAAATTTCTCAAGTCAATAAGCAAATCAAGAAAAGAAAATGTAAAAATCGATTGTATATCTGGACAAGAATGGGTACAACACTAGAAAAACCTATGGTTCGACGAAGCAGTGCAAGACAGAGATGTGGTACAATGTGTTGAATGCCAAGTGGACGACATTACCATTGATGAGCTGCTGTTAGTGATTAAACTATCAAAAAATAGAAAAGCAAGTGGTCTCGATGGAGTAAATATGGAGCTCATTAAGTATGGAGGTATTCTCCTACATTTGAGATTATTAGTGTTGTACAATATGTGCTGGAAGAACCATAGAGTACCTGCAGAGTGGGGAACATCTAAAGTTGTGCCCATTCACAAGAAAAAAGATAGAACTAATCCAGAGAACTATCGTGGAATAAGCCTTCTGAACATTGCATACAAGTTATATGCTGCCATACTGAACAGGCGCTTAAGAGTTATTGCCGAGACGTTGATAGGAGAAGAACAAATGGGATTTCGCCGAGGTCGGTCATGTATGGATGCTGTTTTCACATTAAAACAGATTATTGAGAAGAATCGTGAATACAATTGCGAAACTCACATGGCTTTTATAGATTGGCAGAAAGCATTCGATAATGTTTCAAGAGCCCAATTGTGGGATATAATGCTCAAAAAAGGATATCCCAAACATCTCGTTGCTGCAATTGTGGGGGCATACATCAATACATACATTATAATCACATTTGGAAACAATAGGAAAACAGAGAAAATTATAATAAATAAAGGTGTAAGACAAGGTTGCCCAATGTCCCCGACTTTGTTCAATATACGCGTATATACTGACGAGATTCTAGATATTTGGAATCGATATGTTGACTCAGGCATTGAACTTTCCAATAATGCCTTTGTAAACTCTTTACTTTATGCAGACGACACTGTAATCATTTTCGACACATAAGAGAAACTACAATATGGAATATTCAAACTTAACAAAATTGGAGCAGACTTTGGCATGAAGATCTCACCCCAAAAGTCCAAGATAATGGCATTCAGAGGGAAGTGGCCAGTTAGATCGAAAATTGTGCTTGACAACCACACATTGGATCAAGTAAGAAGTTTCAGTTATTTGGGATGCCACATTTCATTTGATGTAAATGATGATGTTGGTGAAAAAATAGCGAGATTCAGTTCTGTTTGTGGTAGTATAAGGAGAGCCTTGGGTAGGAGAACAAGACGTGATACCCAACTGAAATTTTATAGAGCAATGGCAGTACCGCTAATAGCATATGGTAGCGAGACATGGGTATCTATGAAGAGAACTGAGTCTCGGATATGAGCTGCTGAAATGAGGTTTTTACGAGCGGTTAAAGGTTGCACTCGACTAGACAAGATAAGGAATGAAGACATAAGAGCTGAATTACAAGTGGAACCTCTACTGAGTATTTTGAAAAAAAGTCGTGATAACTGGTCTTGTCATCTACTCTGAATGTCACCCAATAGACTTCCATTGCAGGCATGGGAGTACAAACCTATAGGAAAACGAGATGTGGGAAGGCCGAGGAAAAAATGGATGCCGGAACAGGCCAATAGAGCCTAATCCTTGTAAGATGATGATGATGATGATGACCTTTGGTTCTAACTCGCTACGTCCATCGTGAACGAAAATAACAATTTTGTTTAAAACGCTGTAATTCCTTTACCTTTGTACTAAAAGGGTGAATTTTAGCTTACATTAATAAGAACACATGCAGGAGCGACTCCTCTTAAACGACATATTTTTCCTCTAAAATTGATTGTGCTACATCTTCTGAAACGTGGACTAAGTGAAAAATGCGCTTAAAACCCAGTAGATATTTTGTTTCCAAATCGCTAGATAATACCTTATACACTTCTGTGTTTCCTAATTTATACGAATAATATAACAAAAAAACCAAGCTTTATAACGAGTCGTACCTGAAATTTTTGTTCTTGTACGTACTATAGTCTTGTTATTTACTCAGTAAGTTTTGCAAAATTAAATGAGAAACAGTTTTTATAATTTACTCCATGCATTTTGTGTCAGGCTTTAAAGCAGCGGTTGCCAACCCGGGGTACGACGAACCGGTTAGGGGTACGCCAAAAATAAAGGACAGTGGCGGACGTTGTTTTTCTGAGTAACTTGGTGGGGTTATAGTACTGACAAGCTTAATGCAAGCCCAGATCTAAGGCTTTATTTGTCTACATTTGAACCTGATTTCAAATAATTAAGTACAACAAAACAGCCTCAAGGGTCACACTAAAAAAAAATTCTGAAGATGTTTCCTGGACTAATAATTTAGTTTTAATACATCACAATTTTCATGTTAGATTTTGTATTTACAAATTTTAAAAGCATTTTGTATTCGATATGAGTTTTCAAAGTTTAAAACTAATCTGTCTTGTCTTAGATTAGAAATACTATAATTATTATAACTCTGTCATTATTAGTATTTTGATGTAAAATTAAGACCATACAAGAAATGTTCAGTTTTCAATAAAATACCTATTTTAAATGCTTGTGTTAACTTTCATTTTCCTTGGTTTAAATTTATATCTTAATTTGAACACATAATAAAACGTAGTGTAAGTTATATTTTGCAGTATTTAAAAACTAACCAACGTATACTCACAAAAAATACCATTATGATTATAAAAAAATAAATTTACATTATGCAAAATATTTGGAAATAAATAAAAAACATAAAAATATGCAAATTGATTAAAGATTAGCAAGTGATTAAATAGCCCCTACTTAGTGAAGTATTGTAGTTACAGTGATGTTACATTTTTGGGGTTACAATTTTAGTTAAAGATTCACCAAGGGGTACGGGAGAAAAAAAGGTTGGGAACCGCTGCTTTAAAGGATAAAGTCACTAAAATAACAATCAACGAAGGAGTGGTTTGTTGTAGATTATTCTTAATAAGTTAGTTAGGACATGAAAAGTTGAAAGATTCTGAGTTTGTAGTAAACTTAGATTTGTCTGAAAACTACGAGATAGTCGTTCAGGACCATGCTCAGAGTTATCACTAGGTAAGCGAACATGTGACTATACACCTTTTTGTAATTGTTTTTACAGAGAAGATTATAAAATTAAACATTAAAGTTTTGTTGTAATTTCACCTTGTTTGGAACATAACACATTTTGTGTAAATATTTTAAAAAAATCTGGTGTGAAACACTCACACAACTTTCTCTTGCCAGTGCAAATAATTAACAATAAACCTAACATTAGAAATAAACAAAAAACTAACCTCAATAAACATAACCTAATTTTAATCATATATGAAAGACGCAAAATGAAAATCGTTCTCAGTTTGCCTTAAAAATACGGAAAATCACTCTTTCTCTCTAAACTAGGCTCTGTAGTGAAAAATGTTAAGAATAAAAGTTGTAGATCTTTTAATTTTCTATAAATTCGATTATATACACTTTTGTCATACTAAGGCCGAAATCTTAAAAAAATCGATTTTTCACACGTTTTTGTGAGAAAAAACAGAAAATCGCTAATTACCGCTAAACTAAGCGTTATACAAAAAAATGTTTAAAATAAAAGTTGTAGGTTTTTAAATTCTCTACAACTTTTATTATATAACATTTTGCGCTAAAATGCATATGAAAGCCGCAATCTTAAAAAGAAAATGCTTTTACGTAAAAACAGCCTCACCCAGAGTTTCAGCAAACATGGCGCCTACCCTATCTTAAAGAGAATAAAAAGTTTAGTAAATGAGGCGATTTTTAAAAAAATCGTAGGACCAGTTTTTGAGAAAATCGCAAAAAAGTGAAAAATTACACGAATAAACTACTACTTCCGGTTGACCGATTTTGATGAAAATGTTCGTGTCGGGTCCGGTAGTGGTATGTAACTTATGTTTCAAGTTCGTACGATGTTCCGTTCTTGAGATATTCTGTTCACACACAGACCAATCGTTAAAACCATGTTTTTTGGGTTGAGGGGGTCTGAAAACGTGTAGATCCGGTGAAAACTCGATTTCTTAAAATCGACATGAAAGCAATACTTTCCTTCCTATATATTTATATAGGCAAGAGAAAGTAAAAATGTATAGAGTTCATGACAACAAAGTTTCAAATAGGGCCAAAAAAGATTTTTTGTTAGATGGGTGAGCTGCACAATAGATGTAAAAGAAAATTTTTATCAATTTATGTTATCGGAAGCAAGACTTTTGTGTAGAGGCGGAACGGCATTTTTCCGCAACTGCAGGTGGGAAAGGACCTTGTGATGGGGTCGTAGAACCTGTAGAGGTTTTACTAAGTAAAACAAGGAGTGAGGTGGTTTACCATTGCCTTTCTCACTGAGCCGAAAAGTTTTCTTATCAGCATGCCGGGTCCTCTGAAAAGCACATAATTTTCCTCACTGCAAATGACACCTTCACTTCATTCACCGCAAGGTCCAATTGTATAATAAAATGCATTACTTTGAGAGAAGAAAACTGTGATTAGTTTCTTTTACACCTCAACCTCTTCTGTTCTTAAATGATTCAGTCATTTATCTGGCTGACCATGTGATAAGAAGGAGAACTATTGATATTAGCCTGGCAACGAACAGATTGAGTGTAAATAATTTGACGCTCCACCTTTCTGTGTTGGGCACAAAAACGTCCATATGACAACCAAATTTTAATGCCTATCCAACTTTATGAATGGGCAGTTGAAAATGTATCTGGAATGTATTTCACCTTCTCCACACAAGGTGAATATGCTGAGTCTGAAACACTTCTGAATGACCGTTTCAGCAAAGCAGTGACTACTGTCAGTCTATAACTTGATGGCGTCCCGCAGAGAGGAGCAGAATCAGGCCGCTACTCAAAAGAGCCTTCACAATAACACTTTGTTGTGAACCAATTCCAGTGTTCTAGTTAGTTGAGAAGAGACAAAAGAAACTGTCACTGTGAACGAGTCACGGTTACTTATAATTCACAGTGACCACAGTTATTCAGATAGGCGAGTGACCGTTCCCCAGTCACTGTTACAAAGATCGCTTACTCATTCTCTGTTCACTGTTTAAGGCAGGACGACACGGCGACCGTAATTCTACAGATAGAAGAGTAACAGACCTCTCGTTCCCCCAATCACTTTTACAAAAATCTGGAGTGAAACACTCATACAACTTTCTCTTGCCAATGCAAATAAAGAACAATATAACCAACATTATTAATAAAACATTAGAAATAAACAAAAAACTAACCTCAATAAACATAACCTAATTTTAATCATATATGAAAGACGCAAAATGAAAATCAACCTCAGTTTAGCTTAAAAATACGGAAAATCCCTCTTTCACGCTAAACTAGGCACTGTCCAAAAAAATGCTCTAAATAAAAGTTGTACATCTTTTATCCTATAAATTTGATTGTATACACTTTTGTTGTAAAATGCATACTAAGGCCGAAATCTTAAAAAAATCGATTTTTCACACGTTTTCGTGAGAAAAAAACAGAAAATTGCTAATTACCGCTAAACTAAGCGTTATAAAAAAATGTTTGAAATAAAAGTTGTAGAATTTTAAATTCTCTACAACTTTAATTATATACATTTTTGCGCTAAAATGCATATTAAAGTCGCAATATTAAAACAAAAGTTTTGTTTACGTAAAAACAACCTCGCTAAGAATTTCAGGAAACATGGCGCCTACCCTTTCTTGTAGAGTATAAAAAATTTTGTAAACCAGGTGATTTTTAAAAAAATCGTAGGACCAATTTTTGAGAAAATCGTAAAAAAGTGAAAAATTACACGAATAAAGTACTATTTCCGGTTGACCGATTTTTATGAAAATGTTTGTGTCGGATCCGGTAGTGGTATGCAGCTTAAGTTTTAAGTTTCAAGTTCGTACGATGTTCCGTTCTTGAGATATTCTGTTCACACACACAGACCAATCGCTAAAAAAATGTTTTTTTGGGTTCAGGGTGTCTGAAAAGTGTAGATCCGGTGAAAACTCGATTTCGAAAAATCGGCATGAAAACAATACTTTCCTTCGTATATATTTATATAGGCAAGAGAAAGTAAAAACTAACCTCAATAAACATAACCTAATCTTAATCATGAGTAAAAGACGCACAATGAAAATCAACCTGAGTTAGTTGTGGCTTAAAAATACGGAAAATCACTATTACACGCTAAACTAGGCTCAGTATAGAAAAATATTTGAAATAAAAGTTGTAGCTGTTTTAATTTCCTTAAAAAATCAATTCTTTACAGATTTTCATGGAAAAAACAGAAAATCACTAATTACCGCCAAACTAAGCATTATACAAAGAAATGTGTAAATAAAAGTTGTAGGTTTTTAAATTGTTTACAACTTTTTTTATATACTATATACACTTTGGTGTTAAAATGCATATTGAGGCTGCAATCTTCAAAGACCATTTTTATGTATAAGAGAACAGCCTCCCCAAGAATTTCAGCAGACATGGCGTCGGCGCTATCTTAAAGAGCATTACAAATGTAGTAAATTAGGCGATTTTTAAAAAATCGTAGGAGCCGTTTTTGAGAAAATCGCAAAAACGTGAAAAATTACACGAATAAACTATTTCCGGTCGACCGATTTTGATGAAAATGTTCGTGTCGGGTCCGGTAGTAACCTAAGTTTCAAGTTCGTACGATGTTCCGTTCTTGAGATATTGTGTTCACACACACAGACCAATCGCTAAAAACCTTTTTTTAGGTTCAGGGGTCTGAAAACGTGGTAGATCCTGTGTAAACTAGATTTCGAAAAATCGACATGTAAACTATATTTTCCTTCCTATATATTCATGTAGGCAAGCGAATGTACAAAATAAATATATTTAAATTTCAGAATTTTCTTCTACAGAGCTTTGTTTAGCGTCAATGAAAATTTTCGTATTTTTAAGTCGAACAGACGCCGAAGTCTTAAAAAATCCAATATTTTTACAAATTCTGATGAAAAACAACAAAAAATTACTAGTTACCGCTAAATTAAGCGTTTTGCAAAAAATTGTTGTAGGTTTTTGAATGTTCTACAACTTTGGTTATATGTAGTACATTTTGGCCTAAAATCCATATTAAGGCCGTAATCTTAAAAAAAAAAACATTTTTCTACGAAAGCACAGCCTACCCCAAGAATTTCAGCAGACATGGCGCCTAGCTTATCACGTAGAGCATACAAAATGTAGTCAATGAGGCGATTTGTAAAAAATCGTAGTGGTTTTTGAGACAATCGGAAAAAGTGGAACATTACACGAATAAACTTCTACTTACGATCAAAATTGGTCGATGAAAATGGTCGTGTCGGGTCCTCTAGTGATACCTAACGTAAGTTCCAAGTTTCAACTTTGTACAACGTTCCGTTCTTGAGATATTTCGATCACACCCGCAAACCAATCGCTAAAAACATGTTTTTGGGTTCAGGGGATCTGAAAACGTGTAGATCCGGTGAAAACTCGATTTCGAAAAATCGACATGAAAACAATACTTTCCTTCCTATAGGCAAGAGAAATCGACATGAAAACAATACTTTCCTTCCTATAGGCAAGAGAAAGTAAAAATGTTGTTGTTGTTTAGGTCATCAGCCAAAAGGCTGGTTTGAACCTGTAGAGGTTTTACTAAGTAAAACGAGAAGTGAGGTGGTTTACCATTGCCTTCCTCACTGAGTGGAAAAGTACGCTTATCAGCATGACGGACCCTCTGAAAAGCACATATTTTCCACTCTGCAAATGACACCTTCACTTCATTCACCACAGGGTCAGGCTGTATAATAAAATTCATTACTTTCAGAGGAGATAACTCTGATTAGTGTCTTTTACACGTCTACCTCTTCTGTTCTTAAATGATTCAGTCATTTAATTGGCTGACCATGTGATAAGAAACAGAACTATTTATTTTAGCCGTGCAACGAACAGATTGAGTGTAAATAATTTGACACTCTACCTGTCTGTTATGGGCAGAAAGTAAAAATATACAACTTTTATTTCGGAATTTTCTTCTACAGAGCTTTAGTTTAGCGTCAATGAAAATTTCCGCATTTTTAAGTCTAACAAAAAAAAATCATAATATGACTTTATGATGATGGCTTGGTTGAGTCTTAAAAATGTTTTACAAATTTGATGAAAAATAACAAAAAATCACTAGTTACCGCTAAACTAAGCGTTTTGCAAAAATGAGTTGTAGGTTTTTGAATGTTCTACAACTGTGGTTATATGTAGTACATTTTTGGCCTAAAATCCATATTAAGGCCGTAATCTTAAAAAAAAAAAACATTTTTCTACGAAAGCACAGCCTACCCCAAGAATTTCAGCAGACATGGCGCCTAGCTTATCACGTAAAGCATACAAAATGTAGTCAATGAGGGAATTTGTAAAAAAATCGTAGTAGGGGTTGTTGAGAAAATTGGAAAAAGTGGAACATTACACGAATAAACTACTACTAACAATCAAAATCTGTCGATGAAAATGGTCGTTTCGGGTCCTCTAGAGATACCTAACGTAAGTTCCAAGTTTCAACTTTATTCAACGTTCGGTTCTTGAGATATTTCGATCACATCCGCAAACCAATCGCTAAAAACATGTTTTGTTTTTGGGTTCAGGGGGTGGGAAAACGTGTAATTCGGTAGTTTTAAGTCGAATAGAGTTTGATTTTCATTTTGCGTTATTCGCTCATGATTAAAATTAAGTTATATTTTTCATTTAATATTGTTTACTTATTATTATTTACATTGGCAAGAGAAAGGCGTGTGTTGCACACCAGATTTTTTTTTATAAAAAATTGATACGAAGTAAAAACATGTTTTTTTGGGTTCACGGGGTGTGAAAACGTGTAATTCGGTATTTTTAAGTCGAATAGAGGTTAATTTTCATTTTGCGTTATTCGCTCATAATTAAAATTAGGTTATATTTTTCATTTAACATTGTTTACTTATTATTATTTACATTGGCAAGAGAAAGGCGTGTGTTGCACACCAGATTTAAAAAAAAAAAATTGATCCGAAGTAAAAACATGTTTTTTTGGGTTCAGGGGGTGTGAAAACGTGTAATTCGGTATTTTTAAGTGGAATAGAAGTTAATTTTTATTTTACATTATTCTCTCGTGACTAAAATTAGGTTATATTTTTCATTTAACATTGTTTACTTATTATTATTTACATTGGCAAGAGAAAGGCGTGTGTTGCACACCAGATTTTTTTTATAAAAAATTGATCCGAAGTAAAAACATGTTTTTTTGGGTTCAGGGGGTGTGAAAACGTGTAATTCGGTATTTTTAAGTTGAATAGAAGTTAATTTTCATTTTGCGTTATTCGCTCATATTATTTTAAAATTAGGTTATATTTTTCATTTTACATTGTTTACTTATTATTATTTACATTGGCAAGAGAAAGGCGTGTGTTGCACACCAGATTTTTTTTTTATAAAAAATTGATCCGAAGTAAAAACATGTTTTTTTTGGGTTCAGGGGGTGTGAAAACGTGTAATTCGGTATTTTTAAGTGGAATAGAGATTAATTTTCATTTTACGTTATTCTCTCGTGATTAAAATTAGGTTATATTTTTCATTTTACATTGTTTACTTATTATTATTTACATTGGCAAGAGAAAGGCGTGTGTTGCACAACAGATTTTTTTTTATAAAAAATTGATCCGAAGGTTTACTTACATTAGTATTTTTGTCTTGAAATGCTGTTTAAAATTTAAAAGTTACCACATAAAAGAAATATATTATGTTGGAATTTCAATATTTTCATTTTTTAATGGTTTTTGTTACAGGCATTGAAAAGGAAAAGAAACGCCCGTCTTGGTTGTAAGAAAAATAAATTTGTAAAATAATATTTATGAATCTGTGTTATAAATTCAATAAAAATCCGTAGAGACAAAAATTTGTGTTAATTTTTATTAAACGATCAACCTTTTAACAATCCCGAATTCCTTTTAAAAAATCCTCAATACGTGTGCAGTTTGCACCCTGTCATAAATAAAAAGCTAAACAGCAAATAGGCAGATGAGAATTAAAGGTAATTCACATTTTAACAAAAACTATAATTAAAAACATAGTGTACTTTATCATTATCACGCTTACGAACGAAGAACAAACAAAAAAGAAAGAAAAGATGGAATGCGTTTGCGGGAAATGTGTACTGGCTTGTCGCCCATTCAATATAACCAAAATATTGAAGGTATTTTCAATTTCTGAATTAGTTCTGTAGCGACCAGTTTTATTTCATACTCTCCTGGTAGTTAAGAAAAATGCACTACTTAGTCCCTACAGAGATCGGCATTATCCAATAATATGACGTAACAATCGTAGTCTACATTATTCATATTATTATTTATGAAACAGTTTTGACTACCACTTTTATTTCCTACTCTCCTGGTAGTATTAAAAGTATTAGAAATCGATCGGAATTTTAATTATTTTTATTATTTTTTTTATTCTAGTGTAACTCACCAATTCAAAGCAACTTTTATGTAAATTTTATTATTTTATATGTTATTCTCTTATCTATAATATAGAATATCGTTCACATATAATATAACACCTAACACGTGCCTAGAAACATTTAGAATAAACAAAATATTTCTAAATGTTGATGTTCTGAGCATACTGTGACATTCCTGAAGTCAATACTCGTCCACAATGATGAACAACCATTTGTAAAAAATAAAATCAAGTAAAAATGGTACAAATTTAATAAAGACACAACTAACACTTCAATTCTATAAAACATTTATTATTTTATTAAAATTTATACATAATATATTGTTTAAAACAAGATTGTCAACACATTTGTATACATAAAAAAATCATTAGTAAAAGAGTGATTTAAGTGATGAAAGATACTGAGCTGAAAATGTCTCTCCTGTTCTTAAGCCAGTATGTACATCCTCAGGAAACCTATCAAAAGCTTTTTGTACCTTTTTCAGTTTATGCAACTGAGATTCTTTGTTACTTGTAGATTCATTCAAAAATAAATCTTTATAATGCATCCAGCAGTTTGAAATTAATTCTATTTTATATAATGAATTTATAATAATAAATTTCACTAACCTTCTTTTTAAACTGTGTCAACTTTAATCTTTACTTACACGTGTTTCGGTGGATCTACCATCATCAGAGTAAATAGCATAATTGAAACTAAAAAATGTGTGTATATTTGTATAACACAAATGACTGAAGATGTATCATCTATAGATTTCAAATAAGAGGAAAATTTTTTTAGTTTCAATTATGTTATTTACTCTGATGATGGTGGATCCACCAAACAACGTGTAAGTAAAGATAAAAAGTTGGTACAGTTTAAAAAGAAAGTTAGTGAAATTTATTATATAAAATAGAATTATTTGTAGATGAACAACAAAGACACAATGAATGATCAGTAAAAATTGATTTAAGCATCTTTATAAGTAATTACAAAAAAAAATATTTTTACATTAGAAACCTTCAATTAATAAATTTTAATTTTATACACACTGTAGAATGGATATACATGAAATAAGAAGTTTTCGGAAAGAGGTATACTTTGGACAATTCGAATTGGCACAAGCATCTACTCCACTCTTCGCCCCTCGCCATGCAACGATGGTACAGTCACTAAAGTATACAATCGCTACTGTAATGTGCGACTCGCACGAACACTACGCTTTGTTTTCACTATTTTTATTTATAATGTGTCGGACATAATGATGTAACTAATTTGTTTTCATACATGATTTTCTGTTCACTATATATTCAGACCAATTTGTTTATAGTCCAGCCTTTCTTAGTTTGCTCCTAATGTAAACAAATAATGACGTCACTGAGCATGCACATTATATCAAAATGTGTACACGCTGATTAAAAAGTAACAACAAAATACTTCCAAAAGTATTTAAATACAAAATACTTTTAAAAGTATTTTTCTAAATGAAATTGTTAGGCCTACATCATATCACGACTGATGTTTTTAGTACTTTAAGTACTTATAATTAAAAAAAAAAAAAATAGTTAACTTAATAGGAATACGACATCCGTAAAGTCGCAGACTCTAGCATGCACCCTGTAGCAAGTGGCTTTTGTTTGTTGACAGTAGGAGCAAACTAAGAACGGCTCAACTGTAGTTAGTTGCGTGCGTCTGTAGAGTATAGTTTAGTGTAATATAAGTTATTATAGTTTAGTGTTATTTATAATTTAAATTGTTACTGGGACAAATTAAAATACATATTTTAAAATGAAATAATTATTTCTATGTTTGTACATTGAAATAAAGTTGAAAGCATTTGCGAACATTAAAATTTGTAGACCTTATTGAAAGAATAGGTTATGGATATACTTTATGCGGAACTGTGTGAACACATAGAGCAACAGTTGTGCCAATTTGAATTGTCCACAGTATATGATTTTTGAAAGGAAAAAATTGTTTTTTCTCCCCAAGCTAGTTTTAGGGGTTGGGCTACCAGCTGTGAAGTCTACTATGAAACTCTGAGAAGACTAAGAAGAGCGATTCAAAACAAGCATTGTGGTCTTCTCACTTGTGGAGCATCACAATAATAATCGGTTGGACATCGCTCGATCAACAAATCAACTTTTCGTCAAATTCACATTGGATGTTTTTGACCATCGCCCATACAGCCCGGACTTCGCTCCTACACTAATGACCATGAAATTGTGAGCCTAAAGTCCAGCCTCTCTTAGTTTGCTCCTAATGTAAACAAATAATGACGTCACTGAGCATGCACATTATATCAAAATGTGTACACGCTGATTAAAAAGTAACAACAAAATACTTTCAAAAGTATTGAAATACAAAATACTTTTAAAAGTATTTTTCTAAATGAAATTTTTAGGCCTACATCATATCATGACTGATGTTTTTAGTACTTTAAGTACTTATAATTTAAAAAATAATAGTTAACTTAATAGGAATACGACATCCGTAAAGTCGCAGACTGTAGCGTGCACCCTGTAGTAGCTGGCTTTTGTTTGTTGACAGTAGGAGCAAACTAACAACGGCTGAACTGTAGATCTAGTTAGACATTAAAGGTGCGGTTTCGTTACTGCATGGAGCCACTACATGCGTCACTGCCATTACTCATCAAATGGATTTCTTAAGAAGTGGTTCCGTTTATGCGTACGACGCAAGAGATCGCGTGCGTCAGCTGCATCGACTGCTTTGGGAACCAGTCACCTGCAGCAGTCGTGCATGCGTCTGGAAGTTGAAAATGAGTTTTCCAAAGACGATGATGCAAAACTCATTGAGTTAGCTGCAGAAAAAATACAACTATTTGATCCTTAGAAAATGGTGTTTTATAGTAAAAAAATATTACTGTCCTAAAACTTTTATTCGTACGATTTAATTGTCAAATATTTTCCGTACATTTTAATTCTTTTTTTGAAGTCGGAAATTTTTTTCGGTTTTTATTTTCCATTCGTTATCCAACCGAAATGTCCCGCCAACGTTTACCTAAAAGTACATCAGTGGCATCGCCTCGATGGTTTTGATCACGCGTTTATGTTTACACGACATTGTTAAATTTCATTTCACTTCCACTACCGGTACGTAACACTAATTAGCCACAAAACGAAATGAAAACTATATTAAGGCCAAGACACTACCGTACCCATTCAACCGCAATACAGTACTAATTGACTGTTTTCATCAAAGGTGATGTAGCCAAAATAAACAGTAGGCCTAGTAGGCTACCACTCCAAGGAAAATACTCATGTTATCAGTAAAAATCCTGTCTGCAGTGCTGAATGTCATGTAGGCATACTTTACGTGATATAATTTATAGTTCAGTTCACTTAAACAGTATTTTGGTACAGAAATACAATTTACAGTATTTATTATTTATTGTTTTTATTACAGTTATTTGTAGAAAAATTACATACAAAATACTGAGTATTTTTTGACGTTTCGGGTAACCGGGACGTGTAGTTGGATCGCACGTTCCACTGCACAAACGAAACTATCCGACCTATGTGTCAGTCGCATGCGACAATCGCACAAACAAAACCGCACCTTAATGCAGAGTTGCTGTATTTGGCAGAATGGGAACAAACGTTTTATCATTCATTATCATAAACTGTATCAGATTAAAAAAACTTATTCAACATTCATCTAACAGCACATTTCATGCTAAAATAAATACAAGGCTTAGAATATAATTTTAAAACCAGAAAGCTTTTCATTTCAATTATTTGTGAATAATTTAACTAACCTGTATAAGTTTATACATAAAGGAAATATAATTACAAAGAGGAAATCGAAAAGTGTTGTAAAACCATGAATCTCTTTGTAATTTCAACTACTTAATTTATTTAGACAGTCTCGTAAATAAGCAATGTTACACTATGGTTCAGACAATAATAAAAACAATAAGTGTGTTTGGACTATTACAAAAATATAAAATGTTTCAGTAAAGCAACACAAAAAACAGCCATCTTTAATATAACACTTAAGGTAAGCGCAGAGTGAACGCTGGTACTGATTGACGGTGGTGAACGCGCATAGTGGGAGCATGTAACTACGCGCTTGACCTTCATTCAGTTGTCTGTATTCAACACGAGTTCCAGTAGCAGCAGTGATGATGAATAAGTATTCATAAATAATAACAACTTTTTAATTAATTTTTAACATAGGTTTATAAAACTAACTTTAAAAGTTATTACTGGCCAAACAATGCTTTATAATATTGAATATCGGTAGTCAAAAAGTTCAAAATACGTTTAAAATGTTCAAAGTAATCACAAATCTTTCTTCCGGTTGGTATCATTTGCTTGTGCAAACAATTAAAAAAAGATAGAGACAGGTTTCTTAAATGCATGAGAATGACTCTGGAAAAGTTTAATTGTATATTTTCTAACGTAGAACTTGTTTTCAAAAACAATAGTGCAATTTCATTTCCTAATGGAAAACGCTCAGGCTATACAAAATTGTTATCTTTTAAAGACGATACCGTTAGTGACAATTTACTACTTATCAAACTAGAAGCTGCAGGAGTTAGAGGCCCAGCTTTGAATTGGTTCAGAACTTTCCTTGAAAACCGGAAGCAACAAGTCCGTGAGAAAAATTGTTTAAGTGACGAGAGGGTGGCAGGAGTTGGCGTCCCTCAGGGATCTGTCATTTCAGCAGATCTTTTCCCGTTATTTATTAACGATTTATTATTTGAATTCTTGTATGGTAGAATTACAGCTTTTGCTGATGATATTGTATTTATCTACGCAAACGATGAATGGTGGCAAATTTATGACTTTATATCACATGATTTAGTATTGCTAAGAAAATGGTGTGAGAGAAATGCAATCAAAAACAAAAATAATTAGTTTTGACTTAGTCGGTGTCAATTTTGATCGTGATATTAAATATCACGTTTGTTCCGATCCTGTTGGATGCAGCTGCGAAGTAATTGAACAGGTAAAAGAAATAAAATATTTAGGAGTGATTCTTGATGATAAGGTCTCCTTTAGAAATCATGTAAATCAGCTACATTCTGATATCAGTAAATCAATTCGGGCATTTTATTTCTTAAGAAACCTTTGTGGCTTAAATTTAATGAGATCTTTATACTTTTCTTTGGTTCAATCGCGTCTTCAGTATGCTATTGAATGTTGGGGGGGTACTCATGATAAACTAATAAATAAATTGTTTGTAACTCAAAAATATTTCATTAAAATATTATTATTTAAACGTCAGAGAGACAGTACTGTTAATGATTTTAAAAATTTACGTATCTTGCCCATTAAAAACTTATTTATTTTTAAAGTTTTAAAACTATTTTATAAAAAATGTGGCAACAGAGGTAAAGAAAACTTATATCACAGAACTAGAGGTTCAAGCCAACAACTTTTTGTAAGACCGAAAGTTAATAAATCCTTTTTTGCTAAAACTTTTGTTTTTATAGGTCCGAAGTGTTTTAATCTGTTGCCTATTGAAATTAAAAATAGCTTAAACGTGTTAATATTTTCAAGAAAGGTTAAGGATTGGCTCAATGACATAACTGATGTTGATTCACTTGTAAGAATTGTTGGTTAGTGTTGGTGTTTTACCGTTGCTGACTTGCAGTGCTTGCTATTCAGTCTTTGTAGGAATTTACTGATCTTGGTAAACAATATATCAATAATAACACTGATTTTAGTGTTAGTCATGTACAGGTGAATATCTGCTCTGAAAATTGACGGCTTGGTTAATATTGTTGTTAAAAAATATAGTTAACATGCGCTGTAGCTGCCGCTACAATTTGAATTGTCATTTGTAGTGGATGACGACATTTGATTTGTAATTTATTTTTATAATTCATTTGATTTGTAATTCATTTGTAAACCAGTTTTTATGTATTTTGTGTTTTTTTTTTTATATATATAACCAACGTTTACTTGAGTTGGTGGTTATTTATTCCTAGTAGATAAGATATAATTTTGTATTTGTATAAAGTGGAATAAATAAATATTATTATATTAAATATTATTATATATTAATAACAACAGAAAATTGTTCGGCATAATCATCTTTTTCCGCAATTAAAAAAAATAGAGACAGGTTTCTTAAATGCATGAGAATGACTCTGGAAACGTTTAATTTTATATTGTCTAAAGTAGAACTCATTTTCAAAAACAATGGTGCAATTTGCACAAGCAAACAATACCAACCGGAAGAAAGATTTGTGATTACTTTGAACATTTTAAACGGATTTTGAACTTTTTGACTACCGATATTCAATATTATAAAGCATTGTTTGGCCAGTAATCATCTTTTAAAGTTAGTTTTATAAACGTATGTTAAAAATTAATTAACAAGTTGTTATTATTTATGAATATATGTATTATACGACGCCAAGTACATTTAGCAACCTGCTAGCAAGCAGCAGGCAGGTTTATGCAAAACAAACCAGTGAGCTGATATGCACAGCTTTCTCCACCAGCATTTACTGTGAGATGTCCGATTAAACTAACGGGTGATTCAAAAAGAGCGCCGGTTTTTAAACGGCTGGTAAATTTTTGTTTATCGGTTGGCAACATTGTTAGACCTCATTTATATTTCGGAGAATATTCCGATTGACGATTCAGTTGTAGTTTCTCTTGTTCGCAGTGTAGTACTCTCGCAGTCTGTGTCTAACCATGGAGAAGTTTACTATTGCACAACGAGTGTTAATCGTCAAAACATTTTACCAGAGTGGAGAGAGTTATGCGGCTACTGTCAGGTGACTTCGCGGTACTCTAGGACGTAATGAAGCACTGAATGAATCAACAGTTCGCAGGCTCATGAAAAAGTTTTTTGAGACGGGTTCAACAGTCGACCTTAAAAGTTCTGGACGTCGTCGTTCTGGCCGAACTGAGCAGAACGTTGCGTTGGTTCGTGACAGTGTGGCTGTTAGCCCAGCAAAATCAATACGTCGCCGGTCTCAACAATTGGGTTTACGATGTTCTTCTGTGCGGAGAATTCTTCGGTACGATCTCCAGTATCACCCGTATTAAATTCAGTTGACGCAACATTTGAAAGTGGCAGACCACCAGAAGAGACGACAGTTTGTTGACTGGGTATTGAGAAAACGGCAGGATGATGACACCTTCGCAAACAAAATCATTTTCAGTGATGAGGCGCACTTCCACTTAACGGTTTTGTTAATAAACAGAACTGCCGTATGTGGGGTTTAGAAAACCCTCGCGTGGTTAATGAAAGGGAAATGTATGCACAGCGAGTGACAGTTTGGTGCGGCTTTTGGTCGGGCGGTGTCATCGGCCCTTACTTTTTTGAAAATCAAGAAGGACAAGCCGTGACAGTAAATGGAGACCGATACCGTACGATGATTAGGGAGTTTTTGTGGCGTCATTTGGATGGAATGGACATTGACGAGTTGTGGTTTCAGCAGGATGGTGCCATCTGTCACGCTGCACGAGAAACAATGTTGTTGCTCCGTGAACGGTTCCAGGATCGCATCATTTCTCGTAATTCCGACCATCAATGGCCACCAAGGTCGTGTGACTTGACGCCTTGTGACGTTCATCTTTGGGGTCATCTGAAGTCATTGGTTTATGCCAATAAACCCCGAAACATCAATGACTTGAAGGAGGAAATTCGACGGGTTATCGGGCAAATGGAAGTCAAAACTTGTCGTGCAGTAATATCCAATTTCATGGACAGAGTTGATGCGTGCCAGCGCAGTAGAGGAAGACACATGTATGACATCATTTTTCATACATGAAATCGGAAGGTAAGATCAACTTGTTGATGTATTTATTTTCAGTTTTTCAATAAAATAAATCTCTTAATTTGATATATCAAAACCGGCGCTCTTTTTGAATCACCCTATATAATGGCTTATTCCTACTAGCAAGCTTCCACTTGTAAGCGACCAGCGACCAGCGTTCACTGAGTACTTACCCTAATGCTATCTAGCATATCTATTTTAAAAGGCAAGGCGGGTGGATTTGGCAAAACTGTTCGGCAGGGCGGGTGGAGGTACACAATTGCTGTTCTTTACTAGGAAGCTCGCAATTTCATGGTTAATAGTAGAGTGGCTTTCATTTGTTCACGTACATGAAAAGGAGGTGCATCCCAGTGCTTTGCTCATGTTGAACATCTTCAAAACACTGTGACAGGTTGACTACGTTCCCAGGCGGTAAGATTTCTACACAGAAGGTATTTCAAAAATGTGAAACAGTAATACAAGGGCTTGAATTTGTTTGGAAAAGTAAATAAATTGAATGGGCCTGAATTGCGGTTTCAACCGGAAGTCAAGAAACCAAAGTCGGAATTTGGAAACAGAAATAGTGTAATTCCTTTTAAAAGAGCAGTTTTCTTAACTTTGTTATGAGCCTACAGTGTGTAAAAGTTTTTCTGCCAATTTTATAAAATAACTCATTGTAAATAATGTTCATCTTCAGACAATTTCTTCTTAATTAAAACCGATACATCTGGTAGAAATGTATCCACCAGTTTCACAAGGTTCTGCAAAAAACAAATATAAAAATTACAATAACGTTTTAAATTATATTTTTTATTGCTTTCTCTTGCGTAATATAAAATTTACGACAGGAAAGTATTTACTGTTTTCCTATCCATTTTCCAAAATTTAGTTTTCACCAGAAATACACATTTTCAGACACCATGAACAAAATATCTCAAAACTGGAAAACTTTCAATCAAAAAAATCTAAAAAAAGACAATACAAGAATTACAATAATGTTTGAAATTAAGTATATTTTTTAATAGTTTGTCTTGCCCTACACAAAATTTACACAAGGAAAGTATTGTCTTCATGTTAATTTTCTGAAATCAAGTTTTCATCGAAAATACACAATTTCAGACACCATGAACAAAAAAAAATCTTTTTGCCATTTGGTGTGTGTGGATGATAAAAATGTCAAATATGGAAAATTGTACGAAGTTGAAACTTGGCACTTACTTTAGGTATCACAAGGTTACTTTAACAAGGGAACACAAACATTTTCATCAAAATTGGTTGACGTAAAGTAATAATTTCTTCATGCAACTTTTTTGCAACTGAAAATTGCAAACTGAAGTCCAGCCTTTTTAAGTTTTCTTCTACTGTAAACACACAATGACGTCACTGAGCATGCGCATTACATAAAAATGTGTGCACACTGATTAAAAAGTAACAACAAAATACTTTCAAAAGTATTTAAATAAAAAATACTTTTAAAGTATTTTTTAAAATGAAATAGTTACACCTACATCATGTCATGACTGATGTTTAAGTACTTAAATTATAAGTAATTTAAGTACTTATAATTCAAAACTTAGCTAACTTAATAGGAATACAACATCCATAAAGTGGTGGACCCTAGCGTGCACCCTCTAGTAGCTGGTTTTGGTTTGTTTAGAGTAGGAGCAAACTAAGGACGGCTGAACTGTAAACAATACAAGCCCATACCAGACGACTGACAGTCAGTAATATTTACGACGTATTGTCTAATGAATGACTGTAATAGTTGATCGTTAATATTTCTTCTGTGGTTGGTCAGCTGACGCAGGGGTTTGGGTGAGACATTGAGATGGGGAGCCTCAACCCTGACATGGTGCGTCGTAATGGATGATAGGGAACGTTTCCAATAAATATATACCTACAGGATGGGTGGGAATAAGGCTGTGCCAAGGATAGGATAGCCAAATAAGCATCCACCGATCAACTGAGGTGAAGAGGAAGTGGCCAATGGCCTTGATCGGGAAAGAGGAAGAGATTTCTATTGGCAGAGAGGGTGGAACAGCCTGGGGGAACACACCCTGAATGTAAAATTAGGGTAGGCAGGACACTGAGCTGTGTAGAAAGCAATCTGTTAAGGAGAAGGGAACTCTTAACTCGGATTATTAAATGGAACTGACAAATTGTAGTGGGAACTTGAAATGTAGAGTGTAAATATGATAATGGACAAAGTAATTCAGGAACTAACACGATACAAGATCGAAATCTAAATAGTTCAACATTTTGATACTTTGACAACCTCTAAGTCCACAAAGTGTCAAAATATCAAAGTTCTACTGTAATTTATAATTATTTGTGACAATGTCCTAGTTTAGAGCAGTTTATGCTGCTTCTATTCTGTTATGGGTCAATAAAAATTATTATTATTAACACGTTCAGCATGGATGCCGCCTTAAGGCGGCAAATCGAGTTTCATTCCAGAGGCTGATGTCGCCTTAAGGCGGCATATACAATACCACATTTTTATAGCTTTTGTTAAATCACTGGTGTACTGGCAGTGTTAGTAAAGGTTGTTCATTCTACAAGCACCACTGTGAAGATCGTCTTTCGTTACCAACTGCTGGGAATTTTTGAACAAATTTTAAAAGTGTAGTCTATTCGGACTTCCTAGTGATGTGTAATGTTATTGTTTTATTTAATTATATCATTTATTCGTAGAATAAATGATTCTAGCCGCTGTGCTGAACGTGTCAATGCCAGTTCTACCCGGATCAATTCGTAATTATTCAGTTGCTCTGTTTTGGTCGTTTACAGACCACGCCTCATCTATCAGCTATTCATCAATGTATTCGATCTTCATTATCGACCGACCCTAATGCTCAATCCCTTCCCCACTCCCATTCCTTCCGCCTCAATCTGTAACTGTTGATAACGTAGACGCTTTCCTTTTACATCTCATTAGGCAGTTGACTTCCGTTGCATACACATCTTCAATTGAGGCGTTTTCCGTACCTAAGCTGCCTAATGGGGTACGCTAGGTTTTGCTCGTGTGCGTGTATTGTCGCTAATTACTTACGCTTGTGAACATTATAAATTGTGTTTTGTTCATTACGGTTTCATTCAGCGCACTGTAACATTTAATAATTATTCATATTGTATGCCGATTTCATCAACACCTCCGTTCCTGAATCTACAGGCTGCTACCCGCATTAAGTCAATATCAAGTACAATACTTGATATAATATCAAATACAATACTGCTCTCTTATATACTTAATACTTTTCAATATCAAGCATAATACTTGCTTGAGTCCAAGCTCCGTGTAGTTGTAAGGAATGCAGTGCGTTGTTATAGTAGTGGGAGAATAAATGAGTTAGTAGTGTTTAACAGCTGATGCATTTATAGTGGTAGCGTGTACTAACTAGACTAAAAGAATATTCTTATCATCCGGTGGATTAATTTAACAAATACCTACACCGGGTTATTAACTTGGTCAAATTCATATTATTTAACTTGCTAATTTATATCAAAATATGTAAATAAATAATTGTAATAAATACAAACAAATATGTTAAATACGGAAAGTTTGGACACGAATGTTTTATATCAGAGTAATACAACAATCGTTTGCCCAGCATGCGTCACTCATTCATTATACCTCACCCGTACCCGTCACCCCGCAACTACATGGAGCTGGGAACCGCACAATAAGTTGCTGGCTTTGTACGTAATTATAAGTTTGATTGTACTGGTGAGTTCCGTCCTACCATCTCCAATTCATCTATCCTTGGATTTTCCACCATTAACAAATTTAATCTTCATTATTCATTTTGGTTGTAGACAATGGACCCCGATAAACTGACTTGGTTCTCCGGAATGTATATTAGTTTAAAAACGTGGTTTGCATTTCAATAATTCTCAGTACAAATGGTAACAATTATAATAATTGTTAAAGTTAAGTCTATACTTATATGGCATTCGTAGAGTTAGAGAAAGTATTTGACAATCTGGACTGGAGTAAAATGTTTAAAACTTTGAAAAGCTAGGAATTAAATACAAGGAAAGGAAAGTTATCTACAGTCTGTATAAGAATCAAACGGTTGTTTTGAGAATTGAGGGGTACAAAAATAAGGCTGCTGTAAGAAAAGGTGTGTTAGGTTGTTCATTGTCACCACTACCATTTAACTTGTATATAGAAGATGCTATAAATGAAGTGAAGGAGAAATTTTTTTTTTTTTTTTTTTTTTAATTCCTAATATGTGTACGTTGCAATCTGTTCAATTCAGAACAATAAGCAACCCCATGACCCAATGAGATGAGGATGATATGTATGACGTGTAAATGAGGTGTAGTTTTGTACAGACTCAGGCCGACCATTCCTGAGAGAGTATGGTTAATTGAACCCCAACCATCAAAGTACACCGGTAACCACTGTCTAGCATTCAAATCCGTATAAAAGTAACTACCTTTACTAGGATTTGAACCAGGAACCTTCGTCTCCGAAAATCAGCTGTTAAACAGCTGATTTTGGCGACGACTTTACCTCTAGACCAACCCGGTGGGTTGAAGGAGAAATTTGACGCAGGAATAAAAATTCAAGGAGATACAATAAAAATGCTGAGATTCGCAGATGATACAGTAGTATTAGCCAAGACAAAGAAAGAACTAGAGGATATCTTAAATGGAATGGATAAGATAATGAGAAAAGATTACTTCATGAAAATTAATAAGAACAAAATGAAAGTGTTGTGCAGCAGCAAGAGTGGTTTAGAAAAAATGGGAAATTTAAAAGTACGCAACGAAAACTTACAGGAAGTTGGGGAATTCTGCTATCTACGGAGTAAATAACAAAGGATGGTGGAAGCACAAGTGATATCAAAAGTAGAATTGCTCAAGCTAGAAAAGCCTTTGAAATAAAAAAACAGCTTACTGACTAAAAAAATTGATTTACAGATAAGGAAAAACTTCTTAAAACATTATGTTTGGAGTGTAGCATTATACGGGAGTGAAACATGGGTGATAGGGGCTGTAGAAAAGAAGAGGATAGAAGCTTTTGAAATGTGGTGTTATAGAAAAATGTTAAAGATTAGATGGGTGGACAAAATAAGTAATTTAGAGGTTCTTAGGCGAGTGGATGAAAAAAGAAGTATAAGGAAGTATCTTACCAGAAGAAGGGATAGGCTAGTGGGGCATATCCAATATGATATAGGACATCCAGGTATTGGGCTATCATTAATGGAGGGTAATATTGAGGGAGTAAATTGTAGGGGGAGGCAAAGATTAGAATATGTAAAGCAAATTACAAAAGATGTAGGGTGTTACAGGTATGTAGATACGAAACGACTTGCACAAGATAGAACAGCTTGGATAACTGCATCAAACCAGTCGAGAGACTGATGCCAAAAAAAAGTCAAGTCATTTGTACTTTACAACAGTACAACTCCCTCCACATTATATACAAGAAATTGAAAAAAAAAATATTAATATTACCTCAGGTTTAAATAATTCAGAGATGCTGTCCGAGCAGATATCAGCGACAGGAAACACATACATAGAAAATAGCACGTTTTTCTCTAACGAAAATGCAGAATCAGCGTCACCTATTCTGTTCAGGGTCGATAAACAATTCTCAAAGTTCCTGAATATTAGACCATTCGCACTGTTCGATATCGCCTGCAAAATAAAGTAATAATCACATCTTAAATAAAGCAAACAATATAAAAATCCCTTTCACGAGATGACACGTCTCATGGCTGGTGGAAATTTTAAAAAAGGCTTACTTTTGATCAATGGCTGAAACCATTAGTGCTTTCTGTATCTACTCTTTAAGAGAAATCCAATGACACTATTTGTGTTTCCAAATTCTGGCTTTTAATTAAGAGGCCCACTAATATTTCGTGTAGATTGTGAAACCAAAAACCGTTTGTTGCAATCTCTTGTAGCTTCTGACATCTGCGTGTGATGGGCAGACGGACGTACACAAATGATAGATGACAATTTTAAAAATGGCCGCCAATCTATACATATAAAATTTGATGCATGTGTGTGTGTGTGTATGTTCCCCTTTATCTCCTTAATTACTGAACCAATTTTCATGCAGTTTTTTTAATGTTGTACCTATGATGCCGGTGCAGGTTTTAGGCTATTGGAACCCTTAAAAAGTTAGCCCTAAAGGGTTGAAAATAATGTTTATATCCTACATTAAGGCTTTTATGAGGTTAGATAATCTGCTGCTTTTAAACCAGCTGATGTGATTCAAATAAAGATTTGTCATAAATAAAGTCATATGATTTAGCAAATAGCGACGTGGTGCAAAGGATCAGGTGGTGATAATATCACATGATAATTTTATTCTATTTTATTATGTAGATACGATTTTGTATTGTTGAGTATTTTATAAAAGTAAAGTTCCGTGTTTTTTTAATTTGTTTTAATTTTCTTTTAATTGGTGAGTGATCAATTGGTTTGATATTTTATTTTGACAGCTTGAATCTGTCCTACACAAAAATGAAGAGTCGTTACGATCTAGCAGGTACAATTTTTCATGTGCAAAGCCACGACAGGGCATGCTAGTAAGCCATAAATTTGAGGCTTGTTGTATTTCTGTTCTGATCTATTACAACAGAAATGAGAAGGAAAAAGTTAATGGCTACATCTGTACTGACTACATACTAATGGAGTTTCCACAATCAAAAATGAAAATCAGGCAAACTTAAGCACCAGATAATGTGTACAATAAAGTAAAAAAGGCAATTCATACATTTAATGTTTACTCAATGCCCATAACGGGCAGGTGAAGTGTTAAATTATTGCACTTGACCTGTTGGTTACAGGGCTACAAAAAATAGTTCTGTTTCTTATCATATATTCAGCCAATTATATGACTGAACTATTTAAGAACAGAAGAGGTAGAGGTGTAAACGACACTAGTCAGAGTTATCTCCTCTGAAAGTAATGAATTTCACTATACAGCCAGACCCTGTGGTGAATGAAGTGAAGGTGTCATTTGCAGGGTGGAAAGTGGGTGCTTTTCGGAGGGCCTGGCATGCTGATAAGCATACTCTTTCAACTCAGTGAGTTGTGGCAATAGTAAACCACCTCACTCCTCGTTTTTACTTAGTAAAACCTCTAGAGGTTCAAACCAACCTTTTGGCTGTTGACCTAAACAACAACAACAACAAATGTTTACTCAATCCGTTAACCTAAAAACAAGCAAGATTTATTTTGGTTTACACGAATTTACTAATCATATTAATACTTGCAGGTTTTCATCTCTCAGAAAACAGAAGAAATGACGTTCTCTATCCCTCTGCGAAGAAAACATTTCGTTACAAAAAAAAATTTCATTGTAAATAAAATTTAAAAAGTCTCCCAACAATGGTGGTCTCATTCACCATTACAGATTATGATCTCTTTGTAACACCTTAATTTAAATTTTAAAGCGACTGCCACGCCAGCCAATACACACTCTATGAATGGATCCAACAACTACTATACTATTTTTCAAGGCTGATGAGCTCTCAACGTTTGCAATGCCCCCTACCATGGCGTTCTCTAGTTACAGGCGGGATAGCAGTGGTGGGGATATTTTTTTTTTTTTTTTTTTGGTTTAACATGGTGGGGAGAGTCTGACTGGTGACGTCAGAGGTCCAGTTTCTAATTCATTACATAACATTGTAATAGGCTATACGTACATAATATATTATTATGAATCCTCCTTTACTATCTCTGTTTTTGTGTGTGTTGAATACGGATTATAAAAAAGATTACTATAAATTTATTTAGATCTAAATACGTAATTACAGTTTATAGAATAAAATGTTTCTTCTCTTACCTTACCTATTTTAAATTTGTTAATTTTCTTGCACATGATTTATTTCTTTAAGCCGCCACCTTTCCCGGATGGCGGCATAACCCCGTCTTAGGGTGGCGTCATTACCCCGACTTGACAACATGGCAAACATAGGTAACCCACACCGAATAGGAAACAGAACAGACAGATCTAATGACATTAACATGTGGCTAAATAAATACACTATACGTATGTAATGCTCTTACTAGTCTATTATCAACACAATTTATACATACCTCAATAATTTGAAGCAAAAAATTAGATAAAATTTTCAATAAAAACTAAAATTGTTGTACACACTAACTTAGTTCTCACTCAACTGTGAACGCAAAAGATAGTGCTTATGGCGTTGTCTGCTAAGTTCCAGCACCTATTCCGGGAATATCCGACTCAAGGCTTGAGTTATACATGGGGTGGCAGAATAACCCAGGATGGCGCGATTCCCCCGGTCTCCCCTACTAAAATATGCGAATAAGACAGTGTGTAGACAGCGCCACGTCAGTAATTAAGACTGCTGACGTCATTACCCCCACTCCAGTACTCCTGCCTGGAACTAGAGAACGCCATGCCCCTACCCACTTTATAGCTAGCCAATGAATTGCCAGCAACCTTGCCGACTCCAGGAGGAGTATAGGACATGTCAGTTATAACATCTGAAATACATATAAGAAACACACAATGTATCACTACTATCAAGAAAGAAATTCTTGTACGCTATAAAAAGTTTCACCAATCAAGTAATTTTTCAGATTCCTTTTAAAGGAATTCAAATCCTCACAACATTTTAAAAATTGGGGTAATATATTCACGAATTTTCTCCCTGCATAAGTAGGTTTTTGTTCAAACAATTTTGTGGAGTGATTAGCCACATAATAATCATTTCTGTTTCTCGTGTTATGATTGTGAACATTGAAATTCTGCATAAAATTATTTTGCCTAACATACATAATCACCTGAAAAATGTAGGGAGAGGGAACTGTAAGCAATTTAAGCTCCTTAAATAGTGGCCTGCATGAGATTAGCTGGTTAGCTCCCACCATACACCTAATAGCTTTCTTTTGAATTTTAAAAACCCTATTCATATTACCCATGCTAGAATTACCCCATACTAAGATACCATAACGGATATGAGACAGAATGAGGCCAAGATAAGCTGCCATTAGTAATTTTTTATCATTTAATCTGGCAATTTGTTTTAGTGCAAATACCCCAGATGATATTTTACTACAAACTTGATTGGTATAGAAATCCCAAGACAAAGATCTATCTAGAGATACACCCAGGAACTTGCTCTTGTAGCTCTGTTGATTATTTCGTCGGCCATTTTTTTGGTCTTTCAATAATAATTATAACCGACAAACATACAATCAGTTAATTATATAATAAAGTTTTGAATGTTAACGCGCTCTATAATCGATTTGTTCAGTACGAGATGCAAGATGAAAGTAAATTATTGCGGCTCTTATACGCATGCGCGTGTAATGTTTGACAGGTACAATCTGACAACGCTTGCAAACGTTCTGATTGGTCTAAACGTGTGGAACAGCTGAGCTCATCAACTGTGAAAGCATATTAGGAGACGACCAACGCTGTCTCATTTCGCCTATCTCACTTGCCGCTCCATCTTTACTTACTCTGTGCTCGTGATGTTCACATAAACACAATGAGCCTCTGGCATAGCTCTGTGGAACTAACTGTAGGAGTGCTACAAAAAAAATCTAGTGTGAAACACTCACACAACTTTCTCTTGCCAATGCAAATAATGAACAATATAACCTAACATTAGTAATAAAACATTAGAAATAATAAAAAAACCTAACCTCAAAAAACATAAACTAATTTTAATCATGAGTGAAAGGCGCAAAATGAAAATCAACGTCAGTTTGGCTTAAAAATACGATAAATCACTCTTTCACGCTAAACCATACACTCTAGAGAAAAATGCCATAAATAAAAGATGTAGAGCTTTTAATTTCCTATAAATATGATATATACACTTTTGTCGTAAAGTGCATACTACAGCCGAAATCTTAAAAAAATCGATTTTTCACACGTTTTTGTGAGAAAAAACCAAAAATTTCTAATTACCGCTAAACTAAGCGTTTTACAAAAAAAATTTTGAAATAAAAGGTGTAGAATTTTAAATTCTCTACAACTTTTATTATAAAAATTTTTGGGCTAAAATGCATATTAAAGCCGTAATCTTAAAAAAACCAATTTTTTTAGTGAAAATGGCCTCACCGAGAATTTCAGCAAACATGGCGCCTACCGTATCATGTAGAGCATAAAAAATTAGTAAATCAGGCGATTTTTAAAAAAATCGTAGGACCAGTTTTTGAGAAAATCGTAAAAAAAATGAAAAATTACACGAATAAACTACGAGGGTAGGCTGATAAGTAATGCACACATGCTTGTAGAAGACAACTAAATAAACTTCAGTAGCGCGCCTGGTGGCATGTGGAAGTACTATTTCTCCTCTACAAGCCTGCGCAGTTTGAAGGCGTTGCTTTCATTCAGTTTGTTTTGAGTAGTGGAAGTATGGCGTCGTGTTCTGGTGCTATGTCAACGAGAATTAAACAACGCGCTGTTATCGAATTTTTAACTGCTGAGAAAGTGAATCCTAGTGAGATTTATCGTCGTTTAAAGGCTGTTTATTGTGACGATACTGTTGATAGGTCTACTGTGAATCGTTGGGTAATAAAATTTCGTGATTGCCAACCTGGAAAAGCCTTAATTGTTGACAAAACACGCAGTGGACGACCAATCACTGCCTCAGACGATAATCGTCGCAAACTCATCGATGATTTGATTCAAAATGACCGGCGAATCACTCAACAGCGTATCGCAAACCAAATTGGAATATCTAAGGAACGTGTTGGCTTCATTATTGAACAATTGGGATACCGTAAAATCTGTGCACGATGGGTACCACGCCGTCTGACAGACGAGAATAAACAGCGTCGATTGGAATGCTGTGAACAACTTTTGAAGCGCTACCGTGACGAAGGAGACGACTTTCTTTTGAATATTGTGACGGGGGACGAGTCATGGGTTCATCATTACGATCCCGAAGAAAAAAGGCAGAGCGCTGAATATCGTCATCCACATTCTCCTGTTGTGAAAAAGTTCAAAACACAACCGTCCGCAAAAAAAATTCTTTTGACTGTGTTTTGGGATGCTCGCCGAGTTTATGTGACTGATTATCTGGAACGAGGGGCAACGGTAAATTCTGCTCAGTATATACAGACTCTGAAACACCTCCGACGTCGAGTTTGTCGTGTTAGAGGCAACCTGGCGCCAATAATTTTGCAACACGACAATGCTCGTCCACACACTTCGCGTGCAACTGGAGAGGCTCTGAGAAACCTGAAGTTTCAACCAATTTTACACCCTCCGTATTCTCCCGACCTTGCGCCTTGCGATTTTTATTTTTTTCCTCTACTGAAGAGAGACCTTAAGGGTAATCATTACAGCTCGGACAATGAGGTGAAGGCAGCTATTGCGTCCTGGGTTCGAGGAAAGTCGGAAGAATTTTTCAGTGACGGAATGAAAAAACTTGTTAAACGTTGGGAGAAATGTGTAATGCTTAACGGTGACTATATTGAAAAATAAATAGATAATTTGGTAGGTTAAGATTTGTACTTTAATTTGTTATTTACCCCATCTTGCTATTTCTTTTTGTTCGTCTTCTACAAGCATGTGTGCATTACTTATCAGCCTACCCTCGTACTACTTTCGGTTGACTGATTTTGATGAAAATGTTCGTGTCGGGTCCGGTAGTGGCATTTAACTTAAGTTTCAAGTTTGAAGATCGTACGATGTTCTGTTCTTGAGATATTCTGTTCACACACACACACAGACCAATCGCTAAAAACATGTTTTTCGGGTTCAGGGGGTCTGATAACGTGTAAATCCGGTGAAAACTCGATTTCTTAAAATCGACATGAAAACAATACTTTCCTTTCTATATATTCATATAGGCAAGAGAAAGTAAAAATTTGGCAACATTTTGAACAGACATCATACACTATTGTCATTCAATACAAGCTATCACCTTAACCATTTCTTGCCTAATTACATTATGTATATATGTGAGATGCTACCCAAAAGTTTGGGGAATTTTTACCATAAATATAAAATAGCTTAGCATAACTTCTTATTTCCACAGTCTCCTTCAAATATTCCCCTTGGGCATTGATACAGCGATCCCAACGTTTTTATCCACGATCCCATGCATCCCTGAAAGTCTGCAAGTGTAAGTGTTGGAAGCACATTCTGCGTTTCTTCCTGGATCTCCTCAACTGAGTGCGACTCCTCACACTGCTGCTTAGTTTCAGGGTCATAACCGTACACCTGCCAGCCGCATTGGCATAGTTGGTAACGTGCTTGCCTCTTATCATGCGGTCTTGGGTTCGAATCCCATTCAGGCATCGCATATTTTCATTAGTTACAAAAAAATCATTTCATCCTTTACTGTCTGCATAAGCAGCAATTGCAGAAGAGTCAAACGTTAAACCAAAAAAAAAAAAAAACTGTACACCTATGTCTCATCACCGGTTACGATATTAGAGATAAAGTTAGGGTCATCTCTAGCTGCATTTTTCAATTCATTGCAGACAGCTACGCGATGATTTCCTTTCTAATCGCTGTTCAACAATCTCGGTACAAATTTTGAAGCAATGCATCTCATGTTCAAATCATCTGATAAGATGTATTGCACGGACCCATATGACATTTCTACGATTGGATGAACATAATCATGGATTGTTCATTTACGATCTGCAAAAAGTGTGAGAGGCTAGAGTCCCTCACACTTTTATGATGTAATCCGGTGTTGTGCTAGTTGACCGTCCTGAACAATGGTTCAAGCACGACATTCAAATTCCCCGAACTATCGGGTAGCACCTTGTACAACTTCAGAGTAAGTGTAATTAAAAAATTCATACCTGTTTACGCCAGAGACAATTTATAATATCAGTGTTGTAACGGTCAATTAGATTCAATTCATTTTCAAAATTCCTCACTGAATTGTTCATTATAATTCTATTAATAATTGTCGGGTAGCTGAAAACAAAATGAAAACCAATCAGAAACATCCATTCTATAAATATACCCTCTCCAATCCAGTTAACAACCCAACTTGTTCTACATTCATTCTATTTGTGTTTACTTTCTCTTGCCCTACATGAATATTTACAGAAGAAAAAGTATTGTTTTCATGTCGATTTTCCAAATCGCGTTTTCACCGGATATATTCACATTTTCAATCCCCTGAACCCAAAAACTCAAGAACGGAACATGTAGGAAGTTAAGTTTAGGTATTGTTACTTGAGTCACGAGTTTACCTTTTTTTGCAACGAGGGGTAAAGGGGGGAAAGCATCAGTGCACATGCGCTACCGCTTTAATTTCAGTACAGTAATCTCTTGGTATCCGCGGGCCTAAAACCTTAAAATACGTACGTTTTCTCACCTTGTGTACACTATACTTGGTGGGGAAGTCATACAATTCTGATAACATGTGTTTGAATAAATGTTTTGGCGTCTGTATCATCTTGAGTCTCACACTAGTATGGCGATGGTCGCCATGAGCCCAGCTAGATTTCCATGTACTGTACATAGTGAGCGCGTCACCGGGTACCGGGCCCCACCAGTAACACCCCACCCCCACCGCCATACGTACGCCCAGGCACCATACTGTAATTTCTCCATACGTTTTCCACCATGTATCAGTCTAACTTCTTCGTACATACGTACAGTTCTTCTCTTAAAGGCCCTTCAATTCAAAAGAGGACTCAGGAGCTGATGATACTATATGTAGAAGTCCACAAGGAGTTTGAAAAGAAGAAGCAAAGAGCCATAACAAACTATTTTAAAGCAACTTAAATTTTTTATACATACATTACTGTATTTATTAAATATTCATAGATTATAATAATAATAAAATGTTCCTAGAACTATTAACCCTTTCCACTCGTACTATGTTTGCACAGTGATTCCCCTCCACTTGTATTTATTTTATGATTTGTTAATACCCTATTATTACATTAATCATACGCATAATGTGTTGTTACTGGTTTTAAGAGCATGCTATACTTTTTATGTTTGTTATTACTTTAGTGATAATAATGGTACATAAAAAATGCTTTTTCTCACCTAAAAACTTTTAAAATATAACCTGCAAAACATACACTGTCGTTGTAAAAACTAAGATAAAATAAACTATTTAACTAGAAATTGATATACCCAAAACCTAATAAAAACACGCAAAATAATCTGAATATTTTTTTCATGTGAATTAGTTACCTAAAACTACCAAAAAACATTAACCGATCTTAAAGCGACATGAAATACCGCAAACTAAACGAAGCACGTTCACGATTAGGTTAGTTTGTTTACTATATACTATATTTATATAAGTTTACTATATAGTTTGTTACGGTGACATCGATTTAATTAATTCCGTTTATATCGCTAATTGGTAGTAGTCAACTATCGAAAACTACACGAATTAATTTTTAAAACATCCCATAGGGGCCTACGGGATGTTGTGTACGTTGCAATGAGTTCAATTTCGAACAATAAGCAACCCCGTGACCCAATGAGATGAGGATGATGTGTATGTCATGTAAATGAGGTGTAGTCTTGTACAGACCCAGGCTGACCATTCCTGACAGAGTATGGTTAATTAAACCCCAACCATCAAAGTTCACCGGTAACCACAGTCTAGTATTCAGATCCGTATAAAAGTAACTACCTTTACTAGGATTTGAACCAGGAACCTTCGTCTCCGAAAATCAGCTTTTAAACAGCTGATTTTGGCGACGACTTTACCTCTAGACCAACCCGGTGGGTTAAACGCGTATTTTCATACAAAATCAGCTCTGAAAAAAAGAGTCGGATGAAGTCCGACATACGAGTGGAACGGTAATACTATCATGTCGGATCAGATCCGACAGTCGAGTGGAAAGGGTTAAACCCTTAAAACGACTACAGGGCTTTACCTTTAGAACCTAACCCCCAACTTTTCGTTCATATAAGGTATCATTATCTGTGGTTTTACGAACTGCGGTAACCCTCCGGAACATAACCCCAGCGGATAACGAGAGATTTCAGTACAACAAACACAACTTATACTATACCCAGAGCATGTACAGTATATTGCGGAACCTTTTGTAAGTAACAGTACGAATATAACTGTTTGTTAACGTAAACAGAAATGTTAGTTTCTCGAAAACATGGGCAGACTATTCGCAGTGCTGAATGAAATCTAATATCCAGTGTAATAATTCTGTGAAGTTGAAGTTAAACAAAATTGTCTTTCCCTGCCTCTTAACAAAAGCCATGAGCGAGTGGCTAACTACTGTGATGTTTCTCTTTCCACAATTCGAAATATAAAGGAGGAAATTAAAGACATGAAGAAGCTATTCTTCAATAGTTTTATTGACACCTGGTAAAAAAAGAAAATGGTTAGGTATATACTAGTGAGACTGATAGTGAAGACACCACTAACAGCGATAATGAAGAAGGCGATTCATTAGTAGAAAATTTTGTTCCAATGGAATAAGGTAGCTGGTAATGACAGTAAATCAAACTTTTCTAGTCATGTAATTAACCTGTAGGCAATATTAAAGGTCACATTTATTTCTTATAAAAGGTTTATGAAGAAAACATTTTCTCGGAATAGAAACTGCACGATAGTGAAATGTACGAATAGTGTTGAGGTTGGCAGCACTGTTAAATTTTCACTTCCCTTCCTCACAGCCAATCCATATGCAAAAGGCAATTTTGTGACTTCAGTATCTATAGAAAAGTACAAAAGCCTCTAGAGGTACAAACCAGCCTTTCGGCTGATCACCTATACAACAACATAGTGAATTGAGCAGAAAGAGAGCATGATAAGCACGACTCAGGCATGCGCTAAAAAGGTTTTTCAGAAAAACTGTTCATACTTGCTATTGGGACTTGAGGTAGTTGATATACTTGTGCTGACATTTAATTCTTTCGATCCAATTTAAATCGATTTTTGTCACAATACAAACCTGTTAAGCAGTCGACAGACTCTGTTGAATGACGTTGCGTTGAGCGAGAACAGACTGCGATAGACAATATTGAATGGAATGATACTGACCACCCCGAGATCACATCTCATCTCCAGCGAAAAGAACTGTAACAAACATCAAATAATCAGCATCCCAAACTTGCACTAACTTTTATATCCTTACTGCTCCTTTGTCAAGTGAATTAACCGACAAATAACAGGAACCGCACTGATGCATCAACACGTAGGGTGCAGAGTGAATAGTCAAAACCCCTTTGTCAGTAATTGCAGTTATATCAACATGCATATCAATTTGTTCACAATTAACTAGGCCGGCCCTTGGTGTATTGGTCAGCGCAACTGGCTACTATGCTGGGGTCCCGGGTTCGATTCCTGGTCAGGTCTGGCATTTTTTTCATCTGTAAATCACCACATATCATTACCTACGCACAAGCCCAAGGCTTATGTAGGCATCACCACTCAATAAAAAAAAAAAAAAAAAACTACAATCTAGTGCCAAACTAAATCTTTTTGGTCTATTTTTACGAGGTTTGGTAGCAGTGGAAAGAGAGAGAAGAAAAAACAAGGATAGAAACATAAATATTCTCAGTATTTTGTATACAAAGTCAAGTTTTTTTTTAACATATCAAGACTTGATATCACATGTTTACTGTTTGTAAAAATTTACCTTGAAAATTTAGTAATTTATTACGGTTTTGTTACCTGTTCAGTTTCAGTTCTTGCCACAAGGTTGTACAGTCAATAAAGAATACTACCTGGAAGTTATGCGCTGATTGCGTTAAGGAATACGAAAAAACGCCCAGAATTGTGGAAAAACCACTTATGGAAATTTCATCATAAAAATGCACCCGTGCACACTTCAAGGCTTGTTTGAGTTTTTGGCAAAAACCAACACCAATATGATGTCTCATCCTCCGTATTCACCAGACTTGGCCCCCTGCGACTTCTTTTTATTCCCAAAACTAAATAGGTCCATGAAAGAAAGATGTTATGACACGATTGAGAAGAGATAAAGTCCGCATCGTTGAAAAATCCGGTTATTTTTTAGACAGACCTTGTATATACGGGTGGATCATATTTTATAATAATAATTGTTAGATTATATTGTTAATCATTTCCATTGGCAAGAAAAAGTCGTGCGAGTGTTTCACACCAGATTTTTGGCGTTGTAAGGGTTAATTATGAGCGAATGACAAGGGTAAATGAGAATTGAACTCGGTTCCACTTGAAAATATGGAGCATGCATTTATGCATTTAGCATTTAATTTATGCATTTTAGCGTAAAAATTTATATAATAAAAGTTGTAGACAATTTAAAATCCTACAACTTTTATTTCAAACATTTTTTTGTATAATGTTTAGTTTAGCAGTAATTAGCGATTTTCAGTTTTTTTCTCACAAAAACGTGTGAAAAATCAATTCTTTAAAGATTTCAGCCTTAGTATGCATTTTACAACAAAAATGTATATAATCAAATTTATAGGAAATTAAAAGATCTAAAACTTTTATTTAACAGCATTTTTCTCTACAGGGCCTAGTTTAGGGTGAAAGAGTGATTTTCCGTATTTCAAAGTCAAACTGAGGTTGATTTTCATTTTGCGTTTTTCACTTATGATTAAAATTAGGTTAGGTTTTTTGAGGTTAGTTTTTCGTTTATTTCTAACGCTTTATTACTTAGATTATATTGTTAATCATTTGCATTGGCAAGAGAAAGTCGTGCAAGTGTTTCACACCAGATTTTTGGCGTTGTAAGGGTTAATTATAAGCGAATGACAAGGGTGAATGAGAATTGAACTCGGTTCGACTTGAAAATACGGAGAATCAGTTGGTTGACACTGTTAAAGAGAGAGAGAGAGAGATACAATTCTTACCGTTTCATAAAACTGGATAGCTTTATGGAGTAATTTTGAAGAATTCGGATCGATGAGGAAAGCAGAAATAATGAAATGACCGATGGCTTTAGAAGTGCGACTCAATGTGTCAACCGCATCATTCAGTATCCAACCAGGGACGATGCCCAAAAACAATGGCTTGATTCCACGCTGAGACCTATAGAAATCTACCTGGAACTAATCACAAATAACAAACCATTTATTATCACTTAACCCTTTCTAACCCAGCGTGGCATAGAAGTCACATTGGAGTGCAATAACAGACATAAAAATTTTAATTGTTAGCGACTACTTTGGATTAACGAGCGCTGGATGTGAAGTGTAATAATTTTCTGTACCCTAGCCAGGAATCGAACCTAAGACCTCCGCTTTGCAGTGTAAGATGCTGACCACTACGCCACAGAGGCGATCATTAGTTTCTTTTAAAGTTAATTTTAGTTTTAAATATTCGTGTTCAGTTACTAAAATAAAGTAGCATTTCTTCGAGTATGTTGAATGTACATACAAGTATATTTTTTAGACTGTAAATAGTTATTTTATCCATTTTGCCAGTATTTTTGAATTGTAACATTTTTTAAGTCTTAAATAATGCTTTGATATTAAAATCATATTTAGTTTTTTGTTTAACATATTAAAAGTTAAGAGAATATTGTTTAGGAAGCCAGAACATGATTTTACTAATTCATATTGTTGGGAAATTTGATATCAAGTCCCAATGTGACGTAGGCCTATGTGTAACACTTTTTTGTCAAGCCATCAAAAAGGCTGAGGGTCTAAAAGCGATTTTATTGCACTTAAATGACAGTAAAATGTATGAAACAATGTAGCTACATATATTTGTTTGTGTATAGTTAAAAAATTTGGGATTGAAAGGGTTAACACCTACTGACAACAAGAATTAAAATTATTGGCTTACATACGAGAATCATATTCTGAAAGTAACAAACGTTTTTCTTCATTTTGATACTTTTTAATTAGAGCTAAAAAAAACTTTTTACAACATACCTGATAATTAAAACTATTTTCCTACATAATCACCTTTTTTTGTCATCAGTCTCTCAACTGGTTTGATGCTGTTCTATCCTGTGTTTCATATCTACATACTTGTAACACCCTACATCTTTTGTAATTTGCTTTACATATTCTAATCTTTGCCTCCCCCTACAATTTACTCCCTCAATAATACCCTCCATTGATAGATGTCTTAAGATATGCCCCACTAGCCTATCCCTCCTTCTGGTAAGATATACTTCTTTTTTCATCCACTTGCCTAAGAACCTCTAAACTACTTATTTTGTCCACCCACCTAATCTTTAAAATTTTCCTATAATACCACATTTCAAAAGCTTCTATCCTCTTCTTTTCTACAGCCCCTATCACCCATGTTTCACTCCCGTATAATGCTACACTCCAAACATAATAACAAGCAAAATATAAATAATGTTTTAAGAAATTTTCCTAATCTGTAAATCAATGTTTGTAGTCAGTAAGCTGTTTTTTTATTTCAAAGTCTTTTCAAGCTAGAGCAATTCTACTTTTGATATCACTTGATGTAATCACCATACAAATTTAAACACTTGTCATACCGTTTCACCAATTTTTCCACAGCCTGTACATACTCGGTTGCCGCAAAGTTGTTTAACCACTCACCAACACCCTCTGTCAGTTTGTTTAATCTTCCATAGCGGTTCCTGCCCCGTATTTCAAATTTATTTTGTATCAACCCAACCCTTGGCATTCCAAAATTGATGGAAATCACTCGAGGGCAAATCTGGGCTATAGGGCGAATTGAATCTTTGAACCCCCTCTATATAAATAGACCCCCGAGCGCGGTCAGTGAGTTAGTATTCGTTTGATCTTTGACGAGTGGCTATCGGGTGTAGTGCAGGCACGTTCCGAGCATTGTGTTGGTCAACGATTGTTATACTGTCTTTCTTTGTGTGTATTGTGAAAAGTTATTGTGTATCTGTATTAAATTCAGTGTTTGTGTATTCAGTTACATTTTGTATGTGTAGTCTATAAAATTGGTTGTAAGTAGTACCAAGTAAATTATTAAGTTATTTATTGTTTATTATTTATTTTAAGTAAATCATTAAATCATTTATTGTATTACTTCATTACAATTAGTTAATTATTTATTTTGTAATTGTAAACTTTTAGTGTATTAATTATTTAATTACCTAGATCCTGAAACAGACCTTAGCGATAAGTGTCACAATACTATTTTATGATGAATCAAAATTTTGTCCGCCATCTTCAAATGTAGTAACTTTTTTACTTTCTCTTGTCTATAAGAAGGAAAGTATTGTTTTCACGTAAATTTTTCGAATTCGGTTTTCACTGGATATACACGACCACCTAAACCCAAAAAAAAAACATTTTTAGCGATTGGTCTGTGTGAACAAAATATCGCAAGAACGAAACATCGTACGAAGTTGAAACTTGAAACTTAAGATAGGTACTACTAGCCCACCTGACATGAACATTTTCATCAAAATAAGTCAATTGGAAGTAGTAGTTTATTTGCGTAATTTTTCACTTTTTTGCAGTTTGCACAAAATATCGCAAGAACGAAACATCGTACGAAGTTGAAACTTGAAACTTAAGATAGGTACTACTAGCAGACCTAACATGAACATTTTCATCAAAATAAGTCAATTGGAAGTAGTAGTTTATTTGCGTAATTTTTCACTTTTTTGCAGTTTGCACAAAACCGGCTCCATTTTTTTAAAATTACCTCATTTACTACATTTTTTATGCTTTACAAGAGAAGGTAGGCGCCATGTCTGCTGAAATTCTTGGGGAAACTATATTCTTGAAGAAAAAAATAGTTTTTTTAAGATTACGGCCTTTATATGAATTTTAACGCAAAAGTACAAATAATCAGTTATAGATAATTTAAAAACCTACAACTTCTATTTCAAACATTTCTTTGTATAAAACTCAATTTAACAGTAATTAGTGATTTTTTTTTTCATGAAAATCTGTAAAAAAATGAATTTTTTAAGATTTCAGCCTTAGTGTACACTTACAGACAAATTCAAATAAAATTTATAAGAAATTAAAAGATCTACAACTTTTAAGCGTTTTCCTCCACAGAGCCTAATTTTCCGTATTATTATGCCAAATAAAGGTTGTTTTCATTTTGCATCATTCACTAAATCAACTTACGTTTCATTAAAATAAGGTTATGTTTCCGAGATTAGTTTTTTGTTTATTTCTAATGTTAGGTTTTCCTGTTAGTTTTACATTAGCAAGAGAAAGTTGTGTAAGTGTTTCACACCAAATTTTTTTAATGGAAAGATGGTCATGCGGCACATAATCTCAATGCAAAATTTCAAGACAATTTGAAAAATGAAAACCACACATCGATATCTCATGACATTCTGAAATGTAAATGACATTGCTGAAATGTAAATAAAAGTGAATATCTTTCAGACCATATGAGATATTGATCTGTGGTTTCCGTCTTTAAAATTTTCTTGAAATTCTGCATTGAAATCATGGTTTGCATGACCGCCTTCTTATTGAAACAAATAAAGTTACATTCAAAACGGCTGACAAAATTTTTTGATTCATCATAAAATAGTATTTTTTATTCGAGTGAGGTTCACATACGCACATATCTTGAAATTTCCCGAACTGTCAAACTAGTTTGCTGTACTCGATCTTTTGTGACACCCAGTAGATGTGTAAATACAGAACAAGTTTTAATTACAGTCATATAATTTTACAAAATGAAAAACAGCTTACTGATTACAAACATTGATTTACAGATTAGGAAAAATTTCTTAAAACATTATGTTTGGAGTGTAGCATTATACGGGAGTGAAACGAGGGTGATAGGGGCTGTAGAAAAAAAGAGGATAGAAGATTTGAAATGTGGTGTTATAGGAAAATGTTAAAGATTAGGTGGGTGGACAAAATAAGTAATTTAGATGTTCTTAGGCGAGTGGATGAAAAAAGAAGTATATGGAAGCATCTTACCAAAAGAAGGGATAGGCTAGTGGGGCATATCTTAAGACACAGTTCACTGGTAGATGCTCTTGAAGTAAATACACATGTTAACATAGAGTCCGTAGTGCAGTTCTTGAATCAAATGTTATTAACAGTTAATGGGAAAAAGTGTCAGTACTTGCAGTTCAAAAATAAACATAACGTTAAAGAAAGTAGAGAAGTGGATGTATTTATTCATAATAATAGTTTAGAGCATGTAGAAACAGTGAAGTTCCTGGGCGTATCTCTAGATAGATCTTTGTCTTGGGACTTCTATATCAATCAAGTTTGTAGTAAAATATCATCTGGGGTATTTGCACTAAAACAAATCGCCAGATTAAATGATAAAAAATTACTAATGGCAGCTTATCATGGCCTCATTCTGTCTCATATCCGTTATGGTATATTAGTATGGGGTAATTCTAGCATGGGTAATATGAATAGGGTTTTTAAAATTCAAAAGAAAGCTATTAGGTGTATGGTGGGAGCTAACCAGCTAACCTCATGCAGGCCACTATTTAAGGAGCTTAAATTGCTTACAGTTCCCTGTCTCTACATTTTTGAGGTGATTATGTATGTTAGGCAAAATAATTTTATGCAGAATTTCAATGTTCACAATCATAACACGAGAAACAGGAATGATTATTATGTGGCTAATCACTCCACAAAATTGTTTGAACAAAAACCTACTTATGCAGGGAGAAAATTCATAAATAAATTACCCCAATCTTTAAAGTGTTGTGAGGTTTTAAATTCCTTTAAAAAAAATTTAAAAAATTACTTGATCGGTGAAACTTTTTATAGCGTACAAGAATTTCTTTCTTGATAGTAGTGATACATAGTGTGTTTCTTATATGTATTTCAGGTGTTACATCTGACGACATGTCCTATACTCCTCCTGGAGTATCCAGGGCGCAAAAAAAAAAAAAAAAAAAAAAAAAAAAAAAAAAAAAAAAAAAAAAAAAAAAAACATTCAGGTATTGGGCTACCAATAATGGGGGGTAATATTGAGGGAGCAAATTGTAGAGGGAGGCAAAGATTACAATATATAAAGCAAATTACAAAAGATGTAGCATGTTACAGGTATGTAGATATGAAACGACTTGCGCAAGATAGGACAGCTTGGAGAACTGCATCAAACCAGTCGAGAGACTGATGACAAAACAAAAATTATAATTTTACAATATTACAGACTAAATGACGATAATTACCATGTTGATAAGAAGTTTAGTTAAGGCAGTTATGATATCACAAGCTGTATCAACACAACCGGTCACCAGAATGTCGTACAGCGGTAATAATATTTTATTCTCCAATTCTGAAACGAAAAAAAAACCATTATGCTTAAGTTTCATATGCCCATAACACGCAGGTTTGTTTTAGTGCAAATACCCCAGATGGGGTATTTGCACTAAAACAAATTGCCAGGTTAAATGATAAAAAATTACTAATGGCAGTTTGGCATGGCCTCATTCTGTCTCATATCCGTTATGGTAACTTAGTATGGGGTAATTCTAGCATGGGTAATATGAATAGGGTTTTTAAAATTCAAAAGAAAGCTATTAGGTGTATGGTGGGAGCTAACCAGCTAACCTCATGCAGGCCACTATTTAAGAAGCTTAAAGTGCTTACAGTTTCCTCTCTCTACATTTTTGAGGTGATTATGTATTTTAGGCAAAATAATTTTGCGCAAGAATTTCAATGTTAATAATCGTAACACAAGAAACAGAAATGATTATTATGAGGCTAATCACTCCACAAAATTGTTTGAACAAAAACCTACTTATGCACGGAGAAAATTCATGAATAAATTACCCCAATTTTTGAAATGTAGTGAGGATTTGAATTCCTTTAAAAGAAATCTGAAAAATTACTTGATCGGTGAGACTTTTTATAGCGTACTAGAATTTCTTTCTTGATAGTAGTGATACATTGTGTGATTCTTATATGTATTTCAGGTGCTAGAGCTGACATGTCCTATTTTACTTCTCCTGGAGTTTCCAGGGCGCAAAAAAAGGTGAAGTGTTAAATTACTTGCACTTGATCTGCTAGTTCAAAGGCTACAAAAAATAGTTCTCTCTCTTATCACATGGTCAGCCAATTATATGACTGAAGCATTTAACAACAGAAGAGGTAAGAGGTTTAAAACACACTAATCAGAGTTATCTCCTTTGAGAGTAATCAATTAAATTTTCTATTTCATATAATGAATTAATATAATAATTTCACTAACCTTCTTTTTAAACTGCGTCACCTTTATTTTATTCCTACTTACACGTGTTTCGGTGGATCCACCATCATCAGAGTAAATGAAAAATTGAAACTAAAAATGTTTTTCATTTATTTAAAATTTACAGAAGATGATACATCAGTCACTTGTATAAAACAGTTTTATACAAGTGACTGAAGATGTATCATCTTCTGTAAATTTTAAATAAATGAAAAAAATTTTTAGTTTCAATTTTTCATTTACTCTGATGATGGTGGATCCACCGAAACACGTGTAAGTAGGAATAAAATAAAGGTGACGCAGTTTAAAAAGAAGGTTAGTGAAATTATTATATTAATTCATTATATGAAATAGAAATATTTCAAACTGCAGGATGCATTATAAAGATTTATTTTTGAATTAAATTTTCTTTATACAGCCAGACCCTGTGCTGAGTGAATTGACAGTGTCATTTGTAAAGTGGAATGTAGATGCTTTTCAGAGGGCCTGGCATGCTGATAAGTATTATTTTTCACTCAATGAGGAAGACAATTGTTAACCACCTCACTCCTCATTTTTACTTAGTAAAGCCTTCAGAGGCCCAACCAGTTTAGGTCAAACCAGTCTTTCAGCTGATGACCTAAACAACACTCATGATTAAAATTAGGTGAGTTTTTACTTTCTCTTGCCTATATGAATATGTAGAAAGGAAAGTATTGTTTTCATGTCGATTTTAACAAATCGAGTTTTCACCGGATCTACATGTTTTCAAGACCCCCTGAACCCAAAAAAACATGATTTTAGCGATTGGTCTATGTGTGTGTGCGTGAGAGAGAACAGAATATCTCAAGAACAGAACATCATACAAACTTGAAACTTAAGTTACATAACACTACCGGACCCAACACGAACATTTTCATCAAAATCGATCAACCGGGAGTAGTAGTTTGTTCATGTCATTTTACACTTTTTTGCAATTTTCTCAAAAACTGGTCTTTACTTTAATTTAAAATCGCCTGGTTTACTAAATTTTTTATGCTCTACAAGATAGGGTAGGCGCCATGTTTGCTTAAATTCTTGGTAAAGCTGTTTTTACGTAAAAAAATTGGTTTTTTAAGATTACGACTTTATTATGCATTTTAGCACAAAAATTTATATAATAACAGGTGTAGAGAATTTAAAATCCTACAACTTTTATTTCAAACATTTTTTTGTATAATGTTTAATTTAGCGGTAATTAGTGATTTTCAGTTTTTTTCTCACAAAAACATGTGAAAAATCGATTTTTTTAAGATTTTGGTCTTAGTATGCATTTTACGACAAAAGTGTATATAATCAAATTTATAGGAAATTAAAAGATCTAAAACTTTTATTTAAAGCATTTTTCTCTACAGAGCCTAGTTTAGCGTGAAAGAGTGATTTTCCGTATTTCAAAGTCAAACTGAGGTTGATTTTCATTTTGCGTTTTTCACTCATGATTAAAATTACATTATGTTTTTTGAGGTTAGTTCTTTGTTTATTTCTAATGTTAGGTTATATTGGTCATTATTTGCATTGGCAAGAGAACTTCCCAATGACTTTAACCTTTTTTGCTTTACCCCGATTTTCTCCTAAACTATTGGAGATACAGTTCAGGGACAGGTTTTATACGATTTGTCAGCTCATTTTACATAAAACTTTTCTAATTAACAAACTCAATTAACACCCTAAAAATTTCATGTGAAATCTTTGACCCTGTATAACTCGCCAACGAAGCATTTCCGGACCCATATTTCTATGAACTTTTTTCATTGTTTTGATGAGAGGAATAAGCTTGTGCAGTATGGCAGATTCCTCCTGAAACACCCTGTATATAAAAGATAGGAGACAAGCGGAAGTAAATATAAAAACATTCTTATGACATAGCTATACTATTTGAACAATTAATACACAACAGAATTTATTATTTATAGATAGATACCTTCATATGAAGAAAAGGTCACCCATTCAACGAGACTAAATATTTGTTTTTGAAAATCCACAGAGTTCCACGATTTCAGATAGACGACCAGATATCTTGATATGACGGAAACACCTTGTTTCATATAATCTTGAAACGCAAACAGTCGTTCCAAAAACTCTTTCTTTTCTCTGTTACTTGCGTACAAAGTACGCCTGATAAAAACTGCAACAATTTTCAACCATTATCATAAGAAAATATTCTCAAAAGTACAACGTAATGATCACTGTCCATAAAAAGTTTGAATACCCGACACCACAACTCGTAACTACAAAATAATCAATTTATCTATTATTAAATTAGTATTAACTAGCATAGTGCGAATTTATTTGTATAACGTTATTGGGTTTCAAACCCTGTCATTAAATAAATGATTTAAGTTAACAACAAACTTAACCGTTCTTAGAAGAACGGTAAGTAACGACTAAAGCACAGTAGTACGACAGTTTCATCCTAAAAAGAACAAGTATAGTCACTTGAGTCAAGAGTTTGCAACAAGGGGTAAAGGGGAACAGCATCAGTGCGCATGCTTTAATTTCATTACATAAACATAACTTACACTATACCCAGAGCATATCCTATACAGTATATCGCGGAACCTTTTTTACGTTAACGGTACGAATATAACTGTTTGTTACCGTAAACAGAAATGTTAGTTTCTCAAAAATGTGGCCAGACTATTCACAGTGCTGAACGAAATGTAAAATGCAGTGTAATAAAAGGCTGAGAAGTTGAAACTAAACAAAAATGTCTTTCAATGCCTCATAACAAAAGCCATGAGCGAGTGGCTAACTACTGTGATGTTTCTCTTTTCACAATTTGAAAAATAAAGAAGGGTAATTAAAGACGTGAAGAAGCTATTCTTCAACATTTTTGTTGACACGTGGTAAAAAAAGGAAGCGGTTAGATAGACTAGTGAGACTGATAGTGAAGACGCCGGTGATAGCGATCGTAAAGAAGGCGATTCATTCGTAGAAAATTTGTTCCAATGGAATAAGGTAGCTGGTAATTACAGTAAGTCAAACATTTCTAGTCGTGTATTGTAATTAAGCTGTAGGCAGTATTACAGGTCAGATTTATTTCTTATAAGGTTTATGAAGAAAACTTTCTCAGATTAAACCACAGCTTACAAAATGTATGCAGAAACTGCACAATAGTGAAATGTACGAGTAGTGCCTTACTTTAAGGTTGGCAGCACTGTCATATTTTCAGTTCCCTTCCTCACAGCCCATCCATACGCAAAAGGCAATCTCGTGGCTTCAGTACCTATAATGGCTTTTTTATTTGCATGCGTATAAGAGCCACAATAGTTCACTCTTGTCTTGCATCTCGTACTGAACACATCGATTATAGAGCGCCTTAACATGCAATACTTTATAACATAATCCGCTGATTGTATGTTTGTTGGTTATAATTACTACAGTATTATTAAAGGACCGAAAAAAATGGCCGACGAAATATTTAACAGAGCTACAAGAGCAAGTATTGACAACGTTGCTAGGAAGTCATTGGCTAGCTATAAAGTGGGTAGGGGGCCATGCAAACGTTCAGAGCTCATCAGCCTTGAAAAATAGTATAAGTAATGTTAATTGTATCTTTCTAACTTCTTCAACAATTTCATCCATGCCATGTTAATCTACGCCTTTTTTACTGTGACCCAGATAAAAGGAGTCCGGATAAGGGGGTTTCCACGGTATATATGAGACAATAGTGCAGTCATTGGGTAAAAGAATTCAGAAAGATACCCAGTTGAAGTGTTACAAGAGTCTGGCTATACCAGTACTGCACTGAGTCCTGGATAATTGAAAAGAAAGATGAATGTCAGATCCAGGTGGTGGAAATGCAGTTCTTGAGAAGAGTTCAGGGGTGTAGTTTGGCGGATCATAATTAAAAAAAAATTGTTCTGCCCATAACAGACAGGTGGAGTGTCAAATTATTTACACTCGATCTGTTCGTTGCAGGGCTAAAATAAATAGTTCTGTTTCTTATCACATGGTCTGCCAATTAAATGACTGCAGAAGAGGTAGAGGTGTACAGTGACACTAATCACAGTTATCTCCTATTTTATTATACAGTTGGACCCTGTAGTGAATGAAGTGAAGGTGTCATTTGCAGAGTGGAAATATGTTCTTTTCAGAGGGCCCGGCATGCTGATAAGTCTACTTTACCACTCAGTGAGGAAAGCAATTGTAAACCACCTTACTTCATTTTACTTAGTAAAACCTCTACAGGTTCAAACCAGCCTTTCAACTGATGACCTAACCAACAATTAAAAATTAGGCAATCCCAATGCCCATTTAAATGTCTTCCCTCTTTTAGAAACAGTAGAGAAATACAGAAAGAAATGTGAGGAATATTCGCTACCAACTGAGTGAAAAATGGGGAAAATGGGGAGTACATACCATTTTCCCCATGTACCTTCACTCCTGGTACCTTCATATACCTGGTGGACAAAGAGATGTAGGTAGACCGCGAACAAGATGAGCAAAGAAGTGAGAAGAAGAACAAGACAATAACAGACCTCGTCATTTCTGAAGGGGAGATTTAAAAAAGTACTCTCAATTATCTGACCCCCAGTACAACTGTACCTCAAATTATCTGAACAGTCACTTCACTTACATCAGACAAACCCGTATCTATAGATTAAATAAAAGGGCGGTCTGCAAAGTTTCCGACCTCAACTTGAAGATGGCAGCACTCGTAAATAAAAGCTAGTGAATTTCGTTGTTCACCTGCTGACAGTTACTCACCAAAGTTTCAGCCATTTTGGACGCGCAGTTGTTATGTAACGGTCGTTTTTAGTGAGTTGATGTGAGTGTTTTTGTGAAAATGGACAAAATCTAGTATTGAGCTGTCATTAAATATTTGTTTTAGAAAGGAAATACGCCTACGCAAATCAAAGGTGAGTTGGATTCTGTGTATGGGGACTCTGCACCATCATTTACCATAGTGAAATTTTGGGCAGCTGAATTTAAACGTGGCCGTAAGAGCTTGGGAGACGATGAACGTTCAGGACATCCAAAAACTGCAACTACCGACAAAAACATAGCCAAAGTTCATCAAATGGTGCTAGACAACCACCGAATTAAAGTGAAAGAGATAGCAGAAGTTATGAACATGTCAAAAGAACGTGTTTGTCACATAATAAATCAACATTTAGGCAAGAGAACAGTGTCCATGCGTTGGGTGCCGCGTTTGCTCATGTTAGACCAAAAACGTGTTCGAATGAACATTTCCAACACTCGTTGGTGCAATAAATCCGAGTTTTGGCACTGATTAATTACTGTAGATGAAACTTGGATACACAATCATACGCCTGAAAAAAAATACAGTCCTAACAGTGGACTGCAAAGGGGGAACCGGCTCCAAAAAAGCAAAAACTGTATTTTTGGCTGGGAAAGTGATGGTGACTGTTTTTTGGGATAGCCATGGAATTATTTTAATCAATTTTCTTCAAAAAGGAAAAACCATTATAGGAGCATACTTTACGCATCATTACTTGACAAGCTAAAGGCAGAACTTGCGAAAAAACAGCCACATTTGCAGAAAAAGAAAATCCTGTTTAACAAGATACAAGACCGTCTCATACCTCAGTGGTTGCCATGGCGAAAATCCACAATAACGGTTTGAACTGCTTGATCATCCGCCTTACTCATCAGATCTAGCCCCAAGTGACTTCTTTTTGTTCTCTTATCTAAAAATTGCGCTCGGAGGACAGAAATTTTTGTCAAATGAAGAGGCAATCACCTTCGTGAACAACTATTTTGCGGAGAAAAACGCCGAGTACTATTTGGACGGGTTACAGAAATGGGAGCATCGCTGGGAGAAGTGTGTAGAGTTACAAGGAGACTACGTTGAAAAATAAAAAAAGATTTTCAGAAAAAATAGCTTGTATCTTTGTTAGGTCGGAAACTTTTCAGACCACCCTCGTATATGGGTCTACAGTATTCATATAATTACCCGACATCATGAATTAACATTTCAATCAGGCCAACTGATCGAAACGACCTGCTATACAAGGTAAAAAAAAGTTCATAAAATAAAGAGTAAAATTTTGATTACGTTTGTTAAGCGTATCGTTCAATTTGAAAGCGAACTGGTACTGAAGAGCTTCATCTCCAAACGCCAAGTAATGTACACCCGGATCAGTCGCAAGAAGACACAACAGATTGGACGGCAACTGGATGCAATTCCAACCCTCTTCCACCTCAACTACACTGAAACATTAAAATTCATTTCATTTATAAGTCAAATCAATTATCTTAATGCATTAAACATTCATATAATGCCCGTTGCCAAGCTTTGTGCAGCTGAGAGGTATGCATTACATCACTACTACAGTGAGAGATTGGGTTAGTAGTAGTAACGTTTTACTAATAATGGGTGTTTCAAAAAGGATGCACTTCGAAGTTTAAGGGTTAATATTTTCTGCATAGGGAATATTTTTTTCCCCCAAATAACAGTTAGCACTACCGTACTCATTGTTGACCCATTGTGTATTACGGACATGTACTAGTGCTATCCCAGTATTCATTTGTGTCTGTAGTGTCTGTATAAGTTCAAACATGGTTTTTTCAAAGGATGAACGTGTTTTTATGATTGAAAGTTATTGCGCATATAAATCTTACGAACGAGTGTAAGACGAGTTCCAGTTAAAATTTCCCAATTCTGAAGTACCTAATAACACCACAATATCGCGTCTGATTAATAAATTTCGTGAGACTGGCAGTGTACAGGATCGGAAAAGCACAGGTCGACCATCAGTGTTAACAGAACAAGTTTTGGACGATGTGAAACAACGTTTGACTACCTCACCCGGCAAAGCACTTAGAAAGTTATCTTCACTGGCTGGATTATCACTATCTTCCGCTTTAAGGGCTACAAAAAAATTAAATCTGCATCCTTACCGCATTGGTGTCGTTCATGAACTGAAAGAAGTTGACCATGGGAAACGTATACAGTATTGTCGTTGGATACGTTCTCTTGTTAATGGCAATGGTGTTGAAATATTGGATCGTGTTTATTTCAGTGACGAAGCATGGTTCCACTTGGATGGTTACATCAACAGCCAAAACTGCCGAATATGGAGCGCTCATAATCCTCACACATTTCATGAACGTCCACTACACGCACGTAAAATTGGTGTTTGGTGTGCGATCTCCCGGCGTCGTATTGTTGGGCCTTTATTTTTTGACACATCTGTAGATGGTGTGGTGTACCGCAACTTAATTAAACAATTTATAGTCAGCAGGATAACGCAATGTGCCATACTTCTACTGAAACGCTGAATATGTTACGAGAATTTTTTGGCCATCGTGTGATATCAAAAGGATTGTGGCCACCAAGATCCCCAGATCTTACTCCTGCGGATTTTTTTCTTTGGGGGAATTTAAAGAGTAAGGTTTTTAAAAACAATCCTCATACAATTGAAGAATTGAAGGCTAATATTGAAAGTGAGATTACAAACATTAATGAGCAAACACTACGAAAAGTGGCTGCAAATGTTATAAAACGTGTCCGAACTTGCATTACAAGCGGAGAAAGTCATTTTGAACATTTATTGTGAAGTTTTAAAGGTAATCTGAATGTTATAAAGGTAATAATTTCATACTGTATAATTTGTAATTACTTAATGTAATAAATTAGCGTTCTCAAACTTCGAAGTGCATCCTTTTTGAAACACCCGTTACTATGTTTGTAGTAGTTACGGGTACTATCCAAACTACATATTGTGACAATATCGAAGTAGGGCATGGTTCACGAAATTTGCAGCGCCTCATTCATGGAATGGTAAAGAGTGGATAATGGAATGAAAAAGTAACAATAGAGGTTCTTTAAATGACCGCACTATTGTGTTTGAGAAGGTACGGTTATTGTTGTATAACTTTTTATAAAAAGGTCAGCCTGTAACAACTTTTATTTACAATAGATCTATTTAGTTGTTTACAATAGTTAAGACTTTTCCAGTAAAAAGGGGTTTTTGTACTTCATTATTTTCATGGAATCTCTCTGCCATTCTGGAATTATCTTTTTGATCGAATTTCTGTGTCCTTCGAGAAACCTCTTTCATCTAACCTATATAAAGGGAGCCCCGGGTGCGGTCGAGAGTTAGTATCCGTTTGATCTTTGACGAGTGTTTATTGAATGGCTAACGGTGTGTTACATATCCAAGCATTGTAGCGGTTCACTTTCGTTCTAATGTTTTTGTGTGTGTGTGCATTGTGTATCTGTATAAAATTCAGTTTCATTTTGTAGGTGCATTCTATATAATCGTTGTAAGTAATATTTTAAGTAAATTATTAAGTTATTTATTGTATTACTTCTTTATAATTAGTTTATCATTTATTTTAAGTAAATTATTCAGTTATTTATTGTATTACTTCAATAAAATTAGTTTATTATTTATTTTAAGTAAATTATTCAGTTATTTATTGTATTACTTCAATATAATTAGTTTATTATTTATTTTAAGTAAATTATTAAGTTATTTATTGTATTACTTCATTATAATTAGTTTATTATTTATTTTGTAAATCTTTTAGTGTAATAAATATTTGTAATTGTAAACTTTAGTGTATTAATTATTTAATAACCTAGATCCCGAAACAGACCTTAGCAATAAGTGTCACAATATATTCGGTGTCGCCATCTACAACGAATAGTCGAAACAACACCCACATATGTCACCGCACTAGGCAGCCTACTGCCTAGCGAATACCAATGAGATGATTAGTAGAGTGTTATGACATAGCAGCAGTCTGGTACTTCGTCTGTCCCCTTCACCCCGCAGCTGCATAAAGCTTAGATTCATACAATAATTGAAACTACTGGAGCAGGGCCCACTCTGTTAAATCTGGCAGCTATATTTTTACTTTCTCTTGCCTACATAAATATACAGGAAGGAAAGTATTGTTTTCATGTCGATTTTATTGAGTTTTCACCGAATATACACATTTTCAGACCACCTGAACTCAAAAAATCATGTTTTTACCGATTGGTCTCTGTATGTGAACAAAATATCTCAAGAACAGAACATCATACAAACTTGAAACTAAAGTTGGATACTACTATTAAACCCGACACAAACATTTTCATCAAAATCAGTCAACCAAAAGTAGTAGTTTATTTGTGTAATTTTTCACTTTTTTTCGAGTTTCTCAAAAATGGCGCCTACGATTTTTTTTAAAAAATCGCTGCATTTACTACATTTTTTATGCTCTACTAGATAAGTTAAGCAGCATGTCTGCTGAAATTCTTGGGAAGCCTGTCCTCTCATAGAAAAAAAAATAGTTTTTTAAGACTGCGGCCTTAATATGCATTTAAGGGCAAAAGTGTAGAAAACAAAGTTGTAGAAAATATAAAAACCCTCCAGCGTTTATTTCAAACATTTCTTTGTATAATGCTTAGTTTAGAGGTAATTTTTTTTATTCCTAATGTGTGTAAGTTGCAATCTGTTCAATTTAGAACAATAAGCAACCCCATGACCCAATAAGATGAGGATGATGTGTATGACGTGTAATTAGAGGTAATTAGTGATTTTTTTTTCATGACAATCTGTAAAAAAAATGTATTTTTTTAAGATTTCAGCTGTAGTATGCATTTATTTTATGACAAAAATTTATATAATCAAATTTCCATGAAATCAAAAGATCGACAACTTTTCTTTGAACTCGATTTTTCTCTACAGAGCCTAGTTTAGCATGAAAGAGTGATTTTCCTTATTATTAAGCCAAACTAAGGTTGGTTTTCATTTTGGATCATTCACTCATCATTAAAATTAGGTTATGTTTCTTGAGGTTAGTTTTTTTGTGTACTTCTTATGTTTTATTACTAATGTTAGGTTATATTGTTAATTATTTGCATGGGTAAGAGAAAGTTGTGTGAGCGTTTCATGCAAAATTTTTTAAAATCATAACAGAACAAACCTTTGAATTTCCGTGATTTTTTTTCTGCTCTTCTCCCAGTTTCTGTAATTTGGTACATTCGTAATATTATCAGAGAATTTCGGTTTCACCTGAAACAATTAATAACAAGAACAAAATAAATTTTAGCAAAACGTAAAGTATCTAGAGAACTATCTTTCTCTAAATCCCTGTTATGACATGTTATGCTAAAAAGCAGACGGTACCAGGTTTGATTCCTGGCTAGGGTCTGAAAAATTATTCACAATTTAAATCTACCATTCGTTAATAAAATAAGTCACTCATGACCAAGCCGTTCATGAACTTAGAATTTAAAAAAACTTTCCCTGCATAAATATATAAAGAAGGAAAGTATTGCTTTCATGTTATTTTTTTGAAATTTGTGAATTTTCACCGAAAATAACCAAAAAAAGGTCTTAACAAAAAAAAACATATTTTTAGTGATTGAACTGTGTACGTGCATGCACACATGCCTACGTGAACAAAATAGCCCAAGAAGAACATATCGTCGTTTGCATCACGAAGTGACGTATCTCAAAAAAATTGAAATTTGAGTTAGGTCGGCTATGAATATGTCTGGGTGTACTCTACAATATCACGAACTGACTTATCAATATCTTCGTTATTAACAAAGATACGAGCAATAATGTTTCTGCGTAACTCACAAAAAGTGATGAATTGTACATCACGTACTGTCGTATCTTGAGATACGTCACTTTATGAAACTTGTATTGTGTCCTCACTCTGTCGTATCTGTAGATTCGTCCGTTTGTGATGCGGTCGCTTACCTAATGAAACCGAAACTGTATGTGACATATTCGAATAAGTACATTATAAAATAAAACTAAATAATAAAATTGGCTTTTATATAGGTGTCTCCTTGACTGGGTTAGGCAGCAATCGTCAGGATATATTATGATATCCATATTCCACCCAGAAGTAGTCTACATTTCCAATTTACTTTTAACTGAATACGCACTTAGTTTACATTTTTATGAAGGGAGCACTGATAAATTACCTTAATCGAATTATATCATAGTACCGGGTCCCATGTTCGATTCTCGGTCAGGTCTGGAATTTTTTTCATCACTCATTTTCGTACATCATCATTCTTCACCGTCTGCATTAGCAGAAATTCCAAAATAGTCAGACGTAAAAATATGTAGGCTACCCATGATTACTTGCTTTTTATCAGTATGTTAGTAGACGTTTGCGGATGTGTTTGTGGTTTGATAAATCTTAGTTTACTTCGTAAGGTTATATTGTAACAAAAGAAGAGTCGTGGGACGCGATTTGTTTCGATCTGCTTAAACTAATTGAATTGAAAAAGAGGTAAAAAATGTGTTTCTCTTTTTTGGACGGAAGGAGTGACCAAAGTAAAAACTTAATAATAGCCATCATGCTGTTGTATGTTGTCCTGTCCCTATTTCGACTACTATTGAAAGTATTTCCCTGAGATTTTGTGAGCCTTTCCACGGACAAAATGAGGGTGATTCATGACATAGTAGGTCTACTATAAAGTCTGCTATTGAACGTTCAGGCAATTTATTTGTACCATCTCAACTTATTCCTATTTATAAATTAGCTTGTAAAAAAACAACCTTCCTTGTCAATCCACTTCAGTATGAAGATTTTATCGATTTAAAAGAAATTTCTAAAGAATTGAGAGTAGGCCTATTATTAAACAGAAAAGATTCAACAGGCGACAAAATAAACTGGTTGCGTGTGATGAAAATTCATGTTCCCAAAACTTTGCCAGATACAATTTATTTTAAGAACAGCCACCTTGTGATGAATATTGGCATTTTAATATTGGAAAGCTAAAGTCAATAAAGAATATTGAACCATAAATTAAATTTAGTGCCTGCATAAATTACAAACGGTAAATACAAAGATTTGTTATCTTTATGTAATGCAGTGCCACCCGTCACCAAGTTGAAATAACACAAGAACTTTTAAAGATATTTACCTCATTCAAATTAGAACAAAGAATTTAATGCCTTTTATAAATCTTTAAAACTAATATCATTCAGCTTATAACTATTACGTTTATGCCAATGTAGTTACTTTCTGTTTCCAGGCATTGCCAACAAAACATTTTGTTATCGTTTGTAATGGAGTAGGCCTACTAAATAAAATTTTAGTTTTTGATTACTTATAACGTAATGTATTATTATTTTAGGTTTCTGTGTTTTTTTTTTTACGTACGTATTTTGTATATTTTGCTATGTAGTTACTAAACAGCTTTCAGGTAACCCTTTAGTGTTACTGTAAGTGTCATTGTCCAGTAATAAACAATTTTTTTTAATTTTTGCATCAGTGTATGATGTCATTATTTTTCTAAAAAGTAACATTCATCAATGAAATTAGTTAACGCTTAGTAGTTTCGTAGTATTATTTTCAAGTTATTGGTAGGTTTTTTAGAAAATAGGAACTACAAAAAAAAAATTTTTTTTTGTACTTATTTTGTTAGCATTGTATTAACAAATTTTCTTAAATTTGTATTTTTTTTTGTAATAAATTAGCTAGTTCTCTGTATTAATGTAGAATTTATACTAAAAAGAGTAATCATGTGTTTGTTAGTATTAATTTTCTATCAGGATACTTTTATCTATAGAGATACGTCATTTGTTTATATTACATAATACGTTGCCGTGAATCACGTACTGTCGTAACTCGACAAATTTATACATTATTGATAAAAATCAATAACTTACATTAATATCATATAAATAATAAAAAAATACAGTCTTTTGTTGATTATTTAAAGCAATAATTACGGTTTTATTGTAAATAATTGCTGAGATGTAGAGTGGAGAAATAAACGCAAAACTTTAAACGGCTCTCCTAGAAAAACATGATTTTTGAGATACGACGGTTTGTGATGCAGCCGACGATATATTGTACAAAGTTGAAACTTAAGTTAAGTACCACTAGGGCACAAACATTTTCATCTAAATCAGTCAAACGGAAGTAGTAGTTTATTCATGCGATTTTTCACTTTTTTTGGTTTCTCAAAAACAGCTCCTACGATTTTTTAAAAAACGCCTCAATGTTTATGCTCTAGAAGATAGGGTAAGCAACATGTTTGCTGAAATTCTTGGGGAGGCTGTGCTCTCATGGTAAAAACGGTTTTTTAAAATTGCAGCCTTAGTAAACATTCTGCAGAAAAACTGTATTTATGATCCAGTGCACGAAAAGGGACATAAAGTAGGAAAATGTACAGTTTTAGTTGATACACAGAGATAAAAAGGATAAAATTCTAAACACTTTAATATAAAAATTAGTTTTTATTTTTTTTATTCCTAATATGTGTACGTTGCAATCTATTCAATTCAGAACAATAAGCAACCCCATGACCCAAATGAGATGACAGTGATATGTATGACGTGTAAATGAGGTGTAGTCTTGTACAGACTCAGGCCGACCATTCGTGAGAGAGTATGGTTAATTGAACCCCAACCATCAAAGTACACCGGTAACCACTGTCTAGCAATCAAATCCATATAAAAGTAAACTACCTTTACTAGGATTTGAAACAGGAACCTTCGTCACCAAAATCAGCTGTTAAACAGATGATTTTGGCGACAACTTTACCTCTAGACCAACCCGGTGGGTCTAATTTATTTAAGCTTAAAATAACATGAGTTATGTGGCAGTTTAATCTTTCAAAATTTATTTTTTGAGAAAAACATGTTTTAAAAAAAACTACCAGCCATGAGACTCATTGTCTCAAGAAAAAGTTCTTTTAATCTCTTAACTGAATAATTAAAGTACACTCACACTAAATTCCTTGAACAGTTTTATAGAAGGTTTCCGATTCGATTCAGTATTGTTATCGTCAGCAAAATCTTCCGAATTTCTTCTCTGCGCTTCAATCAAAGCATTTTTCATTGCATTGGAAGGTAAATAATTTGGCACTTCAATCGTGTCCATACTTGTAGTGGAAGCTGGCACTTGGCTAGGCTGGTAGCTCTTGAATAAACTGGACATTGAACATTTCAAATTAATATACAAATAATAAGTAATTTGCAATAGAGAGATAATGTTTGTATTATCCGCCCTCCTGTTCATAACAACAATGGATGGAATACACATGAGAGTGAAAACGAAGACCAATCAAAGTACTGATATGTAATGACGAGATGAACCCGGGACTCAGTGTGAGCAATGCACTGCTGCTAGCGTAGTACATACATTTCTAAAAACATCCAAGGGTGTAGTAAATACAGTTTATTTTTTGCTTCTTCTTTACAACACTTAATAACATTTAAAAAATCTGGTGTGAAAAACTCACACAACTTTCTCTTGCCCCAGTGCAAATAATTAACAATAAAACTAACATTAGAAATAAATAAAAAACTAACCTCAATAAATATAACTTAATTTTAATCATATATGAAAGACGCAAAATGAAAATCAACCTCAGTTTGGCTTAGAAATACGGAAAATCACTCTTTCACGCTCAACTAGGCTCTGTAGAGAAAAATGCTTTAAATAAAAGTTGTAGATCTTTTAAATTACTATAAATTTGATGATATACACTTTTGTCGAAAAATGCATACTAAGGCCGAAATCTTAAAAAAATCGATTTTTCACACGTTTTTGTGAGAAAAAAACAGAAAATCGCTAATTACCGCTAAACTAAGCGTTATACAAAAAAATTTTTGAAATAAAAGTTCTAGAATTTTGAATTCTCTACATTTTTTATTATATACATTTTCACGTTATAATACATATTAAAGGCGTAATCTTAAAAAAACTATATTTTTACGTAAAAACAGCCTCACCAAGAATTTCAGCAAACATGGCGCCTATCCTATCTTGTAGAGAATAAAAAATTTAGTAATTGAGGCGATTTTTAAAAAAATCGTAGGACCAGTTTTTGAGAAAATTGCAAAATAGTGAAAAATTATACGAATAAACTACTACTTCCGGTTGACCGATTTTGATGAAAATGTTCGTGTCGGGTCCGATAGTGGTAGGAAACTTAAGTTTCAAGTTTCAAGTTTGTACGATGTTCCGTTCTTGAGATATTCTGTTCACACACACACCTATACTTGTAGGAGGTAGGTCACGGGGTACCACGCACAAAACCGTCAAAACGGGTGCTCCCCTTTAGCGTAAGTGCATTTAATTAAAATTGTAAAATTTTAGTAAAAGTTAATCTCATTACCTACAATTCATGTTTGGTTTTTAATAAAAACATTTTTTTCCTGTCTGAATTTAACCGACGAAAAGGGGTACTAACGGTTTTTCTCAACGGGGAATTTCGCACTCCCAAAACGGGGAAGGCGGGAAAACAACCAAGTATGACCTTCAGGTTTCCTGAACAGCAACGTCGTGCCGCACGACGTTGCTTATCATCGCAATGCATAAAGAAACTTCCCTTACTTAGTTGTAGTGCAACGTATTCATTTTGTAAGATTTCCTAGCTGTGAAAGAATCCCTTATAAGTTTGTCATATTTATCCACCTGAAACAGAATCATACGTTGGAATTGCTTCCATCTTTACCTGAATTGCTGGATGTAAATTTTTACAATTTTATATATTTTTTTGGATGTAAATTGTCACAAATTTTTAATTAAAATGCCGTACAACAAGTACTTACTAGTTTTTGTACTAGTACGCGTTTCAAGGCGATAAGTTTCATCATCATCATTATTAATATAAATCTATAACTGAAAAATTTGTTTGAAAAATTTATTTCAATAATAAATTTGTATGTTATGGTTTTTATGTCAATTTATTCCTATGAAATTTTAAATATTTCCTATGAAATATTAAAATTTTTAATTTTAATTTCCTATGAAATTAAATTTTAATTTAAAAAAGTCTTGAAAATTTTATTGTGAGTATTGCATTAATTTATTGCAATTAGTTCATTATTTATTAAGTGCATTAATTGTAGTAATTGTAGTTTATTTATAGAATTTTATTTTGTAGTTTATAATTTGTAATAAATACTTGTAATTTTGTAAACGAATAGTTTTTTAATTATTTATCTTACCCAGATCCCGAAACGGACCTCAGCTATAAGTGTCCCAATATATTCATAAAATGTAAACATTAAGATATACATTTTTGTCAATGTCAAGAGCGAATAACACATAAATGACCGACTTTATCGGTGACCGATAAAGTCACTTCACCGACAAAGTCGGTGAAGTATTGATATGTATACAATAGCAGTAAAGGCGCCTTCACTGCTTCATCGTACCCAAACAAACATACGTTTTTTTAATTGATTTTGAAAAGTATAGACTGATTTAATCGTGTATCAAGTCTTTCAGTTCATCGTTGTTCGTCTAGGAACATACACCGGTATTTTTATGTAATGTGTGTTAACAAATACTTCCATTACCTATTCACATAAAAACCGCCAATTACTCTCACTGATTGATTAGTGTATCGTAGTGGAACTGCTTTCAATATAGTAGTATGTAAACTGCAAAAATAGTGATCATTACGAAAATATTTTCAGTGTCTATTGTGGAATGTAAAAATTTTTAGGAGTCGCGTTAGACAGCGAACTATCTTGAGACAGTCATATAAATTTATTTGCAATAACATTAAATAGTAGACCGTTACGCCTTAAAACGCTTAAACAAATTCTGAGCATTTATCATTACTTCTCAGTATTTATTATGCTTACTTCATATTCTCACATTTAAAATTTGTTACATCTTAGAGATCTCTGGGAAAAGTAGATGCCGTCCTCAGGATGCAAAAATTGGCATGTTCAGGCCACATTAAAAGCAAAACAGGGTGATTCTTGTAAACCCTTTTATAAAAAAACTAAATATTCTAAAGTTTCCATGCATTTAAACTTATGAGAGTGCATTATTTCTGAAGGAGCATGAATATTAATTTTTTAAATATAAAATAAGAATAGCCTACTACAAAACCTTTAAAAGAATTAATATAACGTAAAGCAAAGTAAAACAACCGGATACGAAAAAGCACAGTACTATGTACGAGTATAAGATCTTTGTGTTGTGTCATGAAATTCATTTTCGCTTGTTTTGTTTTATTATTGAAAGACCTGTTTAATGGACAATTAATAAGTTGACGTGAAGATGGACACTGCAAAATACTGACAATCAATTGCAATTACAGAGATTGTACACGTTTGGCTGGCGTGGATATTTTTGTACAGTTTTCCTTTGCACCTCCAAGCGAATGCCAAATAAGTTGCCTTTTCGCGTTCCGTGCATTAGAATAACTTTCCTGTTCTCTACCCCAATTTTCGACCTCACATTTGTTTATTTACGTATTTTTATATTGGGGTATAGTCAATTTTTACCGGCTGAAAACAGCTTCAAAATGTTCTTTTAGCTGTAAAACCGTTAGAAATGGACAAAATTATGTACTCCAGGGTACCTATACAATGTAAAAAATTAGAATCCAAAATTTTTGTCAGGTGTAGGCCTACTGCAGGATCCTAAAAACCGTACAAACTGCAAAAATAGTGAAAAGTCAATTATACCTTGATAAAATCTAAAAAAATTCGTGGGGGTATTTTTCTCAAATGAAAATTTAATTTTAAATACAATTTTATGTATACTTTTGAGAGTTTTAATTTTAAAAAGATTTAAATGTTTAAATCACGGTCTTCAAGTTCAAAACATTTCCGCAAATAGGCGCTCAGCTCAACTATTATCCTGTACAATTTGAGCTTTTCGATGACCACATCGCGAGAAAAAATCATAACCAAAGGAACTCCATTTGTTATCCTGGCTAGGTACGGGAGGGGTATCGGCAAACTGACCATGGGTACTTTGTTTTGTACCCTAAGGCACCATACAGAGTGATTCACAAAGAAGCGGAGATACTTCGGAGGTGAATATACAACCAAAAATAAGATAAAAAGTTAATGTAAACATAGATCCGGAATCGCTTCGTTAGCGAGTTACAGCTGGCGAAAATATTCGTCCGGGTTTCAGTTCCCCCGCAGAAATGAAACCCTGCAGAAATTTCTAGAGCGTTAATTCAGTTTTGAAACTAAATAGATTTCATGTAAAATGAGCTGAAAAATTGAATAACAAACCCCAGATCTGTAACTAGAATTGTTCTTGAGATATGGCGAAATACACCAAATCTGGTCTCGAAAAAACTGTTTTCTTTAAGGTTTGAAGTACCTACATTAACTTTGTTAAATGGGTAACAAACACGTAAAATTTTTAAACAAAACTTGTAGACAATTTAATTTTGAAGAGAATGATGTAAAATAGTCTAATAAAAAGAACAAATAAAACTCACGAAAAAAGGTTTTTATTACAGCAAAACAAAAAAAAAACTGTAAACAAAAATTTCAAATCGCACAAAAAGTCCTTGTAATACTTGGTAACACTTAAAGAAAACAAAGCAAATACAAAGCTTCAATTAGAGAGGTAGAATACAGTAGAAAAATTACAATTTACTACTGTACTACGAAAATTGTTCAAAATGGCCTCCACCACAGTGTAAGTTATTCACCATTGTACTCTAATTAAAATTGCTTCAATGGCATTGTGTATTTAATCACGTTTGTTTTGAATAAGTTCAGCAGCGTTATGAATTCTGATCACAAACTCTTCCCTTGTTTTAACTTTTTCTTCATATACTAAAGCTTACGACTCCACAGGTACCTAATAATAATCAAGAGGTGTCAAGTCAGGCGACCTTGGAGGGCAATAGATCGGTCCATCACGCCCAATCCAGTTGTTGAAAGTTTAATTTAAATGATTCCTAGTGGCTAAGGAGAAATGTGGAGCCAATCCACCTTGTTGGAAAATAAATTCACGACTTGTAAGTAGAGGAACTTATTCTAAGAGAAGTTGCAAATTATTTTGCAAGAAATTTCTTTCTTTCATGGAAATACTAATTTTTACACTGAAATTGTGTTACCAAGTATAATAAGGACTTTCTGTGTGATTTGAAATTTTTGTTGACAGTTCTGTTTTGTTTCGGTGTAATAAAAACTTTTTTTTGTAAGTTTTGTATTTGTTTTTTATTGGCCTATTTTACACCATTCTCTTCAGAATTAAATTCTTTAGAAGTTTTGTTTAATAATTTTACATGTTGGTTACCCATTTAACAAAGTTAATGTAGGACTTCAAACCTTAAAGAAAACAGTTTTTCCAGACCAAATTTGGTAGATTTTGTCAGATGTCTGAAATACTACTCTAGTTACATGTCTGGGATCTAAATTATTCAAATTTTCAGCTCATTTTACATAAAATCTATTTAGTTTCACAATTAATGTTGTTGTTGTTTAGGTCATCAGCCAAAAGGCTGGTTTAAACCTTTAGAGGTTTTACTAAGTAAAATGAGGAGTGAAGTGTTTTACCACTGCCTTCCTCACTGAGTGGAAAAGTATGCTTATCAGCATGCCAGGCCCTCCGAAAAGCACCTACCTTCCACCCTGCAAATGACACCTTCACTTCATTTACCACAAGGTCTGGCTGTATAACAAAATTCATTGCTCTCAGAGAATTTCTGTAGGGCTTCATTTCTGCGGGGAAACTGAAACCAGGACGAAAAGTTTCGCCAGCTGTAACTCGCTAAAGAAGCGATTCCAGACCTATGTTTATATGAATTTTTTTCTTATTTTTGGATGTAAATTCACCTTCTGAAGTATCTCCGTTTTTTCGTGAATCAAACTGTATAATCGGGTCAATAAGAAAATCTGTGATGGAGGCATTTACCATTCTTAACCGGAGGTACTCTTTAAAACACGTAGAATTTTTTCAAATAAAATGAAATTGATATAAAATTGTATTGGTGAAACTGAATTTTTAAATTTTCTAAGACTTTTGAAAAACATTTTTTATAATCGATATTTTTGTTTCTGTAATGGTTTTCGTTTGATTTAAAATTGAACAGGCTATAAGGAAGCCACGAAAGAGATAACTGTCACAGAAAATGAACGAAGAAAAGGCATAAATCCTCTAGTACCATACAGTGACACTGAATCTTCTGACACTGAACTAGAAAATAATGTGAAAATAGATCTTAGCGTAAGAGTATCAGCTCGAACTACACAGTTGGAAAATCCTTCCAAAAATTCAGATAACGATTTTCATATGTTTACCCAATCTTCAATAACAGCCGTTTCCAATCAGTTTCAAGAATGTGCATCTCTGAGCCCTCCTGAATATTGCCCTGACAGTCTGCAATTGAGAGTATCTTTGACTGAAAGTAACGATTCCGGTAATCTGTTACTAGGTTCTTCTCGTTCATCAGACAATGGTTCAAGTAGCTCTACTTTGGATGATCCTGATTACAAGCCATGTAGTTCAAATAGCTCGGCTACTGATTATTCATCCCCACCATCTAACGGAAACTTTCTGAAATTGACAAATACCAATGTAGAAAACAATTTGTCTATTGTTGTAATGAAAAACAATAATAGCAAAAATCGTAGAGTTTATGACAAAAAAGATTCTTGTTACTTTTGCGAAAAAATTTGCTCTAAATTATCAAAACATTTACAAGCGGTACACGATGAAGAAAAGGAAGTTGTTCAGTTTCTTTCTCATCAGAAAAATTCAAAAGAAAGGCGCCTTGCAATTCAACATTTACGCAATAAAGTAAATTATATTCATAACAACAAAGTGCTTGAAGAAAAAAAAGGAATCATTCTTACTCGCAAACGCCCAATATCAGATGACGTGGATTTTAATGAATTTTTACCATGCGAGTACTGCCTAGGATTTTACAACAAAACCCATTGTTGTAAATAAAGGTAAATGGATCACGAAGGTATCAAAGAATTATGAAAAATATCTTCTTATTGAGTGTCTACATTATAAAATAAAATTACTGGCTAAATTTAACATTTAAGGCTTCAGTGGTTTCGGATCGACGATGTGATTAAGTCAGTCATCTAGGACATTGATTCCCAACCTTTGGTATGTGGTAACATTTCAAGTACGATGGGTGAAAAGAGGGGTGGAAAAGCTTAACCACGCTGCCAGGTCTTTTCGTCGGTTCTGTTTTTTTCTTAAGCTGCTAAAGTCGCCTTCCAACGTAACTTTCAACTAATTATTATTATTATTGACAATGAACAGGAAAACCTTTTCTATTATTCCAAAGGTTAACATGGGGTCGGGTTAACCCGTTTACATTACTTTTCATAGTAATGTACAATTATGTGTCATACTATTATTAGTAAATTGTGAATGGGTATTAACATTGCACTGTCATATTTGTTATACGTATGCTGGAGAGACAGGTCCCAGGTATGCTACTAAAAATGGGTAGGCCTAGTAGGCCTACAGAGTTATAACGCGGCAACATGGTTAAGCTTCTTTCACCCCGCTCTCATCCACCTATGATTTGAATATTTAAAAAATTCTGTCGAATAACTGGTCAATCGCTGTTCCATAATATTAATGAATTTGTATTAATTTTTTTATACTCAATACAATGGTTTTTGAAATTGCCGAATTAATGAGCAGTTACGGAGTTAACAGGGGTTCAGAATTTTCTAATAACTGAAAATTTAAAAATGCTATAAGTCTGAAATTTCGTACATATAATAACAACATACAAGCTTATATTCAGCTGAAATCTCAAATAAATCGGTCAAACGGTGTTTGAGTTATAAGCCTCTAAATGCATCCGATCTGTTGCAGCAGCAAAAAAAACCGACTCTTTTTTCTTCTCATCCTGATATCGCAATATTACAACACGCTAAAAATATGAAACTGACATGAAACAACGCAGATTAAAATCAGCTAAATGTTGGTGTATAGTACGTTAAAATTGAGCCAGCGATTTTGAAGAAACAAGGCTCCAAACTCGGGTATCTATAATAAAGAAATCGACATTAGTGAAGATATTTTTGTAAAGTTAAATAAGTTTGTGCTATGAAAAAAGTTGAATCAAGCGGCGAAAGAAGCAGAGCAGAAAAAGTAACAATGTTTTCAACGCTTGAGAATTTTTTTGAAGAAAATGACCTGATACTGAGTCCTGCACTTCTGACAGACATCTCAACCCACTGTCTTGGTTTGATTGCAACCTACAACGCATATTTTCCTGAAGAATTCAGCAAATATTCCTGGATCCAAAACCGTTTTCTGATATTGAACTGGCGCCGGGAGACTTTACTGCCAAAAAGGAGCTGTTTTATGAACTAAATTGTGACTCAGAATTACGACAAAAATGTTCAAAAATATCGCTCATGAACTTTTGGGTTGAAAGGCATGCAGATTACGCAAAAATAGTCGACAACGCAGTTACATTTTTACTGCCCTTCACAACTTCTTACTTGTGCGAGACTGCATATTCATCACTTGTAGAGCAAGTACCGGAATAGACTTATTAGTGTGGAAAATGAGCTTCGTTTAAGACTGAGCAAAATCTTAAACCAGATATTTTTAAGTTGTTAAATGTATTTCTGTTGTATTTCTCTTACAGTTTAAGTAGGCTATACATAAGGTGCACACTCCTGATTGATATCAATAATTAATAAAATATTATAATAACATTAAACAGCTTTTTTATTCCATAATTAGCCTACCTCCCCATCACTAAGTGGTACGCAAGAGATTCCTATCTTGTGAAGAAGTACGTCATGAAAAAAGGTTGGAAAATGTGGATCTAGGATATGTTACTTTACATATACGCCGATAGACAACCTATAAAATTTTGTATCGTCATAAATATACCTTATGGCGTAGGGTCGAAAGATAGTTCATAAAATAGTAACCTTTCCGTACCCAGGAACATTTAATGAAATATAAACATTAATTATTTTCAGTTGTTTAATTATCATAATACTTATAATAACACCGGCTCTGCTGGCGGAGCGGTAACAGCATTGATAAAGCACTTACGTGACTTCTAAAATTTAAAAAAAACGATGGGAGGGGAAAGCCAATCACATTATTTAATTCAAAAATCTATTAGCCAATAAAAACTGGTTCCTCGTTCCATCGAAAAAGTGTGCGGAGGCGTGCATAGGCGTGCGAAGAGCGATTACAACGCGGCCCTGGTGTCAAAAAATTGAACGTCAAGTGTGTAGTGAGTATGTCGCAGATACCTCAAAACGGAGAATGGTAAAATTTTTGACTTTTAGTTCACAAAATCCTTTATAGATCGTGTCTGAAGCGAAATTTAATGAAAAACAAAACGGGGCTACCCCGTCTTCCGACGGTTCCCCGTTTCGTGTTGTGCTAGCTGACGAAAGTCCCCGTTTGCTACGTCCTACAAACACACACGCGTGCGCGCGCGGGCGCACACACGCACGCACACAGACCAATCGCTAAAAACATGTTTTTTGGGTTCAAGGGGTCTGAAAACGTGTAGATCCGGTGAAAACTCGATTTCGAAAAATTGACATGAAAACAATACTTTCCTTCCTATATATTCATATAGGCAAGAGAAAGTAATAACATTCCGTTCCGCACTTCAAACTGTTTCACCCTCCTTTCGAACGGTCGACATGATAAACTTACAATTTGAAATATATATTTCTAACCACCAGAATGTGGTAACATAAAACACTTACCAATGTTTATAGCGCTTTCGTGTATCTTGTACACATCTTCAGTAAACAAGATACATGAAAGCGCTCTAACATTGGTAAGTGTTTTATGTTACCACATTCTGGTGGTTAGAAATATATACTTCCTGTTTAACACTCCACCTGCCTGTCACAACTGAAGTCACAAGATTGCCTTTTGCGTATGAATGGGCTATGAGGAAGGGAAGTGAAATATGTGCAGTGCTACCAACCTCAACAGTGAGACACTACTCGTACATTTCACTACCATGCAGTTTCTTGATACATTTTTTAAGCTGTGGTTTATTCCGAGAAAATGTTTTCTTCATAAACCTAATAAGAAATAAATATGACCTGTAATATTGCCTATAGCTAAATTACATGACTAGAAATGTTTGATTTACTGTAAATATGAATGAATCGCCTTCTTTACTATTGCTGTCATCGGCGTTTTCATTATCAGTCTCTCTAGTATCTACCTAACCGTTTTCTTTTATTACCAGTTATCAACAAAACTGTTAAAGAATAGTTTCTTAGCGCCCTTAATTTCCTTCTTTATTTTTCAAATTGTGGAAAGAGAAACATCACAGTGGTTAGCCTCTTACTCATGGCTTTTATTAAGAGACACGGATAGGGATTTTTGTTTAGCTTCAACTTCATAACATTTTATTACATTGCATATTAGATTTCGTTCAACACTGTAAATAGTTCAACCACGATTTCAAGAAACTGACATTTCTGTAACAAACAATTAACCTACAAAAGGTTCCACAACATACTGTATACGCTCTGGGTATAGTAAAAGTTGTTATGTTTGTCGTACTAAAATTAAAGCAGTCTGGCATGCGCACTGATGTTTTTCCCCCTTTACCCCTCGTTGCAAACAAGGACAAACTCGTGACTATATGGGCAAACATAATCCTTCAACAAAGAAAAAGAAGAAGAGCGAATTACATTTTCGTGACATTCAAAAGAATATACAGTCCGTGTTTTGTAAGTTGAGTCCTGCTGTAAACAAACTGCGTATGTGTTAGTCCCTGTAAATACACAACACACAAACACGCGTGGCCTTGGGTGAACTCTCTCCAAGCTAACCGGTGATCTAAAAAAACACCCACTCATTACATTTTGTCAAAATCAATTGTCAGTGGTACAATGTAATAGGCCTAACAACAAAATTATAAAGGTTTTGTCATTTTTATATACAAAAATTTTTTTCATTTCACATGACTATCAGTTATTTATAGATTGGTGTGATCAAAACAAAATAAATCTTGTAGTGTACGAGTCTTGTCACATTTTGGAATACGTGGTGTGATGTCTTCATGATTTAGTGTGCGATTTGATGTGAAATTCTATTTATTCTCATCAATTTTCGTATTTTTTCTTAGTTTTGGGTGTTAGTGCGTGGTTGTGCGACAACACATGTATAGACAATGGCGGACGAACCTTCTTCTTCCGGAAGTAATATTAAACATAAAAATCGGAAACCTTTACGAAGCGGAGAAAAAACTATTGCAATTAATGTTTCCAATAAGTTTGTTAATAAATATCCTAACCTAAAAATTAAAGAGATAGAATCACTTACTGCTGAATTTACCAATGTATCTTGTTCAAGTGTTCATAGAGTACGAAAAGAATTTAAACAGAGTGATGTTTTAAAAACCTCAGTTCAAAAAAGACAAACGTAAAACGCCCGCTTTGGACAAATTTGATGATATTAACAAAACTGCTTTAAGACTTATTATTCATCAATTTTCTTTTAAAAATGAGTTACCTACTTTAAATAAGATTTTGTCCGTTGTTACTAATGATCCTGATTTACCCAAAATTAGTCGGTCCACTCTTCATCAACTAATTCTATGGATGGGGTTTAACCCTTTATGGGGCAGTACTCTGCCCATAACAGACAGGTGGAGTGTAAAATTATTTACACTCAATCTGTTAGTTGCAGGGCTAAAATAAATAGTTCTGTTTCTTATCACATGGTCAGCCAATTAAATGACCGAATCATTAAAGAGCAGAAGAGGCAGAGGTGTAAAAGACACTAATCAGAGTTATCTCCTCTGTGAGTAATGAATTTCATTATACAGCCAGACCCTGTGGTGAATGAAGTGAAGGTGTCATTTGCAGAGTGGAAAATATGTGCTTTTCAGAGGGCCTGGCATGCTGATAAGTGTACTTTTCCACTCAGTGAGGAAGGCAGTGGTAAAACACTTCACTCCTCATTTTACTTAGTAAAACCTCTACAGGTTCAAACCAGCCTTTCGGCTGATGACCTAAACATAAACAACAACAGGGCAGTACTACGGGGGAAAATACACAAGTTGTAAAATGTTAAACTTTGTTTAATAGGGACTTGAATAATGTATTTCTAGTGCCACAACCGTAAGATATTTCTTTTTTTTATGTCAAGCCCTGGTAAGGCTTGACATAGCTTTTACATATATGTATATTTACTGTATAAAAATACTTTCTTGTAGAGCATAAAAAATTTAGTAAACTATGCGATTTAAAACAAATATCGTACGATCAGTTTTTGAGAAAATTGCAAACAAGTGAAAAATTACACGAATAAACTACTCTACTGCCGGTTGACCGATTTTGATGAGAATGTTCGTGACGAGTTCGGTAGTGGTATGTAACTTAAGTTTCAAGATTCAAGTTCGTACGATGTTCCGTTCTTGAGATATTCTGTTCACACACAAACACACACACACACAGACCAATTGCTAAAAACATGTTTTTTGGGTTCAGGGGGTCTGAAAACGTGTAAATCCGGTGTAGAGTGGATTTGTTAAAATCGACATTAAAACAATACTTTCCTTCCTGTATATTCATATAAGCAAGAGAAAGTAAAAAACGTACAATAGAAACAGTAGAAATGTATTAAATACCTGAAAAGTGCTTTAGCATCTTTACTATTTCCATATTTCGCTTGCGATTCTGTTAGAAAAGAAACTTTATCTTCCGTCACATCTTCCGGCCTTGTTAACATGAATATTATCCTAATCGCGTATTTTCTGATTTCCTATACAGACAAAAATAAAAAAATAAAAAATCAACAATAATAAGCTATAATATAAATGATAATTTCTTAATAAGAATAGATAATAATTTTGTGTAAACGTTTTCCATTAGTAATAATGCATCATCACTGCTGCTACTGGAACTCATGTTGAATACCGACATCTGAATTAAGGTTAAGCGCATAGTGGAAGCATTATCCTCCCACTACGCGCGTTCGCCAGCGTGAATCAGCACCTGCGACCAGCGTTCACCATGCACTTACCATTAGGTTATATTGTTAATTATTTGCACTGGCAAGAGAAAGTTGTGGAAGTGTTTCACACCAGCACACCAGATTTTTGAAAATTAAATTGCAAAAAAGTTGAAAATTGCATGAATAAACTACTGCTTTCAGTTGACCAATTTTAATGAAAATGTTTGTGTCGTGTCTTCTAATATACTTTTCACAGTTGATGAGCTCTGCTGTTCCACACGTTTAGACCAATCAAAACGTTTGCCAGCATTGTCAGATTGTACCTGACAAACACTACCCGCGCATGCGTATAAGAGCCGCAATAGTTCACTCCCATCCTGCATCCCGTACTGAACACATCGATTATAGAGCGCGTTAACTTGCAATACTTTATAATTTAATCAGCTGATTGTATGTTTATAGGTTATAATCGTTATTGAAAGATAAAAATCTGGTGTGAAACACTCACATAACTTTCTCTTGCCAATGCAAATAAATAACAATAATCCGAACATTAGTAATAAAACATTAGAAATAAACAAAAAACTAACCTCAATAAACATAACATAATTTTAATCATGAGTGAAAGACGCAAAATGAAAATCAAACTCAGATTGGCTTAAAAATACGGAAAATCACTCTTTCACGCTAAACCAGGCTCTGTAGAGAAAAATGCTTTAAATAAAAGTTATAGATCTTTTAATTAACTATAAAATTGATTATATACACTTTTGTCGTAAAATGCATTCTAAGGCCGAAATCTTTAAAAAAATCGATTTTTCACACGTTTTCGTGAGAAAAAATTAGAAAATCGCTAATTACTGCTAAACTAAGCGTTATACAAAAAATTGTTTGAAATAAAAGTTGTAGAATTTTAAATTCTCTACAACTTTTATTTTATAAATTTTTGCGCTAAATTGCATATTAAAGCTGTAATCTTAAAAAAACTATGTTTTTACATAAAAACAGCCTCGCCCAGAATTTCAGCAAACATGACGCCTACCCTATCTTGTAGAGCATTAAAAATTGAGTAAACCAGGCGATTTAAAAAAAAATCGTAGGACCAGTTTTTGAGAAAATCGCAAAAAAGTGAAAAATTATACGAATAAACTACTACTTCCGGTTGACCGATTTTGATGAAAATGTTCGTGTCAGGTCCGGTAGTGGTATGTAACTTAAGTTTCAAGTTTGAAGTTCGTACGACGTTACGTTCTTGAGATATTTTGTATACACACACACACACACACACATATACACACACGCACGCACGCGCGCACACACACACACACACAGACCAATCGCTAAAAACATTTTTTTTGGATTCAGGGGGTCTGAAAACGTAAAGATCCGGTGAAAACTCGATTTTGAAAAATTGACATGAAAACAATACTTTCCTTCCTATATATTCATATAGGCAAGAGAAAGTAGAAAAAATCTGGTGTGAAACACTCACACAACTTTCTCTTCCCAATGCAAATAATTAACAATAAACCTAACATTAGTAATAAAATATTAGAAATAAACAAAAAACTAACCTCAAAAAACATTAGTGAAATACACAAAATTAAAATCTACCTCAGTTTGGCTTAAAAATACAGAAAATCGCTCCTACACGCTAAACTAGACACTGTACAAAAAAAAGCTTTAAATAAAAGTTGTAGATCTTTTAATTTCCTACAAATTTTATTATACACACTTTTGTCGTAAAATGCATTCTAAGGCCGAAATCTTAAAAAAATCGATTTTTCACACGTTTTCGTGAGAAAAAAACAGAAATTCGCTAATTACCGCTACACTAAGCGTTATACAAAAAAATGTTTGAAATAAAAGTTGTAGAATTTTAAATTCTCTACAACTTTTATTATATAACGTTTTTCGCTAAAATGCATATTAAAGCCGCAATCTTAAAAAGAAAATGTTTTTACGTGAAAACAGCCTCACCCAGAATTTCAGCAAACATGGCGCCTACCCTATCTTGTAGAGAATAAAAAATTGAGTAAATGAGGCGATTTTTAAAAAAATCGTAGGACCAGTTTTTGAGACAATCGAAAAAAAGTGAAAAATTATAGGAATAAACTACTACTTCCGGTTGACCGATTTTGATGAAAATGTTCGTGTCGGGTCCGGTAGTGGTATGTAACTTAAGTTTCAAGTTTGTACGATGCTCCGCTCTTGAGATATTCTGTTCACACACACACGCACGCACGCACGCACGCACGCACGCACGCACGCGCGCACACACACACACACACACACACACACACACACACACACACACACACACACACACACACACACACACACACAGACCAATCGCTAAAAACATGTTTTTTGGGTTCAGGGGGTCTGAAAACGTATAGATCCGGTGAAAACTCGATTTCGAAAAATTGACATGAAAACAATACTTTCCTTCCTATATATTCATATAGACAAGAGAAAGTAAAAATGGCTGACGAAATATGTAAAAACAGCTACGAGAGCAAGTATTGGTAATGTTACTGGCAAGTCATTGGCTAGCTATGAAGTGGGTACGGGGCAATGCATACGTTCACAGCTCATCAGCTTTGAAAAATAGTGTAGTGGTACCTAACTTAAGTTCCAAGTTTCATCTTTGTAGGTTATTCCGTTCCTGAGATATTTTGTTCACTCACAGACCAATCGCTAAAAACACAATTCTGGGTTCACAGGGCTTGAAAACGTGTATTTTCGGTGGAAATTGACATAAAAACAATAGTTTCCTTCCTATATATTCATATAGGCTGCCCTTAACAGACAGGTGGAGTGTTAATTTATTTACACTCAATCTGTCCGTTGCAGGGCTAAAATAAATAGTTCTGTTTCTTATCACATGGTCAGCCAATTAACCCTTTGAGGACTGCTGTCTTGTATATGCGACGGCACTTACATGCCGAGGCTAGAGCCAACTATCATGTAAACTCATGTTCAAACTTTCCAGAAGAAGTTCCGCATTCTATTGGCTTTAAAATGAGTCAGTACTCTATAATTATATTAAATCTGGACCAATTGAAATTGGAAAAAACCAATTGGAGAACATTTCTTCACCAAACTATGTAACTAAACAGAAAGGTGTTTTCTTTTTGTTCTAAATTTTTTCTAAAATGTACACAGACGAATGAAACAAGTGAATATCTGATGACTGTAGAATCTGACGAAGAAGAGTGGTAATGAGGATTATAACAAAGAACTTTGCAGGAATTGACTTTAACTATAGAACACAATACTGTCACTGTCAAAAAAGCCTTTGGCCGAAAGATGTACTAAAATAATTTTTGTTACATTATTGCAGATTTTAAATTACAAATTATTTTGTAACAAACACATAAAAATAAAAGTTACAAAAAAAACATGAAAAATTCAAGACAAACCATGAAATGTAGCTTCATCATCGTATGAAGTGTCATGAAAATACCTAATCTATGCAAGTTTTATTTCCTGTAAAAACTCAGTAGTTAAAGGGTTAAATGACTGAATCATTTAAGAACAGAAGAGGTAGAGGTATAAAAGACACTAATCAGAGTTATCTCCTCTGAAAGTAATGAATTTCATTATACAACCAGACCCTGTGGTGAATAAAGTAAAGGTGTAATTTGCAGAGTGGAAAATCTGTGCTTTTCAGAGGGCCTGGCATGCTGATAAGCATAATTTTTCATTGAGTGAGTTGTGACAATGGTAAACCACCTCGCTCCTCGTTTTACTTAGTAAAACCTCTACAGGTTCAAACCAGCCTACAGGCTGATGACCTAAACAACAACACATATTCATATAGGCAAGAAAAAGTAAATAACTACCTTTATTACGATTCGAAACAGAAACCTTTGTCTCTAAAAATCAGCTGTTAAACAGTTGAATCATGGCTACAACTTTACGACTAGACCAACTCAGAGGATTAAAATCTATACAATAAAATAAATTCGGTACAAGAAATGATCAGGCAAACCATCCAGCATATAGATAAATCTTCTACCTAATCTTTGTCACAATTCGACCAATAGGATGCATTGTGGAGGACATACAAGCCCAAATATAATTACGGAAAGTTATATTAAAATCACCAACATTATGAAATTGATTGATATACAGGGTGATTATAAATAAAATAAGACACTTTCAACAGCTTCATAAACATCAAACTGGTGTATTTGAATATAGTAAATGACATAGGTTTGTAGGGAATTTTTTAAAGTTTATGTTGGTACAACTGTTGCTAGCATTTTGTTGTTGGCTGCTGTTACCACGACCAGTCTAGCAAAATGGCCGCTACTCAAGTGGAGAAAACTTATTGTGTTCTTGAATTAGCCAAAACAAACTCGGTTACGGTTGTGCAACGACATTTCAGAACAAGATACGGTAAACCACCACCAACAAGACAATCAGTCTATGACTGGTATTAACATTTTGAAAACAGTAGATGTTTGTGTAAAAGGAAGAGTACTGGAAAAGACCTTCTGTTACAGAAGATATAATTGATAGTGTTCGTGATGTTTCTGTACCATGTCCAGGAAAATCAACTAGATCAGCAAGTTTCGAATTGCAAATTCCTCAACCGACTATGTGGAAAATTCTGCGGAAACATTTGAAAATGACGCCTTATAAATTGCAGTTAGTACAAAGTTTAAATACCAGTTATAAAGTTGTACGTAAAAATTTTTGTCTTGAGATGCAACATTATGTTGAAAATGATGATGCATTCCTTAATTGCCTAATTTTCAGTGATGAATGTAATTTTCACATTAGTGGAAAAGTTAATAGACATAATGTTAGAATATAAGGCACAGAAAACCCAAAAATAACTTTACAGCATACAAGCGATTCCCCTAAAGTAAACGTCTTTTGCGCATTATCTCGTGAAAAGGTTTACGGGCCGTTCTTTTTTCACGAAGTGTCAGTAACCGAAGTAATTTATCTAGACACGTTAAACGAATGGTTAATGCCTCAACTCCAGGAAGATAGTGATAACTTCATTTTTGTAGAAGATGGAGCTCCGCCTCACTGGCACTTACAGGTCAGAAATTATCTTGATCTCCATCGTCTTCCTAGACGATGGATCGGCCGTGCAGGTGAGGAAAACATTGCGTTTACGCCGTGGCCACCTCGTAGTCCAGACTTAACGCCCTGCGACTTTTTCTTATGGGGTTCTGTAAAAGACAAAGTTTTTGTACCACCGCTTCCTGTAGATATTAATGATCAAAAACAACGTATCGCAAATGCTTTTGCTACAATTGACCGTCATATGCTTAATCGTGTGTGGGAAGAATTCGACTACCCTGTTGTTATCTGTCGTGTTACAAATGGTGCACACATTGAACATCTGTAAATATTTTCAATAAAAAGTTAATAAATTCTTCTATATAATCATGTAAGTAATTACCTTAACTTTTCAAAAATAAATTTTCTATAAGCTATTGAAAAGGTCTATTTCATTTCATTTTATTTCACCCTGTATAACATTAAATTCAAAGAAGAAAAATGTCACTTACATAATTATCATGTTTCAACATGAAGTAAAAAGCTCTGTAGAACTTATCGATCGCATTTACGTCTTCCATAAGCTCATACTCTAACAGACCTGAAATTCATTCAACATTTTAATGAAACATTTCAGTGTCCACTGTATCATCAACATCATCATTATTATAATGTAGAAACCTCATTTTTGCAGCCTGTATTTCAAATACTATCCCTTGCCGATGGAACCCATGTAGATCCATGTATTAAAGTTATGTCCATGAGAGGCAGGCGGAGTGTTAAATTATTTGAACTCGATATGCTAGTTTGACGGCTACAAAAAATAGTTCTCTCTCTTATCATATGGTCACCCAATTATATGACTGAAGCATTTAACAACACAACAAATACAGGTGTACTGTGACACTAGTCACAGTTATCCCTCTCACAGTACAAAATTTCATCATTACACAGCCCGACCCTGTGGTGAATGAAGTGAAGGTGTCATTCTGCAAATGACACCCTTCTACCCTGCACTGTACTTTACTGTACTTTCCACCCTGCAGGTGGAAAGTACAGTAGTACCTCGATTATCCGGGTTGTTGAAAAAAATAAATTCAAAAAAATTTACCGGGCAAAACAAGTAAAAATGGCTAAAGAAGTTCACTTTTACAGAAATTTATTCAATTTCAAATTTGAAATTAAAAATACTGCCCATAACAGACAGGTAGAGTGTCAAATTATTTACACTCAATCTGTTCGTTGCAAAGCTAAAATAAATAGTTGTGTTTCTTATCACATGGTCAGCCAATTAAATGAGTGAATAATTTAGGAAGAGAAGAGGTAGAGGTGTACTGTGACATTAATCAGAGTTATCTCCTCTGAGAGTAATGAATTTCATTATACAGTTGAACCCTGTGGCGAATGAAGTGAAGGTGTCATTTGCAGAGTGAAAAATATGTGCTTTTCAGAGGGCCCAGTTTGCTGATAAGCGTACTTTTCCACTCAGTGAGTTGTGGCAAAGGTAAAGCACCATTCTTTGTTGTACTTAGTAAAACCTCTACAGGTTCAAACCAGCCTTTTAGCTGATGACCTAAACAACAATTATAAATAACAGGCAACACACTCAGCCTTTTAGATCTAATGGGTAATATTTTGCCAAACGAAAAAAATTTTAAAATTGAAGAGCGCTAAATTAAACTATTTGTTTACAATAAAATAGGCCTTCAGAACAGCTGGTATAAAGTCGCTATTATTTGTTAAACAACACTGGTTGGGCCAGCGACTTTGTACGGTAACCAACTGGCAGCCATTCTGAACAAACTCCACTGGAGGTCCCTGTTCAAAAATTCACCCTGAATCACGTCAAAAAAATTTGGTGTGAAACACTCACACAACTTTCTCTTGCCAATGCAAATAATTATCAATGAACCTAACATTAGAAATAAACAAAAAACTAACCTCAAAAAACATAACCTTATTTTAATCATGAGTGAAAGACGCAAAATAAAATCAACCTCAGTTTGGCTGAAAAATACAAAAATCACTCTTTCACGCTAAACTAGGCTCTGTAGAGAAAAATGCTCTAAATAAAAGTTGTAGATCTTTTAATTTCCTATAAAATTGATTATACACTTTTGTCGTAAAATGCATACTAAGGCTGAAATCTTAAAAAATCGATTTTTCACCCGTTTTTGTGAGAAAAAACAGAAAATCGCTAATTACCGCTAAACTAAGCGTTATACAAAAAAAATGTCTGAAATAAAAGTTGTAGAATTTTAAATTCTCTACAACTTATATACATTTTTGGAGTAAAATGCATATTAAAGCCACAATGTTAAAAAAAAAATTTTGTGAAAGAAGCCTCACCAAGAATTCCAGCAAACATGGCGCCTACCCTATCTTGTAGAGCATAAAAAATTAAGTAAATGAGGCGATTTAAAAAAAAATCGTACGACCAGTTTTTGAGAAAATCGCAAAAAAGTGAAAATGACACGAATAAAATACTACTTCCGGTTGACCAATTTTGATGAAAATGTTCGTGTCGGGTCCGGTAGTGGTATGTAACTTAAGTTTCAAGTTCGTACGATGTTCCGTTCTTGAGATATTTTGTACACACACACACACACACATACCGGTTGAAAGCACCAAGTGAGGAGACCGGTAGAAATTGCCAAAACGAGGTCTACCTTAATTTATAATATTTTTTCATTTTTTTGCTCAGTTCTCACTTGGTTAGATGTGGTGCACTATTAACACACCATTTTTTTAACATTTTTGTAAATTTTTTGACACACAGTGAGTGCATAAAACAAGGAGGAGGCGTGGCTAAATTTCGCGCCACGCGTGTGAAGGCAATCGGAACTGAAAAGCCAAACCGAGGAGAAATTTAAATGACAGGATAGCAGAGTAGTTATTAGTCATCTCAATGTTGCCAAACGTAATTCTTTGTTTTTTTACTGTACTCTTTCTTATAATTTCCACATTATAGATCAGTTCCACACTACACGTAGAGACAAACTGCAAGCCGTATCCCGAATAATGGAATCATTTTTACTCTCCATCATCTTCGCTAACCACACGTCTTCATGTCCCCTTTAATGTCAAGATTTTGGGGTAAAGCCCCACAAACCAATTTTAGAAGAAAAGAAATGTACACATTCCTTGAGCGATGTTTAAACTAGATAATTCGTGTAGTCTTTATTATACTTGTTCAAGATACTCTTACAAAAGCCTACAACTCGCTGAATGGTAACATCCTATTAGTGATTTCAAAGTCTGTACATCTAGATAATAATATATAATAATAATAATATTATAATATTAGTAATTTAATATTATAATAATAATATTAGTATCATTATTTTTTTTGAAAATGAAAGGCAGATTTTCATATAGTAGACCTATAATCCTAATCGGATAGTTACGAATTTACACATATAAATGGGAATAAGTCCAGAGCGGCTAATTAACTTCTAGCTATAACCTTACAGATATTATCATGAAAATTAATGGATAACTATTTTTCAATTAAGCAGAAATATCTTTTAACATAAATACTCGTATCTATCCACAATATCGTATCTATAGTATCTATCTAAAATAACGGAAAGTTTTAAACAAGTAAAATGCGCTATGAAACTGACCACTCCATTTATAGATTATCTGAACTGATTTCTATATTAAGCGACTGCCGCAGAAGAGGTTACGTATATTTATCGGCTTCGTACAGCCTTATCGGCTTAATAGATTTTAATATTGCCATTCAGGCAATACACGAAGATGCACAAATTGCATCTCATAACTTGCAGCAACACTTAGACAGCGTACAAAATTGGCAAAAAAAGTGGCGTATAAAAACAAATGAACACAAGAGTCTGCACGTCACATTTACACTAAAACGGGAAACATGTTCACCAGTGGTTTTTAACAACGTACAAATTCCACAATCCGATACGGCAAAATATCTTGGCCTCCACCTGGACAGGCGTCTAACATGGAGGACTCGCATATGGAACAAACGAAAACAGTTAAATCTTAAATACCAACAGCTGTATTGGATGCTTAATGGAAAATCCAAATTATCGGTACAAAACAAATTGTTAATTTATAAAACTGTACTTAAACCTGTGTGGACATATGGGATACAACTCTGGGGCACAGCAAGTCACAGTAACATTGAAATAATTCAACGGTTTCAGTCAAAAATACTTCGAAACATCATGGACTCACCTTGGTACATATCCAACACTATATTGCACAGAGACACGAACACTCCCACGGTACACGAAACTATACAGAAATTTTGCACCAGTTACCAAACAAGACTTGAAAATCATCAGAATCCAGAAGCCATCAATCTCCTAGACAACAGTGGAACACACAGAAGACTATGCAGACTACACCCTACAGATTTATTTTAATATGTGATTGTGTAATTTATTTTACATTCCTGGCAAGATCAATTCAACAAAATGGGAAATTTTATAGAGTAATAGAGTAGGGGTATTACTTTCTCAAGATTTATTCTTACAACACATCTACTCATTGTTCTATGAGAGCAGATCGTAGATTTACAGTTATTCAAAAAAAAAAAATAGATTTTAATAAATGAGTTGACATTTAATTTGTCAATATTGTGAGAATGTGTTAACTTTAAGCGCAGACACTGACTTTCACGTTTTAAGGTATTTTCGTATAGGAGAAACGAAATAATTTTTTTTTTGTGCTGCAATTGGTTTTCTGGGATTATCGCCAATACAAATGGAATTTTCAAAAATTCTTTGGTAGCTGTTACTTAACTCTAAGGGAGGACATACCTATTACATTTTTAGTTACTGCGAGTTGTATGGTTTCGGAGATTTCGTGATCAGTGCGTAGGTGTTAAAAATGTAGATTCATCCACTTCTCCGATTTACGAGGGCCATCCGGAAAGTAGTACCCGTTTCCGCCGCATGAGGCGCTGACGAGGCGAGCAGCCGCCGGTCAAGGTCAGATCGCTTCAGTGGCTTGTCTGCCTTCTCTGTTGCAAGTTCCGCGACGCTAGCATTGCCTGTCTTGTTTCTGTGACCGTTCATAATGTTTAAAAAAATTGAGAACGCCGCCAGTTGTGAAGTGAGGGCTGTAATAAAATTTCTCAATGCAAGAAACGTTCGACCTTGTGATATTCATCGCCAATTAAAGGAAGTGTATGGAGACGATGTGATGGATGAGTCATCTGTTCGGCGCTGGTGTCGTAATTTTAACTTGGGGAGGGGGAACACACACGACGATGAGCGTTCAGGGAGACCATCTGTCATTACAGATCAACTGCTGAGGTCAGTAGACGAATTCATGAGGCACGATCGGCGCGTTACAATTGATGACATCTGTGAACATTTCCCTAATGTTTCTCGCACAATTCTTCATGAAATTGTCAAAGACCATCTGCATTATTCAAAAATTTGCGCAAGGTGGGTCCCTCGCATGCTTACAGATGAGCACAAAACCAAGCGTATGGCTGCTGCATTAACATTTTTGGAACGTTATTCTGATGAAGCAGACGCGTTCTTGAATCGCATAGTTACTGGTGATGAAACGTGGGTTTGTTATGCTTCACCTGAGAGTAAACGACAGTCAATGGAGTGGCATCATCCTCATTCACCAAAGAAACCAAAAAAATTCAAGACTGTTCTGTCCACCAGGAAACTTATGGCAACCATTTTCTGGGATCGACGTGGTATACTGCTTATTGATTTTATGGCCCGTGGAGACACTATTAACGCTAATGCGTATTGTGAAACATTAAAGAAATTACGGCGGGCAATACAAAATCGACGGAGAGGTCTATTGTCTGATGGCGTCATTCTCCTCCATGACAATGCCAGGCCTCATGCAGCGGGGATAACACAACAACTTCTGCAGCAATTCAATTGGGAAATTTTCGACCATCCACCGTATAGCCCGGACTTGGCCCCTTCAGATTTTCATCTCTTTACAAAACTTAAAGAGTTTTTGGCGGGAAAAAGATTTGACAGCGATGAAGAACTTTAAGAAGGTGTGACTACGTATTTCGATCGGCTGGCGGCGGAGGAATATGATGCTGGAATACAAAAACTCGTCACACGTTGACAAATGCTTAAATTTGCTTGGAGATTATGTGGAGAAGTAGTTTAAGGTATGCTCTTTTCAATAAAAATGTTTACATTTGTTAATATTTACTTCTGTGTCTTTATTTCACAAACGGGTACTACTTTCCGGATGGCCCTCGTAATTATATTTTATTTTTAAAAATCCTTACCTACTCAAAAATATAACACCTAAGAGGCACATACGTTCCGAATTTCGCGTACATAGGTGTTGTGGTTTGAGAGGAGTAGTTTATTTCCAAACTTTACGGAAATTTCGTTTGCGGAGTTTTCTCCGATCAACATTGAATTTTCAAAAATCCTTTCTTACTGAGGTCCTAAATCCTAAGCGGTTGCATACCTGCCAAATTTTAAGTTTGTAGGCATTGTGATTCTCGAGATTTAGTGATGAACCGTTGTTATTACATAGATTTTTCCCAGTTTGGTAGATTGATTTTAAAAACGCTACACGGCCTGCCGCTGTAGCCGAGTTGTTAGCGTCTCGGCTTTTCACCCGGCGGTCGCGGGTTCCAATCCCGCTTAGGCATGGCATCTTTTCATAAGCTAAAAAATTTCATCCATCTTATCATCTTCTGCGATTAGCCGAAAGGACACAAAAATCCGAAGTAAAACTACAAAAAAACCCTACACGACACTAACACCTGCGGCCCATAGTTGCCGCATTTCGTGCAGTTCTACGAAGATGTTATTGTTTGGGAGGGATAGTTTTACAAATTTTGACGATTTTACCGGGATTTTGGCCGTTATAAAGTGAATTTTCTAAAATCCTTCGTGAGCACTCAAATTTGAATATCGTAGACCTATGAATTGTAGTTCTAGAGATTCACTGATTGGTGATGTCTTTTATACATCGTAGATTGCAGTAACTTAACCTTTACATGATTACCTTGCCATGATAACCTTTAAGGTAAGCAATTTTGAAAAAAAAAATCTTTCTTTACCTAACGCAGGCAAACATGAGGGCAGGGAAACATCTTTTCTGCCTTCAAAACGTCTGAAATTTCATAGCAACATCGGTAAAACTCCTACTTTTCTCATCTCACGAGCAACCTCTGTTTCCGGAACATTTTTGCATTTTTTTAGCTGTCATTTTGTGAAACTTTTTTCAATTTTCTTGTTTATAATGACCTTGAAACACAGTATATTAAGTATGAAGAAAATCAGTGTTGTTGAGAATTATTAACAATTAAGTATTAAATAGAAATTAGAAGGAACTTTTGTATTTTTATTTTATTCCCCAGTCTTGATACAATAATGTGCGCGTATGTTTTTCACACGAATTACCATATACTCTAGGTTTCTTATAAATTAATGTTGTGTACGTTTTTTTTTCTTATTTCCTGATGTATGTTTTTCTAATTTTTAACAAAAAAATTTATAAACTTAAAAAGTAATCATCAGATGTATAAGGGTAATCAGAAAAAGATATTTACTTGTTAACATTTTACAAACATTTCCGGGAGAACCCCAGACCTACCATTTCGAGTTTGGGTGGGTATGCAGGACTCCAAACTTCGGAGCCTCTCCAAAAATCAGTCCTGGATCCACCCCTGAACAAGTGTATCAGTAGTGACAAACCAAGTGCAAAAAATAAAAAAATTTATACAAATTGTGATAATTTAAAATAGTATTTATTATAGGGTTATTAATTAATTATTACTATTACGTTAATAATAAATAAATAATTTTCCGAAAAAGATTTAAGATTTGTTTTTTTAACAAAAGATTGATTTAATTAAGTGCTACATTTTCCGATAATACAAAATAAATAAAAGAAACCATTTTAATGAAAATTAATAATATATTTAATTAATAATAAAATTAATAATGAAAAAAGAAATATGAATGGTACAAAAACTCGGCACTAAACTATATTTTTCTTTTTACGTTAAGTCGTATTTTCATTTTCCTTTGCCACTGGCATAATATCCAGAGTAAATCACCAACAGTGAGCTACTGCGCTTTCATATATGGTTAGTTTAGATTATCTGAATCCAAGGAACAATTTGTGAGTACATGAGAAGGAAAATACAACGGTTAAAATGCCCTATGAAATGTAGTTTTTGTGGAACTTTTGTGGACAGAAAGTAATTTTTAAAATGTTTTATAACCAGACCACCTTGATACTCAATAGAGACAGGGGTATGAAAAAAATTAACAAGTTGCGAATTATGATACGGACCCTGATTTTTTTTTAGTTTTTTCATTTTTTTCTTTTACTGCGACGGAAATAAAGTGTGAGGAACTCACACATTTTTCATATTTTTAAGTTAAATTGTCATGTGAAAGGAAGATGCGACGAACAGAAAAACAACTTCTATCTCAGGTAAGTCTTCACATTTTTCAAATAATTTATTTTAAGTTGATAAATTTAATTATTTAAATCAGTAAACTGAACTACATCTTTGAAATGATGTGCCGTAGGTAGTTATTATCAATTTTTTTTATTAACAATTTTAAAACGCTATATTTATTTTATAAGAACGATTAACGATACTTAAATACTTATAGATGAAATAAGTCTATGTTAGAGGAATAATCGGTTTTTTGTATCTGAAGATGCTAGTAATGGTTGAAGGAATATAAAATGACGGTTTTATAGTAAACCGTAATTTTAATTATAAAGTAAATATTGTATTTAAAAACATCCACAATCTTAGGTACTTGACGATGTGCTGTTGTCATTCTAGATGGAGTCATCGAGGTCTGCTATAAACGAAAGACAGGAAGAACTGTACAAGTTGTTAAGTAATTCAAAAGGAAACGCAGGGGATTTTAAGGAGATGCTTATTCTTACTCTCGCTCATGTTGTGACATTTAACAGAAAACGAGTTGGTGATGTGGAAAAGATCAAATTAAATACTTATTTAGAAAGACCTCATCATCAGCAACAAGGTGAAATTGAAGCATCGTTGTCAAAATGTGAAAAATTATTCACCAAAAGAATGACGCTACTGACAATAAGAGGGAAACATGATAGAGGAGTACCTTTGTTGTTGACCCCTACCATGGTTAGAAACATTGATTGCTTAATCATTAACAGAAAAAAATTCTGCGTTCCTGGCACTAATAAATACTTGTTTCCTAAACAGAACGGAGACTCGCATATTCGTGGTTTGGTTGTGACGCATTAAGAGAAGCGGCACAAAAATGTGGCGCTACAAATTCTAATTATTTAACTTCTACCAATTTAAGAAAACACATTGCCACAGTATCACAGATTTTAAATTTAACAAATAATGAGCTTGAACACTTGGCAAACCATCTCGGTCATAGTATTAACGTTCGTCGCGACTATTATCGTTTACGGGATACAACAATTCAACTGGCTAAAGTCAGCAAATTATTAATTCAGTTTGAAAGAGGCGAACTTGAACATGGAAAGTCACTTGATGAAGTCAATTTAGACATAGACGATATTGTACTGCAGCTGGAAGATCACAGTGATGATGAAGAAAAGGACACTGCTGAAGAAGAAAATGGTGGTGATAAAGATGACTTACAGGTTAAAATAACTTCAACAAAAAGAAAAACAAGAAGTAAAATTAGGAGAAATGTTACACGTAATACTCGTATGCAAGATACCACTGATTCAGACGAGGCCGAAGTAGAAAACAAACGGGACCAATGGAAAAAGAAAACTAAATGCAAAAAAGCTAAGAAACCAGTGGAAAGAGAAATCTGGGATAAAAACCAAACTAAAGCTGTTGAAAACTTTTTCAAAAAAGAATAGTGCGAAATATTGTTCCTTCAAAAGATAAATGCATTCAGTGCCTGGAAAACAGTGAATGCCTCTCATCTAAATCATGGAAGTTAATTAAGTGGAAAGTATATAACAAAATACAAAAAAATAAAAGAACAGGCCAGGTTAATATTTAAGTTTTTTCTTATTTCGATTAATTAAACAAAACAGCTAAGTGTACTGACAGAATTACGATTATCAATTTTTTATGTAGGTAAAAAGAACATTATGTAATTGAAACATTATTATTTCTTGCGTACTTTTTGAGTTTTGGAGTTTTACCAATAATTTTTTTCTGAAATTTTATATTCAAAACTATCTTTGTGAATTTGTAAATTTTAATTCCTAAAGACCTTTCATTTTGCTCCTAATATTTTAATATTGTACTTTTGTCACGTGTTAAGCAATATTTCGTCAAGGTAAATTCTTATTTTTATAAGTTAAAATATGCAATCAATTAAATTAATTTTACTTGTATTATTTTTAAGTAATAAAATAAACTGTTGTTAAGACGTTACATTAATTTTATTTTTAAATGTTGCATTCCACTTATTCCTTCATTGATATTCTATTATTATTATATTGTCAATAAATTTACAAATGTAATTCTCTGTAAAACTTTCATTATTTTGATAACATTTTTTAGGTACTTAATTTTTATCACTGTTACGGGGTTAATTTTTGTAAGCCCTAATTTTTCTATTTGTTTAGATGTATTAATTTTTAGGATTACTATAATTTTCTTTCGTGAAGAATTTAGTTTCAATTTTTACCATAATTATCATGCAATTTAAAAAAACACCGTATGCCTCTACTTCTTTTATAATTTCACTTTCATTTAATAAATAAATTCTGTATTACTTAAGAGATCGTATAAATGGTCAAGTCAGAATAACGGAATTTAACATATTATAAGATCTAAAGGGGTTTCTGATAGTATGCGCAGGGGGAAAATAGACAAGTTTGGTTCCGAATACGAAGATTCATTGCCCCGAGTTGATGATTACAGTGGACTTTAAATTAAGAAAAAAAATGACTGGAAGCGAAGTTACGATTAAAATGTAAGGTGACCTTCATAACGTATAGACTACATTGGCAACAATGTAAAAAAGGAGAGGAAGTCGAACGTAAACATTTTTAAGTGGTATTCGTCGAGAGAAGCTAAACCGAGGAGATATTTAAAGGGACCTCACTTTGGGTTGTTTTTACGCGTGTGTAATATAAGTGTGTTCAAATGAAATTCAGCGCAGCCCTGGTGGATTTTACTGTGAACCAAAAAAAAAGTAGAAAAATACAAAACGAGGAGAATTAAAATAAATGCAAAATCTTTACGAATCATGACGACTTACGTCTAACTAACATAAAAAAACAGGGTGTACAAAACGAGGTCTCCTCGTTTTGTTTTGCCTCCTCGTATGGTACTGTGTTAACTCGTAAATCTCCTTGTTTGGGTGCTCCCACAAACAAACAAACACAAATACACACACACACAAACACACACACACACACACACACACACACACACACACACACACACACACACTCACACACACAGACTCAGACCAATCTCTAAAAACATGTTTTTTGGGTTCAGGGAGTCTGAAAGAGTGTAGATCTGGTGAAAACTCGATCTCAAAAAATCGACATGAAAACATTACTTTCCTTCCTATATATTCATATAGGCAAGAGAAAGTAAAAATATAGCGAAAAAGAGCGATCAAATTAGATGGCTGTTGATAAAGTATAGTTCCCGATAACAAATAAAGGCTACAAAAAAATCAGGTATAAAACACTCACACAGCTTTCACTTGGCAATGCAAATAATGAACAATATAACCTAGCATTGGTAATGAAACATTAGAAATAAACAAAAAAACTAACCTCAAAAAACATAACCTAATTTTAATTATGAGTGAATGATGCAAAATGAAAACCAAACTTAGATTGACTTATCAATACGGAAAATTACTCTTTCCCACTAAAGTAGACTCTGTAGAGAAAAATGCTGAAAATAAAGTTGTAGGTTTTTTTAATTTCCTATAAATTTGATTATTTTATTAAAGTTTTTAATATAAGAATCGACTATTCCTTATCTACCATGGTAGGAGCAGGAAGTTTTAAATTTTGACTTGTAATAAATGTTAATTTATTGAAGATGTGTACAAGATACACGAAAGCGCTATAAACATTGGTAAGTGTTTTATGTTACCGTATTCTGGTGGTTAGAAAATATATATTTCAATTTCAAATTTGATTATATATAATTTTATCGTAAAATGCATACTGGGGTCGAAATCTTAAAAAAATCCATCTTTTTACAGATTTTCATGTGAAAAAAAGAACAAAATTATTAATTACCGCTAAACTAAGCATTATACAAAGAAATCTTTAAAAAAAGTTATAGGAATAAAAAATGTAGGTTTTTAAATCGTCTACAACTTTAATTATAAACACTTTTGTCGTAAAATGCATATTAAGGCCGCAATCTTGAAAACCTACTTTTTTCTACGAGAGCACAGCCTCCCCTAATTTTAGTTGAAATACTTACACAACTAAAAATTATTTAAACATTCAATAAAACTTTTTAAACTTTATTAAAACCTAATAGTTAATTAACAATATAATTTATTTTTGTTATCACTCTCTCGACTGGTTTGATGCAGTTCTTTAAGCTGTTCAATCTTGCGCAAGTCGTTTCATACCTACATACCTGTAACACCCAACATCTTTTGTAATTTGCGTTATATATTCTAATCTTTGCCTCCCCTACAATTTACTCTCAATATTACCCTCCATTATTGATAGATGTCTTAAGATATGCCCCACTAGCCTATCCCTTCTTCTGGTAACATCTTTCCATATACTGTACTTTTTCATCCACTCGCCTAAGAACCTCTGAATTACTTATTTTGTCCACCCACCTATCTTTAACATTTCCCCATGACACCACATTTCAAAAGCTTCTATCCTCTTCTTTTCTACAGCCCCTATCACCCACGTTTCACTCCCGTATAACGCTACACTCCAAACATAATGTTTTAAGAAATTTTTTCTAAACTGTAAATCAATGTTTGTAGTCAGTAAGCTGTTTTTTATTTCAAAGGCTTTTCTAGCTTGAGCAATTCTGCTTTTGATATAACTTTTGCTTCTACCAACCTTTGTTATTTCACTCCCTAGATAGAATTCCCCAACTTCCTATATGTTTTCGTTGCCTACTTTTACATTTCCCATCTCTTCTAAACCACTCTTACTGCTGCACAACACTTCAGTTTTGTTCTTATTCATTTTCATGAAGTAATCCTTTCTCATGATGTCATCAACAATATAACATACAATATAATTATGGGTATCATACCACTGGTACAATATGGTATTACCATAATGCGTCAGTTCTATTCGTATGGGTGGTATGAAAATAAAACTGTTTTCCACTACTGCTCTAGTGATTTCCATTAGACTGATTTAAATGAAAAAGTAAATATTACTAGACTAATGAGTGGCAAATACTTACTAAGCAGCCATTTTAAGATTGATACAGTAACAGTTGATTGGAGTTCAAAGCAATAGCTGAGTACATACTGCACTACTTTAGACACAATGCATTCAGGTACTGTGTGGACAGGAATCATACACTGAATCACATGACTCATCGACTTGCTCTCTGGAAAAAGTAAACAAAATAATCTCACAATATTAGACAACTTTATTTCAGAAATTTCAATAACTTTACTGGATCGTTAACACAACAATCATAACATTTACTAAATATTTACAACAATATTGGCGAAAGCGAATACGGTTCTTACTCAGGAACTCGGCCATGGAACCATAACATCTCAGGCATTCATCGGGGTAAATCAAAGTGGCCCAGGATTGCCGACGAAATGTCTGGGAAGTTATTTATCTTGTTTTTACAATCATTCGAGTTCCCTGGATTCCTATAGCAGGGAGATAGGGTTTGGAAAGTGAGGAGCACTGCAGTTGCAACAGTGTGCGGGCCTTCTCCTTAGACCTTGAAAATCTGGGTGAGGGATACACGGAATGTACCCATATCCGCAGTAGGTCTCCTAAGATAAGAGCCTCTAGTCGATAGAATAACCTAGGTAAGAAAAATCGATAAACTGGAAACGCAACTTCAGAACAAGGATTACCTCTGAGGATCAGGGTGTGTCGGGCTTGGTCGGGAAGCAGGTCAGTGCTAACATGCCAAATTATTGAATAACGGGTGTTTCAAAAAGGACGCACTTTGAAGTTTAAAGTTTAATATTTTTTTGCATAGGGAATAGTTTTCCCCCGAAATAACAGTTGGTACTACCGTACTCATTGTTGACCCATTATGTATTACTGTCATGTACTAGTGCTATCCCAGTATTAATTTGTGTCTGTAGTGTCTGTTTAAGTTCAAACATGGTTTTTTCAAAGGATGAACGTGTTTTTATTATTGAAAGTTATTGCGCATATAAATCTTACGAACGAGTGAAAGACGAGTTCCAGTTAAAATTTCCCAATTCTGAAGTACCTAATAACACCACAATATCACGTCTGATTAATAAATTTCGTGAGACTGGCAGTGTACAGGATCGGAAAAGCACAGGTTGACCATCAGTGTTAACAGAACAAGTTTTGGACGATGTGAAACAACGTTTGACTACCTCACCCAGCAAATCACTTAGAAAGTTATCTTCACTGGCTGGATTATCACTATCTTCCGCTTTAAGGGCTACAAAAATATTAAATCTGCATCCTTACCGCATCGGTGTCGTTCATGAACTGAAAGAAGTTGACCATGGGAAACATATACAGTATTGTCATTGGATACGTTCCCTTGTTAATGGCAATGGTGTTGAAATATTGGATCGTGTTTATTTCAGTGACGAAGCATGGTTCCACTTGGATGGTTACATCAACAGCCAAAACTGCCAAATATGGAGCGCTCATAATCCTCATACATTTCATGAACATCCACTACACGCATGTAAAATTGGTGTTTAGTGTGCGATCTCCCAGCGTCGTATTGTTGGACTTTTATTTTTTGACACATCTGTAGATGGTGTGGTGTACCGCAACTTAATAGAACAATTTATAGCGTTGTTAGAATTACACGATCGAGATTGTTGGTTTCAGCAGGATAACACAACGTGCCATACTTCTACTGAAAGGCTGAATATGTTACGAGAATTTTTTGGCCATCGTGTGATATCAAAAGGATTGTGGCCACCAAGATCCCCAGATCTTACTCCTGCGGATTTTTTTCTTAGGGGAAATTTAAAGAGTAAGGTTTTTAAAAACAATCCTCATACAATTGAAGAATTGAAGGCTAATATTGAAAGTGAGATTACAAACATTAATGAGCAAACACAATGAAAAGTGGCTGCAAATGTTATGAAATGTGTCCGAACTTGCATTACAAGCGGAGGAAGTCATTTTGAACATTTATTCTGAAGTTTTAAAGGTAATCTGAATTTTATAAAGGTAATAATTTCATTTTGTATAATTTGTAATTACTTAATGTAATAAATTAGCGTTCTCAAACTTTGAAGTGCGTCCTTTTTGAAACACCCGTTATTAATATTAAATATAAAAATCTGGTGTGAAACACTCACACAACTTTCTCTCGCCAATGCAAATAATGACCAATATAACATAACATTAGTAATAAAACATTAAAAATAAATAAAAAAACTAACCTCAAAAAACATAACATTATTTTAATCATGAGTGAAAGACACAAAATTAAAATCGACCTCAGTTTGGCTTAAAAATACGAAAAATCAGTTTCCCGCTAAACTAGGCTCTGTAAATAAAAATGCTTTAAAAAAAGTAGTAGATCTTTTAATTTCCTATAAATTTGATTATAAGCTTTTGTTGTAAAATGCCTAAGGCTGAAATTTTTACAATATTGATTTTGAACATTTTCGAGAAAAAAAACAGAAAATCGCTAATTACCGCTAAACTAATTGTTATACAAAAAATATTTACAATAAAAGTTATAGGATTTTAAATTCTCTAAATTTTTTATGATATAAATTTTTGCGCTACAATGCATAATGAAGCCGTAATCTTAAGAAAACAATGTTTTTAAGTGAAAACGACCACACCAAGAATTTCAGCACACATGGCCCCTACCCTATCTTGTAGAGCATAAAAAAAATTAGTAAACCAGGCGATTTTAAAAAAATTGTAGGACCAGTTTTTGAGAAAATCACAAATAAGTGAAAAGTTATACGAATAAACTACTACTTCCGGTTGATTAATTTGGATGAAAATGTTTGTGTCGGGTCTGGTAGTGGTATGTTGCTTAAGTTTCAAATTTCAAGTTCTTACGATGTTCCGTTCTTGAGATATTTTGTTCACACACACACACACACACACACACACACACAGACCAATCGCTAACAACATGTTTTTTGGGTTCAGGGGGTCTGAAAACGTGTAGATCTGGTGAAAACTTGATTTCTTAATATCGACATGAAAACAATACTTTCCCTCCTATATATTCATATAGGCAAGAGAACGTAAAAAAACCTGTCTCTACCTTTTTACAATTGCTGAAAAAGATGATGATACTCGCGTACAATTTTTTATTTTTATTAATGTCACTAATGGATTGTCTTAAAAAAAAGATAATTATGTAACATTTTCCATTAGAAATAATTCTGCCCATAACAGACAGGTGGAGTGTCAAATTATTTACACTCAATCTGTTCGTTGCAGGGCTAAAATAAATAGTTCTGTTTCTTATCACATGGTCAGCCAATTAAATGACTGAATCATTTAAGAACAAAAGAGGTAGAGGTGTAAAAGACACTAATCACAGTTATCTCCTCTGAAAGTAATGAATTTCATTATACAGTTGGACCCAGTGGTGAATGAAGTGAAGGTGTCGTTTGCAGAGTGGAAAATATGTGCTTTTCAGAGGGCCTGATAAGTGTACTTTTCTATTCAGTGAGCTGTGGCAATGGTAAACCACCTCACTCCCCGTTTTACTTAGTAAAACCTCTACAGGTTCAAACCAGCCTTTCGGCTGATCACCTAAACACAAGAAATAATTCATCATGAATGGTGTTACTGGAACTCATCTTGAAATACTGACAACTGAATGAAGGTTTAAACGCGTATTCATGCTCCCACTGCGAGCACTTCCCAGCGTGAATCAGTACCTGCGACCAGCGCCATCCACCAACCTGAAAACAGCGTTTACTGAGTGCTTACTACTCATGAGATGGCACAGTAAAATAGGTGAGCTAGCACACCCCGGTCCGCACACTTTAGTGAACGGTACAGAGCGTGCCGTACAATTGAACGATGAGACGGGATGAACTGTGGCAGTGAGCTAGTAGATTCTAATACGTACAGCACTCAGCTGAGCTATGTGAATAAACAGACAGTGAGTCGAGCCACGGGTGACTTTCGCTCACTCCTTTGCACACAGCATGTTGTGTTTCCACTTGCATCAACCTGAACGTTCATTCATCCCTTTCCACAAACAAATTTTTGTCATGTGTCTATCTTTGTTTTGTACGCACGTGGTAAAATTGTTACAGTACAGTACAATGGTATTTTACAACCACTTGTCTCAGGATTGTTGTAGTATAGTATGAAAGAACATTTAACTCTGCCCATAACAGACAGGTGGAGTGTCAAATTATTTACACTCAATCTGTATGTTGCAGGGCTGAAATAAATAGTTATATTTCTTATCACATGGTCAGCCAATTAAATGACTGAATCATTTAAGAACAGAAGAGGTAGAGGTGTAAAAGACACTAATCAGAGTTATCTCCTCTGAAAGTAATGCATTTCATTATACAGCCAAACCCTGTGGTGAAAAAAGTGAAAGTATCATTTACAGAGTGGAAAATATGTGCTTTTCAGTGGGCTCGGCATGCTGATAAGCATACTTTTCCATTCAGTAAGGAAGGCAATTGTAAACCACCTCACTCCTCGTTTTACTTAGTACCCTCTCCGCACCCTCACAGAGGCAGAGTTTAATACAATATGTATAATTTCCATGCAGCGTTTAGGTAGCCATTGCTATGATACAACTTGAGAAAAGTGGTTTAGTCATGGAGGGGATGTACAAGTCAGCTCTGTGCGGAGAACGTGCTGCGTGGGGAGAAACGCTCGGTGTGCTGGTCGTTCAAAATAAAAGAAGTGGTAGCTCACCGCTCAGTTAAAAGAGCTAGTTCTTTTGTGCGACTCGCTTATGAGCGTCACATCACTAGGGCTTACCCTAATCCTTGATTGTGAAAAGAAGAAGAAGAAAAGATATTTCTCCTAAATTTGTCTGTAATCAAAAAAGAATTATTATTGTAAACAAACTTCACACCAATACTTTGAGGAGGCCATTTATGATTTTCATTCACACATCTTCCACTGAAGAAACAATATTTTTATTTACTACTTGTGTACTCACTGAGATGTTTTTTGTAGACAAATGAAGATAGTAATTCGAGATGATCTTCGTGTAGACCATTTTTTGTGTGGTGTACAGATATTATCTGCAAATGTTTGTGGAAATCATCTGCCGCCTTTATTTCATCTGCGTCTGAAACAAATACAATTATTTATTTCTACTTTCTCTTGCCTTATTTAAAATATATAGGGAAGGAAAAATATTGTTTTCATGTTAATTTTTCAAAATCTTTATTTTGCATTTACTTTTTAAAAATAAATATATCCGTTCGTACCCACACAAATTTTTTTTTTTAGAATTGGTAACATTTAACTCTGCCCATAACAGATACAGGTGGCGTGTCAAATTATTTACATTCAATCTGTACATTGCAGGGCTAAAATAAATAGTTCAGTTTCTTATCACATGGTCAGCCAATTAAATGACTGAATCATTTAAGAACAGAAGAGGTAGTGGTGTAAAAAAACACTAATCAGAGTTATCTCCTCTAAAAGTAATGAATTTCATTAAACAGCCAGACCCTGTGGTGAATGAAGTGAAGGTGTTATTTGCAGAGTCGAAAATATGTGCTTTACAGAGGGCCTGGCATGCTGATAAGCATAGTTTTCCATTTAGTGAGGAAGGCAATTGTAACCACCTCACTCCTCGTTTTACTTAGTAAACCAGCCTTTTGGCTGAAGACCTAAACAAACAACAACATTTAACTACCAGGTACAGAAAATAACTTAAAACACTACGAATAAACAGAACTTTTTGAGTGTACTACATGTCCATAGAGTTTTTGGGGAATTTTAAGTCCAATTTATGTAATTTTTTTTTTTTTTTTTATATTGTTTCCATTATTGGTTTTACTTTTTGTGCAGTTATTTGTTAATTTACACATAATGTTTAGTTTCTGTTAATTGTTATGTCTTTAGCACATTTTTTAAATATTTCTGAATGTTCAATTAATCTTAATCTTTAACCCACCATCTGATATTTTAATGTAAATTGTTGACAGTTTTGCTTTTGTGATCAATAATTTTGTAATGTAATTATGTTATGTAGATAACTAAGTGTTTAAAGGAAATTAAAAGATCTACAACTTTTATTTCAAGAATTTTTCTTTACAGAGCCTTTTTTAGCGTGAAAAGTGATTTTCCGTATTATTGAGCCAAACTAAGATAGGTTTTCATTTTGCATCATTCACTTATGATTAAAATTAGGTTCCTTTTTTGTTTATTACTAATGTTAGGTTGTATTGTTCATAATTTGCATTGGCAAGTGAAAGTCGTGTGAGTGTTAAACACCAGATTTTTCTACTCAGTTTTAATGGGCAATGTGTGTTGAGGGGTACAGGGGGGATTTTGTACTCTGCTGTTATGTCAGAATAGCATGAATGATTTTGTAGACTACATCTGAAGTCATAGACCCATCATCAGAGTATACAAAATATATTGGAAAAGTACTTTAAGTTTTTATCACCGATCTGTTACAGCTGTTATACCGCTTGTTTAACATGTTGACTACAAAAAAAAATTAGAAACATATTTTGGTGTCCAACATCATAAGTGCACTCAAATAAGTGGTTGTTGCTTTTGACTTTTTGTCGAAACAAACTTAAATAAATAAACAAACAATTTTTTTTGTCATCAGTCTCTAGACTGGTTTGATGCAGTTCTCCAAGCTGTCCATCTTGCGCAAGTCGTTTCATATCTACATACTGTAACACCCTACATCTTCTGTAATTTGCTTTACATATTCTAATCTTTGCCTCCCCCTACAATTTACTCCCTCAATATTACCTTCCATTACTGATAGATGTCTTAAGATATGCCCCACTAGCCTATCCCTTCTTCTGGTAACATCTTTCCATATACTGTACTTTTTCATCCACTCGCATAAGAACCTCTAAATTACTTATTTTGTCCACCCACCTAATCTTTAACATTTCCCCATAACACCACATTTCAAAAGCTTCTATCCTCTTCTTTTCTACAGCCCCTATCACCCACGTTTCACTCCCGTATAACGCTACACTCCAAACATCATGTTTTAAGAAATTTTTCCTAATCTGTAAATCAATGTTTGTAGTCAGTAAGCTGTTTTTCATTTCAAAGGCTTTTCTAGCTTGCGCAATTCTACTCTTGCTATCACTTGTGCTTCCACCATCCTAAACAAAACGTAGGTACTATTATAGTATCTGGCCTACCGCGTTATGTTGAGTGAAATTTGTATTTCTAGATGTGGTAGCACTCTGCACTAACACTTTTGGCGCATAAATCTCTTTACTTGGATTTATGTATGACAATCAATTAAAACTTGATAAGTTTGAGCTCTGCTCATTGGACCCCAAATATTCACATATTTTACAGATTATGTGTTATTAAGAAAAAAGGATAAATTACATACAATAATTTACAATAGCAAATAATACGATAAGGATTCACCCAGTAAATTTTAGTCAGTCTGCACACGGTACACACTGTGAATGTCATTGAGACAAGCAACAAACAAATCAGGTTCTGCCGGCTGCATTGGCGTAGTTGGTAACATGCTCACCTCTCAACATGCGGTCCTGGATTTGAATCCTACTCAGGCACGGCATATTTTCATACGTTACAAAAAATCATTCCATCCTCCATCGTTCAAAGTTCCACCCCAACGTCGTCACTAATGACCGTTGCAGTTGATGCGACGTTAAATAAATAAATATATAAAAAACAAAATCAGGTTCTACTTTTTTATAATTTTCCATGATTTATGGTCGAGGTCCGATTTGTAGTGCCTGCTGGCAACTAGGGGAGATGGTTTACAGTTCAGCCGTTCTTAGTTTGCTCCTACTGTCAACAAACCAAAGCCACCTACTACAGGGTGCACGATAGAGTCTACGACTTTACGGATGTCGTATTCCTATTAAGTTAACTATTTTTTAAATTATAAGTACTTAAAGTAATAAAAACATCAGTCATGAAATGATGTAGGCCTAACTATTTCATTAAGAAAAATACTTTTAAAAGTATTTTATTGTTACTTTATAATCAGCGTGTACACATTTTGATACAATGCGCATGCTCAGTGATGTCATTATTTGTTTACATTAGGAGCAAACTAAGAGAGGCTGGACTATAGGTAATTAGGTGAATATTGGATGAATGACACAGATCCAAGAGCATAAAATATTTAATAAGCGATCAAGTTACATACCAGAAGATCCCATCTTCTACACGCCACCTGGGTTGGTCCTAGTTGAGGCTGGACCTGGTATGAGTTAGCTACAGATGTTCAAAACTACTAACAATCAAATTAGGCCAACCAACACACGCCTTTTATGAATGTTACATCAGTGTGGCCAACATACCCATACAAACATACGTACAGCTATAATTATTTAATACTTTATTATTTAGAGCACTACATTACTCCACCCTTAAAAAGAAAGGTGAATCACCTCAGAGAAAGGTGTTCACCTATCCAAAGCCTTACAAAACAAGAAAACGAAACAATGACAAAACCCACAGAAAATGTAAAATTCGAGAACCCAAATGCCGTGCAGGTACATCACACTAGGCGATGGGACTATATAACTAAAACAAAACATAGCCCAACCAAAAATACATATAAACATAATAAAAGAAACATGATTACAAAGTATATAAATTCAACCAAAAAAATAATGTTCCCTTACAAAAACGTCAAAGTGTAAAGGTCCTCAACCTAAATTCTAAAATAAGTAAATTCTAAGATAAACCTAAAATTAAGCAAAAACAACTTGGATATACAGGGTGTCTCACGAGTAACCCGACAAACTTCTAAGGTGGTTTCCTCTCATCAAAATAATGAAAAAAGTTTATATAAACATGGGTTCGGAAATTCTTTGTTAGCGAGTTACGGCTAGCGAAAGATTTCGCCCTGTGTTCAGAACATAAGCCTTAATAAAGTAATCCTAGAGGTCTAGGAACCCAATTGTATGAGTAGATTTGATAGTTTCTTATGTATTTCGACCCGAAAAATTGAATAAAATAAGTTCCAGAACCATATCTCCAGTAGTTTTTGTAATATCCAATGAAAAACGGACAAATCTATGCATAAAAATATGTTTTTTTTAGGTTTGAAGAACAATAACTGTGTTAAATGGCTAATAAAAAATGTGTAAATTTATTTAGCAAAACTTGTAGAGATTTTAATTCTGAAGAGAATGATGTAAAATAGGCCAATAATAAACAAACACAAAGTTTAAAAAAATTATGTTTAATTAAATCAACACATACGAAAAATAAGACAGAAAATTTACATAAGAACAATCGAGATTGTATCAGAAAGGCTAAACGTGGTTTCATTAAACAGGCTAGATTGTGCACAAATGACCAAGGAAATCATTTTGAACACCATTTGTAAGGTATGGATATTGAAATAAAAGATTCAGCAATTAGGCTAAAATGTTTTGTGTTTACGAAGAACATTAATTAAAAAGATATTGCATTTTCTGTCTTATTTTTCGTATGTGTTGATTTAATTAAACATAAATTTTTTAACCTTCGTGTTTGTTTATTACTGGCCTATTTTACATCATTCTATTCAGAATTAAAATCTCTACTAGTTTTGCTAAATAAATTTACACATTTATAAGCCATTTAACTCGGTTATTATTCTTCAAACCTAAAAGAAACGTATTTTATGCCCAGATTTGTCCGTTTTTCATTGGATATTACAAAAACTACTGGAGATATGGTTCTGGAACTTATTTTATTCAATTTTTCGGATCTAAATACATAAGAAACAATCAAATCTACTCATACAATTGGGTTCCTAGACCTCTAGAATGACTATTTAGGCGTATGTTCTGAACCCAGGGCGAAATCTTTCGCTAGCCGTAACTCGCTAACGAAGTGTTTCCGGACCCATGTTTATATAAACTTTTTTCATTATTTTGATGAGAGGAAACCACCTTAGAAGTTTGTCGGGTTACTCGTGAGACACCCTGTATAAGCAAATTTAAATTCAAAAAGTAAAAAAAAAAATTGATGTAGATATGTATATAGCGTAAAATGAACCAAATAATAATTAATGGTCAAAAATAATTGTGGTACTGCTTAGAGGGATACAAGCACAGGTGCTGAAAATCCATGTTGCCCATGACACCTCATGGTAGGTGTTATCCCTAGAGCCTGTTAAAAGCATAAAATAATGTAAAGTATATCTAATCTCTGCCCGTAACAGACAGATGGAATGTCAAATTATTTGCACTCAATCTGCTAGTTCCAGGGCTAAAATAAATAGTTCTGTTTGTTATCATATGGTCAGCCAATTAAATGACTGAATCATTTAAGAGCAGAAGAGGTAGAGATGTACTGTGACACTAATCAGAGTTATCTCCTCTGAAAGTAATGAATTTCATTATACAGCCAGACCCTGTGGTGAATGAAGTGAAGGTGTCATTTGCAGAGTGAAAAATATGTGCTTTTCAGAGGGCCTGGCATGCTGATAAGCGTACTTTTCCACTCAGTGAGGAAGGCAATGATAAACCACCTCTCTTCTCGTTTTACTTAGTAAAGCCTCTAGTGGTTCAAACCAGCCTACAGGCTGATGACCCAAACAACAACATATCTAATCTATAATCAATAAATGTGACCATAAATGAAAGACCTAAATATAAAATTAAATACAAATAAGATAAGCGTATCAGACAATAGTCTCTCCCCTATTTCATCATTTTATCACAACCCTATAAAGCGAACTGCACGTATGAAACCAACACATTACTAATAACTAAACAAGTAAATTAATAATATAAGCACAACAATAGAATAAAAGATACAAAGTGTGAGTTAAAACCTGAAATACATAATTACTTTCTCTTGCCTATATAAATATATACGAAGGAAAGTATTGCTTTCATGTGGATTTTTCAAAATCGAGTTTTCACCGGATCTACATGTTTTCAGACCCCCTGAACCCAAAAAACATGTTTTTAGCGATTGGTCTGTGTGTGTGTCTGTGAACACAATATCTCAAGAACGGAACATCATATGAACTTAAAACTTAAGTTACATACCACTACTGGACCCGACACAAACATTTTCATCAAAATCGGTCAACCGGAAGTAGTAGTTTATTCGTGTAATTTTTCACTTCTTTGCGATTTTCTCCAAAACTGGTCCTACAACTTTTTTTAAAATTGCCTGGTTTACTAAATTTTTTATGCTCTACAAGATAGGGTAGGCGCCATGTTTGCTGAAATTCTCAGTGAGGCTGTTTTCACATAAAGAAAATGTTTTTTAAGGTTGCGGCTTTAATATGCATTTTAGCACAAAAATTTACATAATAAAAGTTGTAGAGAATTTTAAATTTTACAACTAATTTTTCACAATTTTTTTTGTATAACGCTTAGTTTAGCGGTAATTAGCGATTTTCTGTTTTTTTCTCACGAAAACGTGTGAAAAATCGACTTTTTTAAGATTTCGGCCTTAGTATGCATTTTACGACAAAAGTGTAGGCCTATGTAATAAAATTTGTAGGAAATTAAAAGATCTACAACTTTTATTTAAAGCATTTTTCTCTATAGAGCCTAGTGTAGCGTGAAAGAGTGATTTTCCATATTTTTAACCAAAACTGAGGTCGATTTTCATTTTGCGTGATTAAAATTAGGTTATGTTTTTTGAGGTTAGTTTTTTGTTTTTTTCTAATGTTAGGTTGGTCGTTATTTTCATTGGGAAGAGAAAGTTGTGTGAGTGTTTCACACCAGATTTTTTTTTTTGTTTTTTAGCTTTTATTTGTTATCGGGAACTGTACATTGTTCACAACTACCCAATTTGGTCGCTGCTTTCAGCTGGAATTTTTTTTTTTGATGAGGATTAGACATGACTTTGAACAGGGACCCCCAGTAGAGTTTGTTCATGGATGGCTGTCAACTGGTCACCATACAAAGTCGCTTCCCAACTGGTGTTACTTAACAAATAATAGCGACTTTCTACCAGCTGACTGACTAGGCTGGGCCGAAGGCCTGAAATACATAATTAAGTCGAAAATAAAAATATTATAATTATCACTAACAAGTCTGACCAAGAATAAAATCATGTCGTGAAGGGCGCAGAATTACTCAATAGTAGTAGAAAAGACTACAACAAATTGTAATGACTGTACGACTAACCACTTAACAGAAAAGAAAAATCTGGTGTGAAACACTCACACAACTTTCTCTTGCCAATGAAAATAATTAACAATAAACATAACATTAGAAATAAACAAAAAACGTAACCTCAATAAACATAACCTAATTTTAATCATGAGTGAAAGACGCAAAATGAAAATCGACCTCAGTTTGGCTTAAAAATATGGAAAATCACTCTTTCACGCTAAACTAGGCTCTGTAGAGAAAAATGCTTTAAATAAAAGTTGTAGATCTTTTAATTTCCTATAAATTTGATTACATACTCTTTTGTCGTAAAATGCATACTAAGGCCGAAATCTTAAAAACATTGATTTATCACACGATTTCATGAGAAAAAAAACAAAATTGCTAATTACCACTAAACTAAGCGTTATACAAAAAAAAGTTTGAAATAAAAGTTGTAGGATTTTAAATTCTCTACATTTTTTATTATATAAATTTGCATATTAAAGTCGCAATCTTAAAAAAACAATTTATTTATGTGAAAACAGCCTCACCAAGAATTTCAGCAAATATGGCGCTTACCCTATCTTGTAGAGCTTAAAAATTTTAGTAAATGAGGTGATTTTAAAAAAAAATCGTAGGACCAGTTTTTGAGAGAATTGCAAAAAAGTGAAAAATTACAGGAATAAACTACTACTTCTGGTTGACCTATTTTGATGAAAATGTTCGTGTCGGGTCCAGTAGTAATATGTAACTTAAGTTCCAAGTTCCAAGTTCGTACGATGTTCCGTTCTTGAGATATTCTGTTCACAGATACACACACACACACACACAGACCAATCGCTAAAAACATGTTTTTTGGATTCAGGGGGTCTGTTTACGTGTAGATCCGGCAAAAACTGGATTTCTAAAAATCGACATGAAAACAATACTTTCCTTCCTATATATTCATATAGGCAAGAGAAAGTAAAAATGGAATAAAATATTAATTATTATGAAAACCACATGTAAATACATGGAAATAAAAATATTATAAATAAATGTTTAATACAATAAGAAAGATGATAAATAAAGAGGTCTTTACATCAACGACTTGGGTACATGTGGATAGTCAAGTACTGCATTCACAAAGGTTATCAATTTAGTAGGTAAACAAAATTTAGAATAAGCTAAGTGTTGGTAAACCCCCCCCCCCCACAACAACTTAACCGAGTAAACTCCACCGGAGCAACTCGAAAATCTACGCCAGAACAAAGAGAAACAAATATTGAACTCATCCACTTTCAAAACACCTCTTTTTTGTTTAAAAATGTTTACATTTGCGTCCAACCACGATCTGTCAATTGCTTGCGTATTGGCTCCTGTTAGTGGATCTACATAATTTCGCAGATGGTTAATCGTTGAATGCAGGTAACCTAATGTAGTTCACACAACCTGTAAAATATGTAAATATTTTTTAAAACCTATTGTTCACAACCATAACCTAATGTAGTTCTCATAACCTATAAATTATATTTTTTTATTTTTTGTAATCCCTATAATTTGTGTACGTTGCAATCTGTTCAATTCAGATCAATAAGCAACCCATCACCCAATGAGATGAGGATGATGTGTATGACGTGTAAATGAGGTGTAGTCTCGTACAGACCCAGGTCAACCATTCCTGAGAGAGTATGGATAATTAAACACCAACCATCAAAGTACACTGGTAACCACTGTCTAGTATTCAGATCCATATAAAAGTAACTACCTTTACTAGGATTTAAACCAGGAACCTTTGTCTCCGAAAATCAGCTGTTAAACAGCTGATTTTGGTGACTACTTTACCTCTAGACGAACCTGGTGGGTTAACCTATAAAATATGTAAATATTTATGCACTAACAGTGCTACCACATCAATAAATACAAATTTCACTAAACTTAACGCGGTAGGCCATTTACTGTAAGTATCACCTAAACATATATATGAAACAAAAACAACTTTCTTTGAACAATAATTGTACAAATTTATTATTATCATAATTTATTAGTTATTTTTATAATTCCTACTTTTAGTATCAGTTTGTTAAAACTCAGTCAAAGATATGTTTGAAATTGTGAATAAAATTATTCTGTAATACAAATATTTAAAAAAAAAATTATGACATTTTCCAGTGCTACTATAGTATGTGGCCTACCGTGTTATGTTTAGATGTTTAGTGAAATTTGTATTTCTTGATAGGTAGCACTGTCCACTAACTTTTGGCGCATAATATTCGCATATTTTACAGGTTATGAAAACTACATTAGGTTATGGTTGTGAACATCAGGCTTTAAAAAATATTTACATATTTAACAGGTTATTTAAACATTAGGTTACATGCATTCAACTGTTAACTATCAGCGAAATTATGTAAAGTCCAGTCTCTCTTAGTTTGCTCCTAATATAAACAAACAACGGCGTCACTGAGCATGCGCATTATATAAAAATGAGTACACGCTGATTAAAAAGCAACAACAAAATACTTTTAAAATTATTTAAATACAAAATACTTTCAAAAATATTTTTATAAATGAAATTGTTAGGCTTACATCATAATGACTGATGTTTTAAGTAATTTAAAACATAGTTAACTAAATAGGAATACAGCATCCATAGTCGCGGATTCTACCGTGCATCCTGTAGTAGCTGGCTTAGATTTGTTGACTGTAGGAGCAAACTAAGGACGGCTGAACTGTAAATCCACAAACAGGAGCCAATACACAAGCAATTGAGAGATCATGGTTGGATGCAAAAGTAAACATTCTTAAACAAACAAGAGGTATTTCGAAAGAATTATTTCATTCGCACCTCAACCATATATCATGAAAAATTATGAGAAAAGTAGACTCTGATTTGTTTGTTGCTTTTTTCAATGACATTCACAGTGTGTACCATGTGCAGACTGACTAAAAATAACTGGGTGAATCCTTATTGTATTATTAGTTATAGTATTATTTGCTATTGTAAATTACTGTTTGTAATTTGTGCTTTTTTCTTAATATCACATAACCTGTAACGTATGTGAATATTTACGTGCCAAAAGTGCTACCATAACAAGAAATACAAATTTCACTAAACATAAAGCGGTAGGCCATGTACTATAGTAGCACCCATTTTCCTGTATATACAGAGTGATTCAATAAGATGGAAACAATTTCAATAAGCTGTATTTCCTGAACTACATGTTATATTTTAATTCTGTAAATTACATTTGAAAGAGAAAGTTTTAAATTTTAATTTACATACATGAAAGTTTATAGATGTTCAATGTGTCCTCCTCCGGCTGCACGTACAACATCTAGACGGTAACTGAACTCATCCCAAACTCTCTGACGCATGTCTTGGGTCACTGAGTTGACTGCAGCTGTGATACGATTCCTTAGTTCATTCAAATTGGTGGGAAGAGGTGGTATGTAAACTGCACTTTTCACGAACCCCTACAAGAAAAAGTCACAGGGTGTGAGATCTGGAGACCTCGGTGGCCAAAACTGAAGTGCAGAGTCGTCATTCGCCATGCGACCTATCCATCGTTGACGTATGGATTCATTTAGGAAACGTCAAACATTGCGATGCCAATGGGGTGGATTTCCTCAAATGAATGAAGATTCAGGAGATTACATTTTCCAGCAGGACGGAGCTCCACCCCATTGGCATCGCAATGTTCGGCGTTTCCTAAATGAATCCATAAGTCAACGATGGATAGGTCGCATGGCGAATGACGACTCTGCACTTCAGTTTTGGCCACCGAGGTCTCCAGATCTCACACCCTGTGACTTCTTCTTGTGGGGGTTCGTGAAAAGTGCAGTTTACATACCACCTCTTCCCACCAATTTGAATGAACTAAGGAATCATATCACAGCTGCAGTCAACTCAGTGACCCAAGACATGCGTCAGAGAGTTTGGGATGAGTTCAGTTACCGTCTAGATGTTGTATGTGCAGCCGGAGGAGGACACATTGAACATCTATAAACTTTCATGTATGTAAATTAAAATTTAAAACTTTCTCTTTCAAATGTAATTTACAGAATTAAAATATAACATGTAGTTCAGGAAATACAGCTTATTGAAATTGTTTCCATCTTATTGAATCACTCTGTATTATAAATTAGCCACCGCTTATTGCAATCACATTAATTAAAAGCAGATTTTATAACAAAAATTGACCGCATAATCACCATCTACACAAATACCGCATTCAACTCACTCTATTATGGTCACAAGTGTTTACTCAATGATACGTAGGCCTACCATTACACTTTAATAATGACAAAATGGACTTCTGTTCTTCAAAATTTTACGTAACAGAAATTGAGAAGCAGCGTTTCTTTGACTCATTTTTGGTAATTTACTGTATCGATCTAAAATGTCAAATTTTTATTTAAGACTTAAAATCACGTCGTTCATTTTGAGATTCGGATATCTTGCTATACTTTGAAACTTCATAAAACAAAATGTAAAAAGATCTTCCTAAATTAAATTACGTATAACCCATACTGAAATCATAAATGTACGTAAAAATGAAAAAAAAAGATCAGTGCAGTGTAGACATTGGACTTAAAACCGAGTAAGTCCACTCATTCCAAGTAAACCAACCATGTCCATATTTTATAGACAAATGTTAACTTAATAATTGAGTTATGATTTGAGATAAGACTCCATGAGGAGAATAAGGCATGTTATTTATAACACCTGAAATATATATAAGAATCACACCATGTATCATTACTATCAAGAAAGAAATTCTTGTATGCTATAAAAAGTTTCACCGATCAAGTAATTTTTCAGATTCCTTTTAAAGGAATCCAAATTATCACAACATTTTAAAAATTGGAGTAATTTATTCATGAATTTTCTCCCTGCATAAGTAGGTTTTTGTTCAAACAATTTTGTGGAGTGATTAGCCGCAAAATAATCATTTCTGTTTCTCGTGTTATGATTGTGAACATTGAAATTCTGCATAAAATTATTTTGCCTAACATAAATAATCACCTCAAAAATGTAGAGAGTGGGAACTGTAAGCAATATAAGCTCCTTAAATAGTGGTGTGGATGAGGTTAGCTGGTTAGCTCCCACCATACACCTAATAGCTTTCTTTTGAATTTTAAAAACCCTATTCATATTACCCCATACTAAAATACCGTAACAGATATGAGACAGAATGAGACCATGATAAGCTGCCGTTAGTAATTTTTTATCATTTAATCTGGCAATTTGTTTTAATGCAAATACCCCAGATGATATTTTACTACAAACTTGATTGGTATAGAAGTCCCAAGGCAAAGATCTATCTAGAGATACACCCAGGAACTTCACTGTTTCTACATGCTCTAAACTATTATTATGAATAAATACATCCACTTATCTACTTTCTTTAACGTTATGTTTGTTTTTAAACTGCAAGTACTGACACTTTTTCCCATTAACTGCTAATAACATTTGATTCAACAACTGTACTACGGGAGTCTATGTTAGCTTGTGTATTTACTTCAAGAGCATCTACCAGTAAACTGTTACTGATTACTGAAGTATCTTCAGCAAACAACAAAGCTCTACCATTAGGTATGACTTCTGGTAGCCTATTAATGTACAATAGACACAGAATTGAACCTAAAACTGACCTTTGTGGAACGCCTGCTTTGACTTCAAGCTTTCCAGATACAACCCAAGTTTCCCCTAACAACTCTAGTTAACTCCACACACTGTAATCTATTACTAAGGTAAGATTGAAACCATTTCAATTCTACATCCCTAACGCCTAATTTTTTCAATAAAATTTCATGATCAACACAATCGAAAGCTTTACTCAGATCCAGAAACACTGCCAATGCTTTCTCCCCGGCATCAAATATATTAACATTACGGTTTCTTTGTTTATTTTTGATGAAATTAAGTTGTTCTCCAAGTCATCGTAGGTATCCATTACATGAAATAAGTTTTTCTTCTTTTCTGAAAAAGTTGATTTAGTGGACAAATGTAAAGTTTTGTAAGAATACTCTTCACATAATTACGTACATTTTTGGCGGGAATAAAGTTGATTTATTTATTAGGATTCTGTAGTCACGTAGGAATTCATAAACAAAAAATTATTTCATTATAAAATGGTCAAGCAATCAGTTTTTTGAAATTAACACCCTACCTTTGCTTAAAAACCAACAAAAAAGTTCCGGTAACAAAGTTTCTTAATAACAAATACTTCACAAAAACAACGTAAAACTACAGACCAAATATCTAACTAAAACATAACGGTATTTACCTTTATACGAATTTATAACATCTAGGCAATCTTCAAGTGTTTTAAACGCAACATCATTATCTGCTTCCATTCTTTTATAAATAAACGTTACATTAAAACAAAAAGCAACTTTATATCTCACTCACAGGAATTAACAAACGTAAACAAAAACCAACAGTACTACCAATGTACCAACAAAAAAGCTATTAATTTTTTATAAAACTTTTACAAATATTATATCTGAAATATTTAATGAAAAATACAGAAAATTTAAAGTCTTATTAGTTATATTGCGTTAAATACTAAAATTTACTGTTATTTACTAAATGAGTCACTAACTTTATCTTCTTTCTTAGTCGCATCAACTGCTTGGTTAAACGACTATGGTGGGTGTTGACCTATTATAATATCTTAGTTATTTATGTAGTCCAAAATAATATTTTAAACAAATTGATAAAATTAATTACAATTTTACAATTAGTACAATTTTGAATTCATTCTAAAGTTTATACCGCTTGTTTCTTGCAGCTGTTTTATCTCCCTTCCACCAATTCGCACAGCTGTACGTTGGCGCCGATTTCCAATGTCATCCGAGTAGGTTACGCTTAAGTTCACTTTTTGAAATTACAACACATTTATTAGCAAAACGGGGTTAGGTATAGTTTTAATATTAATAATTTTGTATAACTATAATGCTACTTATTAAACCCATACATTTGTAATCGTTTTTACTTTCCTGTAAAGTAATACAGAGCACAATTAGTAAGGATCTTAACAGGGATTTCAAGAGATCATCTGACATATCAGCGTATATATATGTTCACATTCAGAACTACCAATTTCCGTATTTTTAGAAATAATCTTTACTACTTGTCAAACACTCATGCTTTAGCTAAAACTATAAATTTTATAGGGTTCCAAGTTCCAACTTGAGAAATAGCGTTTTATATTGGTTCCCAAAGCAGATGTACAGTCCAGCCTCTCTTAGTTTGCTTCTACTGGAAGCAAATAATGACGTCACTGAACATGCGCATTATATAAAAATGTGTAGGCCTACACGCTGATTAAAAAGTATTTAACCCTTTCAGTGCCGAAACAATATTTAAAAGTTTGATGTAGAGCGCCATTTAATTTGAATATGAGTGTACAAAAAGTGCCAGCTATTATTTCGAAAACTTGCAGGAGTAAGTCTGCCATTGCCAACCAAAATTTCAACATAACAGAAAAATAAAATTTCTTGTTAAAAATTAATTTTTATTATTTTCATAGAAAAAAGAAATCGTTTTAACACTAAAAATATTCAAAATATTTTTTTTAGTTTATTTTTTAAAGTCACATCAACAGCTTGGTCATTAGCAACTACTGTGGGTTTTGGTAACTTAATGGTGGTTTTAACGTGTTAAAATTTCCCGACCCTAGCCGGGAATCGAACCTGGGACCTTTCGCTTTCCAGGCGAGTGCACTAGTCACTACGCCACGGAGGCAGTTTCAAAATACATTATTCCATTAACCCTTTCTTACCCAGTGAGGCATAGAAGTCACATTAGAGTGAAATAACAGACATAAAAACTTTAATTGTTAGTGACTACTTTTGATTAAAGAGCGCTGGATGTGAAGTGTAATAATTTTCTGTACCCTAGCCAGGAATCGAACCTGAGACCTCCGCTTTGCAGTGTAAGATGCTGACCACTACGCCATGGACGCAACCATTAGTTTCTTTTTAAAGTTAGTTTTAGTCTTAAATATTCGTGTTCATTTACTAAAATAAAGTAGCATTTCTTCGAGTATGTTGAATGTACATACAAGTATATTTTTTAGGCTGTAAATACTGATTTTGTCCATTTTACCAATATTTTTGAATTGTAATCTTTTTTAAGTCTTAAATAAAGCTTTGCTACAAATCTAAACAAGAGAATTTTGTTTAGGAAGCCTGCACATGATTTTTACTTATTCATAATGTTGGGAACTTTGATACCATCAAGCCCAATGTGACATATGTGTCACACTTTTTTGTCACGCCATCAAAAAAAGGCTGAAGGTCTAAAAGTGATTTTATTTCACTTAAATGTCAATAAAGTGTATGAAACAATGTATACATATTTGTTTGTGTAAAGTTAAAAAAATTTGGGATTGAAAGGGTTAAAAGCTTTTTTTCTAAATGTTCGGTTATCCGGACATTGGCCCTTTATGTATAACTTACAGATGTCTGGTAAACCAGATGCCACTACGAAAAATATATCGACGTCCTGTTTTTCGGACGTTGGTACTGAAAGGGTTAAATACAAAATACTTTTAAAAGTGTTTTTATATTATTAGGCCTTCATCATATAATGACTGATGTTTTAAGTACTTTAAGTACTTATAATTTAAAACATACGACATCCATAAAGTGGTGAACCCTAGCGTGCACCCTCTAGTAGCTGGGTTTGGTTTGTTTACAGTAGGAGCAAACTAAGGACGGCTGATCTGTAAGTTGTGTTTTTCACAAATATCCCACCTGGTTGGTTTAATAATAAAGTAGTCGCCGTGGACATCTGTTTCACAGCTGATTTTTGGAGACGAAGGTTCCGTGGTTCAAATCCTAGTAAAGGGGTAGTTACTTTTATAAGGGTTTGAGTACTAGAAAGTAGTTACCATTGTATTGTGTGGCAAAGAGATTTGATTACCCTTTTCAGAGAGGAGCAGAATCGGCCCACTACTGCCTTCTCAATAACATTTCATTTTATAAAAAATATTTTTTTAACACTAAAATGCTCTAGTCTTATGTAAAAATCATGATACCCACCTTTATCCCATTAACTTTTACGATAGATGAAACGGTTAAAAAGTTATTTAAAGAAAAAATAACAGTCGTGAAATAGGACGACTATTTTTTCGTTTCCACGATGATTACTTAATGACTGGAAGTCTGACATTGATAAAATTTCATATACAGGATCATGATATACCGAGAACACTTACAGATCAAATGAAAATGTTTATTTGTTAGTGATTTCAAAATGTAGCCACTCATTTAGTAAAACATTTTGATTGAAGTACGCCCAGACTTGAAAAAGTCACCACTTGAAATTTTTTGACTTAACATTATTTCAATACACATGCAACATACGAAATGTAGTTTACAGAGTGAATTATTGTTTACTTTCTCTTGCCATTATGAATATATAGGAAGGAAAGTATTATTTTCATGTCGATTTTTTGAAATCCGAGTTTTCACCGGATCTACATGTTTTCAGACCCCCTGAACCCAAAAAAAAACATGTTTTTAGCGATTGGTCAGTGTGTGTGAGAACAGAATATCTCAAGAACTGAACCTCGTACGAAGTTGAAACCACTACCGGACCTGACATGAACATTTTCATCAAAATCGGTCAACCGGAAGTTGTAGTTCATTCGTGTAATTTTTCACTTTTTTGCGATTTTCTCAAAAACTAGTCCTACGATTTTTTTAAAATCGTCTAATTTACTAAATTTTTTATGCTCTACAAGATAGGGTAGGCACCACGTTTCCTGAAATTCTTGGTGAGGCTGTTTTCACGTAAAAAAAATTGTTTTTTTTAAGATTATGGCTTTAATGTGCATTTCAGCGCAAAAATTTATATAGTAAAAATTGTAGACAATTTAAAATCCTACACCTTTTATTTCAAACATTTTTTTTGAATAATGCTTAGTTTAGCGGTAATTAGCGATTTTCTGTTTTTTTCTCTTGAAAACTTGTGAAAAATCGTTTTTTTAAAGATTTCGGCCTTAGTATGAATTGTACGACAAAAGTGTATGTAATCAAATTTATAGAAAATAAAAAGATTTACAACTTTTATTTAAAGCATTTTTTTCTACAGAGCCTAGTTTAGCGTGAAAGAGTGATTTTCCGTATTTATAAGCCTAACTGAGGTCGATTTTCAGTTTGCGTCTTTCACTCATGATTAAAATAAGATTATGTATCTTGAGATTAGTTTTTTGTTTATTTCTAATGTTAGGTTATATTGGTCATTATTTGCATTGCCAAGATAAAGTTATGTGAGTGTTTCACACCATATTTTTTTCTTAAAATCACAAATAATTTTTAACCGTTTCATTTATCGTAAAAGTTAATAGGACAAAGACTATGCGTATTATGATTTTACACTAGACAAGAGCACTTTAATGTTATAAAAATATTTTTTATAAAATGAAATGTTATTAAGAAGGCTAATAGTGGGCTGATTCTGCTCATCTTTGCCACAGTTTTTTTTTTTTTGTGCCCTGGGGACTTCAGGAGGAGTATAGGACATGTCAGCTAAAACACCTAAAATATATGTATAAGAATCACACAATGTATCACTACTATCAAGAAAGAAATTCTTGTACGCTATAAAAAGTTTCACCGATCAAGTAATTTTTCAGATTGTTTTTAAAGGAATCCAAATTATCACAACATTTTAAAAATTGGAGTAATTTATTCGTGAATTTTCTCCCTGCATAAGTAGGATTTTGTTCAAACAATTTTGTGGAGTGATTAGCCGCATAATAATCATTTCTGTTTCTCGTGTTATGATTGTGAACATTGAAATTCTGCATAAAATTATTTTGCCTAACATACATAATCACCTCAAAAATGTAAAGAGAGGGAACTGTAAGCAATTTAAGCTCCTTAAATAGTGGCCTGCATGAAGTTAGCTGGTTAGCTCCCACCATACACCTAATAGCTTTCTTTTGAATTTTAAAAACCCTATTCATATTACCCATGCTAGAATTACCCCATACTAAGATACCATAACGGATATGAGACAGAATGAGGCCATGATAAGCTGCCATTAGTAAATTTTTATCATTTAATCTGGCGATTTCTTTTAGTGCAAATACCCCAGATGATATTTTACTACAAACTTGATTGGTATACAAGTCCCAAGACAAAAATCTCTCTAGAGATACTCCTAGGAACTTCACTGTTTCTACATGCTCTAAACTATTATTATGAATAAATAAATCCACTTCTCTACTTTCTTTAACATTATGTTTATTTTTAAACTGCAAGTACTGACACTTTTTCCCATTAACTGTTAATAACATTTGATTCAAGAACTGTACTACGGACTCTTGGTTAACATGTGTATTTACTTCAAGAGCATCTACCAGTAAACTGTTACTGATAACTGAAGTATAATCAGCAAACAACAAAGCTCTGCCATTAGGTATGACTTCTGGTAGTCTATTAATGTACAATAGAATCAGAATTGTACCTAAAACAAACCCTTGTGGAACGCCTGCTTTGACTTCAAGCTTTCCAGATACAACCTTTGTAAGTTCCCTTTAACAACCCTTGTTAACTCCACACATTGTAATCTATTAATAAGGTAAGATTGAAACCATTTCAATTCTACATCCCTAACGCCTAATGACTCTAATGTTTTCAATAAAATTTCATGATCAATACAATCAAAAGCTTTACTCAGATCCAGAAACACTGCTAATGCTTTCTCCCCGGCACCCAATATATCAACTACTTGCTCCACAAGTGAAACTATTGCAGTTTTAGTTGATCTACCTTTCTGGAAATCATGAAACTTATTAACCTAATATATACAGTACTACCTTTTCAATTACTATTAATAATTGTATAAATTATTGTATAGGTAAATAATACTTATTACTAATTGTGTTTAAAATACATATGGGCCTATAATTTTCAACTAACTGGCTATCTCCATTCTTAAATATAGGCAATATTTTTACCCTCCTTCAGTTTGTTTGGAAATATACCTGCTTCGAGTGAGAAGTTTATTAAATGAAGGAGAGGAGTAACTAAAAAGTGTTTACATTCTTTAACAATTATACTAGAAATCCCAACCAACCCACATGTTTTCTTAGTTTTTCAAACTATCAATAACTGACTCTAATACCTCACTTGAAACTAGGCTAAATAAGAATTGATTTACTACCTTGTTACTTTTTGGATCATAACATCCCATCGTTACGCTTATCTGTTGTTTAAGTTTTGAAGCTACTTCCTGATAATAATATTTTTTAAAATAATTACAAATTTCTACACCGTTCTCAATAAGTTCATTATTTTTGTTACTAATATTGGTATGTCAGTAAAACTTTTGTTGCTAACTACACCTCAATTCTTATTTATTATTTCCCATATTGCTGAGTTTAAATTTGATGATTTATGAAGGACTTCAGCAGTTGTTTTGCATTTAGCTCTCTGGACTTCTCTGACAAAATGTTTTTTAATAGTTTTGTACCTTTGTTCGTTAAAGGTAGTCCTATGTGATAGAAAATCTGAGTATACATCTCTAACTTCAGACCACATTTTCAAAATTTCCCCAGTGACCCACTCATCTGTTTCACTGACAATATTTTTTACATCTTTCTATTTAATTGGACAACTATTATTATAATGAAATTCTAATGTTTCAATAAAATTATGATATTTCTGAATAATGTCGAATGAATTGCAAACAGTCTTCCAATCCTCTTCGGATAAACTGTGTAACAAACAATTAATATTCCCTTGGTTGAAGCTTTTACTTATTTCCCGTGATTGCTGTAATTATTCGTTCTATATAATTTAATTCTTTTGTAGTATCTATTTTATAATTTTAACCGATGCAAATAAAGGTTTTAAAAACGTATCAACACCGTATAATTGCGCTATCTAGCGACAGTTTTTTAATTTACAAAATGGACTTTTAGTTTAGGTGGGAAAAAAGTGATCGTGAGGTTGTTAATAAACCTGAATAAAATAATTAGTACTAATAAACAGTAATAGGTTATTATAGAAAATTGGATAGTGGATTCAAGAATCTGCAGTCGACCAAACTAACTAATTGGTAAATTATGTTTTTGTTTTATTCACTAGATGACGTGTTTTGAAATCTTTTCAGGTTATGTGTGGGAAGGGAACTTAGTATGAACATGGTTAAATGAAAAGTTTATTAGAGAATGTGTATTCGCTTATACTGGCTTATACTAATAAAGAGTACTGGGTACTGCACATTTAATTAGAGACGGTTTATTGTTCAGTTGTGAAAGATATTCGGTCAGTGTTTACAAGGTCCAAACCAGTTTCATTTTCCCTTGGGTCATGCCCTGTAACGTGGTCCAGAAATGTTAAATCTAGTTAGTTGATTATTTTAAAAATTGGTGATCGTTTAATGAACGATTCTGCATATTATATTGAATTTTACTTTAACCGACTTTTGTTTGACAAGGTCAGACGGTTTTTACAACTTTGTAGCTTCAAGGAAACATGATAAGATCTTACGAGGTTCTATTATTCAATCGTTGAAGGCAAAACCAACTTTTTTATTTGTACCGAAGATTAAGTTGTAAGGTGTAAAACATAACCTCAAACTTCGGATTTGTAATGTTTCTAAAGTCGGTTTTTTAAAAAAGTTCAGAGTTATAAAATACCTATTGTTTAACAAGCAAATTCTTGCCTTCCCAAATAATATTTTGAAAGATGCCCGTGACTTTATTAAGCAATTTGTTGAAAATAAATTTGTCATAGTTTGTGAAGAAAGGTAGCTAGCATAAATTTGATGTAATAAACTTATGTCCAAGTGGTTCATGTAAAAAAATCTATTAGTCATTTTCTGTAGCATTGTCTTGTGCTGTTGCTGATTACAGGTGAAAATGATTGGCTAGAAGTAACCATTGATATGAAAATATGTCCACATTGGTACATGCATGTATGGTGAATGTACTTGTATTTCAGTTGGACCTAATGTTATTCTTTTCTTGTGCGCAGGCAGCCTTCAAGTACACCATAACATAAATTACTTGAGATACCATCCTGTGCTGGGACTGAATCTTAAATATCATTGAAAAAGGAAGTCTCATTGACAATTCAGTATCCAAGAAAACTAGCCAATTAACTGAATTTTCATTAAAGGTATGTTAGTTTTATTTCATTAAAATTGAAATTTTGTGAAATTCATTGTAATTATTTCGGTTTTGATGTTTTTCTAAAGAGGAAAATTTAAAAAGGAATTTATGCGTACAGAATTAATAGTATTTGTGACTGTCCATGGGAAAAGGGACCCAAAGTCAAAAGTAAGGTTATGAATGATTCTTGCAGACAATTTAATGCTGAAACAGTTATATTTTTAAGATTGCGGCTTTAATATGCATTTTAGAGCAAAATTGCATGTAATACAAGTTGTAGAGAATTAAAAAACTACAACTTTTATATCAAAACATTTTTTTATATAATGCTTAGTTTAGCGGTAATTAGCGATTTTCTGTTTTGTCTCGTGAAAACATGTGAAAAAAATCAATTTTCTTTAAGATTGCAGCCTTAGCATGCATTTTACGACAAAAGTGTATGTAATCTAATTTATAGAAAATTAAAAGATCTACAACTTTTATTAATAGCATTTTTCTCTATAGAGCCTAGATTACCATGAAAGAGTGATTTTCCATATTTTTAAGCCAAAATAAGGTTGATTTTCAATTTGCGTCTTTCACTCATGATTAAAATTAGGTTATGTTTATTGAGGTTAGTTTTTTGTTTATTTCTAATGTTTTATTACTAATGTTAAGTTTATTGTTAATTTTTTGCATTGGCAAGAGAAAGTTGTGTGACCATTTTACACCACATTTTCCCTGTTATTTATAAAAAAAGTTACAGATTTTTTTTTTAAAAAAAGGTTAATTAACACAAATGTTTTGTGAAATAGCAATGAAAGTGGGTTAATATTTCATGAGTGATGATATTGTTCAATTGGTGTTTCCTCTCCTTGTCTATGTCAGATGTCATCTCTTACTGATGTAACATTGTGTGCTGAATCATCTGATGTCTTCAAATAATTGATATCTCAAATAGTTAACATCTTGTAGCAGATTTTTTGAGGTCTTGTCTAATGTAAAAATTCACAAATGGACAAAGAATTGAAAAATTTTATTGTAATTTAACATACAACAAGATAAAAGGTTACAATTTTGTTTTCTATTTTAACAAATTGCATTTGTAATTGAATTAATACTAAGGCAAATAATCTAAGAAAATCAGGTGTGAAACACACACAACTTTCTCTTGCCAATGCAAATAATTTAAACAATATAACCTAACATTAGTAATAAAACATTAGAAAAAAACAAAATACTAACCTCAAAAACATAACGTTATTTTAATCATGAGTGAAAGACGGAAAATGAAAATCAACCAGTTTGGCTTAAAAACATGAAAAATCACTCATTCACGCTAAACTAGGCTCTGTAGAGAAAAATGCTTTAAATAAAAATTGTAAATATTTTAATTTCCTATAAATTTGATTATATACACGTCGTAAAATGCATACCAAGGCCGAATTCTTAAAAAAATCGATTTTTCACACGTTTTCGTGTAAAACAAAACCGAAAATCGCTAATTACCGCTAAGCTACGCGTTATACAAAAATATGTTTAAAACAAAAGTTGTAGGATTTTAAATTCTCTACAACTTTAATTATAAAAATTTTTGCGCTAAAATGCATATTAAAGCCGTAATCTTAAGTAAACAATATTTTTATGTGAAAACAGCCTCACCAAGAATTTCAGCAAACATGGTGCCTACCCTATCTTATAGAGCATAAAAAATTTAGTAAACCAGGCGATTGTAAAAAAAATCGTAGGACCCAATTTTGAGAAAAACACAAAAAAGTGACAAATTACAAGAATAAACTACTACTTCCGGTTGACCGATTTTGATGAAAATGTTCGTGTTGAGTCCGGTGATGGTATGTGACTTAAGTTTCAAGTTCGTACGATGTTCTGTTCTTGAGATTTTCTGTTCACACACACACACACACACACACACAGACCAATTGCTAACTTTGAGGAGTAAATCATAACCTCAAACTTTGAAAATGAAAGGTTCCTAAAATTGGTTTTCAAAAAATTCAAACACATAAAATAATCACCCATTTTTTAACTAGCAACATCTTGTCTTTCCAAGTAATATTTGGGAAGATGCCCGTGACTTAACTTAGCAATTTGTTGAAAATAAATATGGCACTTAGTAAAGAAAGAAGCTAGTATATGTCCAAGCTGTTAAATGATTCTTGTAAAGATATCTATTAGGCATTTTCTGTAGCATTGTCTTGTGCTGTTGCTGATTACAGGTGAAAATGATTGGCTAGAAGTAACCATTGATATGAAAATATGTCCACATTGCTACATGCATGTATGGTGAATGTACATTGTATTTCAGTTGGACCTAATGTTATTCTATTCTTGTTCGTAGGCAGCCTTGAAGTACACTATAACGTAAATTACTTGAGATACCATCCTGTGCTGGGATTGAGTCTTAAATATCATTGGAAAAGGAAGTCTCATTGACAATTCAGTATCCAAGAAAACTAACCAATTCAGTGAATTTTCAATAAAGGTAAGTTTCTTTTATTTCATTAAATTTAAATTCTGGAAATTCATTATAGTTATTTCTGTTTAGATATTTTTCTAAAGAGGAAAATTTTGATACTAATTTATGTGAACAGAATAATTAGTATATATTATGGGCATTCGATTAAGAAGGTTCATGTTGTAACCAGATGATGAATTGTTGCAGTGTTGCCACCTGTTTGAAGCAGAATAGTGTGTGTCTGTTACATTGGTAAGAGTGTGTAATGTCCGTGTCAAACATAATAGCAACCTGAGTTTGAAGCTCAATTGTTAAAAGAATATGGCATCCATTGTAACGCACTATATGTCAAATTAATGCTGGTTTAATTGCGTGGAACGGTGAAAACTTGAAATTTTTGTCAATTTTTTTTACTAGTGATATTGACAAAACAAAAAAAAATCTGGTGTGAAACACTCACAACTTTCTCCTGCCAATGCAAATAATTAACAATATAACTTAACATTACTAAAAAAAGATTAGAAATAAACAAAAAAACTAACATCAATAAACATCACCTAATTTTAATCATGAGTGAAAGACGAAAAAAGAGAATCAACTTCAGTTTGGCTTAAAAATACAGAAAATTACTCTTCCACGCTAAACTAGGCTCTGTAGAGAAAAATGCTTTAAATGAAAGTTATAGATCTTTTTATCGTAATATGCATACTAAGGCCGAAATCTTAAAATAAAATCGATTTTTTTTAAACATTTTCTTGAGAAAAAAACAGAAAACTGCTAATTATTGCTAAACTAAGTGTTATAAAAAAAAATGTTTAATATAAAAATTGTAGGATTTAATATTGTCTACAACTTATATTATAAAAATTTTTGCGCTAAAATGCATATTAAAACAGTGCAATCTAAAAAAAACAATTTTTTTACGTGAAAACAGCCTAACCAAGAATTTCAGCAACCATATCGCCTACCCTATCTTGTCGAGCATAAAATTTTTTAGTAAACCACGCAGTTGTAAAAAAAATCGTATGACCTGTTTTTGAAAAAATCAAAAAAGTGAAAAATTTCACGAATAAACTACTACTTCTGATTGACCAATTTTGTTGAAAATTTTTTTTTTCGGGTCGGTAGTGGTGTCTAACTTAAGTTTAATGTTTCAAATCTGTATACTGTTCCGTTCTTGAAATATTCTGTTAACACACACAAACACACATACACAGGCCAATCACTAAAAACATGTTTTTTTGGGTTCAGGGGGTCTGAATACAAGTGGATCCGGTGAAAACTCGATTTCGAAAAATTGACATGAAAACAATACTTTCCTTTCTATATATTCATATAGACAAGAGAAAGTAATACCCGTTTTTGGAGACTTGTACAGATGTGCAAACTTATTGGCATATAAATCAGTACATAATCATCCAATTTTAGTGAAAGTTCATCAGAGTGTAGATTAGAGTTTCTATTGTGCCTTTGAACCTCAGGACCAGAGCTTTTTTATTTAATTACTTTTTGCGACCCATTCCTCTCGTGCCAACTGGTAACTTTCTGAATTCACGACCGAGACTGTTGGATTCACAGTAGATTGAATAACATAAATCAATCATTCATTTAATTGAGTGACAGCTGAGTCATTTGGATTTCATTTTTTAAATTGTAGATTTGGGGGGGTGGTTAATCTTGCCACATGTTGCCAATTTGTGCCGGACGCGTAGCCTAGCTTACCTAAGACGTATGCATTTTCAACGACCTGTTCGCCAACCTATTTCTGATTGACAGTAGGCCTGTTATACTTGTTTATTTAACACACAATGAATGCTTTGACATAATTTTAAAAGGAAGTAATTATCTATTCATTTCTAATCACACTGAATAAAAGATTGCGGTGTATCGCATTTTATACGATGATTTTGTTCCACTATCTCATATAAGAAAATAATATTCCTATTGCTAGTAAATTTTGCTGCATATCAATTTTTATTAATATAGTCTATGTGTAGTTAATTAAAGAAAAAAAATACATCGTAAGCTTAACTTGTAATTATTCGTGTAATGCAATAAAGTCAGGTGTTGATCACCTTCAAAGGGTTTGTACTGCACGAAATTATTTTGAATGTAACAGTGAAATATACAGAGAAAAAGATGGGCAAATTTCAATGGGAGCTCCACTTCGTTTGATTTTATCAGAACTTTAGAGTATTTTGAAGACATTATGTTACTATATCAAGCCTTTGAAATGAAAAACAGCTTACTGACTACAAACATTGATTTACAGATTAGGAAAAATTTCTTAAAACATTATGTTTGGAGTGTAGCATTATACGGAAGTGAAACGTGGGTGATAGGGGCTGTAGAACGGAAGAGGATAGAAACTTTTGAAATGTGGTGTTATAGGAAAATGTTAAAGATTAGGTGGGTGGACAAAATAAGTAATTTAGAGGTTCTTAGGCGAGTGGATGAAAAAAGAAGTATATGGAAGCATCTTACCAAAAGAAGGGATAGGCTAGTGGGGCATATCCTAAGACATCCAGGTATTGGGCTATCAATAATGGAGGGTAACATTGAGGGAGTAAATTGTAGAGGGAGGCAAAGATTAGAATATATAAAGCAAATTACAAAAGATGTAGGGTGTTACAGGTATGTAGATATGAAATGACTTGCGCAAGATAGAACAGGTTGGAGAACTGCATCAAACCAGTCGAGAGACTGATGACAAAAAAAAAAAAATGTTACTATATCTAATACGATTCATACACATTGTCCACCTCCGTGGTGCAGTGGTTAGCGCGCTCCGCTGCAAAGCTGAGGTACCCGGTTCGATTCCTGGCCACGGTGTGGAAAATTATTACAAGTTCAAACGCAGTGTAATCTACTAATAACTGTAAATGATGTACTAATAACCAAGATGTTGATGCGACTTAAAAAAACTAAATAAAATCTGGTGTTAAACACACATTACTTTCTCTTGCCATTGTAGATAATGAACAATATATGCTATGTTTATTCATGAGTGAACAATGTAAAATGAAAAACATAACCTAATTGTAATCGTGAGTGAATGATGCAAAACGAAAGTCAACCCAGCTGTAGAATTTTAAAATATGGAAAATCACTAATTGACACTATAATAGGCTCTGTAGCAGAAAATGCTTAAATAAAAAGTTGTAGATTTTTAAATTTTCCATAACTTGGTATTATATGTAAATTTTTGTTGTAAAGTGCATACTTATGGCAATCTTACAAACTCCCATTTATTTTCTGGTTTCGATGAAAAATTACAGAAAATCATTAATTGCCACTAAACTAACTGTTGTACAGAAAAGTTTGAAATAAAAGTTGTAGGTTTTTAAAAGTCCTACGTTTATAATATACACTTTTGATGTGAAGCCTATTTCCAGAATCTTGAACAGTCCCATTTATTTTACTTATTTTCTTGCAAAATAAGCAACAGAAAATTACTAATTGCCACTAAACTAAGCATTGTACAAAATACAATACTTAGCATTAAATTTGAAATAAAAGTTGTAGGTTTTTAAATGTGCTACAATTTTGATTGTATACACTTTTGCCCTCAATGCATATTAAGGCCGCAATCTTTAACACCATTTTTTCTATGAGAGCACAGCCTGGCCAAGAATTTCAGCAGACATGGCGCCTACATTATCACATAGATCTTAAAAAATGTACTAAATGAGGCAATTTTTAAAAAAATTTTTGTAGCTGTTTTTGGGAAAATCACAAAAAAAAGAACAATGACACGAATATACTACTTTTTCCGCTTAAGCGATTTTTATGAAAATGTTTGTGTTGGGACCTCTAGTAGTACCTACCTTACGTTTCAATTTTGTACAATGTTCCGTTCTTGAGATATATTTTTCACACACACCAAGACCAGTCGCTTAAAACATGTTTTTTGGGTTAAGGGCTCTGAAAACATACATATTTGGTGAAAACTCGCTTTCATAAAATGACATGGAAAATTCTTTCCTTCCTATATATTCATTAAGTCAAGGAAAAATAAGTCATAAATAATAGCTTACTATGTGACATGATTGCTTATTTTATTTGATGCCAGCACGGGTCATTTTTACTTTCTCTTGCCTATATGAATATATAGGAAGGAAAGTATTATTTTCATGTCGATTTTTCGAAATCGAGTTTTCACCGAATCTATACTTTCTCAGAACCCCTGAACCCAAAAAACATGTTTTTAGCGATTGGTCTGTGTGTGTGTGTGTGTGTGTGTGTGTGTGTGTGTGTGTGTGTGTAAACAGAATATCTCAAGAACGAAACATCGTACGAACTTGAAACTTGAAACTTAAGTTACATACCACTACCGGACCCGACACGAACATTTTCATCAAAATCGGTCAACCGGAAGTAGTAGTTTATTCGTATAATTTTTCACTTTTTTGCGATTTTCTCAAAAACTGGTCCTACGATTTTTTTAAAAATCGCCTGGTTTACTACATTTTTTATGCTCTACAAGATAGGGTAGGCGCCATGTTTGCTGAAATTCTGCGTGAGGCTGTTTTTACGTAAAAACATTTTCTTTTCAAGATTTCGGCTTTAATATGCATTTTAGCGCAAAACGTTATATAATAAAAGTTGTAGAGAATGTAAAATTCTACAACTTTTATTTCAAACATTTTGTTTGTATAACGCTTAGTTTAGCGGTAATTAGCAATTTTCTGTTTTTTTCTCACGAAAACGTGTGTGAAAAATCGATTTTTTAAAGATTTCGGGGTTCTTTTCCGTTTACTCACAAGAAATGTACTGCATTTAGCAAGTGTTATGCGGGATGTATATTTATTGTATTTAAATACTACTACATACAATACAGAATATTTATTTAACTATTAAACTATTTATGACCCATTCCATTACGCATAACCATTACTCATAGTTAATGTTGTTCCTCTCATATCGATTCTGCACATGACTACGCTATTCAGTGTTATTGCATTCGTTGCGTTACAAACATGAATTTTGTACGTTTAGTCGAACGTGTTGCAAATGAAGAACATGCTGTCGTGTTCCTGCAGGAGCACGGTATCCTGCATAATCCACGAAGATGTCAGCGTGGGCACGATATGGTATTGCGGATGGGAGGCCAAGTTCGGTGGACTTGCACAAAGGATTCCTGCGCTGAATTTAAGCAAGTGCGTACAGATACGTTTCTGAAGGGCTCTAAATTGCCATTCAGAAAAATTGTTTTTTTTTATTTATTGTTGGGCTAAGGGACTAACTTTTCTTTTTTTTTTATTTAACGTCGCATCAACTACAAGGTCATTAGCGACGATAAGGGACTAACGTCTGTGAAGTTTTGTGAGGAGGAGTTGGAAATTAACCACAACACCAGAGGTGACTGGTGCAATTACATGCGTGAGGTTTGTGCCGATAACCTCATTCGGCACCCAATGGTGATCGGTGGGCCCGGTATGACAGTAGAAGTTGACGAAAGTTTATTTTAAAAAAGAAAAAACCACGTTGGCCGGGTCCTACCTCAGCAGTGGGTCTTTGGAGGTTTCTGTCGAGAAACTAAGGAGTGTTTCTTGGTTCCAGTGGCAGACAGAAGCGCAGAAACGTTATTGCCTCTGATACAAAATAATGTCAGAGCAGGGTCCACTATAGTATCGGATGAGTGGCGGGCTTACCGGGGGATTCAAAATCTTCCGGAAAACTATGGCCACACAACGGTGAACCACTCCTTAAATTTCGTCGACCCGGCAACCGGTGCACATACGCAGAACATTGAAAGTACATGGCGGCTGGCGAAACACCGGAATAAAGTGCAGTGTGGTACAGATCGCGTCATGTTACAATCATATCTTGCGGAGTTTATGTGGCGCCAATGTCACAGTGACTGACCGGGACTTATTCCAACAAATACTCGCAGACATTTCTGCTTACTGGCCTCCACAATAAAATGTAAGTGATATATTTTACTATTTTATTTATAAGAATATAAATAGTAATAGATGTTAATGTTAAGGGTGTGTAGCCCTTCATTCTTTACGTGCACCCTCAAAATTATGGAAATTACATATATACAATTTTTACTTTCTCTTGCCTATATGAATATATAGGAAGGAAAGTATTGTTTTTATGTCGATTTTTCAAAATCGAGTTTTCACCGGAGCTACACGTTTTCAGACCCCCTGAACCCAAAAAACATATTTTTAGTGATTGGTCTGTGTATGTGTATACAAAATATCTCAAGAACGGAACATCGTGCGAACTTGAAACTTAAATTACATACTACTACCGGACCCGACACGAACATTTTCATCAAAATCGGTCAATCGGAAGTAGTAGATTGTTCGTGTAATTTTTCCCTTTTTTCGATTTTCTCAAAATATATTCTCTATGCTCTACAAGATAGGGTAGGAGTCATGTTTGCTGAAATTCTTGGTGAGGCTGTTTTCACGTAAAAAAAGTTTTTTTTGTAAGATTTCAGCTTTATAATGCATTTTACCGCAAAATGTATATAATTAAAGTTGTAGAGAATTTTAAATCCTACAACTTTTATTCCAAACATTTTTTTGTATACAGTTTGTTTAGCGGTAATTAGCAATTTTCCGTTTTTTTTCTCACGAAAACTTGTGAAAAATCAATTTTTTTAAGATTTCGGCCTTAGTAGTCTATGCATTTAACGACAAAAGTTTATATAATAAAATTTATAGGAAATTAAAAGATCTACGATCGAAGATCTTAAGATCTAAGGCTTAAGATCGTAAGCCAAACTGAGATTGATTTTCATTTGGCGTCTTTCATATTATACGATTAAAATTAGGTTATGTTTATTGAGGATGACGCAAGCCGTCACTATATACGTTTTTCATATTGTATGATTAAAATTAGGTTAGTTTATTGAGGGTGACGCAAGCCGCTTAACAAGTGCTAAATGCAGTACATTTCTTGTGAATAAACGGAAAAGATCCGATTTCGGCCTTAGAATGCATTTTACGACAAAAGTGTATATAATAAAATTTATAGGAAATGAAAAGACCTACAACTTTTATTTAAAGCATTTTTCTCCACAGAGCCTAGTTGAGCGTGACAGATTGATTTTCCGTATTTTTAGGCCAAACTGAGGTTGATTTTCATTTTGCGTCCTTCACTCATGATTAAAATAAGGTTATGGTGAGGCTGTTTTCACGTAATAAAATAGTTTTTTTAAGATTACGACTTTAACATACATTTAGCGGAAAAATTTATATATTAAAAGTTGTAGAGAATTAAAAATTCAACAACGTTTATTTAAAACATTTTTTTTCTATAACGCTTAGTTTAGCAGTTTAGCGATTTTCTGATTATTTCTCACGAAAACGTGTTAAAAATCGATTTTTTGAAGATTTCGGCCTTAGAATGCATTTTACAACAAAAGTGTACATAATTAGTTTTATAGGAAATAAAAAGATCTACAACTTTTATTGACAGCATTTTTCTGTACAGAGGCTAGTTTAGTGTGAAAGAGTGATTTTCCGTATTTTTAAGCCAAACTGAGGTTGATTTTCATTTTGCGTCTGTTACTCATGATTAAAATAATATAATATGTTTTTTTAAGTTAGTTTTATTGTTTATTTCTAATGTTTTATTGCTAATGTTAGGTTTGTTGTTAATTATTTACATTGGCAAGAGAAAGTTGTGTGAGTGCTTCACTCCAGATTTATAATTACGTATACGTGATGCGTGGCAGTGCCACAGGTGTTTCTGTCATTAAATATAATAAAATGTGTTGTTGTTTTCAGATGGCTGATGCAACTGGAGTGGGAGTGGACTCTTCAAGCAGAACAGCCTCACAAGTGTGTTAATTATGTAGACTGGCTACCATTGACTGCCACAACAAGAATAAACTCATTGCGTACTGTGCAAAGTGTAAGAAGAGATTACGTAAACAAAGAACCAAATCTTGGTATGGTAAAATTAAACAGCTGTACGACTCTTGTTTGACTTACCTGTATACGTTTTACAACAATCTGTCATACGAACCACATGACTGTACACTAGAAGGCATATTCGTTTGTGATGGTTGTGGCAGAGTATTCCTCCAGAAGGAGAATATAACGCTACATGTAAGTAAATGTCAAAAAATCATTTCAAAAATGAATGCAACTGTAAGTCAAAACAATGGCCAAAGAGATTCAAAATCGGAATTGGAGTTGGAACATTGTGGGAGTACTTCTAGATTGAGTGAAAGTAGCAGTGGCCACAAGATGTCTAAATCAACTGACAATGTGATTGGCCAGTCTAAATCACCCAAAACATGTAAAGATGTCACTTGTAGTATTTGTGGAAAGGTTTTTAGTTTTAAATCCAATTTAACTGTACATTTGCGTGTACATACAGGAGAGAAACCGTTCAACTGTAACTACTGTAATAAATATTTTACCCGGTCCAGTGAGTTAACAAATCATGTGCGTTTACATACAGGGGAGAAACCGTTCAAGTGTAAATTCTGTAATAAGAAGTTTACACAGTCATCTAATTTAAATAAGCACCTGCGTTTACATACAGGGGAGAAACCGTTCAACTGTAAATTATGTAATAAAAAGTTTACAGATTCATCTAGTTTAACTCGTCATTTGCGAATACATACAGGGGAAAAACCTTTTAACTGTAAAATCTGTAATGAAAAGTTTACAGATTCATCTAATTTAACAAATCATGTGCGTTCACATACAGGAGAGAAACCGTTTATATGTAACATCTGTAATAAATATTTTACCCGGTCCAGTGCTTTAACGAATCATGTGCGTTCACATATAGGGGAGAAACCGTTTAACTGTAAAATCTGTAATAAAAAGTTTACACAGTTAACTAATTTAAATAGTCACATGCGTTTACATACAGGGGAGAAACCGTTCAATTGTAAATTCTGTAATAAAAAGTTTACAAATTCATCTAGTTTAACTTTTCATTTGCCAATACATACAGGGGAAAAACCTTTTAACTGTAAAATCTGTAATAAAAAGTTTACAAATTCATCTGTTTTAACTAGACATGTGCGTTTACATACAGGAGAGAAACCGTTCAATTGTAAATTCTGTAATAAAAAATTTACACAGTCATCTACTTTAAATACTCACATGCGTTTACATACAGGGGAGAAACCGTTCACTTGTTAATTCTGTAATAAAAAGTTTACACAGTCATCTCATTTAAATGCACACATGCGTAGACATATAGAATAGAAAACACACAATTGTATGATTTCCAATAAAAATATGCATGTGCTTCATCTTTAAATGCCATTTTTGTATGAACACAAATAAACCACAAAAATATAAATCGTGCAGTAAAATTTCTCTGATTTTCATTACTTCTTCTAGAAATTTGCTTATGTATAGAGGAGCGTGAAAGTGCAGATGTAAAGTTTGCAAAATAAACTCTGTGCAATTAAAGTCATTCAAGAACACATTGCATGCGTAACCCACATGATGGACACTTGGTCTGATAAATGTGTATAATCTTTTGACTTTCTCATGTCTATATGAATATGTAGGAAGGAAAGTATTGTTTTCATGTCAAAATTTGAAATCCGGTTTTCACCGGATATACACATTTTCAGATCCCCTGAACCCAAAAAACATGTTCTTAGTGGTTGGTCTGTGTGTGAACAAAATAGCTCAAGAACGGAACATCGCACAAAGTTAAAACTTAAAACTGTAGGTAGCTACTACTAGAGAACTCGACACGAACGTTTTTTATTAAAATCGGCAATTGGAAGTAGCAGTTTATTGTGAATTTTTCACTTTTTTGCAATTTTCTCTGAAACAGTTTCTATGATTTTTGAAAAATTGCCTCATTTACTTCATTTTTCATGCTCTACATGATAGCCTACCTTAAGGCGCCATGTCTGCTGAAATTCTTTGGGAGGCTGTTCCTTCGTAGAAAAAGATTTTTTTCTAAGATTGCAGCCTTATGCATTTCAGCGCAGAAGTGTATGGAATCAAAGTTGTAGAAAATTTAAAAACCTACAACTTTTAGTTCAAACATTTCATTGTATAACGCTTAGTTTAGTGGTAATTAGTAATTTTTTTTATAAAAATTGTAAAAAAATGAATGGCCTTAATATGCATTTAACGACAGAAGTGTACAGAATCAAATTTATTGGAAATTAAAAGATCTACAACTTTTATTTCAAGAATTTTGCTCTACAGAATCTTGTTTAGCTTCAAAGAGTGATTTTCCGTATTTTTGAGTCAAACTAAGATTGGTTTTCATTTTGCAGCATTCACTTATGATTAAAATTAGGTTCCTTTTTTGTTTATTACTAATGTTAGGTTGTATTGTTCATAATTTGCATTGTCAAGTAAAAGTCGTGTGAGTGTTAAATACCAGATATTTCTTCTCAGTTTTAATGGGAAATGTGTGTTGAGGGGTACGGGGGGATTTTGTACTCGGCTGTTATGTCAGAATAGCATGAATGATTTTGTAGACTACATCTGAAGTCATAGACCCATCATCATAGTATACAAAATATATTGTAAAAGTACAGAGTGATTCAATAAGATGGAAACAATTTCAATAAGCTGTATTTCCTGAACTACATGTTATATTTTAATTCTGTAAATTACATTTGAAAGAGAAAGTTTTAAATTTTAATTTACATACATGAAAGTTTATAGATGTTCAATGTGTTCTCCTCCGGCTGCACGTACAACATCTAGACGGTAACTGAACTCATCCCAAACTCTGACGCATGTCTTGGGTCACTGAGTTGATTGCAGCTGTGATACGATTCCTTAGTTCATTCAAATTGGTGGGAAGAGGTGGTATGTAAACTGCACTTTTCACGAACCCCTACAAGAAAAAGTCACAGGGTGTGAGATCTGGAGACCTCGGTGGCCAAAACTGAAGTGCAGAGTCGTCATTTGCCATGCGACCTATCCATCGTTGACGTATGGATTCATTTAGGAAACGTCGAACATTGCGATGCCAATGGGGTGGATTTCCTCAAATGGATGAAGATTCAGGAGATTACATTTTCCAGCAGGACGGAGCTCCACCCCATTGGCATCGCAATGTTCGGCGTTTCCTAAATTGAATCCATACGTCAACGATGGATAGGTCGCATGGCGAATGACGACTCTGCACTTCAGTTTTGGCCACCGAGGTCTCCAGATCTCACACCCTGTGACTTTTTCTTGTAGGGGTTCGTGAAAAGTGCAGTTTACATACCACCTCTTCCCACCAATTTGAATGAACTAAGGAATCGTATCACAGCTGCAGTCAACTCAGTGACCCAAGACATGCGTCAGAGAGTTTGGGATGAGTTCAGTTACCGTCTAGATGTTGTACGTGCAGCCGGAGGACACATTGAACATCTATAAACTTTCATGTATGTAAATTAAAATTTAAAACTTTCTCTTTCAAGTGTAATTTACAGAATTAAAATATAACGTGTAGTTCAGGAAGTACAGCTTATTGAAATTGTTTCCATCTTATTGAATCACTCTGTACTTTAATTTTTATCACTGACCTGACAGCTGTTATACCGCTTGTTTTTACCTGTTAATTATGAACTGTTTTGGTGTCCAACATCATAAGTGCACTCAAATTTAAAAAATCTTATGTGAAACACTCACACAACTTTTTCTTGCCAATGAAGTAATGAAACCTAACATTAGAAATAAACAAGAAAACTAACCTCAAAAGCCATAACCTTATTTTAATCATGCGTGAATGATGCAAATGAAAACCAACCGTAGTTTGGCTCAATAATACGAAAAATCACTTTTTCATGCTGAACTATGCTCTGTAGAGAAAAATGCTAACAAAATAAAAATTGTAAATCATTTAATTTACAATAAATTTGATTATAAACATTTATGTCATAAAATGCATACTAAGGCAATAATCTTGAAAAATCCATTTTATTACAGATTTTTGTCAAGAAAAAAGTAAATCACTAATTACCATTAAACTGTTTGAAATAAAAGTTGTAGATTTTTAAATTTTCTAACCCTTTGATTACACACTTTTGCCCTATAATTCATATTAAGGACGCGATATTAAAAAAACGATTTTTTTTTCTACGAGAGAACAGCCTCCGCAAGAATTTGCGTCTACCCTATCATGTACATTAAGAATCACCTCATTTACTACATTAAGAATGTAGTAAATGAGGTGATTTAAAAAAACTTGTAATTTTTGAGAAAACCGCAAAAAAGTGAAAAATTACACAGACAAACTACTAGAGTTTGTTGCATTGAATAAAAAGTTTATCCTTGAACGGTTTCCATAGCGACGACACAATCTAGCGGAGGGGGAATTCTGTAATTCAGTCACAGCTAGACTGCCGTAACCCAACATGGTGTAGATATTACTGTTGTGTGTGTGTGTGAGTGTATACTATTAGCTTGATTGAAAACATTGTACTGTATTATAACTATAGTGATTTGTTAACATGTTCTTCGGCACCGTTACATTAATTTTTTACATTTCCGGTTTCTTGATCACAGCGCGTTTTTTCCTTACACTATAAGTTAATCGTAGGTTAGAATTTAGTTCAGGTAAATTATGGAAGATGAAAGTAGTAGGGTATGTAAAAAAAAAAATTGGGGGACGCAAAATTATCCATAGCCAGACGAGAGAAGTTGTATTAATGTTTTAAAATTTATGACAGATGAGGCAAAACGTGTCCAATCCTTTTGACACAAATTCAGAAACGTGTTGCCCAAGCTACGGGAATTTCTTTATGCAGCGTCCAAAAAATTTGTAAAAGAAGCAAAAACTAACCCCCATAAAGGGTTCAGTACTCCTCAAAAAAATCGTAACACCAAAAAATCTAAAACGACATTGGACAAATCTGATAAAAGTATTATTCGTGAAACTGTTTACAATTTTCATATTGAAAAATGTGAACGCTTTACTCATAGGTCGTTGCTGCTGGTAGTAAAAGAAAAATTAAACTTTCAAGGAAGCTTTTGGTCATTGTGGCGTATAATCAAAGAAATGGGGTTCAAATGGAAAAAACTATTGATAATCGGAAAATGACAGTTGAAAGATCAGAAAATCGGGAACTGAGGCTACGTTATTTTAAAGCTATTGAAGAGTACTGCAAGCAAAACAGACGTATTATTTACACGGACGAATCCTACGTAAACAGGAAATTACCATGATGATATGAATTATGAAAATTACGAAAAGTGGGTAAAAGAAAAATTAAGTCCTTATCTTCCCCCTAACTCAGTCGTTGTCATGGATAATGCTTCATATCAAAACGTTCAACTGAACCGTGCTCCGAATTCAAACCCGCGAAAAGAAGACATGATAAATATTGGCTTCTGAAAAATGACGTAACATTCGTAAATATATTGTGCAAACCAGAACTGTAAAAGTTAATTAAATTACATAAATCGTGCGTTAAATTATTTAAAATAGACTCTCTTTTAGCCAAAGAAGGTCACAGTGTTTTGAGACTGCCTCCTTATTCTCCGGAATTAAATCCGATTGAAAAAATTTGGGCAGTTTTAAAAGAGTATGTTGCAAAAAAACATTAATTTCAAATTAGATGACGCTATAAATTTAATTAAAGAACGTGCAGATTCAATGACGAGTGATGAATGGAAATTAAGATGCGATCATGTGAAGAAAATAGAGAAATAATTGTATCTGTGTTGGGAACCCTTAAGTGACCCACTGACAATATAATTATCAATTTAAATGATGATAGCGATGATAGTGATTTAAGTGATGAAAACAACGGAGATGAGATAAGTGAAGATGAGTTATCGAGAATTGAAACATAAGATTAAATTTGTTAAGTAGCAGTTGAGTTTAATGTTTTTGTGGTAGTATAGTAGTTACCTAGCCGCTTCTCCTCTTTCGCTGTTGGTGCCTACTACTAATACGCTCGCTTCCCCTTCAAACTTTTTGTGGTTTCTAACAAACTATACTTCTGGTTGATTGATTTTAATGAAAATGTCCAAGTCGGGTCCTCCAGTATTACCTAACTTAAGTTTGAAGTTTCAACTTTGTACAATGTTCCGTTCGTGAGATATTTTGTACACACTTACACACACAGACCAATCGCTAACAACATGTTTTTTGGGTTGAGGGGTCTGAAAACAATTGTTTCCTTCCTCTATATTCATATAGGCAAGAGAAAGTAAAAAACCAAATCTAGTGAAATGTGTAGAAGATGTCTCTTGAGTGATTCAAGTGAAACTGTATAATCATTTGAGTTGATCTTTTGTCGTATTGTGTGCTGATAGGAAACGCATTTGTTATTGTTATTTACTCCATTCACTTCATTCGTGTTTACGTGTATGGGGTAACACTTTCTTATTCTCACATATGAATGACATTTTATACAATTTATTTTATTGTTCTACGTAATGTATTTGTAATTATTTTATTATATTTCATAGAATGTATGGTTTCTGCTCTGTATGGTTATTTTTCTCTTCGGCTGTTGTTAAATCAGTTTCCAAAAATGTAAATTGTAATTAATTGTACAGTCCATTTGAAATAGCATGATAGTATTACTTAAATGGAATAAAGAACAGAGGGAATTTTTTAATGTGCTCATGTGTCAGTGCTACCACTAAGAATAATTAAAAGGGAAATTTTACTTTCAAAAAGGGATTTTTTATTCAGAAAAGTTACCGCCATTCAGAGACTTACTATCATGCTATTTTGAATGGACTATATATTGTTTTTTGTTATATCCATTATTATTTTTGTCATTATGCCATGAATCTTATGGCTCTTATTTTGTTATTTAAGCGTTTCTTATCTTGTGTATAATTAAGTGCTCGATATTATATATCGTACTTTAACAAGCTGCAGTTTTATGGGAATATGGGTGGTTAGAGGATTTATTAGTAGTAATGACGGGTAATGTGTTTGTACAGGCCGTGCCACGATTTTCCAGGCTTGCCGTCTGACCGTTATTACGGTGCATACTATCTAAAGCGAAAACATTCACTCACGTTTATTTCATATCACCCCATATAGGCTCAAACGATTAGTAACGTTTTACAAATGTAATTAATTTTTTACTCTGTTAAGCAAACATACAGAAATATTACATTAATTTCTATAAATAAACGTTAGAAAAAAGTAGATAGGCCTAATGTATACGTTTATGTAAATAAAGACAAACAATTTGTAATTGTTATTATTAATAATAATAATTTTAGTGATTATTTTAAGGGTAATTAGAGACGGAAGGCGCGTTGGCACACGTTTACCGCACGGCGGCCAACATTGAGCGATAGTGAACATGAATGACATGCGTGTGTATTAACAACCATTGAAAAATGTAATGTCGCATCAACTGCATGTTACCGTTGTATCATCTGACTCGTATTTAACGCACCGTCTGTCTGTACCCAGCCTAATATGTCATTGTTTATGGTTTATATTTTCAACAACACTAACTGTAATATGTTACACTAAAACGATAGTAGAATGACTCGGCATTACAACAGCGAGCTTGGAAATGTGTGGCGCACGCACGCGGCCTGTATAAATAATTCTACTAATTCCATCACTACCTCGCCAATTAAGTTTAGCTCTGTTCTTTACTGGAGATCCATTCAAATATATAGTGTCTTTCTTGCCAACAAATACGTTTTGTAATAAAGTTGTGTAAATAATTGTGTTAGCAATAGAGGTCTGCTTATGGCATTTTTAAATTTTTTAACTGAGTCCCAGCTGTATTTTATAAATGCTGTTTCACTGCATGGTATTTGCACAGCGTTACTGAAACATGTCATTTAATAACTTTGCATATTTTATTTTGACAACTAATACTTCACACTTCTGAGTACTGCATTGAGTAAAAACTGGGAAAACAATGTTCTTGATCTTTAAAAATATTTTCACAGCTGGGAAATGGAACGGCAAGTAATCAAGACTGTAAATATAAGGAGATTACCAAACAGTAATACCTCCTATACATTTGTAAATGGAAAAATTTCAACTTGCAGACTAGAAAAACATTGTTAGGACAAAGTAATGTGGACGCATGTCACTGCTTACTTGTAAAATGTAAATCATGAACCAATGACAATCAGTTGATAGTAACTGGGCACTTACAGTTTTACAAATAGAAATGTTCAATGTTTAAACAAAATTATATCGTGACAATATCTGAAAGGAAAGAGTGTTGAAGAATTCTCTAAATTTACCGACATTTAAAAGGTGTTAATATAAACAATAATAGTAGTAAATAAAAAATAGGGTTTCTCAGAAATAGAAATATAACGCACAAATGGTTACATGTAGTTTAAGACACTTAAATTGTTCTTGTAATTTTTAGTTTGCAATAAATAATACTTGTAATTCTTAAACTATAGTGTGTTAATTATTTAGTTTACCTAGATCCCGAAACGGACCTTAGAGATAAGTGTCACAATACATTATTGTCTAATGACTGGATGTGTAAGGTCAGTTGAGGCTGTCAACTAAATACATAATTTGGAATCTGTTATATTGTAATAATCTGTTTCTAGCTTGTCATATTTAGTCTGTTTTACTTTCTCTTGCTTAAATGAATATATAGGAAGGAAAGTACTGTTTTCGTGTTGATTTTTCACAGAATATATATATATATGTTTTAGACCCCCTGAACACAAAAAAAACATGATTTTGGCGATTGGTCATTTTGTGAACAGAACTTCTCAAAAACAGAACTTTGTATGGAGTTGAAACTTAAAACTTAAGTTAGGTAATACTTTAGGACACAAAACATAATAAACATTTCTTTTTATAATGCTTAGTTTAGCGGTAATTAGTGATTTTGGTTGTTTTTTACGAAAATCTGTAAAAAATTAGATTTTTTAAGATATCGACCTTAGTATACATTTAACAACAAAAGTATATGATCAAATTTACCGAAAGTTAAAAGATATATAGAGATATATATGTAGATATATAGTGAACAGAAAATCATGTATGAAAACAAATTAGTTACATCATTATGTCTGACACATTATTAATAAAAATAATGAAAACAAAGCGTAGTGACCGTGCGTGAGTCGCACATTACAGTAGCGATTGTATACTTTAGTGACTGTACCATCGTTGCATGGCGAAGGGCGAAGAGTAGAGTAGATGCTTGTGCCAATTCGAATTGTCCAAAGTATACCTCTTTCCGGGAACTTCTTATTTCATATATATCCATTCTACAGTGTGTATAAAATTAAAATTTATTAATTGAAGGTTTCTAATGTAAAAATTTTTTTTTTTGTAATTACTTATAAAGATGCTTAAATCAATTTTTTACTGATTATTCATTGTGTCTTTGTTGTTCATCTACAAGTAATTCTATTTTATATAATGAATTTATATAATAAATTTCACTAACTTTCTTTTCAAACTGTACCAACTTTTATCTTTACTTACACATGTTTCGGTGAATCCACTATCATCAGAGTAAATAACATAATTGAAACTAAAAAATGTTTCCACTTATTTGAAATCTATAGAAGATGATACATCTTCAGTCATTTGTATTATACAAATATATACAATTTTTTTAGTTTCAATTATGTTATTTACTCTGATTGTGGATCCACCGAAACACGTGTAAGTAAAGATTAAAGTTGGCGCAGTTTAAAAAGAAGGTTAGTGAAATTTATTATATACATTCATTATATAAAATAGAATTAATTTCAAACTGCAGGATGCATTATAAAGATTTATTTTAGAATGAATCTACAAGTAACAAAGAATATCGGTTGCATAAATTGCAAAAGGTACAAAAAGCTTTTGATAGGTTTTCTGAGGACATACATACTGACTTTAGAACAGGAGAGACATTTTCAGCTCAGTATCTTTCATTACTTAAATCACTCTTGTACAACTAATAATGTTTTTATGTTTACAAATGTGTTGACAATCTGTTTTAAACAATATATTATGTATAAATTTTAATAAAAAAAAAATAAATGTTTTATAGAATTAAAGTGTTGTGTCTTTATTAAATTTCTACCATTTTTTTCTTGATTTTTGTTACAAATGTTGTTCACCGTTGTAGATGAGTATTGACTTCAAGAATGTCGGTATGCTCATAACATCAACATTTAGGAATATTTGGTTTATTAAAAATGTTTCTAGGCACGTGTTACATGTTATGTGAACGATATTCTATATTATAGATACAAGAAGAACACAAGGTAATAAAATTTACATAAAAGGTGCTTAGAATTGGTAAGTTACACTAGATAAGCAAGTCTGGTCCTTGTAAAATTAACAAAATACAACGTTGTAAGTTGAAACTTGCAACTTACGTTAGGTATCACTAGAGGACCCGAAACGAACATTTTCATCGACCGATTTTGATGGGAAGTAGTAGTTTATTCGTGTAATGTTCCACTTTTTCCAATTTTCTCGAAAACCACATGTTAAAATATTAACTTATGAGATAATAAAAATAATTAAAATTTACAAGATAATTAAAATTCCGATCGACTTCTAATACTTTTAATACTACCAGGAGAGTAGGATATAAAAGTGGTAGTCAAAACTGTTTCATAAAAATAATAATATGATGAATAATGTGGACTACGAACGTTACGTCATAATATTAGATAATGCCGATCTCTGTAGGGACTAAGTAGTGCATTTTTCTTAACTACCAGGAGAGTATGAAATAAAAGTGGTCGCTACAGAACTAATTCACAAATTGAAAATACCTTCAATATTTTGGTTATATTGAATGGGCGGCAAGCCAGTACACATTTCCCGCAAACGATTGATTATACATAATACTTGCTTCTTAAACGATCCAACCTCTACTAACAACATGCTATCCTGGTATCAAATTAATCTTTAAAATGCGACGGCAACCCAATACACATTTCCCGCAAACGCATTCAATCTTTTTCTTTCTTTCTTTTTTCTTTGTTCTTCGTTCGTAAGCGTGATAATGATAAAGTACACTATGTTTTTATTTATAGTTTTTGTTAAAATGTGAATTACCTTTAATTCTCATCTGCCTATTTGATGTTTAGCTTTTTATTTATGACAGGGTGCAAACTGCACACGTATTGAGGATTTTTTAAAAGGAATTCGGGATTGTTAAAAGGTTGATCGTTTAATAAAAATTAACACAAATTTTTGTCTCTACGGAATCCTGAATCCTGGTTGAGAGGGCTAAGAAGCCCTATGATGGCGACATCGTGTTAAGGAACACCTGGTCGCTCGGGGAACAATATAACAGAATAATTGCAACCTCAAGAAATTTAGGGGGAATTTTATAGTTTAAATAGGAAATAGGATTCTGGTTCGTGGGACATTGGAACTGGGACTTGAAAGGAGGTAATTTATTTTTAGAAGTTATTTGTGGAAAATTTAAATTAAGGGACAAGTGGGTTTAAGAGCGGCTCTTTTATTTTATTTTATTTTTCAGTGGCCTTTTTTCAGTTTTGTGGGAGGCCTATTATTTTGGTGAGGGGAAGGCATGCATTTTACTGAACGTGGACTAAAGGTATAATTTAAGGTAGGGGTTAGTTTATGATTTCAGGGGAGACGGAAAGGGTAGAGTTTGGCATAATCACCGGCCTTTTTATCTTCTGAGAAAATCTCTACAGATTTTTATTGAATTTATAACACAGATTCATAAATATTATTTTACAAATTTATTTTTCTTACAACCAAGACGGGCGTTTCTTTTCCTTTTCAATACCTGTAACAAAAACCATTAAAAAATCAAAATATTGAATTTCCAACATAATATATTTCTTTTAAGAGGTAACTTTTTAAATTTTAAACAGCTTCAAGACAAAAATACTAATGTAAGTAAATTTTCGGATAAATTTTTTATAAAAAAAAATCTGTTGTGCAACACACGCCTTACTCTTGCCAATGTAAATAATAAGTAAACAATGTAAAATGAAAAATATAACCTAATTTTAATTATGAGCGAATAACGCAAAATGAAAATTAACCTCTATTCGACTTAAAAATACCGAATTACACGTTTTCACACCCCCTGAACCCAAAAAAACATGTTTTTACTTCGGATCTTTTTATAAAAATGATAATAAATTTTTTATAAAAAAAATCTGGTGTGCAACTCACACCTTTCTCTATCCAATGTAAATAATAATAAGTAAACAATGTAAAATGAAAAATATAACCTAATTTTAATTATGAGCGAATAACGCAAAATGAAAATCAACCTCTATTCGACTTAAAAATACCAAATTACACTTTTTCACACCCCCTGAACCCAAAAAAACATGTTTTTAGCGATTGGTTTGCGGGTGTGATCGAAATATTTCAAGAACGGAACGTTGTAAGTTGAAACTTGCAACTTACGTTAGGTATCACTAGAGGACCCGAAACGAACATTTTCATCGACCGATTTTGATGGGAAGTAGTAGTTTATTCGTGTAATGTTCCACTTTTTCCAATTTTCTCAAAAACCACTACTACGATTTTTTTATAAATCGCCTCATTGACTACATTTTGTATGCTCTACATGATAAGCTAGGCGTCATCTGCTGAAATTCTTGGTGTAGGCTGTGCTCTTGTAGAAAAAAATGTTTTTTTCTTTTAAGATTACGACCTTAATATGGATTTTAGGCCAAAAATGTACTACATAAACCAAAGTTGTAGAACATTCAAAAACCTACAACACTTTTTTGCAAAGCGCTTAATTTACCGGTAACTAGTGATTTTTTGTTTTTTTTTTTCATCAAAATTTGTAAAAATATTGGATTTTTTAAGACTTCGGCGTCTGTTTGACTTAAAAATACGAAAATCTTCATTGACGCTAAACAAAGCTCTGTAGAAGAAAATTCTGAAATTTGTATATATTTACTTTCGCTTGCCTATATGAATATATACACTAGGAAGGAAAGTATTGTTTTCATGTCGATTTTTCGAAATCGAGTTTACACCGGATCTACATGTTTTCAGACCCCTGAACCTAAAAAAAGGGTTTTAGCGATTGGTGTGTGTGTGTGTGTGTGTGTGTGTGTGTGTGTGTGTGTGTGTGAGTGTGTGTGAACAAAATATCTCAAGAACGGAACACCGTACGAACTTGAAACTTAAGTAAGGTATTACTACCGGACCCGACACGAACATTTTGATCAAAATCGGTCGACCGGAAATAGTAGTTTATTCGAGTCATTTTTCACTTTCTTGCGATTTTCTCAAAAACGGGTCCTACGATTTTTTAAAAAACGCCTCATTTACTACATTTTGTTATACTCTACAAAATAGCGCAGGCGCCATGTCTGGTGAAATTCTTGGGGAGGCTGTTAGAGAACAGCCTCCCCACTACTAAAAGTTTTTTTCTACTAGAGAGTAGAAAAAATGGTCTTTTTAAGATTGCAGCCTTAAGGTTGTTCTGTCACCGTATGATTTCAAGCGTAGAACGGAGTGATACGAATATCAGCAGTACAGTGGCTCTCGTTGTGAATAAAATGAGAACTACATATATGTAGTTCTCATTTTTGGAAAAAAAAACCAGTTATTATTCCCCCACTACTTTAAATCTATCAACCCTTACTAAACTACTTAGGAACTCATTTTTGACTATCACACAACCGTAATTTTTAACGAGGCCTTTTATTCACATTTCTGTAGTGTCTATATCTATGAGATTCTGGCCGTAATAGTGTAATGTTTATATTTACGGTCACGTATTTCTTCACTGTCGGAAGTTATTCAAATGTAACAATATTACGAGTTTTATACTTATTACAATATACAGATCTGTTCAATCTTTTATAAAGTAGATGTTACTAAACATGTTAAAATTATTAACATTTGATAAAATGTTTACAATAAATAGATAGTTGTGACCACCTCCGTCGCATAGTGACTAACGTGCTAGTTTACAAAAGGGAAGGTCCGGGTTCGATTCCCAGCTAGGGTCTGGAAATTTTAACACGATAAAATCCACCGTTACATGATTTTATTGCCTCTTTCCAAAACCCACAGTAGTCGCTAATGACCAAGCTGTCTATGTGACTTAAAAAAATTGGTATTATGCTTTCTCAGAATTCCTAGATTTTATCAAAACATTTGAAATAGGTACTGGTTTCAAAATAAATTATAAGTAAAAAACCGGTTATGTACACAATCTGATTCATTTTTTAAATTTTGTGACAAAAATATAGATAGTTAATAGTAAAATATAGATAGTTTTACTGTGATGGAGAAAATTTAAAAACCTACAACTTTTTTTTCAAACATGTTTTTGTACAACGCTTAATAATTATGTTAGCGTCAATTATTGATTTTCGGTTTCTTTCTTGAGAATCTTTAAAACATGGGATTTTTTTAAGATTGCGGTCTTTACGTATTGTGTGACAAAAATATATTATTGAACTTAAAGAAAATTAAAAAAAATTTACAACTTTTATTTGTAACATTGTTTAGTACAACGGTTTAGTGATTTTCTGTTTATTTTTCTTCATGAAAATCTGTAAAACAATGGGAATTTTTTAAGATTGCGGTCTTAGTATACATTTTACGACAAACATTTTTAAGTCACATGTACCTTGGAGAGAAAATCAAACGTCACATGACGTTTTGTACGCGGATTATGTTAACTTAATTAACTGTTGTAAGCACGTAGAGGATTTGGAAGAATTAATAAAAAATGAATTGATTTGACCAAGGAATGACTTGCAGCTAATTCGTTTGTGTTAAATAGGCCCATGTACGTATAAATGTACGTAGAACAGAATTTTGTCTTTTCACGTTTCAAGGATATAGCCAGCCGTAATACAGTGGTAAAATTTATAGGTTACTAGTTAGATTCTGACTTGAGCTGGAAGTGGCATGTGCAGAATGTTTGCGAAAAGTTATCAAGGGTGCTTCTCATCCTCCGTAAACTCAGCCTTTGCTCCCACTAAATACATTCTAGTCGATTTATTTTTCTCTTACCAGAGCCAGCTTACCTATGGCATTCATTTATGGGGTCATACCTCTTCAGGTTACAAAAATTTGTTGCCTCAAAAAAAGCAATGAGAATAAAACTTAACAAACCTTTGCGTCAGCATTCCAAAACCCTTATCAAGGAATTGAAAATCATTCCAGTATAAAAATAATTTATACATCTTCTATTCGCTGATACACGTAACAAAAACTTGAATACGCATAAGCTAAGGGTTGATGTCCACGGGTATTAAACAAGATTTAGGACAGATCTGGATGTTCCGCGTACTCGTTTGAGGGATACAAGCCCTAATATTTTTACCCATTGAGTGAAAATATTTAACAAATTGCCTTTAGCAGTTAGGGCGGTGCCAATAAAAAAATTCAGGACAAAAATCCGCTCTTGGTTGATAAAGAACTTGTTTTATAAGACGGAAGAATTTTTTGGCAGGTCGGTCGACACAACGTTTTCACTATGGGAAGGCTCAAATAATCTTTTAGTAATTTAATTAAAAGTTAGATGACTTTTAAATGATTCATTTTTATTACTGAAAAAACAACGTTATTATTGCAAAACGTTTTGTTGGTATATTTTTTCTTGATTACGTTTTGTGTTTGTTGTACTGTGTTTAATACAGTATTTTAACTTTAATTTTGTAAAATATTATATTGTATTGTATTGACGTATTCCATTCTGTGATATTTAACTGTCATTGAATAAAGACTACTGTTATTAATTCCTACTATCAACTAATAAGTCAGTGACTAATTTCAATAATCGACTAATTCGACTGATATTAGTCGGACAGTCGGACCGAGTTTGGCAGACCTAGAAGTAATCGGCTACTAGTCAAGAGCGAGTAACACGGATGGACCGACTATGATTAGTCGGTGTAGTAGAGATAAAGGCAAGCATGTAACAACCTGTCGGCGCCTGCACTGCTCAAACAAACATCAGTTTTGAATTTATTATGAAAAGTATAGAGTGATTTATATCTTGTATCAGTCTGCCAGTTCTGTCGTACAGGAAAATGTACAGGTTACTGTGTGTTATTTTTGTGATTGTAGTAACTGATCGAGTTTTCATGTCCATTTTTCGAAATCGATTTTCACTAGATATATACACGTTTTCAGACCCCTGAACAGAAAAAACATGTATTCAGCGATTGTTGTGTGTGAACAAAATATCTCAAGAAAGGAATAACTTAAGAAGTTAAAACTTGAAACTTAAGTTAGGTATCACTAGAGGACTCGATACGAACATTTTAATTAAAATGGTCAACCAGAAGTAGCAGTTTATTCGTGCAATTTTTCACTATTGCTATTTCTCAAAAACGGCTCTAAAGAATTTTTTTTAAAATCGCCTTATTTACTACTACATTTTTTGTGCTCTACAAGAAAGGTTAAGCGCCATGTCTCTTGAAATTCTTGGAAAGGGTGTCCTCTCGTAGAAAAAAATAGAAAAATGTTTGTTTTTATTAATTGCGGCCCTAATATGAATTTTAGAGCAGACATGTACAATAATTGAGGTTGTAAAACATTTTAAAACCTACAACTGTTATTCCTAACAGTTGTTTGTACAACGCTTAGTTTAGTGGGAATTAGTGATATTTTGGTTATTTTTCGTGAAAAATCTGTAAAAATGGGATTTTTTAAAGGTTATGGCCTTAGTATGCATTTTACGACAAAACTGTATATAATAAAATTTATAGGAAATTGAAATACCTACAACTTTTATTCAAATCGTATTTCTTTACAGAGCTTAGTTTAGCGTCAAAGAGTGATTTTTCGTATTTTTAAATCGAACATTTAGGTTGATTTTCATTTTTTTGTTTCTTTAAAGTCGCATCAACAACTTGGTTATTAGCGACTAAGGTGGATTAAGAAACTGTAACGATGGGTTTTGGTACGTTATAATTTCCAGACCCTAGCCGCTTAGTAGGCTAGCGCGCTATCCACTACGCCACGGAGATGACTATTGTTCATTTTACGTTGTTTACTAATGTTTAAACATGGTATTATTGTTCATTACTTCATTGGCCAGAGAAAGTTGTGTGTGTTTCACATCAGATTTTTTAAATTGGGACTAAGTTTCGTTATACTCTTGTAATTTTTGCTTTAGAATATTGGCTTTAGAAATTTTAAGAAACAATATTATTTTTTACGATTAAAACCTTAAAATACTAAATATAATAATTATAAAATTATTGCTTTTAAGAGGGTAGTCAACTCAAGAAGATGATTTTTTTTAAAATTTTGATTCTTTTTTGCATTTATTTGAAGTTTAAAATTTTCTGAAGCACAACATTTGTTTACTTTGTACGTCGTTGACAAAAAGTTGTAAAAACATCTGTTTAAAATAAAGCTCACTAGGCGAATGATATTATTCCTTCAACTTCAAGTTTTCTGGAAATGTAAGTTTTTGCATGATTGTACATTCATGGGAATTAAATATTTTGGTTTATATTGGAGATATTTGGATGATGATTTTTTCAAATGTTCGTAATTTCTTGCCCTATTATCGGTGGAATGATTATTACAAAAACCTTAATAGGGATTTAGTTAAAAAATAATTGAATACATAAAATGAATGTTTTTGAAAATATGGTTTTTCTTCAATAAATTTCTTGTAAGAAAATATACATACAAGCGCATACAACAGATAATAAACAGCAATTTTCCGTATTTTGTAGCATAAGAATCATGTTGATATCTTTCTTGGTTCCTGAGATATTTGATTCCCCGTAAAAGCCCGCTTTTTCAACCTCACCCTTATATTAGGAGCTGTAATTAATTTTTTGGCTTGGTTCAAATGGTAGATCATTACTAGTAAATTACTCTTTCATTTAAAATAAATAATGATAAATTATAGCTAGAAGTTTTGATTTTAATTTTCTGGGTTGACTACCCCCTTAATGTTATTTCGTTAAAATATTATAATTATATTAAAAATTCACGTAGGCTATTTTTTTAAATGGTATTCTTTAGGATAGATTGCAGAATTTATCAAGCGGATGACAGAAATATTCGATTGCTGACTCGACTAAAGATAAGCATTGAAATACTGAAACTTGCGCGCAATTGAGGTAGAAGGCTATTCAACTAATTTTTAAATTCATTCGAATGATTCGATAGTTTTAATAATCGAATAATATCAGTCATTAGTCCCACATCAGGATATTTTTTCTCTCCGCTTTAAATACAATAATAACAACAAATAAACACAACTGTTATTTTTATATTCCTCTGAACACGGCGAGTGCTGTCTGGTATCCTATAGTGTATAAAGGTATAGTTACAATAACGTAATTGTACTATTCATAATAGAATGGAACTAAATAGCCAACACACCCTCGGTGGACATCGGTAACTGTAGTAGCAGTTTGGTGGTGGGGATGGTTTGGGGCTAGAGGTACGAAAATACCACTACATAAACCATTTTTACTGTAGAGTTACATGTGTGTGTACGTCTACTAGTATTGCGGGTCAGTCTAACTGTAAGGAGTAACAGGCCCTAAAAAAGTCCAAAAAATTGGTACACAGGTTTCCGCGTTGCTGTTATCATAGGAAGTATTGCGCTACACGTATTATTAAGTACTCATTTTGAACTTGAACATAAGGTATTTTAATTTTTGTAAAAATATCTTATACCATGTTTTTTGGGGCCCTAAAAATTTGTGCTATGCTTCAATTAAAAAAATACGTTTTCAAAAGTAGCATTTGATTATCCCCTACTGCTTTTAAACCCTCATTCAAAATCTCATTGTGTAATTAAAGTCGTTCTTAAAATACCTGTGTACCAATTTTAGGAAAAAATGCCCTTATAAACGCCCCTCTAGCCGACAAATTGACAAAAAAATAAAATAAAATAATCTGAATGGTCTTATATGAACTTAATAAAGACGTTAAGATCAAAAAAACAGAAATCTATTTTTTGACAGAACAACCTTAATATGCATTTTAACACCGAAGTGTATAGTATATAATATACACTTGGTAAACAATTTTTAAACCTACAACTTTTATTTACACATTTCTTTGTATAATGCTTAGTTCGGCGGTAATTAGTGATTTTCTGCTTTTTTCATGAAAATCTGTAAAAAATGGATTTTTTACGGAAATTAAAACAGCTACAACTTTTATTTCAAATATTTTTCTGTACTGAGCCTAGTTTAACGTGAAATAGTGCTTTTCCGTATTTTTAAGCCACAACTAAGGTTGATTTTCATTGTGCGTCTTTCACTCATGATTAAAATTAGGTTATGTTTAATAAGGTTAGTTTTTACTTTCTCTTGCCTATATGAATATATACGAAGGAAAGTATTGTTTTCATGCCGATTTTTCGAAATCGAGTTTCCACCGGATCTACACGTTTTCAGACCCCCTGAACCCAAAAAAACATGTTTTTAGCGATTGGTCTGTGTGTGTCCGTGTGTGAACAAAATATCTCAAGAATGGAACATCGTACGAACTTAAAACTTAAGTTCCATACTACTAACGGACCCGACACGAACATTTACATCAAAATTGGTCAACCCGAAGTAGTAGTTTATTCATGTAATTTTTCACTTTTTTGCGATTTTCTCAAAAACTGGTCTTCCGATTTTTTTTTAATCGCCTGGTTTACTAAATTTTTTATGCTCTACAAGATAGGGTAGGCGCCATGTTTCCTTAAATTCTTGGAAAGGCTGTTTTCACTTAAAAAAATTGTTTTTTTAAGATTGCAGCTTTAATATGCATTTTAGCGCAAAAATTTACATCATAAAAGTTGTAGAGAATTTAAAATCCTACAACTTTTATTTTAAACCTTCTTTTGTACAACGCTTCGTTTAGCGGTAATTAGCGATTATCTGTTTTTTTTCTCACGAAAACGTGTGAAAAATCGTTTTTTTTAAGATTTCGGCCTTAGTATGCATTTTACGACAAAAGTGTATACAATCAAATTTATAGGAAATTAAAAGATCTACGACTTTTATTTGAAGCATTATTCTCTAAAGCGCCTAGTTTAGCGTGAAACAGTGATTTTCCGTATTTTAAAGCCAAACTGAGGTTAATTTTCATTTTGCGTCTTTCACGCATGATTAAAATAAGGTTATGTTTATTAAGGTTAGTTTTTTGTTTATTTCTAATGTTACGTTAAATTGGTCATTATTTGCATTAGCAAGAGAAAGTTGTGTGAGTGTTTCACACCAGATTTTTTTCAGTTGTTATCATGAAATAATAATAATGTTTTCAGTTGTTATTTCATGAAAACTGAAGTATAAAAAAATTTAAAAAATGGGCTACACATATAACTAAAATAAATTTTTTTTCTAAAACTGATTAACACAAGGTATCCTATCCTAAATTAGTAATAAAAAGAACATTTTGTATAAAAAAGGGAAAGTACAAGAAACGATTTACAACTGAAAAATTAAGAAAGCACAATATAAATAGCTAGGTAGAACGCGGTGTGCAATAAAAATGACTCTGTAATATAATTATGTTACCGCGATCAGAAATGAAAAGGAACTACCCTCGTTTTGTTTTGTCTAGTAGATGAAAAACATAACAAGGGGAAGAGACTGAGAGGGAGAGAGAAAGAGTGCGTAAAAATTGAAGTAAAAAAGAATGGACGTGCCGGTTATCATAAGAGAGCACTAAGTCCAGTGAACAGACCAACATATCTTACGTAGTAGCTATTATAGGGGGCTTAAAGAAGAGTAAGCAGATTTTGTCGTTTTGTCTTCACTGTGAACAGTGAATGAGTGAGTGAATTTTTCACTAGTTTCTGAGGTAAAGCATCGTTCTGTCTTAAAAGTGACAGTGAACAGTGAATGAGTAGGCCACTGAGTTTTACTTTCTCTTGCCTATATGAATATATAGGAAGGAAAGTATTGTTTTCATGTCGATTTTTCGAAATCGAGTTTTCACCGGATCTATACGTTTTCAGACCCCCTGAACCCAAAAAACATGTTTTTAGCGATTGGTCTGTGCGTGTGTGTATACAAAATATCTCAAGAACGGAACGTCGTACGAACTTAAAACTTGTGTTACATACCACTACCGGACCCGACACGAACATTTCCATCAAAATCGGTCAACCGGAAGTAGTAGTTTATTCGTATAATTTTTCACTTTTTTGCTATTTTCTCAAAAACTAGTCCTACGATTTTTTTAAAAATCGCCTCTACTCAATTTTTTATTCTCTACAAGATAGGGTAGGCGCCATGTTTGCTGAAATTCTTAGTGAGGCTGTTTTCACGTAAGAAAAGCGTTTTTTTAATATTACGGCTTTAATATGTAGCTATTATAGCGCAAAAATTTATGTAATAAAAAATGTAGTGAATTTAAAATTCTACAACTTTTATTTCAAACATTTTTTTTGTATAATGCTTAGTTTAGCGGTAAATGGCGATTTTCTGTTTTTTCTCACGAAAACGTGTGAAAAATCGATTTTTTTAAGATTTCGGCCTTAGTATTCATTTTAAGACAAAAGTGTATACAATCAAATTTATAGAAAATTAAAAGATCTATAACTTTTATTTAGAGCATTTTTCTCTACAGAGAGTAGTTTAGTGTGAAAGAGTGATTTTCCGTATTTTTAAGCCAAACTGAGGTTGATTTTCATTTTGCGTCTTTCTTATATGATTAAAATTAGGTTATGTTTATTGAGGTTAGTTTTTGTTTATTTCTAATGTTTTATTACTATTGTTAGGTTTATTGTTAATTATTTGCATTGGAAAGAGAAAGTCGTGTGAGTGTTTCACACCAGATTTTTTTTTTTTACACAAAAAGTGTTACGCTCCAAACAAGGTGAAATTATAACAAAACTTTAATGTTTAATTCTATAATCTTCTCTGTAAAAACAATTACAAAAAGGTGTATAGTCACAAGTTCGCTTACCTAGTGAAAACTCAGAGCTTGGTCCTGATTGACTATCTTGTAGTTTTCGGAGAAATCTAAGTTTACTGCAAACTCAGACTCTTTCAACTTTTCATGTCCTCACATTAAGAATAATCTACAATAAACCACTCCTTTGTTGATTGTTATTTTAGTGACTATCCTTTAAAGCAGCGGTTCCCAACCTTTTTTTTCTCCCGTACCCCTTGGTGAATCTTTAACTAAAATTGTAACCCCAAAAATGTAACATCACTGTAACTACAATACTTCACTAAGTAGGGGCTATTTAATCACTAGCTAATCTTTAATCAATTTGCATATTTTTATGTTTTTTATTTATTTCCAAATATTTTGCATAATGTAAATTTATTTTTTTATAATCATAATGGTATTTTTTGTGAGTATGCGTTGGTTAGTTTTTAAATACTGCAAAATATAACTTACACTACGTTTTATTATGTGTTCAAATTAAGATATAAATTTAAACCAAGGAAAATGAAAGTTAACACAAGTATTTAAAATAGATATTTTATTGAAAACTGAACATTTCTTGTATGGTCTTAATTTTACATCAAAATACTAATAATGACAAGAGTTATAATAATTATAGTATTTCTAATCTAAGACAAGACAGATTAGTTTTAAACTTTGAAAAACTCACATCGAGTACAAAATGCTTTTAAAATTTGTAAATACAAAATCTAACATGAAAATTGTGATGTATTATAACTAAATTATTAGTCCAGGAAACGTCTTCAGAACTCCTTTTCAGTGTGACCCTTGAGGCTGTTTTGTTGTACTTAATTATTTGAAATCAGGTTCAAATGTAGACAAATAAAGCCTTAGATCTGGGCTTGCATTAAGCTTGTCAGTACTATAACCCCACCAAGTTACTCAGAAAAACAATGTCCGTCATTGTCCTTTATTTTTGGCGTACCCCTAACCGGTTCGTCGTACCCCGGGTTGGCAACCGCTGCTTTAAAGCCTGACACAAAATGCATGGAGTATATTTTAAAAACTGTTTCTCATTTAATTTTGAAAAACTCACTCGGTAAATAATAAGACTATAGTACGTACAATGAAAGAAGAAGTGTGAGTTTGGAACCGCCCGCGTATCTCATCAAGTAAGAAACAAAAATTTCAGGTACAACTCTTATAAAGCTTCGTTTCTTGTTACTTTATTCGTATAGATTAGGAAACACAGAAGATGTAGCACAATCAATTTTAGAGGAAAAATATGTCGTTTAAGAGGAGTCGCTCCTGCATGTGTTCTTATTAATGTAAACTAAAATTCACCCTTTTAGTACAAAGGGTGAAGGAATTACAGTGTTTTTAAACAAAATTGTTATTTTCGTTCACGATGGACGTAGCGAGTTAGAACCAAAGGTGTATCCCATTAATTAATAAGGGAATAAAATTGCACTACAAATAATTATTTTAAATTTAACAGATTTTCTAAGGGAAAGGTAGATTTCATTAATTCAAAGTGGGGAGTGGACTGCGTAGCGGGGTAAACAGGCAGTCAAGTGATGTCGCAATATTCCTCCGTTTCGTGTCGAACATGAGCCATATGTACTATGTAACTATAGGTATCAGACGAACTAATGTCCCATAGCCGAGCGAGTGAGAGGGAGATGTGTGACATAACTACGCATGCGCTTAAAGGTCTTTACCGTTATAATCCAAATCTGAAAACATACTACAGTCGTTATCTTGCTTGTTAGTTTACTGCATGCATAAACGCTTGCTCACAACAATGAGTAAAATTATACGACAATATTATTGGAACGGCGCGTATGGCTTGTGCGAGTGAGAGCGTTATGCATTCTCTCACTCCCACGGCTAGGAGACTTCAGTTCATCTGAATACTTTACATATTATCAAAGATTCTCGTGCGAGTAACTTTACTTAGTTCAATACCAGACTAAACAGTTATTTGGTTTTACTTTATAGTTCAGTTATTTGGAGTCCATATTATGCTGTCCACATTCATGCCATAGAACAACTTCAGATTAAATTCCTCCGTTATCTATACTATAAGCAGAACCATATCTACTCCTTTACAATTCCATATAATACTTTACTAGACACCTTTCAAATGCAAACACTGGAAAATAGGCATCGATTAGCTTCACTAATGTATTTGAAACAATTATTGTGTGGTGAAATGAATGATCCTTATACGCTTAGAAAAATTCCTTTTCACGTCCCAAGTTTTTCTAACCGTTCAAAAAATATGTTTCATCAGAAATCTTCTTCCACTAATTATGCAGCTTATTCGCCGGTTAACTGCATGATTGACAATTATAATATCATGGACAGAATTGCTGCAATAGATCCATTTTGCCAGAGCCGAGCATCGTATAGGTCAGCCATTCTTAAGTCTTTCAGGATGTAAGTTTCCAAGCGATTCCGCATTATGTGTGTGTTAAATTTTTTTTTTTTGTTTTTGTTTTGGACCTCTATCATGATTGTTAATCAGTAAATTATTTGTAAAATCTTAGTGTATAATACTGTTTTAGTTATATTTAATTCTGTTTGCATTATTTGCCTATTTTAGATTTTTGATTGTATTTTTCTCTCCTTTTATTTGCTTTTTACTTTTGTATTGTCTTTTGGTCTGTAATGAAATATTGTTTCTGTAATTGGGCCGTGTTCGGCCTGTTGCAAACAATTAAATTAAATAAATAAATAAATAAATTAATTAAATAAATAAATAAATAAACAGTGTTCCTCTGCAGAATAACACAAATGTTACCAACTCGCTGCCAAACGCACATTTTTAATGCTAAGTTTTTAATATTTCCCATGCAACTGAAAAAGAACCTTCACATTTACAATACTTATTTGCAGTGTAATTAAATTCTCTTGTTAATTAAAGGGATATAGCGTTGGTTCTACCTCGTTACGCCTATCAGGAACAAAAATAATTTTTTTTTAAAAACGCTGCAATTCCTTAACCCTTTGTACTGAAAAGCTGAATTTTAGCTGAAATTAATTAGAAAACATGCAGAAACACTAAAGTTGAGCCGTCCTTAGTTTGCTTCTACTGTCAACAAACCAAAGCCAGCTACTACCACGCTAGGGTCCACGACTTTATGGATGTCGTATTCCTATTAAGTTAACTAAATTTTGAATTATAAGTACTTAAATTACTTAAAACATCAGTCATGACATGATCTAGGTCTAACAGTTTCATTTATAAAAATATTTTGTATTTAAATACTTTTGAAAGTATTTTGTTGTTACTTTTTAATCAGCGTGTACACATTTTCATGTAATGCGCATGCTCAGTGACATCTTGTTTGTTTACAGTAGGAGCAAACTTAGAAAGGCTGAATTTTATTCTAAAATGTCATATTTTTCCTCTTAAAATTTATCATGCTACATGTTCAGAAACATAGACTGTGAGAAATGCGCTTAAAAAACGGGTGCATATTTTGTTTCCAAATCACTAGATGAAGCCTAATACATTCCAGTGTTTCGTTATTTGTATGAATGAAATAACAAAAAAACCAAGCTTTAAAACGAGCCGTACCAGAAATAGTTATGTTTCTTACTTGATGAGATATCCAGTTCCAAACAGAGGCTTCTTCTTTCATTTTACATACTATAATGTAGTCATTAGTCTCAATATAAATTGTGGACACAATTTGTCGTAAAGACAGCTCCCTTTGACACACAATTACGGTAAACATCATCTCCGTTGCAAAACATGTAAAGTCCAGCCTTTCTTAGTTTGCTCCTAATGTAAACAAATAATGATGTCACTGAGCATGCGCATTATATAGAAATGTGTACACGTTGATTAAAAAGTAACAACAAAATACTTTCAAAAGTATTTTTATAAATGAAATTGTTAGGCCTACATCAAATCATGATGTTTAAAGTACTTATAATTTAAAACATAGTTAACTTAATAGGAATACGACATCCATAAAGCAGCGGACTCTAGCATGCACCTTGTAGTAGCTAGTTTTGGTTTGTTCACAGTAGGAGCAAACTAAGAAGGCTGAACTTTACATAACATTAGTATTACGGATCACTTTTTTAAAATTATTATTTAACTATGAACCAATTAGCCTCCCACTTTGAAATTTTTACAATCATTTACCAAAAGTTTTAACTACTAGTAGAGATTTTTAAATGTTTTTCAAAAATACACTTTTTAAGAAAATCAAATTTAAAATTTTGATTTTGTATTTCTGAAAAAAACTTTTTATTAAAAGGTAGGCCTACGTTGTGCTATACATCATTGAAAAGTAGTTGAAAAACTGAGTACGACAACACTACTCCCATCTTTCTAACTCAAATAGGAGAGCAGCTGCGGTGAATTCAAAATATTGTGACAATATCGAAAAAGGGCATGGTTCGTGAAATTTCTAGTATTCCATTCATAAAATGGTGAAGAGTAGATAAAAGAGTGAAAAAGTAACAATAGGGCAATAGTAACAATAAAAGTATACCTATTTATAAAAGGTTATTGTTGTACAACTATTTATGAAAAGGTCGGCCTGTAACAACTTTTATTCTATTTACAATACATCTATTTACTTGTTTTTAATAGTTATTACTTTTCCAGTAAAAAGGGTTTTTTTTGTACTTTATTATTTTCATGGCATCTCTCTGGCACTCTGGAATTATCTTTTTGATCAAATTTCTGTGTCCTTTGAGAAACCTCTTTCATTTAACCTATATAAAGGGAGCCCCGGATGCGGTCGAGAGTTAGTATTCGTTTGATCTTTGACGAGTGTTTACTACGTGTGCTATCAAAGGTAACTCTGTTAGAACACGTCAACGGGGGGTTTCCGAGGCATTGTTATACTGTCCTCGTGTGTGCGCATTGTGTAAAGTTATTGTGTATCTGCATTAAATTCAGTTTTTGTGTACTTAGTTTCATTTTGTAATTGCATTCTATATAACCTTGTAAGTACCATTAAGTAAATTATTAAGTTATTTATTGTATCACTTCTTTATAATTAGTTTGTTATTTATTTTGTAACTCTTTTAGTTGTAATAAATATTTGTAATTGTACACTCTAGTGTTATTAATTATTTAATAACCTAGATCCTGAAACGGACCTCAGCAATAAGTGTCACGATATGTTGAATGTGTGTTTCTGGCCATTTTTTGTTAACTCAACAGTCGTCGTAATTTCTAAACCACTAGAGATATTTTTAAAAGAAAATTTATGTATTTTTAATAACCTCCATAAGGACTACATTCATACCAAATTTCATCAAATTCTGAGATGGTGAGGTTTAGACCATGTGCTGATTTGATGTGGAATGACCCTTAAATCCAAAGGAAAATTAAATTATACAGGGTGATTTTTAAGGAAGGAACATCTTTATATTGCGTAACTAAGACGTACTTGGCGGAAAAAGCTTAGGTGAATCTACACAGTTTTAAAAATCCAACTTTTTGGCAGTTTTGTCCGCCATCTTGGATTGAACTTCATTTTTAAATGGGATTGTGTACACATAAGTTGCTAAAATAAATGCGCATTGCTTACCTACACAGAGTCCAATGATATCTTACAGCCTTAAGGAATGCTGTCTCTGTTGTGATAATGTACCGCTCTATATAGCCTGTTCAAAAAAATAAAAAATAGCACACAATTTATACATGCTAATAAAAAAACATTTAGCTCTATGGTTTACAAAAACCTCCATTACAGAGTTTAACCAATCAAGTTTGTGCAACATACAGAGTCCATTATGAAAATAATGCGCATTTTTTAAGAAAACCAGATTTATTGATAGTACAGTTACAAACGCTTAAAATTCCTCGAAAGCTCTCCCCCTGCATGAACACACTAGCGGAGATGTGTCTGCCATGCCTGGAAGGCACCCTCAAACTTTTAGACAGGAATGTCCGTTAGCAACCTTGTAACATACTTTTGGATGTTTTCCACGGACTCCCAACACTTTCCTTTCAGCTCTCTCCTCTTCAGTGGGGGAAACAAACAACAAAAGGTGCACAGAGCCAAGTCGGGACAGTAAGGGAGTTGTGGAACCACTGTTGCTTCGGCCGGGGGCACGCCCCCGACCACACAGAGCGTGCCCATAGAACTGCAGTTTAGCTAACCAATCCTCACCTGCTTTGAGGTAACTTCCTCACAGCCCATACATACGCAAAAGGCAATCTCGTGACTTCAGTATCTATACAATACGTTTTTTTTAACTGTTAAAGAGTTTTAGTTTTTTGGGTAAAGAACGAAATGTACGTACTTTAGGTGGGAATGGGTGTAGTTGTCAGAGCAGACAGTTGCTGGTCGCACTGCTTGTCACTTGATCCCATTTTGATTTCCACCTTTTAGAGTCATCCTAAGTTCCTGATCCACGATTGCTTCCATCACCTGTTCACTTTGCCACACCCACAACTAATTCAACCTGTACCAACAACAGAAAATGTTACAATTAATATAAATTTACATTGGGATTAGTTGAGAAATTTAATTATCTAGGGGAAATAATCACTAAAAATAATAATGAGGCAATAAATTGGGCTGAAAGATCAGCCAAGATAAACAGCACCACCTATAAGATGGTGAAAAACACATATAAGAAAAAATGCCTCTCAATTCAATCTAAATTAAAACACTATAAAACAGTTGTCCAACCCAAAATTACCTATTGCAGTGAGACCTTGTTTAAAATAAAATCCAAGATTAACACTGACAGAGTTGACAAAAAGGAAAGAGAAATAGTGAGAACCTGCATAGGCAAGAGAAACAAAGTAGAAGGACACTGGAGACTTTTGCCCAATAGTGAAGTTTACAAAACTATTGATCCAGTAACTGAGACAATGAGGAAAAAGAGAATATCATACCTCGGTCACATATTGAGATATCCAGAAAATAGATATGTCAAACAGATATTGAATTTCTGTTGTGGACTCGCTCTCAAACCGGTATGGATGAGAGAAATAAATTAAGATCTGGAGGAGATGGGATTAAAAATTGAAGACCTCCAAAATAAATCCGAAAAATTAAACATCATTAAAAGCTTTAAATTTGCACCTCCTCCAACTAAACAATATAAAACGAGTGTCGTATCAGATGAAGTGAGACTGGCCCGATCGCTTAGAATGAGGAGAAAACAACGTAAGACTAAATAAATGTTAAACTAACTTAAAGTGATCCAGTGTGATCTTAAAAGTGGAAAAAAATTACATTGTTTTTAACATATAAATAAATAAATAAATATGTGTCAATGCCATCTAAATATTCATCAACAGTTGTAACAGACAAATGATAAACAGTTGCAATGGTGATGGCAGTGATAGCAGCTGGTAGTTGACCTAGACTAGCTTGGTCACTGGTAGATGCTCTTCACACACACACACGTTAACAGAAGAGTCCGTAGTACAGTTCAACAATCAAATGTCATCAACAGTTAATGGGAAAAAGTGTCACTACTTGCAGTTCAAAAACAAATATAACTTTAAAGAAAGTAGAGAAGTGGATGTATTTATTCATAATAATAAAGGTATCAGATGAACTAATGTCCCATAGCCAGCGAGTGAGAGGGAGATATGTGGCATAACTACGCATGCGCTCAAAGGTCTTTACCACTATAATCCAAATCTGAAAACATACTACAGTCGTTATCTTGCTTGTTAGTTTACTATGTGCATAAACGCTTGCTCACAACAATGAGTAAAATTATACAACAATGTTATTGGAATGCCGCGTATGGGTTGTGCTAGTGACAGCGTTATGTATTCTCTCACTCCCACGGCTAGGGGACATTAGTTCATCTGAATACTGTAGTTTAGAGCATGTAGAAACAGTGAAGTTCCTAGGAGTATCTCTAGATAGATTTCTGTCTTGGGACTTTTATACCAATCAAGTTTATAATAAAATATCATCTTGGGTATTTGCACTAAAACAAATTGCCAGAATTAATGATAAAAAAATTCTAATAGCAGCTTATCATGGCCTCATTCTGTCTCATACCCGTTATGGTATCTTAGTATGGGGTTATTCTAGCATGGGTAATATGAATAAGGTTTTTAAAATTCAAAAAAAAGCTATTAGGTGTATGGTGGGAGCTAACCAGCTAACCTCATGCAGGCCACTATTTAAGGAGCTTAAATTGCTTACAGTTCCCTCTCTCTACATTTTTGAGGTGATTATGTATGTTAGGCAAAATAATTTTACGTAGAATTTCAATGCTCACAATCATAACACGAGAAACAGAAATGATTACTATGTGGCTAATCACTCCACAAAACTTTTTGAACAAAAACCTACTTATGCAGGCAGAAAATTCATGAATAAATTACCACAATTTTTAAAATGTTGTGATAATTTGCATTCCTTTAAAAAGAATCTGAAAAATTACTTGATCGGTGAAACTTTTTATAGCGTACAAGAATTTCTTTCTTGATAGTAGTGATACAGTATTCAGATGAACTAAAGTCCCGTAGCTGTGGGAGTGAGAGAATGCATAACGCTCTCACTCGCACAAGCCAAACGCGCCATTCTAATAACATTGTCGTATAATTTTACTCATTGTTGTGAGCAAGCGTTTATGCACATAGTAAACTAACAAGCAAGATAACGACTGTAGTATGTTTTCAGATCCGGACTATAATGGTAAAGACCTTTGAGCCCATGCGTAGTTATGCCACATATCTCTCTCACTTGCTCGGCTAAGGGACATTAGTTCATCTGATATCTGAACATTGTGTGATTCTTAAATGTATTTCAGGTGTTATAACTGACATGTCCTATACTCCTCCTGGACGCAAAAAAAACCAATCCACGAAATAAACTAAATTCGGACTATAAAACAGTAAATAATGCAGTAAACATCTACAACGCTTCTCAAATTACTGCTCAGGATGAAACATTCTATCACAGACATAACCTATACGGTATTTTTACGGTAGGCCTAACTTGTCAAAATTTGGTTAATTTTAAAACTTAGTGTAAATGGACACTAGCATTCAACAAATTTTTTAAGGGGGGAGTCTACCCATTTTTATCTCTAAAAATTAAAAAATAATCAAAAAATGTTTTTTGTTGATTATAAAACTTCAGAATTTTCTTAATCCAGTTATATATTTTGTTTTTATGTATGATAACTAGAAATTTGTAAAACATTATTTTACATAATCGGTGTAAGTGTAAGTGTAATTATAAGTGAAACTTTACATTAAATTTTCTCGGCATTTAGTATTTCAGGTTTTCTTCATGATAAAATCCTTATAACTTTCTTTATATAAATGCTATCTTGATGATTTTTCCCCACTGTATTTAGAATTTATCGCTTGTTTATTTGTAGGATGGCCATGTTGAAACTTATTATAGGAGTTCTTAAAAAATAAAAAAATAATGACCTTATCTGTATTTTTGGGGGAAAATATTTAAAAAAATAATATTCTCTCCATTGTAAAGTTAAATGTATAAATGGAACCTTCAAAGAAAGAGCATAATTTTCTGATTATTTTGACATAAAAACCAGGTCTGTACCTCTAAAATTAACTAAGCTATAAGCAAATAACGAAGATATAATTTTCCCCCTTTCACCCCTATATTTGGGGTTGTAGTGAACAATATTAACTGATTTTTACTTTCTCTTGCCTATATGAATATATAGGAAGGAAAGTATTGTTTTCATGTCGATTTTTCGAAATCGAGTTTTCACCGGATCTATACGTTTTCAGACCCCCTGAACCCAAAAAACTTGTTTTTAGCGATTGGTCTGTGTGTGTGTGTGTGTGTGTGTGTGTGTGTGTGTGTGTGTGTATGTGAACAGAATATCTCAAAAACGGAACATCGTACGAACTTGAAACTTGAAACTTAAGTTACATATCACTACCGGACCCGACACGAACATTTTCATCAAAATCGGTCAACCGGAAGTAGTAGTTTATTCGTATAATTTTTCACTTTTTTGCGATTTTCTCAAAAACTAGTCCTACGATTTTTTTTAAAATCAACTGGTTTACTACATTTTTTATGCTCTACAATATAGGGTAGGCGCCATGTTTGCTGAAATTCTGCTTGAGGCTGTTTTTACGTAAAAACATTTTCTTTTTAAGATTGCGGCTTTAATATGCATTTTAGCGCAAAACGTTATATAATAAAAGTTGTAGAGAATGTAAAATTCTACAACTTTTATTTCAAACATTTTTTTGTATAACGCTTAGTTTAGCGGTAATTTGCGATTTTCTGTTTTTTTTCTCACGAAAACGTGAGAAAAATCGATTTTTTTAACATTTTGGTCTTAGTATGCATTTTACGACAAAAGTGTATATAATTAAATTTATAGAAAATTAAAAGATCTACAACTTTTGTTTAAAGCATTTGTCTCTACAGAGCCTAGTTTAGCTTGAAAGCGTGATTTTCCGTATTTTTAAGCCAAACTGAGTTCGATTGTCATTTTGCGTCATTCACTCATGATTAAAATAAGGTTATGTTTTTGAGGTTAGTTTTTGTTTATTTCTAATATTTTATTAATAATGTTAGGTTTATTATTAATTATTTGCATTGGCAAGAGAAAGTTGTGTGAGTGTTTCACACCAGATTTTTTTATATGAAAAAATTTAAAATTTAATGTTTATTCACTTGCAAAACAAACAGATTACTTACCTAAAGAGAATAAAAAAAACTTGTTTTGAGTAGACTCCTCCCTTGTACAGAGACAACAATGGTCATTTCACTTTAAATTGCAATAAAAAATGAAAACAAATGTTTTTGAACATGAGATTAGTTATGATAAAATGGTTGGAAGTTGCGTGAAGTGAGGTTAGGCACCACTCCTCAATAAAGTGAATGTTTATCCACTAAATAAAGGCTATCATTAGAATGTCTCTTACGGCTGCCTACACCAAAATTATTTTAAAAACATAAATACACGTTAGATTTAAGAAATTCTGTACCATGATTATCTCCAACAAAATTTCAATTTTTCAATTAATTACCCCCTAAAAACACAATAGCAAATGAAATGAAATTAACAGAACCTTACAATGTAAATTTAATGTACGTTACTTACACCTCTAGCTTCTTAATTCCGTTAAAATTTTAACAAACTTCCTATCCAGATTATATTCAATTGCTTATTGTTTTCATTTGAAAAAATAACAAATCACAAACGTCAGATAAATATGGCGTCTTCTAACGTTGTCATTCGAACTCCAAAACGGTTTTTTTTTAAATTATAATTTATAAATAATCATAAACCTACAAAACAATATTATACATTTCTATAAAATAAAAATAATGTATATAAAATTATTTTACGAAATATATAATGAAGGAATTTCAAATCGCCTTATTAAAATGTAATATATTAAAAAATACTGTTTTTAAAACCACCATTAATTATTAACACGGTGTTTACTCTATAAGATATTAGTGTTTGTATTGGCGGGTGTTTACTTTTTACCACAATACTGGTGGTATTAAAAACTGGACTTTGATTAATAAAATTATTTTTCTTGTTGTGACACACCGGACGATTACAGCATACCTACAGTCCAGCCTCTCTTAGTTTGCTCCTAATGTAAACAAATAATGACGTCACTGAGCATGCGCATTGTATCAAAATGTGTACACGCTGATTAAAAAGTAACAACAAAATACTTTTAAAAGTATTTTTCTAAATGAAATTGTTAGGCATACATCATATCATGACTGATGTTTTAAGTACTTTAAGTTTTTATAATTTAAAACATAGTTAACTTAAAAGGAATACGACATCCGTAAAGTGGCAGACTCTAGCGTGCACCCTGTAGTAGGTGGCTTTGGTTTGTTGACAGTAGGAGCAAACTAAGAACGGCTGAACTGTATAACAATAATATAATCATAATAATAATTATTATTAATTTAATAATAATAATAATAATAATAATAATAATAATAATACCAGTAGTAAGTGCTGTTCAACAAATATTAGTCACAAACTATTTCAAATAACTATTGTAGTACCAAAATATTTTATTAGATTTTGAACTAATAATATTCAAAAATATTTTATTAATATACTAAAAGTTTATTGTTGTTGTTGTTTAGGTCATCAGCCAAAAGGCTGGTTTGAACCTGTAGAGGTTTTACTAAGTAAATCGAGGAGTGAGATGGTTCACCATTGCCTTCCTCACTGAGTGGAAAAGTACACTTATCAGCATGCCAGGCCCTCTGAAAAGCATATATTTTCCACTCTGCAAAATGACACTTTCACTTCATTCACCACACATCTGGCTGTATAATGAAATCCATTACTTTCAGACGAGATAACTGATTAGTGTCTTTTGTGTGGCTCTCTCATTAGCGTCACACCACTATTTCCTATGGCATAATTTGACTCCCACCGCATTATACCAAAGACAATTGAATTATTTAGCTGAAAACTTTTTAATATTTGCCTGGTGATATCAGATATCTGCCGAATATCAGAAAATTTAAAATGGTAGTCAGTCTATAGTTACTTAAGATAGCAACGAAATGCACCGGATTTTTGGCTTCTTCTAACCCCTAATTGGTTCGTGTAATTTTCTCTTGCAAAAACAGGCTTCTGTCCTAAGACTATGTCCTAACTGGAGGATATCTCACGAGTGGGAATGGCGATGATTGCTGCATCGGAAGATGAAAAAAATCTGGTGTGAAACAATCACACAACTTTCTCTTGCCAATGCAAATAATGACCAATATAACCTAACATTAGTAATACAACATTAGAAATTAACGAAAAACTAACCTCAATAAACATAACCTTTGTTATTAACTACACATTTTTTTCCCATTGTTTACTTATTACTAGGACGGCCCCCCCCACAATTCGAGTTTTGGTTATTGCACGAAGGGTTCTTACTGCTCTAACCCTTTGTCAAGTTTTGATATTTTGTTTTAACACTGATTCTTTGCTAAGACATCCCATTGAATTTCTTTGTTTACTTTATTTAACCCTACATTGTAAATGGATTTTTGGATTGTGAAGGATTTTGTTTTTTAAAGAGCTGGTCTTTGTATGTTGTAAAATTGTTTGTGTTGGATTTCAAGTACAGGAGTTTTATTTTTGCAGCAAGGTTTTAGATTGGGTTTTCTTCAGCAGGTTTCGAACTGGACAGTATGTTAAATTTTAGAAGGTTTCGTATCGATAGTGTTTGGCATAAGGTTATTACGTTTTTCTTTTGTTTATATTATCAAATTTGTTTTGCGGCTAAGTCAGACTTGGTTTTGTTAGCATATTTTCGGTTGTTGTCACAGTTTCCTTCTAGGTTTTTTTTTAATTTTTGGTTTTCCTTTCAGTTGTAGCTTTGAATTGGTTTTAGAACGTAAGTTTTAAGCATCATTTATAGAGATGGATTTTGGTGCAGTATTGTATTTACTGCTGGATTTCTCTTTGGTTTTCAGGTGGTATATGAAAGTATGGTTTCGGTTATTAACTTAAGTTAGTTTAATAACACTTTTAGCCTAGGTTGCCTTTTCTTGGTTTTAATTTTTCTAAACAGCTTTGGTTGACGAATTATGTTTACGGCAACTATATGATAAAAGGAGTTCTTGCAGTTATGTCACATTTTAAAAGGGTAGACTACGTTAGTTAGCTAAGTTATAATTTGTTTAAGTTTGTTTCTTTTTAAATTTTCGTTGTTTTAATTGCTGTGGCGTAGGTAGCATTAGCCAAAGGGAAAAAGGCTGGTGTACCCCGTTTCAGTTTTGTTTTGTAGAATAACAGAATTTCTTCTGTTTAGAAATTGTTTTTGATAAGTTATGATTCGAATTTTGTTAGATTTAGGTTTAGATTTCCTGTTCCGATAAGATTTCCTCAAAGGACAGTTTTGGTTTATTTATTTTTAAAATTTATGGGTAATGACAGAACCAAGATGCAACCAGGACAAAGTTGTTGAAACTACAACACCCCTTTGAATTAGATATGATATAAATCGCAGAAAAAAATAACTCCGTAGAGTAGCAACGTTGTTTTTGAAATCCCAGTTCAATTGTGATTTTTTTTATAATTTCAACATAAAATAACATACCCTCGTTTCTTCTGTTTTAGTATACAAAGATTCGTATGTACATCAAATTTTCCGTTTTACAGTGATAGTGCCCAGACTCAATAAAAACCTGTTATCTACTATCTGTTACCACAGTGTACTTAAACTTATTGCTACCACCTTCCGTATTCAAGCAGAAAATTAAGTTCACAAAACAAAAACCGTCGTTCTTACAACGAATTTTCATTCAATTCTACATATTAGTAACTTTAGTAATAAGGCTAATAAAAATCATAAATTTAGTAATAAGATAAGATATTTAGGGTAATTTCACTTAACAATTAATTAAGCTTAATTTATATATTACGTTATTTTTCAACATTTTTTTTTTATTTTAACCAAGAATATCTTTTTTTTTAATTGTATTTTATTTGTAAGATCGTTGAAAATTATGGCTTCCAGTATAAAAATATTTTTTCTTTTTGCTTCTACATCACTTGTTGGGCAAAACTTTGTTTCGGCAGACAAAGTAGTTAATTTATTTTCTGGTTTTCACATAAAAAATATTTCTTATGTTTACCTGTATGATTCTTCCGTCCCGTTAATGTACATTCTCCCCTTCGATTCCCATCCCGATTTTCCTCAAAACTCGACAATGTTTCAAAACTTAACCTGTCCTTTCCCGAACTTATCTCAACTTATAAACGTTTCCCAATCCCTAAATAATAACCCCCTAAAACAATTTTCCTTACCAAGAAAACCCGCTAAACCACTTCAAGATTTTGCCTCAGCGATTCACGACAGAAACAGCACATCTCCCGCCTGCCAACTGTTTAAGCGCATCACGACACTGTCGAATGCTACTTTGAACATCCTATTTACAACAGGACTACCAATATCTAATTTGGATCCGCAACGACCAAGAAGAGCTTTAGATTTTATTGGCGAATTTCTAAATTTTTGCTGCGATACTGCCACAGAGAATCAGCTTCATCAAACATATTACAACGAGAAATATTTAACAGATCACTACAATCAACTTACAAAAACGGTACATTCGGATCATCAAGACCTAATCAAGACAACCCACAACATGGACACCGTTACAAATCGCGTTCAGTCAATTCTAAAAGAAACAGAAGAGGAACTACACTATTATGGAAAAATAATACAGGATACGGAAGACACTGAAATTCTACAATTATATAACATCTTGGCTATACTTCATAATATTAATTGGCAATCATTTTTAAACACATACTACTCTCACATGACGTCAGTTCAAACCTCATGTAGACAGAAGATGCTTCCTCGCGAACTGGTAACACCCATTACGTTACAGTCCGATCTGGAAAAATTATCGTCACAACTAATGAAAAACAAACAGCAATTAGTACTGCCAATACAAAACATTCATTTATACTACGAAAAGCCTATTACGACTTGTGTTTTCTCAGCTACAAGAATTGTTCTCAAGCTACAAGTACCAATCGCTAAGACAGCCGCATCGCATGCCCTGGTCAAAGTGTCACCGATTACACTAGTCTGGAATAACCAAATTTGTTCATTAGATAATCAACACCTCTACATCATCTTAAGTGGACAACGAGTACGTACCATTTCTTCATCCACCTCATGCGATCTACAAAGTGATAAGTTATGCTACATCCCAAGATTTCAGCAACACTCCAGCCTAAACACCAAGTGCATCAAGCAAATACTTACAGATGGCTCGTTACAAAGCCTAATGCAAAAGTGTCACTTTATTTGCCACAAACGAACAACCGAAGTTCAGGTGTCACGATTTTATATAACTAACGCACAGCAAAACACCCGATTGGTCTGTCCATCTACGTCAATAGAACTTCCGGTCAACGTTACAGGCGCATTGGATATTCAGGTCCCATGTGAATGTGAAGTGTTAGAAAATCATCACATCATCATAGATAAAATCACACCTTGTGACTCCAGAACTCCAAATTCACCAGCGGTAGCCCATCTACTCCCCGCACCCTGGTCAACTTTCACCCATTACAAGTTTTCATTCTCTCATTCGGACTTCTATCCTTCCACTTCCTCCTTATCAGACCTGATAAATCATAAATGGAACCTAACCTTTCCCCAAACTTCTATCTCCGATCATGTACCAGAATCAGTTTTTCAAGAAAGAACCTTGCCAAACGTTTGGAAAGAAATACTTCTCAACGATCAATTCACAAAATGGATTGTTTATTCCGCTCTTTTAATCATTTTTATATTTATTATTTATTTGAACATTAAAATAAAGATTTTAGAAGCTAAAGTTAAAAATAAACCCACCCAAATCCAATTACACAGATTGGATTGAAATTTATTAAACAAAAAAATATAGTATGAAAACAATAACATAATTATAATTAAAATGTTTGAATATTTACGTGATTGTTTAAAACAATTAAAAGCGGACAGTATCTATAATCATAGGGCTACTTAAGTAAAAAAAATTAATGATGTTAAACTTAAATACTGCTTAATTTTAATTTGTTTCTATTTTTAGATTTAAAATCTTAGGATTATTGATTAAGTTCTTTTTGCCTCAAGTTTTTTTTAAAGGTAGCTAATATTTTGTTTTAGTTTTGAATCTGCATTGATATTAAGTTAGCTTCATTTTTTTCATGTATTAGGTTACGTATATATATATTGTTAAAAACTCTTAGCATTTTCATATCATAATGCACGTGCAATGTACAATCTACAGTCATCATCCACAGTGAAAGACATGTTTAAATATTTACTTATTACAACTTATCTTCTTTAACCCTGAAAAAGAATTTTTTTTTGCTTTAGATGTCACTTGGCATAATTGTTAGTTTATGGCCTTTCTCGTTGGTCACAACTTATTTTTACAGTCTCTTCACCTGGATGGATACTGCAGATTAGGATAGGTTATCAATGGAAATACTTTGCTAATAGATTGGTATCACAGCACACACCCACACTATGTTGAGTCAAAGTTTTTTTTTATTTATTTTTAAACTGCCAAGGAAGAGTGATTGTAAATAAAAGTTTTGTTTTCCCTTTCAATCACAAATATTACATTCGAGCCTGGTAACAATTTTTTCCCCTCTGTCCACTGTCTTCAGGTTTTTCAATACCAGAGCTGGGGGAGTGTAAGGTTTTACCTTACTATACTTGTTTTCGATTTTTTAAAATAAATTTTACATATACGTGCTCTTTGGCTTATTTGAATATTTTTAATCTTGTATAAATAAAAGAGAGAGAGAATTGTAATTCTTATTACAATGGAATCTTAGTTTCTTTTTACTGTCAACTTAGCAGTTATCATCAAGTCGTTTTTCATTCATACTACTCTTTAGGCCTTGCTTTTCTCACACTGTTTTACACGATCCGTCCAACCTACTACCCTGGGAACTTTGTGGCCTATTGGGCCTAAATCTTTCTCTTATGCGAAACCCTTAGTTTGCACTTTTTACCCTGGGAAAAATTAGTAAAAAATATTTTGTTTTGTAGTTCATTTCCAAGAACCTTTCCTCTTCCCCTCCTGCAGGCTGTAAGTGTTTTTCAGCAAATACAGCCTTTTTCCTAAAACCAATCACAACTTTCGTTACATATCCTCTCGGTTTTTTCGATTCTGATTGGTGAACCCCACCACCGTTTCTGTACGATTTTTCTCCCCGGTCAGTTGTGCGTTTCTCAAAAATTTGTGAGTTCGTTTTCTGCCGTTGTGTGGTTATGTGCTGTGAAAAATTTATAAGGTAAATATAATAAATTTATTTTTATATGTAAAGTATTTTTATAATCATGAGGCGTAAAAAAAAAAAAATAAAATAAATAAACCATTTTTAAAAATGTAATAAAAAAAATTTTAAATATAGATAAATAGAATAAATATAAGAAAAATGAAATATAGATTTAAAGATAAATAATACAATAAATGAAGCTAACGATGTAGGCTAGTTAACCATGGTTTAGTGTTAGGAATAAATATTTAGTTAGGGTTATTTTATATTTTTTTTGCAGGTTAGTTAATTTAAAGGAATCAAACCAGTTTTGGTTTTTAAAATTAGATATATAAAAGCAGCAAAAGTTATCTCAAAATCAAAATAATAAAAAAATTTGTACTAAGTCTTGTCAATCTTTGTTTTACGTTGTTAAATCATTTTAAGTACGAGGCGTATTTTTAAAGTAAGTACCGTTTGAAAATAAAAAAAAAATTAAAGGAAATTTGCAAAAACTAATTTTATTTTCGGAATCTACATACTTTTATCTATTTTTCTACATAGTTTCCAAGTTTTTGTAAACCCTTATCATATCGCACAACTAAATTTTGGAAACCTTCTTCATAAAAACTTGCCGCCTGCTGTGATAACCAAGAATTCACGGCCGTTTTCAAATCGTCGTCATCGTCATAACGGTTGCCGCCCAAGTGATGTTTCAGATGACGAATTTCCCGGCGTTTCGAGGTCTGTGATTTACAAAATTGTTAATGAAAAATTAAACTTTAAGAAACTGTGCTCGCGTTGGGTCCCTAAACTCCTGACGGAGGAGCACAAACACAAAAGACTCGAGAGTTCCTTGAATTTTCTGACACGTTATGACGAAAATGGTGACGACATCCTGAGTCGGATCGTAACTGGAGACAAAACGTGGATTTCGCATTTCACTCCCGAATCGAAACAACAAAGCATGGAATGGAGACACACGCACTCTCCCGTAAAGGTCAAAGCCTAACAGACTTTGTCACAGCGCAAGATCATGGCGTCCGTGTTTTGGGATAGGCATGGTGTTTTGGTGGTCGACTTTATGGAACGAGGAACGACAATAAATGCAGAAGCCTACTGCCAAATCCTGAGGAAGCTGCGCAGAGCAATTCAAAACAAGAGACGTGGCATGCTCACAAAAGGAATTTTGTTTCTGCACGATAATGCAAGCCCTCACACTGCCGCTCAGACCCGAGCTGCATTGGACTGGACTCTTCTGGCTGGGAAGTTTTGGACCACCCACCCTACAACCCTGACCTTGCGCCGAGCAACTTTCATCTCTTCCGTCATCTGAAACATCACTTGGGCGGCAGCCGTTATGACGATGACGACGAATTGAAAACGGCCGTGAATTCTTGGTTATCACAGCAGGCGGCAAGTTTTTATGAAGAAGGTTTCCAAAATTTAGTTGTGCGATATGATAAGTGTTTACAAAAACTTGGAAACTATGTAGAAAAATAGATAAAAGTATGTAGATTCCGAAAATAAAATTAGTTTTTGCAAATTTCCTTTTATTTTTTTTTTATTTTCAAACGGTACTTACTTTAAAAATACGCCTCGTATATTTTTGTTTATTTTTTAATTATAAAATAAATTAACTTGTATTTTAAAAATTTACTTAAAGATAAATGGATAACCCTATTTTATAATTTTTCGTATTAGGTTTTAAATTTATAAAATAACTTAAAATTTGAATTTAAAAATATAAAAAAACGTATATAAATATCTTTAATTTGAATTACTTTAACAATATTTAAAAAAAAAAAAGAATAAAATAAAATTAATTAACCACAATTAAAATGCTCATAGTTTTCAATATATTCCTAATTCCTAGTTAAGTTAGTTGTAGTTAGTTTTAACAATGGTGAGTATTCAAGTCAGCAACAAAATTTTACGGAAATGATACCATCCGTATACCACCTGTGTTTCTGATAAGAGCTTGAAAACATTGATGCATCTGACTGCAATGTTTTATTTCAATTTTAATTTATAATACACAAATTAGTACACTCCACTGTGTACCCATATAATAGTTGGTTTCATGTGGAATCAACAAACTGTGATGTGGTAGCATAACTGGTTTCAAACTGAAGGTTTGAATTTAACAGAATTGTCTTGTATGTGATCCATAAATGGATTTCTCCACTGGATATTGGATCCGTGAGCTGAATACCTTTGTACCTTCACTCGCAATTCCACAAGCGAGAGTTCTTTTAAGGACTCATGTTGTTCAGCATCTGAGCTCGTCAAGAGAAACTTTCTAGTTAGAAAGTTATAAACCCCCTTTATCAATGTGTCTTCCGTAGTTAGCCATAGTTTTACAGGTTTCTAGTTTTATCCTAAAAACTCAGTGGTGGAGGCGATCGCGATACCAAGCGAAAACTATTAATAAAGCCGTTTTTGGCTTATAGGGGCCGATTTTCTCGAGGGTGGCCTTCAGTATTAAGGTACTGCTGTTAGATTGCAGTACCCGGTAAGTTTTGAAGTGTTTTTTTTTTGTTCTCATTTAGCTAACTACATCCCGGAGGATCACTTAAAATCATTTTTTTACATATACTCTATTTACATTTTAAAACATAATCTTTTAATTTAATAATAATTTTAACAATTTTTAATCCCCCGATATTGTTTTACATGTTGGAGTTTCTTCGAATTTTATTCTAATTATAATTTTTTACTAATAAAGCTGTATGTTGTATTACATGGTAGTTTCGCCGAGTAATTTTTTTTATTTATTTTTTTTTAATAAATAAAATCAGTATGTTGTATTACAATTTTTAAAGTGATAATGTACGTACAGCAAAATACCTTTTTACAGAATTTAGATGTTCACAACCACTACACAAGAAACAGAATCGATTATGTTGCTAATCACAACACTAAATTGCCACAAGGTTTAAAAAGTTGTGACAATAAAAGTCATTTAAAAAAAAAGCTAAAACAATATTTGATTGATGAAACATTTTACAGTGCGCATGAATTCCTTTCTGAATAGTTTTGATTGAAAAATATTTAACTTCTAATTAAACAAATTGTGTACTATTTGATACAAAGAGGTTCATGACAAGCCTACTGAAGGAAACAGTAGCAAAAAAAAGTTTTGGTGGTAAGTGATGAATTTATCATTGTGATAAACTTTCAGTATATCAGTTTTATCTTGACATGTCCTATACTCCCTATGGAGTCTACTGGAAGGAAAAAAAATAAAAATTCCTTAAAAATCATGTATTAATTGATTTTTATTTAACTCTAATATAAAGTATTGAATTCAGGAAAATGATACAAATAATTATTATAAGAACATTAGAAACACTAAAAACAATTCGTCACCATTCTATTAATCAGTCTTGTTAATTCCATTAGATCTTTCTGTGAGTGAACCATTTCACCTCGGGTCTTCTCTGGCATTAAATTTTTGTCACCATCCATCCTTAACTGATCCCATTAAAGGCGCATTTACACTTGCAACGATTTGCTAAGTCGAAATCTTAAAAAATCCTAATTTTTACTGATTTTCGTAAATAAAAAAACAAAAAATCACTAATTACCACTAAACTAAGCATTATATAAGGAAATGTTTATTATATTTTGTGTCGGGTCCTACAGTAGGACCTAACTTATGAGCCGTCGCACCCTTGGATTATATTTTAATTCAGCTCAGAACTTTCATTCCAGGAGATGAGAATTCCTAGAGATGAGATTTACCACACAAAAAGGCTAAGAGCCACTTTGGGAAAGAAAATAAAAAAAATATAACTGTTATGCTGTTGACTAAGAATTTAAATTATTAAAATCAAATTTAAGTTTGTTAACAAATATACATCATATGGAAGTTAAAGTTGTGGATCCAACAACATCTCAAAAATTAATTAAAAAAATTTATAAGTTACACCATTATTTCAAGAGTATTAAGTTCAATTAAGAATAACAAATAAAATTTTTACTTCCCCGATAATTCAATTTCACACAACGGAACTTTGGGTAAATTCCTGGTAATTTGAAAATATTCGTAATCCATTTACTTCGGAGAAAATCTAACTTCGATTAATCCGGAATGTTGTAATATCCAGCCATTTTTCTTAGAATCTCCAAAAGAACTTCTAGATGAAAGATCTCCCCAAAGAATCTCCTTTGCAGGATTTCCAGGATTTCAGGAACCAGAATACCAGGATAAATATATTTTTCCAATAATTTCCGAAGCGTCGGGTGCAAGAAAATATAAAGGAAGTACACGCCTAGAATTTACATAACGGTGTATAAATTTTACATAATTCGCCAACAGCAACAAAAAACGAAACTAAACGAACAAATTAAACTTTACATTAAACTGAACATAACTAAGCTAATTAAAACAAGATTGATACCGCCTCATTTTTGCCTTTGTGGGCATTAAACTTTCAACTTATGCTTCCGCATCGCACAAAAGTCAGGACACAACAGGACGAAAAACCTTCAAAACATCCCCACCGGGACTCTATGGAAGATCACGCCATATCAACCAACCAATCGGAGAACGTCAAGCGAAACATCCGATGAAACCTACTGCTAAGAACGCACGTAGACCCCAAGAAGTAAATGACCTCAAACAAAGGTGCGGAGGGTGGAGTGAAAAATAGACCAGATATTCACACAATAGAATTATAAAATTCACTACAACATATTTCTAACGAAGAAAAAAATTTAACATTACCACAAGTTCTATAACATTTCAAAAGAGATACAGAAGTTACAAAAAGAGAATCTACCATATTAATAGAATTAAGTATTCGAGGTACAAATAAAATATAAAAATTAAGGAAACAAAATTAAATTTAGATAAAATACTTATAAACGTTACACTTAAGTTTTAAGTTTCAACCCCATACAAAGTTCTGTTCACAAAAAGACCAATCGCAAAAAACATGGTTTTTTTGGTTCAGAGGGGTCTGAAGACATGTATATCCTGCGTAAAATCAACATCAAAACAATACTTTCTTTCCTATATATTCTTATAAGCAAGAGAAAGTAAAACAGACTAAACATGACAAGCTGGAAACAGACTATTACAATATAACAGTTACCAAATTATGTATTTAGCTGACAGCTTCAACTGAACTTACACATCCAGTCTTTAGACAATAATGTATTGTGACACTTATCTCTAAGGTCCATTTCAGGATCTAGGTAAATTAAATAATTAACACACTATAGTTTAAGAATTACAAGTATTATTTATTGCAAACTAAAAATTACAAAAACAATTTAAGTGTCTTAAACCTGCAATTAAATTACTTATAAGAAATAATCAACTAATTACAATAAATTTATGACGTAAACTTAACCAATTGCAAGATTTTTTGTACTTGCTTAAACTAAGTCCTACTTACAAAGATAACAACGATTATACGTGTCTACAATTTACGGAGGATCTCTTGGCAGGCGTACTCGTACACAGTATGACTCACTGCCAGATCAAAGGCTCAACTCCAAAACGGTGTGCTCCCTTACATACATCAAGCTATGGAAGTCACGAGAAGGACAGAGATTTTCTATATAATAATAAAAATACACTCATCATAATTGAATAGAATGGTTACAAAAAGAGCCAATTATCTAATTAGATACCTGACTCCTTTAGGTAGCTGTACAACAATAGGCTACCTGTAACCATTTGTGCGTTGTATTTCTATTTCTTAGAAACCCTATTTTTTATTTACTACTATTATAGGGTGTTTTATTAACGATGCAACCCTGATTATAAGAAGATGGAAGTAATACATCGGTAAATTTTCTGTCCCCCAATCGGTATATTGGCAACAGTGCACTCAAGGCCAACTACCTAAGACAGTTAAAATGTTCCAGTCAAGCATTAGTGTGATGACAGCAGTCGTTTCATTATATTGTGTCAGCAATGGTTTTATTGATAAAATACTCTACGGGTGTTTTATTAAGAATGCAACTGTAGGTTAAAAGCCACAATCTTTTCCTTGGAAACAACCATTGCTGACACAATATAACGAAACGACTGCTGTCATCACACTAATGCTTCACTGGAACAATTTAACTGTTGTAGGTAGTTGGCCACTGTTGCCAACATACCGAGTAGGGGACAGAAAATTTACCAATTTATTACTTCTATCTTCTTATAATCAGGGTTGCGTCCTCAATAAAACACCCGTTATTATTTAAGTTAACACCTTTTAAATGTCCGTACTTTTAGAGAATTCTTCAACACTCTTTCCTTTCAGATATTGTCACGATATAATTTTGTTTAAACATTGAACATTTCAATTTGTAAAACTGTAAGTGCCCAGTTACTATCAACTGATTGTCATTGGTTCATGATTTACATTTTACAAGTAACCAGTGACATGCGTCCACATTACTTTGTCCTAACAATGTTTTTCTAGTCTGCAAGTTGAAATTTTTCCATTTACAAATGTATAGGAGGTATTACTGTTTGGTAATCTCCTTATATTTACAGTCTTGATTACTTGCCGTTCCATTTCCCAACTGTGAAAATATTTTAAAAGATCAAGAACATTGTTTTCCCAGTTTTTACTCAATGCAGTACTCAGAAGTGTGAAGTATTAGTTGTCAAAATAAAATATGCTAAGTTATTAAATGACACGTTTTAGTAACGCTGTGCAAATACCAGGCGGATGAAACAGCATTTATAAAATACAGTTGGGACTCGGTTGAAAAATTTAAAAATGCCATAAGCAGACCTCAATTTTTAACACAATTATTTAGACAACTTTATTACAAAACGTATTTGTTGGCAAGAAAGACACTACTATATTTGAATGGATCTCCAGTAAAGAACAGAGCTAAACTTAATTGGCGAGGTAGTGATGGAATTAGTGAAATTATTTATATAGGCCACGTGCGCGCGCCACACATTTCCAAGCTCGCTGTTGTAATGCCGAGTCATTCTGCTATCGTTTTAGTGTAACATATTACAGTTAGTGTGGTTGAAAATATAAACCATAAACAATGACATATTAGGCTGGGTACAGACAGACGGTGTCACATGATACAACGGTAACATGCAGTTGATGCGACATTACATTTTTCAATGGTTGTTAATACACACGCATGTCATTCATGTCCACTACCGCTCAATGTTGGCCGCCGTGCGGTAAACGCGTGCCAACGTGCCTTCTGTCTCTAATTATCCTTAAAATAATCACTAACATTGTTATTATTAATAATAACAATTACAAATTGTTTGTCTTTATTTACATAAACGTATACATTAGGCCTATCTACTTTATTTCTAAGGTTTATTTATAGAAATTAATGTAATATTTCTTTATGTTTGCTTAACAAAGTAAAAAATTAATTACATTTATAAAACGTTACTAATCGTTTGAGCCTATATGGGGTGATATGAAATAAACGTGAGTGAATGTTTTCGCTTTAGATAGTATGCAACGTAATAACGGTCGGACGGCAAGCCTGGAAAATCGTGGCACGGCCTGTACAAACACATTACCCGTCATTACTACTAATAAATCCTCTAACCACCCATATTCCCATAAAACTGCACCTTGTTAAAGTACGATATATAATATCGAGCACTTAATTATACACAAGATGAGAAACGCTTAAATAACAAAATAAGAGCCATAATGGCATTCATGGCATAATGACAAGAATAATAATGGATATAACAAAAAACAAAATATAGTCCATTTAAAATAGCATGATAGTAAGTCTCTGAATGGCGGTAACTTTTCTGAATAAAAAGTCCCTTTTCGAAAGTAAAATTTCCCTTTAATTATTCTTAGTGGTAGCACTGACGCATGAGCACATTAAAAAATTCCCTCTGTTCTTTATTCCATTTAAGTAATACTGTGTGTTGTTTAGGTCATCAGCCAAAAAGCTGGTTTGAACCTCTAGAGGTTTTACTAAGTAAAATGAGGAGTGAGGTGGTTTACTATTGCCTTCCTCACCAAGTGGAAAAGTACACTTGTCAGCATGCCGGGCCCTCTGAAAAGCACATATTTTCCACTCTGCAAATGACACCTTCACTTCATTCACCACAGGGTCTGGCTGTATAATGAAATTCATTACTTTCAGAGGAGATAACTCTGATTAGTGTCTTTTACACCTCTACCTCTTCTGTTCTTAAATGATTCAGTCATTTAATTGGCTGACCATGTGTTAAGAATCGAACACCGAGTAGAAGAAGACCAATTTGGACGATGACCAATTTGGATTTAGAAGGAGAATGGGAACTCGAGATGCAATATTGGCTCCGAGACTGATTATTGAGAAAAAGATAAAGAAAAATAAAACTACTTTTATGGCATTTGTAGATTTAGAGAAAGCATTTGAGAATTTGGACTGGAGTAAAATGTTTAAAACTTTGAAAAGGCTAGGAATTAAATACAAAGAAAGGAAAGTTATCTACAGTCTGTATAAGAATCAAACGGCTGTTTTGAGAATCGAGGGGTACGAAAAAGAGGCTGCTGTAAGAAAAGGTGTACGACAAGGTTGTTCTTTGTCACCACTACTTTTTAACTTGTATATAGAAGAGGCTATAAATGAAGTGAAGGAGAAATTTGACGCAGGAATAAAAATTCAAGGAGAAACAATAAAAATGCTGAGACTCGCTGATGATATAGTAGTATTAGTCGAGGCAAAGAAAGAACTAGAGGATGCCTTAAATGGAATGGATGAGATCTTGAGAAAGGATCACTTCATGAAAATTAATATGAACAAAACGAAAGTGTTGTGCAGCAGCAAGAGTGGTTTAGAAGAGATGGGAAATTTAAAAGTAGGCAACGAAAACATACAGGAAGTTAAGTAATTCTGCTATCTAGGGAGTAAAATAACAAAGGATGGTAGAAGCACAAGTGATATCAAGAGAAGAATTGCTCAAGCTAGAAAAGCCTTTGAAATGAAAAACAGCTTACTGACTACAAACATTGATTTACAGATTAGGAAAAATTTCTTAAAACATTATGTTTGGAGTGTAGCATTATACGGAAGTGAAACGTGGGTGATAGGGGCTGTAGAAAGGAAGAGGATAGAAGCTTTTGGAATGTGGTGTTATAGGAAAATGTTAAAGATTAGGTGGGTGGACAAAATAAGTAATTTAGAGGTTCTTAGGCGAGTGGATGAAAAAAGAAGTATATGAAAGCATCTTACCAAAAGAAGGGATAGGCTAGTGGGGCATATCCTAAGACATCCAGGTATTGGGCTATCAATAATGGAGGGTAATATTGAGGGGAGTTAATTGTAGAGGGAGGCAAAGATTAGAATATATAAAGAAAATTACAAAAGATGTAGGGTGTTACAGGTATGTAGATATGAAACGACTTGCGCAAGATAGAACAGGTTGGAGAACTGCATCAAACCAGCGAGAGACTGATGACAAAAAAAAATGTGTTAAGAAACAGAACTATTTATGTTAGCCCTGCAACGAACTGATTGAGTTTAAAAAATTTGACACTCCACCTGTCTGTTCCCGGCAGAAGTAATACTATCATGCTATTTCAAATGGACTGTACAATTAATTACAATTTACATTTGGAAACTGATTTAACAACAGCCGAAGAGAAAAATAACCATACAGAGCAGAAACCATACATTCTATGAAATATAATAAAATAATTACAAATACGTTACGTAGAACAATAAAATAAATTGTATAAAATGTCATTCATATGTGAGGATAAGAAAGTGTTACCCCATACACGTAAACACGAATGAAGTGAATGGAGTAAATAACAATAAAAAGTGCGTCTCCTATCAGCACACAATACGACAAAAGATCAACTCAAATGATTAAACAGTTTCACTTGAATCACTCAAGAGACATCTTCTACACATTTCACTAGATTTGGTTTTTTACTTTCTCTTGCCCTATTTGAATATATAGGAAGGAAACTATTGTTTTCAGACCCCCTCCACCCAAAAAACATGTTTTTAGCGATTGGTGTGTGTGTGTATGTGTGACAAAATATCTCAATAACAGAACATTGTACAAAGTTGAAACTTGAAACTTAAGTTAGGTACCACTAGAGGACCCGACACGGACATTTTCATCAAAATCAATCAACCAGAAGTAGTAGTTTTATCCGTGTAATTTTTTCACTTTTTTGCAATTTTCTCAAAAATTACAAGTTTTTTACAATCACCTCATTTACTACATTTTTAATGCTCTACATGATAGGGTAGACGCAAATTCTTGCGGAGGCTGTTCTCTCGTAGAAAAAAAAATCGTTTTTTTTTAATATCGCGTCCTTAATATGAATTATAGGGCAAAAGTGTGTAATCAAAACGTTAGAAAATTTAAAAATCTACAACTTTTATTTCAAACAGTTTAACGGTAATTAGTAATTTTCTTTTTTCTTCATGAAAATCTGTAAATAAATGGACTTTTTTTGCCTTAGGATGCATTTTACGACAAAAGTGTATATAATCAAATTTATAGTAAATTAAATGATTCACAACTTTTATTTTGTTACCATTTTTCTCGACGGAGCATAGTTTAGTGTGAAAAAGTGATTTTCCATATTATTGAGCCAAACTAAGGTTGGTTTTCATTTAGCATCATTCACTCATGATTAAAATAAGGTTATGTCTGTTGAGGTTAGTTTTCTAGTTTATTTCTATTGTTAGGTTATATAGTGCAATACTTCATTGGCAAAAGAAAGCTGCGTGAGTGTCTCACATAAGATTTTTAAATTTGAGTGCATTTTTTTTGTAGTCAACATGTAAAACAAGCTGTAACAGGTCAGTGATAAAAATTAAAATACTTTTCCAATATATTTTGTATACTCTGATGATGGGTCTATGACTTCAGATGTAGTCTACAAAATCATTCATGCTATTCTGACATAACAGCCGAGTACAAAATCCCCCCTCTACTCCTGAACCACAAGCCACATCACACATCAAACTGAGTAGAAAAATCCGATTTGAAACACTCACACGACTTTCACTTGCCAATGCAAATTATGAACAATATAACTTAAAATTAGTAATAAACAAAAAACTTACCTCAAAAAACATAATCCAATTTTATTCATGAGTGAATAATGGAAAATGAAAACCTACCTTAGTTTGGCTCAATAATATGGAAAAATCACTTGTTGAAGCTAAACTAGGCTCTGTAGAGAAAATGCTACCAATAAAACATGTAGATTTTTAATTTCCTATAAATTTGATGACATACACTTTTGTTTGTTAAATGCATACAACAGCAGAAATCTTTAAAAATCCATTTTTTTATTCAGACTTTCATTTAAAAAAATCAACAGAAAATCACTAATTACTGCTAAACTAAGCAATATACAAAGAAATGTTTGAAATAAATCTTTTAGACTTTAAAATTGTCTACAACTTTGATTATATACACTTCTGTGCTAAAAAGCATATTAAGGCCACAATATTAAAAAAACCACATTTTCTACGAGTGAACAGCCTCCCCAAAAATTTCAGCATACATGGCGCACTTACCGTATCTTGTAGAGCATAATTATGTAAATGAGGCAATTCAAAAAAATCATAGGAGCCATTTTTAAAAAATATTGCAAAAACTGTAAAAATACTATTTCCAGTCGACAGATTTTAATGAAAATGTTTGTGTCAGGTCCTCCAGTGGTACCTAACTTAAGTTTTAAGTTTGAACTTTGAAAGATGTTCCTTTCTTCAGATATTAAGAAGACACACACACACACACAGACCAACCACTAAAACATGTTTTTTTGGGTTCCGGGGATCTCAATTTGTTTATATTTGGTGAAAACCCGCTTTCAAAACATTGACATGAAAACAATACTTTCCTTTCTACATATTCACATGGAGAAGAGAAAGTCAAAAGGAGATACACATTTATCAGACCAAGTATCCATCCTGTTGGTTACGCATGCTATGTGTTCTTGAATAACGTTAATTGTACAGAGAAAACTTCTAGAAGCAGCCAAAAATAGCATAAAAATGTTACTGCACGATTTAAATTTTTTGGTTTATTTGTGTGCATGTACAAAAAAGGTATTTAAACAAGAAGCACATGCATATTTTTATAGCAATTCCTACAATTGTGTGTTTTCTATTCTATATGAGTACGCATGTGAGTATTTAAATTAGATGACTGTGTAAACTTTTTATTACAGAATTTACAATTGAACGGTTTCTCCCCTGTATGTAAACGAATATGAGTATTTACAGAAGATGACTGTATAAACTTTTTATTACAGAATTTACAATTGAACGGTTTCCCCCCTGTATGTAAACGCACATGACTAGTTAAATCACTGGACCAAGTAAAATTTTTATTACAGAAGTTACAGTTGAACGGTTTCTCTCCTGTATGTACACGCATATGTGTAGTTAAATGGGAAATAAAACTAAAAACCTTTCTACAAATACTACAAGTGACATCTTTACATGTTTTGGGTGATTTAGACTGGCCAATCACATCGTCAGTTGATTTAGACATCTTGTGGCCACTGCTACTTTCACTCAATCTAGAAGTACTCCCACAATGTTCCAACTCCAATTCCGATTTTGAATCTCTTTGGCCATTGTTTTCACTTACAGTTGCATTCATTTTTGAAATGATTTTGTGACATTTACTTACATGAAGCGTTATATTCTCCTTCTGGAGGAATACTCTACAACAACCATCACAAACGAATATGCCTTCTAGTGTACAGTCATGTGGTTCGTATGAGAGATTGTTGTAGAACGTATTCAGGCAAGTCAAACAAGAGTCGTACAGCTGTTTAATTTTACCATACCAAGATTTGGTTCTTTGTTTACGTAATCTCTTCTTACACTTTGCACAGTACGCAATGAGTTTATTCTTGTTGTGGCCGTCAATGGTAGCCAAGAAGCTACCTTCTGTACAAGGCTGTTCTGCTCTTCAAGCAGAACAGCCTCACAAGTGTGTAAATAAATAAATTTACACACTTGTGAGGCTGTTCTGTTTGAAGAGTCCACTCCCACTCCAGTTGCATCAGCCATTTGAAAACAACAACACATTTTATTATATTTAATGACAGAAACAACTGTGGCACTGCCACGCATCATGTATACGTAATAAACATAGGTTATTTTGTTCATAATTTACATTGGCAAGAGAAAGTTGTGTGATGGTTTCACACTTTTTTAAATAAATGCTAGAAAATATGACGTTTGTTTTTTGAATTGTTTGGCATCATCTTGTGTTATTTGAATTGTGGCTGGTGGCAGGAACAGGCTGCACTGGCTCCACTCCACCACACCCCCAGCCCATCACGTACAGTCACTTCCGATAATAGAGGCCGGTTACTGGCTCGTGGCCCTTACAGAAGAGCAACTGATATCCTCCGCTCCCCGTCCGTCCCTCACCCATCATGTATAGTCACTTTACTTTTCATATGCACACACCTTACGTAAGTACCCACCAGGTTAGTCTAGAGGTAAAGTCGTCACTGCAAGTCACCTGTTTAACAGCTATTTTCGGAGACGTACGTTCCTAGTTCAAATCCTAGTCAACGTAGTTTTACTTTTATACGCATTTGAATACTAGACAGTGGTTACCGATGTATTTTGATGGTTGGGGTTCAATTAACCATAACCCTCGCAGGAATAATTGGCCTGAGGCAGTGCAAGACTACACCGCTTTTATACGTCATACACATCGTTCTCATCTCATTGGGACAGATTGCAATGTACACACATTAGGAATAAAAAAACTTAATATAAGTAATTTTCGTCATTTTGACGATACATTAGAATAATTGTTTTATTGTTGCCAATATCCGGCCTATACTATACAAGTACTAGTATTTGGTTCAGTACTTTTATTTTCCCTCTGAAACTTTGTCACATCCTATAAATTTTGGTTTCACAACAAATGTATCATTTTGCCTTAAACATAACAAAAAATGACCCACACTGGTATCAAATGAAGTAAAGAACCATGTCATATATAGTAAGCTATAATTTAATTCTCACTTTCTCTTGCCAATATGAATATATTGGAAGGAAAGTATAGTTTCCATGTTGATGTTTTGAAAGCGAGTTTTCACCAGATATATATATATGTTTTCAGAGTCGCTGAACCCAAAAAACATGTTTTTAGCGATTGGTTTTAGTGTGTGTGAAAAAAATATCTCAAGAACAAAACATTGTACAAAGTTGAAACTTGAAACACAAGTTAGATACTACTAAAGGAACTGACATGAATATTTTCATCAAAAATCGGTCAACCAGAAGTAGTAGTTTATTTTGTAATTTTTCACTTTATTGAGATTTTCTCAAAAAAACGGCTCTTACGATATTTATTTTTTTAATGGTATCATTTACTACATTTTTTTTTATGATACATGAGATAATGTAGGCACTTGTTGCTGAAATTCTTGGGCAGGCTGTGCTGTCACATAAAAAATTCTGGTAAGAAACACTCACACAACTTTCTCTTGCCAATACAGATAATTAACAATAAACCTAACATTAGTAATAAAACATAAGAAATAAACAAAAAAACTAACCTCAAAAAACATAACCTTATCATGTGTGAAAGACGCAAGAAGTAAATCGACCTCAGTTTAGCTTAAAAATACGGAAAATCACTCTTTTACGCTAAACTACGCTCTGTAGAGAAAAATGCTTTGAATAAAAATTGTATACCTTTTAAGTTCCTACAAATTTGGTTATATAAACTTTTGACGTAAAATGCATACTAAAGCTGACATCTTAAAAAAATCGACTTTTTACACTTTCTTGTGAGAAAAATAACAAAATTGCTTATTACCGCTAAACTAACCGTTATACAAAAACAGTTTTACAAAAATCGTAGGATTTAATATCCTTTACAATTTTCATTTTACACACTTTTGCGCTTAAATGCATATTAAAGTTACAATCTAAAAAAAACAATTTTTTAACGAAAAACAGCCTCACCAAGAACTTCAGCAGACATGGTGTCTACTCAATCTTGAAGAGCATAAAAAATTTAGTAAACCAGGCGATTTTTTAAAAAATTGTAGGACCAGTTTTTGAGAAAATCGCAAAAAACAAAAATTACACAAATAAACCACTACTTCCGGTTGACTGAAAATGTTCGTGTTGGGTCCAGTAGTGGTATGTAACTAAAGTTTTAAGTTCATACGATGTTTCGTTCTTGAGATATTCTGTATGCACACACACACACACACACACACACACACACACACACAGACCAATCGCTAAAAACATGTTTTTTGGGTTCAGGGGGTCTGAAAACGTGTAGTTCTGGTGAAAACTCATTTTCGAAAAATAGACAGGAAAACAATACTTTCCTTCGAATGCCCATAATGCATACTATTAATTCTGTTTACATAAATTAGTATTAAAATTTTCCTCTTTAGAATAATATCTATTTAGAGATAATTATAATGAATTTCCAGAATTTAAATTTAACGAAATAAAAGAAACTTACCTTTAATGAAAATTCACTTAATTGGCTAGTTTTGTTGGATACTGAATTGTCAATGAGACTTCCTTTTCCAATGATTTTTAAGATTCAGTCCCAGCACAGGATGGTATCTCAAGTAATTTATGTTGTGGTGTACTTCAAGGCTGCCTGCGCACAAGAAAACAATAACATTAGGTCCAACTGAAATACAATGTACATTCACCATACATGCATGTACCAATGTGGACATATTTTCATACCAATGGTTACTTCTAGCCAATCATTTTCACCTGTAATCAGCAACAGCACAAGACAATGCTACAGAAAATGCCTAATAGATTTCTTACAAATTTATTTAACTGCTTGGACATATACTAGCTTCTTTCTATACAAAGTGCCATATTTATTTTCAACAAACTGCTAAGTTAAGTCACGGGCATCTTCCCAAATATTACTTTAGAAGAGAAAATGTTGCTTGTTAAACAACGGGTGATTATTTTATGTGTCATTTTTTCTTTTGAAAGTGACTTTGAATTTTGGGACAAACGAATGGGCTGAAATAATGACAACATTAAAACCTACAGGATCAGTATTTTTCATCACTTATTGAAAACCTAGAAAATCAAACAAGTCACTATTATGTTTCTATAATTCAAAGTAACTTTTTAAAAGAAAAGGAAGTCTTTTTGACACGGAATGCATAATCTTGACTCAAAACAAATGACTTAATGGCATGTGTGTATAATGGACAGTGGTGGTTAGCAGAGTTGAACAACTAAGTTTAGAAAATAATGATATGTATGTACAGTTTACCATCCCGCAGGGCTTAGGAATGTCATTTAAGAAGGCTGATAGTGAAAATTGCCTACTAAAGATATTTTAAGAAAAATATCACCTCTTGAACTTGCAACTGCAAGAGGAAGATCACATAACATTTCAACAAATCTGTCTGAACAAATACGCATGTTTCTTAATAGTGATTCTGATTAAAAAAAATATATTAAACATTTTCCCAATTTTGGTATGGACTAATAGGTTAATCAAAATTTAATAATTCTATATTATATAAAGCCCCAGCCAAAATGACTGACTGACATAAATTCTAACCCCTTAGCAGGTCTCTAAAAGCAAAAACCCTGGAGACCTTTTTCATCGGGCGTCGGCTGAAACCCCCGGGAAAAATGCGAAATTTAAAGTACCACTTTTCGAAAGCTCAGGAAAGGCGCGCGAATATTTCGAACTTTTTAACGAAGTCTCGTTGCGCAAAGGCCACTGCGACCATTTTTGTTCCCCTCCCGAAGTACGTTAAGACCATATATATAAAGTTACCCTTAACCCGCCGGAAATTCGCTGGAAAAACTCAAAAAACAAAAATTCGGCTTTTTCGGGGTTGCAGTTTTTAGGTTTTTATTTGTAACACCACGAAGACGGATTTCATTGACAAATTTTTATTAGGACCACATTACACTAACTCCCGGAATCACGGGTGACTTTTCAAATTTTAGATCGGGGTCCTACGGGGTTTGGTACCCTTATTTAAAAATTATGAAATTTTTAAATTTTTAGAATACAAAAAATTTGATAACGCCATGTCGTTTGGCGTTAAAAACTACATAAAAATGTGATAAACCGAAAATTTTAAAGTTGCACCCTCTTTTTTGCAGTAGGGTTTGTATTTTTTTATCTCATAAACGGTGCATCGTAAAAATAAATTGTATAGAATATTTTTTGTACCCCTTTTAATGTACTTCAAAATCATATAACTGTCGTTGTCCTCAACTTGCCGGTTCAGTAAAACAACTCAAAAAACAAAATTTCGGCTTTTTTGGGGTTGCATTTTTCAAGTTTTCTTTTGTAACACCATCATAATGTGTTTCTTTGGCAAAATTTTGCTAGGACCACATTATACGTATCCTCCGCATTATGGGAAATTTTTCAAATTTTAAATCAAGGTCCTACGGGGGTTGCTACCCTCATCTAAAAATAATTAAAATTAAAAATTTTTAGAATAAAAAAAATCTGTTAACGGCATGTTGTTTGGCGTTAAAAATTACACAAAAATTTGATAACCCGAAAATTCTAAATTGACACCCTCTAGCCTGCGGTAGGGGTTGTATTTTTTATCTCCTAAACGGTGCATCGTGGAGAAAAATTGTATAGAATATTTTTTGTACCCTTTGCAAAGTACTTTAAAACCATATAGCTATCGTACCCTTCACTTGCCGGTTTGGTAAGAAAACTCAAAAAAACAAAATTTCGGCTTTTTGGGGTTTGTCGTTTTCATATTGTTCTTTCTTTACACCTTCAAAATGGGTTATTTCGTAAAATGTATATTTATAAACAGTTACACGCACCTGTAGGATCACGGGTAATGTTTCAAATTTTAAATCGGTGTCCTATGGGGGTCGCTACCCTTATCCAAAAGATATGAAATATTTCAAATTTTAGAATACAAAAAGTTTTTTAACGGCATGTTTTTTGGCGTTAAAGTTACATAAAAATTTGGTAACCCGAAAATGTTCGGGTCGCACCCTCTTCCCTGGGGTTAGGGTTGTATTTCTTTATCTCTTAAACGGTGAATAAAGGGACAAAATGCATCAACCAGTTTTGTGCCCTACAAAAAGTAATTCAAGATTATATCACCAAAGTTGCCCTTAAGGGTGCGCCTCAGAAGTACGAGAAAATCGCCGAGCGATTTCAGTTGCTACCGCTAGGTGCGCTCTCATAATCTCAGTATTGTGTAGGTAAAAGTGGGGGCATTTAAAAGCAGTAGTAGGGAGCTGTAGATCAACGTGTGCTGTTATGCATGCGAGCATCTGTGGTCCGGTGTTGCCAAAAGGCTGACTCTATAACATCGAATGATGTCAACCATATGAAATAAAACTAGACTGCCGAAATCTAAGACTACTTACTCTACTACTAAATTATTACTAAAAAATATTTGTATTACAACTTATATTGTTAGGTATAATTTGGTTACAGGTTCTTAAAAACTCATAATAAAAATATTAAATATTCTACTCTCATAAATAATACAAAATCAAACGGAACTCTTACTTTCATTTACAAATTAATATTAGTATCTGTACAGAATTTAAGTTTTAATAATTATTATATTTTAAAATTCAATGAACTTTCATGTATTTGGTTCTTACGAATTTAAAAACGAAGACACGTTTAATTTAAAGAAATCTAATTTTTAACCTAGGCCTCCTTTAATTTTTATTTTATTTCCTTTAGAAATTATTTTATTTCTTTGTTATTTTATGTTCAACTAAATGTGACATTTTATTAGCAAGCGTAACAAAATACTCTTCCTAACTACAAAAATATTTCTGTAACTTATACTTTTTATGTAGGCCTACAGATACCGCTTTTTGTTTACTTCTCTTAAAAATTTCAGTTCACTTAAAAAAGTTTCACGCGCTCGTTTTCTAGAAAAAAACTACTCGAAAGCTGGAAAGATATAGCCTATTGTAAAAATAAACATTTTACTTGAATGCTGCTAAGACGACTGTAACAATTTTTAGTCGTATTTTTTGTGAGTGGATTTGAAAACAATAATCACTCCACATTACAAGAACACACTCAGCGATTAGAATACATCAACTAAAGCTTACAATTAAAAACTTAGTATGATAATAAATGAAACAAAACTAAATACCGCTAATATAGTAAATTACACTACCGCTAAAAAGTAAATTTAGTTTTTATGTAAAAGCAGGTGTTTATAAGATCAAATGTGATTCAGAAGATTGTAATAACTTTTACATCAGGTTGATATCTAGGTCCTTTTAAAAATTATTTCAAGAACATTTAAAAGCTTATAAAATATGGTAAACAAAAATCTAATAATGCAGAAAACATTCAAATAAATAACCATACATTTTCTATAGTAACACACTAACTGTTTTGGAAACAAAAAACAACAAATACAAAATTCAAACTTTAGAGAAAATTGAGATAAAGAACAATAATGATAATTTAATAAACGAACAAACACAATTTAATAATGGTTAAATCACTAATAACTAATTTAATGATTTTATACTGGTTAACATTGATTACAGTAAGCCCTCTGTTAATCGACGGGTAGTCAACCGAAGGGTATTTGTTAATGAATGTTTAAATAAATAAATTTTTTATGATTTTTGTATAAAATAACCCCTATTAAAACTCTAAAATGTAGCAGTAATTGCATAGGTAAAATTATAATGCTGATTTGTACTTATTTCATTGTTACATTGACATGCGTGTTTTACTTTGAAATGTGTGTTTATTTCACGTATATTTACATGTACCGTATTTATATACACTGAAGACGGCAGACGGCTGGAAACATGCCGAGATGTGTTTTTGAACTGAAGTTTATATACGAGTACATTATAGCCTAAAAATTGTTTTAATTTTATTTCGAATCCAATAAACACAATTTCTTGTTATTATTATACACGCACACGAATTACACACAAAAAATATGCTGATATCAAAATAAAGTTTTTTTTTGTCATCAGTCTCTCGACTGGTTTGATGCAGTTCTCCAACCTGTTCTATCTTGCGCAAGTCGTTTCATATCTACATACCTGTAACACCCTACATCTTTTGTAATTTGCTTTATATATTCTAATCTTTGCCTCCCTCTACAATTTACTCCCTCAATGTTACCCTCCATTATTGATAGCCCAATACCTGGATGTCTTAGGATATGCCCCACTAGCCTATCCCTTCTTTTGGTAAGATGCTTCCATATACTTCTTTTTTCATCCACTCGCCTAAGAACCTCTAAATTACTTATTTTGTCCACCCACCTAATCTTTAACATTTTCCTATAACACCACATTTCAAAAGCTTCTATCCTCTTCCGTTCTACAGCCCCTGTCACCCACGTTTCACTTCCGTATAATGCTACACTCCAAACATAATGTTTTAAGAAATTTTTCCTAATCTGTAAATCAATGTTTGTAGTCAGTAAGCTGTTTTTCATTTCAAAGGCTTTTCTAGCTTGAGCAATTCTACTCTTGATATCACTCGTGCTTCTACCATCCTTTGTTATTTAACTCCCTAGGTAGCAGAATTCCCCAACTTCCTGTATGTTTTCGTTGCCTACTTTTAAATTTCCCATATCTTCTAAACCACTCTTGCTGCTGCACAACACTTTCGTTTTGTTCTTATTAATTTTCATGAAGTAATCCTTCCTCAAGATCTCATCCATTCCATTTAAGGCATCCTCTAGTTCATTCTTTGCCTCAGCTAATACTACTATATCATCGGCGAATCTCAACATTTTTATTGTTTCTCCTTGAATTTTTATTCCTACGTCAAATTTCTCCTTCACTTCATTTATAGCCTCTTCTACGTACAAGTTAAAAAGTAGTGGTGACAAAGAACAACCTTGTCGTACACCTTTTTATTACAGCAGCCTCTTTTTCGTACCCCTCGATTCTCAAAACAGCCGTTTGATTTTTATACAGACTGTAGATAACTTTCCTTTCTTTGTATTTAATTCCTAGCCTTTTCAAAGTTTTAAACATTTTACTCCAGTCCAGATTGTCAAATGCTTTCTCTAAATCTACAAATGCCATAAAAGTAGTTTTATTTTTCTGTATCCTTTTCTCAATAATCAGTCTCAGAGCCAATATTGCATCTCGAGTTCCCATTCTCCTTCTAAATCCAAATTGGTCATCGTCCAATACTTCTTCTACTCGGTGTTCTATTCTCCTGTATATAATTCTTGTCAGTATCTTAGATGCATGGCATGTTAGGCTGATGGTTCTGTAATGTTCACACTTCTCCGCTCCTGACTTTTTTGGTATTGGAATCATAATATTTTTTTTAAAGTCCGATGGTACCTCTCCACTCTCATACATTCTGCACACAAGTTTGTATAATTTGTTTTGAGCAACTTTGCCACATCGTAATAATAATTCCGATGGTATGTTATCTATTCCTGGTGTCTTATTCATATTCATATCCTTAAGTGCCCGATCGAATTCTTCTCGTAGTATAGGGTCCCCATTTTGATCTTCTTCAACATCAGTTTCTTGTTCTATCGCATCATATTCTAATTCTTTTCCCATGTAGAGTTGATTTACGTATTCCTTCCATCTTTCAGCTCTCTCTTGGCCATTCAACAATGGTTTACCACCTGCGCTTTGTAAATTAACAGCTTTTATCTTTCGTTCTCCAAAGTTTTCCCTTATTTTTCTATAAGCTGCGTCCACTTTACCAACTGCTATTTTACTTTCAATGTCCGTACATTTCGCTCTGATCCACTCTTCCTTCGCTTTCTTACACCTTTTGTTTATGGTATTTCTCAAGTAGCAATATTGCCTTTTACCTCTCTCGTCCTTTGCGTTTTTATATTTTCTTCGCTCATCCATCAGTTCTAAAATATCATTAGTAATCCACGGTTTCCTACCTCTTCTTTTAGTATGTCCTAACCATTCTTCCGCTGCTTTCACTACCACCTCCTTGAAGTTTATCCACTCCTCCTCTACATTTCCTGTGTCATTACCTCTTTCTTCTATCCCTTTTTGAATACTCTCCTGGAAACCTATCTGGTTGTCTTGTTCTCTTAGTTTGTCTACATCCCACCTAGCATTTCCCTGTCCCTTCTTCAGTTTTTTAAGTTTAAGCCTGCTATCCATTACTACTAAGTTATGATCACTCCCTATGTCTGCACCTGGATAGGCTTTACAGTTCATAATCTGGTTTCTGAATCTTTGTCTAACCATTATGTAATCTATTTGGTATCTTCCCTTGTCACCTGGCATCATCCAAGTGTATAACCTTCTTTTGTGATTTTTAAAAAGTGTATTGCCTATCACTAAATTATATTTGGAGCAGAAATCTACCAGCCGACTCCCTCTGTCATTTCTCTTCCCTAGACCATATTCTCCGACTATCTTTCCTTCTTTTCCTTCTCCAACTACTGCATTCCAGTCTCCCATAACTATCAAATTTTTATCACTTTTGACATATTTTATTACTTCATCTAATTCCTCATATACTTGTTCTATTTCTTCCTCTCTGTGTGAAGACGTAGGCATGTAGACCTGCACTATATGGTAGACTTTGGTTTCGTATCTACTCTAACCATGATAATCCTATCACTACACTGCTTATAGTAAGTCACTCTTTGTCCAATTTTTTTATTCATTACTAGACCCACTCCGCCCTGCCCTCCGATGGCTTTAGTGTTAATAACCCTATAATCCCCGGACCAAAAGTCTTGATCATCATCCCAGCGTACCTCACCAATGCCTACAATATCTAACTTCAACCTATCCATTTCCCTTTTTAAATTCTCTAACCTACCAGTTTGCTTTAAACTCCTAACATTCCATGTTCCAACTCGCAGAATTTCAGAAACTTTTATTTTTTTGATGAAGTCCCCTCTGATAGTCCTCGCCCGGAGATCCGAATGGAGGACTAGTTTATCTCCGGAATGTTTTACCAGAGAGGACGCCATCATAAATTTTTCATATTTTGAAGTTCTCGAAGTTCTTGAAGATCTGCATATACTAAGTAAGCCTAACCAGAATCATACATGAAGGAGTTTCCTTACGATAATTCTAGTCAGACAGAAAAAGCTGTAGTTTACTGTTGCTTTCAGCTTTTTGGTTGGCAGACTGAGTGCCCCAAGCCACCGTCTGCCAGGGTGGAATGGGCAGCCCTTCCAGTTCCGTTCACCATGAGCCGGTTATCGTGCTGATGAGCGGTCACATGGTTACTAACAGGCCACACAACGTGAATGTATGGATAGGACACTAGCCTTCTATCCCGGCTGGTTCCCTTAAGCCTTTTGTAAAAGGAATTAAGGGGTCTCCTTCCAGTTGACGACAGAAGCCCTTTATAGCCCCAAAATAAAGTAACAATGTAAAATGCTATATACTCATAACATGAAAAAGTTAAAAAATTCAATGGATCACTTTTATTTAACACAACTTGTAATTTTTGTTTCATTAGCCACAGCACACAGCGTAGTCGCTCCATTCCTTCAGATGTAAAACGTCGTAATGAGATTTTATACAAACTTGTCCTTCGCATGTTGGCCCTACTAGAACTATTGAACTTTAATGTAGGTTATGATATTTTCCATATAGGCTATATCCACCATATTTGATGCAAAAATTAGCCCCCAAAAAATTCAGTACAACTGTTTTTCACCAGAGGAACTGAAATCAGGGCGAAATTTTTCGTTAGCTGTAACTCGCAAATGAAGCGTTTGCGGACATTATGTTTATATGAACTTTTTTCTTATTTTTAGCTCTACAATAATTTACAAAATCATTTTACCATAATTTAAAACCAGCCTGTTTACTAACAACATAAATCAATACCTCTCCAAATAACAAACATTAATTAAACAAATTAAAAACAATAATCATTCCACATTTAATACCTATAAGACAATAAATATTTACCATTTAACAAAAAATGGTACACGTACATATTATCAAAAACAGACACAGCGATTACAATCTATAAACTGAAACTTACATTTAAAAACCTAGTAGACCTACAATCATAAATGAAACAAAACTAAATACCGCAAAAATAGTAAATTGCACTGCTGCCTACATTATACATTAGGTAATTTTTACATTGCATTACATAGTAAATGACATTACCGCTAACGTAGTAAAACTAAATACAGCTAATAATAAATAGTAAATTTAGTTTATATGAAGAACCAGGTGTTTATAAGATCAAAATGTGATTCAGAAGATTGTGATAATTTTTACATCAGGATAATATCTAGGTCCTTTTAAAAATGATTTTAAGAATATTTACAAGCGTATAAAATATGTTAAACAAAAATATAATACTCGATACTGCGAGTTTTTTCTAATTTTCTAGTGAGTGCACGTTCGTGCCTCTATTCGGATTTAAAAAATGTCTGTACCACAATCGAGTTATGCTACCGCCACACAAAAAGAACGTTTTCCAATAAAAGAAAAAGCCGTGATAATTGATTCTTTAGATGGAGTTCCGATAAAGGATTATGTTCAAGCTGTTGCTCAACTGATTGACCCGACTAACATTCGGTTTATATCTCGCATTTCTAAAAATATAATTTGCTTATACCTTTCCAATAAAGAAATAGCTGACAAACGCACGGATACAAAAACGTCAATCACAATCAACAGTACCCAATTGGAAATTCGACCGTTGCTTACAAAATTCAAAAGGATAATTTTATCAAACGTCTGCCCTATAATTCCGCATGATATTCTTAAAACCCAGTTAAACAAAATAAGGAATCAGGCTCGGATCATCCATAACGTTTCTCCGCGCTGGTCTATCCGAACCTGGCCTGTCTCACATTTTGAGCTTTCGTAGGCAGGTTTACATCCACCCTGATGACGTCAGTAAACTACCAGATTCGTTAAAAATTGATTTTGATGGGACAACTTACTGGATTTATTTGTCAAGTGAGGCGCTTTCCTGTTTCATTTGCAAAGAGCAGGGACACTTAGCAAAGAATTGCAAGGAGATTGAAAAACTACAGTTAATAGTAAGTCTAGTGAGAATACGGATGCAGTAGACAGAATCGATTCTGAAAATTTTCCTCCTTTAGCGTCACGTGATAAGACGGCTTCAAATATAGATATCCCTTCGTTACCTACCGCTACAACTCTGAATCACAGGAGCAATGTGACACCGATCATTCCGCTCAAGTAATTGATTCCCATCCTTCGAAACCTAAATCCAACGATAAAAAAAGATCGAGAAAAGACTCCCTGCCTGAAATCTTGTTGGAAGATCAACTTCAACCTCTCAAAGAAGTAATGTCTTCTACGAACAACCCTCATCCCATGAATTTCTTGCAGTTCAAAAGTTTTCTGGAAAGAACTAACCGAAGCTCGAATGTTATTGATATCGCGTTTGAGTATACTACTGATTTGCAGGCTCTTACTACCATGTTATCTGATACACGTAATTTGTTACAAGACAGAAGCTAATAACTAATATAGGCCCTAATTAGATTAATACAGTAATGTAAGTATCGTACAAAATTATAAGAAAAATAGTTTACATCAGCTCATGAATTAAAAAAATTTTTTTCCTTAAAAAACAAAACCGGAGTTTCAGTGGTCAGCAGGGGGTTCAACGGTTAACCCGGAGAGTCGGATAACAGAAGTCGATTAACAGAGGGTCTACTGCATAAGTAAAAGTTATCTATAGTAAATAAATTTTAGTTCCAATTGCCATTTATGAATAATAATTTTTCTTCATACAATTTTTAAGTTTTATGTATTTTTAACTTGATGAAGCGATGCGCAATGCAAAAGTACTCGTAAATACCAGTAAAAAATACAAGAAATAGCAGAATAGCAAAGTTACGTAAAAAAATTACTTCAATGAAAAAAATTAAGTTTTCATTATGTTTACCCAGAAAAATTATCGAATCATCAAGAACGAATATTTTTCATAATTTTATACTGGTCGTTTTAGTGCAAAGGGATTTTTTTTAAATATCTGCATCACGTTTTTAATTTAACAACATAAATCAATATCTCTCCAAATAACAAACATTAATTAACCAAATTAAAAACAATAATCATTCCACATTTAATACCTATTACAGACAATAAATATTTACCATTTAACAAAAAATGGTACACGTACATATAATCAAAAACAGACACAGCGATTACAATCTATAAACTGAAACTAACAATTAAAAACCTAGTAGACCTACGATAATAAATGAAACAAAACTAAATACCGCAAAAATAGTAAATTACACTACTGCCTACATTATACATTAGTAAATTTTACATAGCATTATGTAGTAAATGACATTACCGCTAACATAGTAAAACTAAATACAGCTAATAATATATAAATAGTAAATTTAGTTTATAGTTTCCCCAAGAATGTCAGCAGACATGGCGCTTACGCTATCTTGTAAAGCATAAAAATGTGGTAAATGAGGCAATTAAAAAAAATATCGTAGGGACCGGTTTTGAGAAAACTGCAAAAGCGTGAAAAATTTTACGAAAAACTGCTACTTCCGGTTGACCGATTTTGATGAAAATGGTCGTGTCGGGCCCCCTTTAGTAGTATGTAACTTAAATTCCAAGTTTCAACTTCGTACGTTATTACGTTCTTTAGATATTTTGTTCACACACACATTCAAAGACCAATCGCTGAAAACATGTTCTTTGGCTGCAGGGGGCCTGAAAACTTATATATAGCCCGTGAAAACTCGTTTAAAAAAATCAACATGAAAACGATACTCTCCTTCCTATAGGCTAGTCTATATTCACATAGAGCAAAAGAAAGTAAAAATACCTGTTTTTAAATTTTAAAAATTTAATTTTAAAATTATTATTAGAAAAAATTAGAAATAAAAAAATATTTGTTTTATCCGACCAGTAGGCTACCAATTAATTACAGAAATAACAATCAGTAGGTCTAACAGTATAATATTTTCCTAAACGAACAATTATCCTTTTCATAATCAATTAAAGTTAATCTTTGTGTAGGTTGGGTGAGCGATTAATTTTACTTCTGTCAAAACAAATACTAACGGGAGTAAACAGTCAACGGGAGTAAACAGTCTACAGGAGACAAACGTATTTCTCTATCCGGCAACGTTGTATGACCTAGAGCGAAATCAAGCTGAGGGGAAATGTCCTTGATTAGCAGATAATGTAATGTGTAGTAGTTCCGTAACTGTCAGCTCGGAACGCCATCGAACGGCTGGAAAATTTGTGCTTGTAAAGGTTTTTTGGATTGCAAGACATCCCCGCTGATAAATAAGTAAACACGTTAAAGTTTATATTTTTAGAATCTAAAAATGATATTCTTTTTACTGATACAGACTAATTTGCGACAAATACTTTCCTATCTTTAGAAATAATTTTAGAAAACTTTATAACTTTAAGAGATTTACTTTAATTTTTTAAAGCTTAAACTTAATGCTCATACAAAAAAATTTAACTGGTAAATGGAGCGTATTTTAAGCTTTAAAAGGCATGTCAAACTTTAATTATGACTTGCATAACAACCGAGTTGGTTGTAATCATCTAAACCCTTACATTGAGCGGCGCGGCAGAGGTAGAGCGCACCCTTAACACACTGGTTCGCTGAGTAAACCAGAAAAACCAAATTTCGGTTTTTTGTGGCTTGCCGTTTTCAGGTTTTCCTATCTTTACACCTTCAAAACGGTGTTTTATGGCAAATTTTTATTAGCAAAACGTACAGGTACTTATAGCATCACGGGTAATTTTTTAAATTTCAGATCGGGGTCCTGGGGGGGTTACTACCCCTATACAAAAATTATGAAATTTCTAAATTTTTAGAATACAAAATATATGTTAACGGCATGTTTTTTACGTTCAAATTAAATAAAAATTTTGTAACGCGAAAACTTTGAGGTTCAACCCCCTTACGTCTGGTATGGGGTAGTAATTTTTACCTCCTGAACGGTGCTTCGTAGAGGAAAAGTGTATAGAATCTTTTTTGTGCCTCTCCCAAAGTACTTCAAGGCCATATAGCTAAAGTTTCTCTTAACCTACCTCTTCGCTGAGAAAACTCAAAACACTAGCATTCTGGCTTTTAGGGCTTGCCGTTTTCACGTTTTTCTTTTTTACACCTTCACAACGGTTTTTTCACAAACGTTTATTAACAAAACGTTACACATACCCCTAGAGTCACAAAGAATTTAGGTCAGGGTCCTATGGTGATTCATATCTTGAAATTTCTAAATATTGTGTTCCACCCAGCCCCACTGGCGGCCGAACTTCATCTTGTGGCAAATGATTCTGATCCACTTATGAATTCTGATCCACCTACCCCTCTGAGGTCGAGACACGGAAGCGGCGCTGCGCCGCTGGAGTGGCGAGTAAACTTTTTTGTTGACTTGTGGATTCCTTTTATTTTAAAAAATATAATTAAAATCTCTGTGGAAAGAGAAATTCAAATTTGTGTTCTGAGCAATTTAAAGTCAGTTTGATTTTAATGCGTTTGAATCACAATTTCAGTGCGTTTTTTACACATTTTTGAAAATTCATAACTTTTTTCATAGTAAAATATCAAAATTGAAATTTTACTGTAGTTTCCTCTTATACAGGTAGAAACACTGTATAAAAATATTAAATTTTTATTTCATGTCCCACCAGAGATATTGTGCTTCAAACTTTGAAAAATTTGCAAATTTTCAATTTAAAAAAAAATCATAAAAATTAAAGGACACACTTATCAGAATTAAGATTCTCACTCTAGTGAATATAGGTTTATATGTAATTGCAATTAAATAATCAAGTGTGACATACCACTCCTTCATCATAAAACAAGACTACAAAAAGTAACATTTGGTAAATTTCGTTGCCAAAATTTAAGGAGTATTTTCACCTGTAAGGGTACAAATAAGGTTTCTCTTATGCTGAGATACAAAATTAAAGAAGAAAAATGCTGAATAAAATGGTCTTTGTTCCAGTATTCTGGCATTATCCATTCCTAAGAAAAATAAGTTTACATAACGTCTGCAAGCCCCAAAATTGGTGTGCGTAGAAAAACAAAAATGGCCGCCAAAAAAATGTGGGTGGCAATAAAAATTTTATAAAATCATTTTTGTACTTCCAGGACATGTGGAAATAATATATAAAAAAATAAAATACAGGGTGGCGCAAAAGTCACTGCACAGTTGGTTAAAAGAAAAAATTAAAATTACAAGAAGATGTAGTACAATAGTTTTAGCCCGTGATGTTGGTATTACAAAATGCTGATAATTTCGCCGCGTCGAGTTGGCAATACGCCTCGTCAAGGACAAACACAACAATAGATCCAGTGAGTTCTTGAAAGCGTATCTGTGAGACGTTTTTGTATCTGTTAGATGTTTTTATAGTTGTCACGATGTTAACGAAAGAAGAAAGACTTTTTGCTTTAAAAACATTTTATAAAAGTGGTGCTACTGCAGTTGTTAATGAATGGGCTGGACGCTTTAGATCAAACCCACCGTCTAGACAAACTGTGTACGACATACGAGATAGATTTGAACAACATGGATCTGTTATGGATGCACCAAGATCTGACCGCCCAACAACGGTCTCAACTGAGGAAAATGAATTGTGGGTATGTTTAGCTATTACCAAAAGTCCACGAAAATCAACCAGACAATTAGCATCTGAGCTGGATTTATCACGAAGGTCTGTGCAAAGAATGTTACACAAACACAATTACAAAGTTTACATTCCACGTTTGCTACATGGGTTACTTGAAGATGATCCAGATCGACGTCTTCAATTTTGTGAATTGATGCTTAACCAACAGAAACTCGATCCTAACTTGTTCAATAAAATTGTGTGGTCTGATGAGGCTAATTTTAAGTTAAGCGGACAAGTTAACAGACATAACTGTACTTACTGGTATACTGACAATCAAAAAGTTTCGTTAGAAAATCAACTAAATCAACCTGGTGTTAGTGTCTGGGGGGCAATATCATCATTTGGCATACTTGGACCATATTTTTTTGAAGGAACTGTGACAGGAGAAAAATACTTGGATATGCTTCAGAATTACGTGGTACCATCATGACGTGTGCTGAAAACTTTCAAGAACTACTTTTAACACGATGGTGCTCCACCACATTATGCTACTGAGTCCGCGATTATTTAAACGAAACTTCCCGAAGACAAATTATTGGACGAAGGGCAGATATTGACATGCCTCCACGTTCACCAGATATTTCGCCCATAGATTTTTTCGTATGGGGTGTCGTCAAGGACTCTGTTTATTCTAGAAAGCCTCAGACCATCGATGAAATGAAAGACTACATACACGAGGCATTTGAAGATTTGGACAGTAATACCAGACTATGCCATAGAGTGTGTAACAGTGTTCGAGAGAGACTTGAAAGATGTATTACTGAAGACGGAAAACAATTCGAACATAAAAAATAATTGTAAGTTGTAAATTGTAAGTTTTATGTAATAAAAAATAAATTCAGTCTTTGTTTACTGTAGTGTGCAGTGACTTTTGCGCCACCCTGTATATTTAAAATGGTCAAGCAACCTTCATTGTACGAGATCACTTCATATGGATTAACCCTCACGAAAAACGTGTGAAAAATCGATTTATTTAAGATTTCGGCCTAAGTATGCATTTTATGACAAACGTGTATATAATCCAATTTATAGAATATTAACAGAATTACAACTTTTATTTAAAGCATTTTTCCATACAGAGCCTAATTTAGCGTAAAAGAGTGATTTTTCGTATTTTTAAGCCAAACTGAGATTGATTTTCATTTTTGTCTTTCACTCATGATTAAAATATGTTTTTTTAAGTTAGTTTTTTGTTTATTTCTAATGTTTTATTACTAATGTTAGGTTATATTGGTCATTATTTGCATTGGCAAGAGAAAGTTTGTGTGAGTAATTCACACCAGATTCTTTGTTTACGTGTGATAATAACAGCCTGCATAATAACCTGTTATTAAAATAACAGTGTTATCATCCAGCCTAGAATACAACGTAGTTATGGGGGAATAGGAAACAACCATAAGAGTAGCACCAAATGCGGAGCAGCGCAGAAAGGTTAATGAGCCAGTGTAAGGAATGCAGTTGGTGGGTGTCATCTGATTGAGTTAACCCTTTATAGGGCAGTACTACAGGGAAAACTATAGCCTACACCCTTTATAGGGCAGTACTACAGGGAAAACTATAGCCTACATGTTGTAAAATGTTAAACTTTGCTTAATAGGGACTTAAAATAATGTAATTCTAGTGTCAGAATAGTAAGATAATTCTTTTTTGTTGATGTTAAGCCCTGGTAAGTACACTTACCAAGAAACCTTTATTGACATGGGAATCACATAATGTTTAATGGTAAGAATGCTTATTAAAACAACTTGAAGTACGATATAACCAACAAATTTGTAGAATAGCTTATCTTAACTTTATAATATTAGCATGAATGCTTGCTTTTCCGTAAAAAAACTCGAATTTTCTAAGCACTGCACAAAAATAACAACAAAACAACACGGTTGCGTACGCTGGTATGAATCCTTACCACATTCATGTAACAAACAAAAAAAATTCATCAAAATTTGGATAGCCTACTTACCAGAAAACATCTAAATACCATAAAATACCAATAAGGTTCAACTGCATAGCTTATTCTTGAAACAAATCGACCTTATTGCCAGTGGTAAGTATACTTACCAAAGACCTACAGAGGGTTAATCCACTACACTACTACACTCACACCAATGTAACTGACACACACAAACAGTTACCAACACGACAACCATTCATCACTTGGTCATGTGCGACAAACAAAGGTGCAAAACGCACCTTATTTTCACTAACCACTTTTTCACCATTCATTTACAGATTAGGACAAATTTCTTAAAACATTATAAATGGAGTGTAGCATTGTACGGGAGTGAAACATGGGTGATAAGGGCTGTAGAAAGGAAGAGGATAGAAACTTTTGATATGTGGTGTTATAGGAAAATGTTAAAGATTAGGTGGGTGGACAAAATAAGTAATTTAGAGGTTCTTAGGCGAGTGGATGAAAAAAGAAGTATATAGAGGCATCTTATCAGAAGAAGGGATAGGCTAGTGGAGCATACCTTAAGACATCTATCAATAATGGAGGGCAATATTAAGGGAGTAAAATATAAGGAGGAGGCAAAGATTAGAATATATAAAGCAAAGTATAAAAGATGTAGGGTATTAAAGGTATGTAGATATGATGAAACAACTTGCGCAAGATAGACAACTTGGATAACTGCATAAAACCAGTCTAGAGACTGATGACAAAAAAAAATCTGGTGTGAAACACTCACACGACTTTCCCTTGCCAATGCAAATAATTTTAATAATATAACCTAACATTAGTAATAACTCATTAGAAATAAACAAAAAAATTAACTTCAATAAACATAACCTGAAGGACGCAATATGAAAATCAACCTCAGTTTGGCTTAAAAATACAGTAAATCACTCTTTCACGCTAAACTAGGCTCTGTAGAAAAAATGCTTTAAATAAAAGTTGTAGACCTTTTAAGGCCGAAATCTAAAAAAATCAATTTTTCACACATTTTCGAGAAAAAAAAACAGAAAAACACTGATTACCACTAAACTAAGCGTTATGCAAAAAAATATTTGAAATAAAAGATGTAGAATTTTTAATTGTCTATAACTTTTATTATATACATTTTTGCACTAAAATGCATATTAAAGCCCAATCTAAAAAAACAATATTTTTATGTGAAAACAGCCTTTCCAAGAATTTCAGCAGACATGACCCCTACCCTATCTTGTAAAGCATAAAAAATTTAATAAACCAGGCTAATTTTTAAAAAAATCGTAGGACCCGTTTTAGAGAAAATCGCAAAAAGTGAAAAATTACACGAATAAACTGCTAATTCCGGTTGATTGATTTTGATGAAAATGTTCGTGTCTGATCCAGTAGTAGTCTCTAATTTAAGTTTGAAGTTCATACGATGTTCCGTTCTTGAGATACTCTGTTCACACACACACACACACACAGACACAGACCAATCGCTAAAAACACAATTTTTGGGTTCAGGTGGTCTGAAAACCAGTAGATCCGGTGTAAACTCAATTTCGAAAAATTGACAAGAAAACAATACTTCCTTTCTAAATATTTATATAGGCAAGAGAAAGTAAAAATTTTAGGAGAGCAAAGAAATCGAAATTAGGTCAAAAATGCCATTTTTTGCTTTTTTTTCGTTCACAATATTACATATTCTATTCTGTGTACAAATATGACCCTATTTTATTTTGAATTCCAAACCTGATTAAATTCCCAAAAATAGACAGTATGTCAAATACGGAAAACGGGCCTTAGCTTCACCAAGGTGAAGTTAACATCCCTTTTCTGCTGAATATACAAAAGAAAAACCAAAGTTCTGGCTCAAAACATGAAAAAAGTAAAAACCCACTGGGGAATATCCTTTCAAGACAGAAATCAAAATTGGTGCCTCCACACTTCCAACATGAAAATCAAAAAAAATCTCACAATGTAAATTTAGTTTAGGGCTAAAATAACTATCATTATCTTTTTACTTTCTCTTGCCTATATGAATATATAGGAAGGAAAGTATTGTTTTCACGTCGATTTTTCACCGGATCTACACGTTTTCAGACCCCCTGAATCCAAAAAAAAAAACAAGTTTTTAGCGATTGGTCTGTGTGTGTGTGTGTGTGAGCAGAAAATCTCAAGAACGGAACATCGTACGAACTTAAAACTTAATTTACATACCACTACCGGACCCGACACAACATTTCATCAAAATCAGTCAATCGTTAAGTAGTAGTTTATTCGTGTAATTTTTCACTTTTTGTGATTTTTTAAAAAACGGGTCCTTCAATTTTTTTAAAATCGCCTGGTTTATTAAAATTATTTGCTCTACAAGATAGGGTAGGCGCCATGTTTGCTGAAATTCTTAGTGAGGCTGTTTTCAAGTAAAAAAATTGTTTCTTTTATGATTGCGACTTTATTATGCATTTTAACGCAAAAATGCATTTAATAAATTTTTAGAAAATTTATATTCCTACAACTTTTATTTCCAAATTTTTTTTTGTTTAATGCTTACTTTAGCGGTAATTAACAATTTTCTGTCACAAAAACATGAAAAATTATTTTTTTGAGATTTCGGCCTTAGTATGCATAATCAAATATCTGTCTATAATCAAATTTATAGCAAATTAAAAGATCTACAACTTTATTTAAGCATTTTTCTGTACAGAGCCTAGTTTAGTGTGAAAGAGTGATTATCTGTATTTTTAAGCCAAACTGAAGTTGATTTTCATTTTGTGTCTTTCACTCGTGATTAAAATTAGGATATGTTTATTGGGGTTAATTTTTTGTTTATTTATAATGTTTTATTACTAATGTTAGGTTATATTGTTAATTATTTGCATTGGCAAGAGAAAATTGTGTAAGTTTTTCACAGCAGATTTTTTTTAGATTAGTTTCCTTAGTATTTATTCAAATATAAATGCAATTTGTTAAAATAGAAAACAAAATTGTAACCTTTTTATCTTGTATGTTAAATTACAATAAACTTTTTCCAATTCTTTTGTCCGTTTGAGAATTTTTACAGTTGACATGACCTTAGAAAAATCTGCTCCAGGATGTTAACTATTTGAGATATGAATTATTTGAAGACATCACACGATTCAGCACACAATGTTACATCAGTAAGAGATGACATCTGACAGAGACAAGGAGAGGAAACACCAATTGAACAATATCATCACTCATGAAATATTAACCCACTTTCATTGCTATTTCACAAAACATTTGTGTTTCTTAACCTTTTCTTTAAAAAAATTGAGTAATTTTTTTATAAATAATGGTGAAAAATATCTGGTGTTAAACACTCTAACAACTTTCTCTTGCCAATGCAAAGAATTAACAATTTAACCAAACATTAGTAATAAAACATTAGAAATACACAAAAAACTAACCTCAATAAACATAACATAATTTTAATCATGAGTGAAATGAAAATCAACCTCAGTTTGGCTTAAAAATACGGAAAAATCACTCTTTCATGCTAAACTAGGATTTGTAGAGAAAAAATCTCTAAATAAAAGTTGTAGAGCTTTTAATTTTCTTATAAACATGATTATATACACTTTTGATGTAAAATGCTGAGACTGCAATCTTAAAAAATCAATTTTTTCACATGTTTTCGTGAGAAAAAAACCGAAAATTGCTAATTACAGCTAAACTAAGCAATATACAAAAAAATGTTTGAAATAAAAGTTGTATTTTTTTAAATTCTCGACAATTTGTATTGCATGCAATTTTGCTCTAAAATTCATATTAAAGCCCAAATCTTAAATATAACTGTTTCAGCTAATGTTGAAACAATCTGCAAGAATCACTCCTAACCTTACTTTTGACTTGGATCCCTTTTCCCATGGACAGTCACAAATACTATAAATTCTGTATGCATAAATTCCTTTTTAAATTTTCCTCTAAAGAAAAACATCAAAACCGAAATAATTACAATTAACTTCAAAAAATTTCAATTTTAATGAAATAAAACTAACATACCTTTAATGAAAATCCACTTAATTGGCTAGTTTTCTTGGATACAGAATTGTCAATGAGACTTCCTTTTCCAATGATATTTAAGATTCAGTCCCAGCACAGGATGGTATCTCAAGTAATTTATGTTGTGGTGTACTTCAAGGCTGCCTGCACACAAGAAAAGAATAACATTAGGTCCAACTGAAATACAATGTACATTCACCATACATGCATGTACCAATGTGGACATATTTTCATATCAATGGTTACTTCTAGCCAATCATTTTCACCTGTAATCAGCAACAGCACAAGACAATGCTACAGAAAATGCCTAATAGATTTCTTTACATGAAACACTTGGACATAAGTTTATTACATCAAATTTATTCTGGCTTTCTTTTCTTTACAAACTATGACACATTTATTTTCAAAAAAATTGCTCAATTAAGTCACGGGCATCTTTCAAATTATTTGGGAAGGCAAGAATTTGCTTGTTAAACAATGGGTATTTTATACCTTTTGAACTTTTTTCAAAAACAGACTTTAGAAACATTTCGATTCCGAAGTTTGAGGTTATGTTTTACACCTTACAACTTAATCTTTGGTACAAATAAATAAGTTGGTTTTGCCTTCAACGATTGAATATTAATTAGGATTAATAGAATCTCGTATAATATCATGTTCATGAAGCTACAAAGTTGTAAAAACCGTCTGACCTTGTCGAAAAAAGTCGGTTGAAGCAAAAGTCAATATAATATGCAGAATCGTTCATTAAACGAACACCAATTTTTAAAATAATCAAGTAACTATATTCAGCATTTCTGGACCACGTTACAGGGCATGACCCAAGGGAAAATGAAACTAGTTTGGATCTTGTAAACACTGACCGAATAATTTTCACAACTGAACAATAAACTGTCTCTAATTCAATCTGCAGTGCCCAGTACTCTTTATTAGTATAAGTGAATACACATTCTCTAATAAACTTTTTATTTAACCGTGTTCACAATAAGTTTCGCTTCTCACACATAACCTGAAAAGATTTCAAAATACGTCATCTAGTGAATAAAACAAACACATAATTTACCCATCAAAGTTGGTTTGGCCGACTGCAGATTCTTGAATCCACTATCCAATTTTCTATAATATCCTATTACTGTTTAATAGTACTAATTGTTTTCTTCAGGTTTATTAACAACGACATGAACACTCCTTTCCCACCTTAGAACGATGAGTCCATTTTGTAAATGTAAAAACTGCCGCTAGATAGCGCAACTATTCGGTGTTGATAAGTTTTTAAAACCTTTATTTGCATCGGTTGAAATTATAAAATTGATACTACAAAGGAATTAAATTATGTATAGTACAGCCGTTCTTAGTTTTCTCCTACTGTCAACAAACAAAAGCCACCTACTACAGGGTACATGCTAGTGTCAACGACTTTATGGATGACGTATCCTATTAAGTTAACTCGGCCGCATTGGCGAAGTTGGTAACGTGCTCGCCTCTCATCATGCGGTCTTGGGTTCGAATCCCATTCAGGCACGGCAATTTTTCATACGTTACAAAAATCATTTCATCATTCACCGTCTGCATAAGCAGTAATTGCAGAACAGTCGGACGTTAAACAAAAAAAAAAAAAAAAAAATTAAGTTAACTATGTTTTAAATTATAAGTACTTAAAGTAGGTACTAAAAACATCAGTCATGGTATGATGTGGCCTAACAATATCATTTATAAAATTTTTTTTAAGAGTATTCTGTATTTAAATACTTTTTCAACCAAGGGAATATTAATTGTTTGTTACACAGTTTATCCAAAGAGGATTGGAAGACTGTTTTCAATTCTTTCGACATTGACCTGAAATATAATTTTATTGAAACATTAAAATTTCATTATAATAATAGTTGTCCAATTAAAAAGAAAGATGTAAAAAATATTGTCAGTGAAACAGATGAGTGGGTCACTGGGGAAATTTTGAAAATGTGGTCTGAAGTTAGAGATGTATACTCAGATTTTCTATTACATAGGACTACCTTTAACGAACAAAGGTACAAAACTATTAAAAACCATTATGCCAGAGAAGTCCAGAGAGCTAAATGTAAAACAACTGCTGAAGTCCTGTAAATCATCAAATTTAAACTCAGCAATATGGGAAATAATAAATAAGAATCAAGGTGTAGTTAGCAACAAAAGTTGTATTGGCATACCAAATATTGTTAACAAAAATAATGAACTTATAATAGAACGGTGTAGAAATTTGTAATTATTTTACCAAATATTATCTGGAAGTAGCTTTAAAACTTAAACAACAGATTATGGAAACAGTGGGATGTTATTTTCCAAAAGGTACCTAACAAGGTAGTAAATCGATTCCTATTTAGCCTAGTTTCAAGTGAGGAAATAGAATCAGTTATTGATAGTTTGAAAAGTAAGAAAACATGTGGGTTAGATGGGATTCCTAGTATAATTGTTAAAGAAAGTAAACATATTTTAGTAACTCCTCTCCTTCATTTAACTTCTCACTCGAAGCAGGTACCTATATTTCCAAACAAACTGAAGGAGGCTAAAATATTGCCTACATTTAAGAATGGAGATAGCCTGTTAGTTGAAAATATAGGCCCATAAGTATTTTAACACAATCAGTAAAATTTTTGAAAAGGTGGTATTTATTAGGTTAATCAGTTTCTTGACTGAAAACCTTATCATCTCAGAGGATCAGCATGGTTTCCAAAAAGGTAGATCAACTAAAACTGCAATTGTTTCACTTGTGGAGCAAGTAGTTGATATATTGGATGCCGGGGAGAAAACATTGGCAGTGTTTCTGGATCTGAGTAAAGCTTTCGATTGTGTTGATCATGAAATTTTATTGAAAACATTAGTCATTAAGCGTTAAGGATGTAGAATTGAAATGGTTTCAATCTTACCTTATTAATAGATTACAGTGTGTGGAGTTAACTAGGCTTGTTAGAGGGAAACTTACAAAGGTTGTATCTGGAAAGCTTGAAGTCAAAGCAGGCGTTCCACAAGGGTAGTTTTAGGTACAATTCTGATTCTATTGTACATTAATAGACTACCAGAAGTCATACCTATTAACAGAGCTTTGTTGTTTGCTGAAGATACTTCAGTTATCAATAACAGTTTACTGGTAGATGCTCTTGAAGTAAATACACATGTTAACATAGAGTCCATAGTACAGTTTTTGACTCAGATGTTATTAACAGTTAATGGGAAAAAGTGTCAGTACTTGCAGTTCAAAAATAAACATAACGTTAAAGAAAGTAGAGAAGTGGATGTATTTATTCATGATAATAGTTTAGAGCATATAGAAACAGTAAAGTTCCTAGGAGTATCTAGATAGATTTTCGTTTTGAAACTTCTATACCAATCAAGTTTGTAGTAAAATATCATCTGGGGTATTTACACTAAAACAAGTTTCCAGATTAAATTATAAAAAATTACTAATGGAAGCTTATCATGGTCTCATTCTTTACTTTCTCTTGCCTAAATGAATATATAGGAAAAAAGTATTGTTTTCATATCGATTTTTCGAATCGAGTTTTCACCGGATTAACACGTTCTCAGACCCCCTGAACCCAAAAAACATGTTTTTAGCGATTGGTCTGTGTGTGTGTGTTTGTGTCTGTGAACAGAATATCTCAAGAACGGAACATTGTACGAACTTGAAACTTAAAACTTAGGTTACATGCCACTACCGGACCCGACACAAACATTTCCATCAAAATCAGTCAACCGGAAGTAGTCGTTTATTCGTGTAATTTTTCACTTTTTTGTGATTTTCTCAAAAACTGGTCGTACGATTTTTTTTAAAATCGCCTGGTTTGTTAAATTTTTTATGCTCTACAAGATAGGGTTGGCGCCATGTTTTTTGAAATTCTTGGTGAGGCTGTTTTCACATAAAGAAATTGTTCTTTTTTAAGATTACGGCTTTAATATAAATTTTAGCGCAAAATTTATATAATAAAAGTTGTAGAGAATTTAAAAACCTACAACTTTTATTGCAAACATTTTTTTGTATAACGCTTAGTTTAGCAGTAATTAGCGATTTTCTGTTTTTTTCTCACGAAAACGTGTGAAAAATCAATTTTTGTGAGATTTCCGCCTTGGTATGCATTTTACGACAAAAGTGTATATACTAAAATTTATAGAAAATTAAAAGATCTACAACTTTTATTTATAGCATTTTTCTCTACAGAGCCTAGTTTAGCGTGAAAGTGTGTTTTTCCGTTTTTTTAAGCCAAACTGAGTTTGATTTTCATTTTGCGTCATTCACTCATGATTAAAATAAGGTTATGTTTTAGAGGTTAGTTTTTTGTTTATTTCTAATGTTTATTACTAATGTTAGATTATATCGTTTAAATTATTTGCATTGGCAAGATAAAGTTGTTTGAGTGTTTCACACTAGATTTTTTTTCTCTATCCGTTGAATTGTTTTACAATATTTTAAGTTCTTTCAACTGGTTTATTAATAGGGACATTAAGTCTATTAAAATTAGCTTCCTCCTCACAGCACTTTAATTCTTGTAATATCAGATTTCGTTTTCTGCTATGCATTGTTTTTCTCAATTTCAATTAAAATTATTAGTAGGCTTGTAAGAAATCAAGTCACCGAACAAGAAATCAACAAATACCGATCGAATGAATACTTTCATATGAGAACAATGTTTAATACAGTAGAAGCTCAGTAGTCCGGCCTGTTCGGGTGCCGGATTACTGAAAATGCTGGATTACTGGATGTGTTGGAATTTTGGAACTATAAATTTAAACAAAAAATGGATATGCATTGATTTCTATGGGATATTAAATTAAATTAACAACTAAAGAATTGTAGAGTAGGCCTACTTCAGTAGCCATTGTACTAAACATAATAATCGGCTATTGACATCGCCTAGTGCGGTGTGGGGGTGCTCGTGTTCTTAGAATTACGATTCGTTGTCAATTCAGCATGAAGTATAGATTATGACAAAGTTCTGGGTTTTGGATTAAAGGCTAAAAATTATTCCATTTAACAACAATTATTAAGGTCTGCTTATTCATATCTTTAATCGAATCCTAAACATACATGTTGTATTAAATCCGCCGTAATTAGGTCGCATTGATTTCTTTAATTCAATTTAAATTTTTTACCAAAATCTGTCCTGGGTGAGGTTTCATACTTTAAGGCCTAATATTTTAAGGGCCGGATTACTGGAGGTGCCGGACTACCGAGTTTCTACTGTATTATGAAAAGAACAATCACAAACACACACACACACACACACACACACACACACACACACACACACACACACACACACACACACACACACACACACACGCACACGCACACACACACACAGACACACACACAGACCAATCGCTAAAAACATGTTTTTTGGGTTCAGGGGGTCTGAAAACGTATAGATCCGGTGAAAACTCGATTTCGAAAAATCGACATGAAAACAATACTTTCCTTCCTATATATTCATATAGGCAAGAGAAAATAAAAAGGCTTACCTTTGACCTCTGGCAAAAACCATTAATGATTTCTGAATCTACTCTCTAAAAGGAACCGAATGAAACTATTTATGTTTCAAAATTCCGACTTTAGTTTTTGACTCCTAACCTTCCCTATCAGATTATGGTGAATATTTATTAAGGAGACACTTTACTTTGTCTCCCCGCAATGTTAAATTTGCTATTTTTAGGTACATTTTTCATAGGATTGGTTAAAGATAGATAAACGAAACTTTACACACTTTTAGTTGTCGGGTTTTTCTACCTACTCACCGTTTTTTAATGTAATCTGTAAGCCCATAAAATTAAAAACAAATTAATGAATGACATAAAAGTTTAAAAATTTCATTATACGTTTTATGCATATTAGTAATTGTTGGAGCATCTAAAGAAGTCATTAAAATCTCGGTATTTGTGCACGTGCAAGATGAATAATTGGTAAAACATTCAGCCAGCTAGGTTAAATGGGTTCCGAGAAAAATGTAGGCCTACCTAAATTTTAAAATCTAAATTTACGGGAACAGCCAAAAAATAAAAAGGAACAAATTAAAAAAAAATGAACACAATTAAATAAATTTCCTATCAACAGTTGGTTAGAAAGCTGTACATTTGAGAATATCAAAAATAGTAACGCAGATATTTAAAAAAAACTAAAATTCCCTTTGCTCTAAACGATTCGTATAAAATTACGAAAAACATTTTTGTTCTTGGTGAAATGATCATTTTTCTGAATATGCCTGCTAAAAACTTAATTTTTTCATTTAAATAATTTTTTGACGTAATTTAATATTTTTCTTGTAGATATAAGTCAGAACTATTGGAAAAACTAAAAAAAACCGAAAATTGAAATTTTCAGTGAAAACCATCATACAGTCTCACCTTAAAACTGAAACCCCGTTAATCCGAACTAACCCCTGTTGAAAAACTTCTGAGTTTTGAAAAAAAAATGGCGAGACCGATACTGTAAAACAGTTTACTATTCACTTCATTATACACCCCTCCTCTACCCCTACACCACTTCATGAGAATTTTTCATTGTTCAAAACTGTGTTGAAATTCTTCTTCTGTGAGTACTTTCATGACGCGCGCCACGTTTTCTTCAAAGCGGTCTCAAATCTTGCTCCTTTTAATACAAATTGGACATTGAGGAACATATAGGATACATGATGCCAGGTCAGGTGTAAAGGCAAATGTCAGTGCACTGGGATGTTTTACTTGGCTAGAAACGTCTTGAGAGGCAATGCAATGTGCGTCGGTGCGGCACAATTTTTGACACCATTTTTGTACACACTTTTTGCATCTTAATATTCTTAGGTAAAATTTTCCTTATGCATTCTTTGTCAATTCCTGCAATCTCAGCAATCGCACAAATAGTTAACTGACGGTCAGATTGGATCGGTTATTGATTTTTTTCAATATTTTTATGAGTTTTTGACATGGAAGGGCAGCCCGGACGTTCTTCATCTTCATCATCTTCTCGGCCATCTTGGAAACGCTTAAACCACTCAAAAACCCGCGCATATAATAAACATTTATTGTAATATACTTCTTTCAATATAAACGAAAGCCATGGTCAGACTAATGTCTATCACAGATACGGAGGGGCGGCAATACAAAAGAGATGCTTCAAGTTACACAACTGCTGGTCCTACAATTTTCGTGCATGCGTAGTTCTTCTGTAGTAACATTAGTCTCTTTATATTGTGGCTACACCTTGTGTCAGATAGTTTAAGTCCGGTATATCATGTCGGTGAGTTGTTAAAGTGATTATGATCAATTTAATTTGCTTTTCGAAACTTTCTTGTCAGTTATTCATAAAAATATTGCTCGGACCTAAAATAACAGTTCAGGGCCGGACTGGATCTTTATAAAGGGTACGATCTTGGTTCTGGGAGCAAAAAATTGGTAGATAGGAATTTGTTAAGGGGGATCCAGGGGTATGGATTATCACTCAGGTACAGGACGAGATTCCAGGCAGGGGCCCTTTCCCGTAAGATTCTGAAAAATTATATGAAAAGTGTTCAGTTTTTAAGGTTTCTCAATTTTGAATTAGAACCCAAGGGTAGTGATTATGCCTAATTTTAATATTAAATGAAGGGAGAAAGTTGTGAGGTATGGAGCAATACTTAATAACACAAACTTCAAAAATATCTGTTCATTAAATATCTGTTTCACAAGTTAAATTTCATTCATCAGTTTATTTTTACTGTCCTTTACACACACACACACACACATGCACACACACACACACACACGTATAAATTTTAACTTTTTACTTAACAAATACAAAAGATTTGTGTGTGTGTGTGCTACATAACAGTGAAAATGTGAGAATATACCCAAGAAGTTTTCTTATAGTCTTACCCAAGAAGATTGGGTATATTTTTACTGAATTTAATCGGGTATATTTGTACAGTAATGACCATTGTCAGTAATATTCATTCGTGTGTACCACGGCCGTGGTAAAAGATGCACCCTTGCATCCATTCATCATCCTTCACGTCTCATCCTGTTCAATGCAAACCAGAAATTTACTTACAACACTACAATACGTAGGACACAGGATTATTATTACGTATCATCATTTCATTGGTGCTTAAGTTGTTATACCTCCATCACTCATTTTTTAACTTTTGCTAAAACGTTCGCAGTGAACCGGGATCTCTGTTTGAGGCTAAATTCTGCATACAATGAATTGTGGGAGAAACTAATATGAAATGTAAAATAGTGGGGTAATTAGATTTTTTTTCTTTCAACTCAAGGCACAAACAAACCCTCAGATAACGTTTATCTGTTACATTTTGAAAAATTATTACCATCATTATTTGTTTATGTTAACATTTATTTTTCTTACTCCTTCTTTTCTGATGGCATATTTCTATTTGATGAGAGGGCGTACAGGCCTGGTTGCTGACAGGCCATATTTTATTCTCAGAAATATGCTCTTTTTAACAATATATTTATTTATATTATAAGTTTAGTCGGAAAATTAATAAAAAGACAAAATTGCGATCGGTTTCCTAGATAACAGACTTGTTTTCGTACAGAATAAACGACACAATGGATTAAATTTTTTTCACCAGTTTGAAGCTTGTTCATTTTTCTATTTAGTTCCATTTTTATACGTTAGGTTACACTACCGTTTGTGTACAAAAAGCAGCTGAAGGAGAAACATAAATGCACCAGGGAGATTTTAAACACATACTGCTACTAAAAACCTTAGTTATAATCTTTGATTGCTTACTTCCGAAAATTGTGACTTGCTGTTTTGTAAACAATAAAAATAATTAATCATAACTTTAATTTAGATAAATGTATAATTTTTTCCCACTGTTTCAGCACATTCTGCTCTAGTGACCTTGGTATTATTATTAAATAAGTCTTAGCAGAAATTTTTCATGGAGCTTAAAACCTGAAAAACCAAAACAATTTTATGAAAAAAATTAAAAATTAGTAAAACTTTTCTGAGGAAGTATACTTGTAATCAATACCCAGCGTCCCTAGATAATTTTATACTCTTTTTCTATTTTAAATCAAGTTGATTGGCCAAGTAGAAACTGAGATAAAATTATTTTTGTCAAGTACTGAATTTTCACTCCTCCCCCTTGAGGAGGTGTTGCGGTTGTCATATGAAAATTTAGTAACACATTCTTCTATGTGCCTTCAATGATCATTTAAAATATGAGCTTTCTACTTCTTAAAACAAATTAGATTTTTTTGGGTAGACTCCCCCATTAAAGTCTAATTTCACTCAAAATACAATTTTGTTGTGTCTTTTGAACACAGATGCAAGTTGCTGCTGAGCTAAGTTTTGGTACTTGCAGTCAGTTTTCCCTCTGGAACGTCATGAATGTGATATGAGAAAAAGAAAAACAATAAAAGGGTGACACCTCACATCAATTTTGCTTAAATTGTGTTCCATGGTTCATCACCATATCGTAATATTACTGCTCATATATCTTCAATTCCTCAATGTAGCTTTTTGCAAAGAAATAAGTTATCATAATTATCAAGCTTTTATGATGAAATATACAACAAAGATGCCCATAATGACCAGGAGGAGTGTTAGATTAATTGCACTCAATCTGTTGGTTCCAGGGCTACAAAAATAGTTCTGTTTCTCATCATATAGTCAGCATACTATATGACTAAACAATTTAAGAACAGAAGAGATAGAGGTGTAAAAGACACTGGTCAGAGTTATCTCCTCTGAGAATTATGAATTTCACTATACAGCTAGACCCTGTGTTGATGAAGTGAAGGTGTTATTTGCAGGGTAGAAAGTGTCTGCTTTTCGGAGAGCCTGGCATGCTGAAAAACATACTCTTTCAACTCAGTGAGAAAGCCAATAATAAACCACCTCACTCCTATTTTTTGCTTAGTAAAACCTTTAGAAATAAATTTTTATAATGCATCCTGCAGTTTGAAATTAATTCTATTTTATATAATGAATTTATATAATAAATTTTACTAATCTTCTTTTTAAACTGCGTCAACTTTTATCTTTACTTACACGTGTTTCGGTGGATCCACCACCATCAGAGTAAATAACATTATTGAAACAACGAATATTTTTTATTTATTTAAAATCTATAGAAGATGATACGTCTTCTATAGATTTTAAATAAATAAAAACAAATTTTTTTGTTTCAATTATGTTTTTACTCTGATGATGGTGGATCCACCCAAACACGTGTAAGTAAAGATAAAAGTTGATGCAGTTTAAAAAGGTTAGTGAAATTTATTATATAAATTCATTATATAAAATAAAACCTTTAGAGGTTCAAAGCAGCCTTTCGGCTGTTGTACTAAACAACACGTATAACGATAAATAGGTATACGAGTACATGTATAAAATTAAAATAGTTTGTTTCTTCTATTGGTACCTTGCCTTATCATGGTAACTGTAACCCGTATAAATAATCTGCAACTAACAGGTGAGAACTTTAAAATATAGAGAAATCAACTGATATAAATTGTGGAAGTTTAGTATAGCTCACACTTACCATTACAGAATTTGGTGGAGACCTAAGCGTCTTACATCAGTTCTGATTTAGACCAACACAATTTATAAATAATTTGTTCTTGAGAGAGGCTAAGTTTTACGGATAGTGTTTTATTCTATATTTCAGTTCATTTCCTGAAGAGAAATTTGTTGGACTTTTCCAACTGAAAACTCCATCATTGTTACTGAGATCTCCAGAATTGATAAAACAAATTTTGGTGAAAGATTTTGCCCATTTCACCGATCGTGGTTTCTACTTTGATGAAGAGAGAGAACCATTGACAGCGCATCTTGTCAATTTGGGTGGTGAGAAATGGAGGCTACTGCGACAGAAATTGACACCTGTATTTACATCAGGAAAGCTGAAAAATATGTTTCCTTTACTGCTCGAATGCGCACAACAGCTGACTGTTTATGTGGAGGTGAGTAGATGTATTTGTAAATTTGTACTAAAATGCGATACAGGAAATTGCTCTAAAAATGTATTTCTTGTTTCTGTTGGTCACTTATTATTTCTTAACTTCTGTTGCTCTTTTGCCATGAAGCAACCCCCTGTGATTTGTAGGTTGAGGTTCCCCATAATGCACACATTTGAGGAGGTAACATGCAAAACGTGTTTTGTCACAAAAAATTAAAAATTGAGTTAGGGCCGCCATTGCATTCTCCTGCATGAAATACATTATATTTAGCTGTGTTTTGTAACGTCTGGTCTTCAGACCGTTACATATGTTATTTTAAATTTCGTATTTCGGCGGTTGTTTTAATTTTACTACTCATCTGCTGATTTATTAACTGCACTTTTGTTGTGTCCGAGAGCTGGCGCCCCCTGGCGTGTGCTGTTTGTACTGTGGCGGCCTGTTTTTTCTGTTTAGTCATTGCTGGAATTAATTGAAAACTTTCCTGGTTGTACAGACGAGTTTGTTCTTTCAAGTTTAAAGGCCGGCTTTACCATTCGCGTAATGTCCGTTCCTATTTGATTATTTATTACTTTAGTAAAAAGTATTTTTATTATTATTTTTTTTTATTATGTATTCTGCTGTCCGTTTACCGTTATAAATAATTTTGGTTTTCCGTAAATTTTTGAGTCTTTTCGGTACTTCTGCTATTCGTTCTACTAAATCGAAATGTGGTTCTATTACGCCCAATTTAAAATTGGTAAGTTAAAAAGATTTTATTATAGCACTCCGAAGGCTGAAGATTTCTGCAAGTTATGTAAATTTATGTAATTGTTAACAAAACTTAGTTGCTGTTATTTTGAAATTTTTATGAGTACTGAGTTCGATTCTCGGTTATGTAAAATTAAATGTTGACCAATGGTCAATTTATTATAAATCCTGTAGTATTTTGTAATTTTGTCGAATACACTAAAATCTAAAATGTGTTGGCTTTTGTTTAAACTATTTTTCTTAACTTCTTTTTTTAATATCGCAACTTGCATTAATTTTTAACTTTAAAATCTGATCTTTGTAATATTTTGTTGTTTATTTATATTTGAATAATTTATGCGTTTGTACCTTTTTATTTAATTACGATTGAAGTTACTTGCTTACTAGTAACGAAGGCTCGAACTATTTTGTTTGTGCAGGGTTCGAGTCCCGGCCAAGTTATTCGAGTCCCAGCCCAGTTTTTCGAGTCCCGGCCAAGTTGTTCGAGTCCCGGCTACGTAACTTAAAGGTTGGCCAGTGAGAGCCTGAAATGTGATTGTGCTATTTAAATATGTATATTTCTGGAACATTTTGATTTAAAGAATATTAATTTGTATTTTGATAGAAAGCTGGCATGCTTAGCTGAAAATTAAGACTGAATTTAAATAATTTTGGCTATAAAATTTTAAATTTACTTTCATTTAATTAATTTATCTTCAAATATTATTTTTTTTACTATTAACTAATATTTAAGACTCAATAATTGTAACAACATTGGTATTAACCCTTTTATTTAATTTTATTATATTAAATTATTTTGGTTTTATCCACTTTTAAAATTGTATACATTCATTTATGCAGCACAACCTGAGTGTATTTATTGTTTTATTAGCTTCCTTTCCTGTTTTTTTGTTAACGCCCCTACCAACCTATCGATGTAGATAGAGGGGTAGTTACAAAGTGGTAGGCAGAACGCGTGGTTGTTTTGACGCTGAGTTGGTACAGTGGTTCAAAACGCTGTCCTGTATGTGACAGTCTTCGGTTCGGGGTGTCAGGCATCCGGACTTTGATGTTTTTTGGTGGCGTGTTGTGCCCATAGCATCATGGTCTGTGTTTTCAGGCATTTTTGTGCCTTTGTGATCTCTGCGGTGGTGCAGTGGTCTTGTTGGTGTTTTTTTTGGTGGCCTTTCACTGTATGTGTGACAGTGTGTGTGTGTGGTACACACCCCTTTTTAAATTATTTTCTTTATACTCACGTTGTGCTGTTGCATAATAAATGTTTAATTAAGAATTTTTGGTAACTGTTTGGAGTTTTCAGTGTTCGGGTGCTATAATTTTCAGATGCTGTTTGAGCTAAATTTTGTCATGGTTTTCTGGTCATATGTTTTTTTAAATTGCAATTTAGTGTTGTCAAATTTTTTTTATTGTCGCTGTTCCTTAGAAGTTGTAAAAATTGTTTTTACTGTTGATGATGTTTTTGGAGTTGTTTGGCGTTACCGATACTTGTGGAGTTGCAGATTATTTCTGCGTGTCGCTAATGTTTTGATGTTGCAGTTTATTTTATGACTTGCAGAATTTAGTATTGTTGATCTGTTTTTTTTGAGTTGATTACTTAAATTGTTGTTTAAAATTTTTTTAGTGCAGATGTTTATTTTGACTTGCAGTTTTTTGAGTAGATGGAAGGTTTAGTGTTGCTGTGTTACGACGATGTGTTTTTTTTTCTGATTTGTTTTAGGTTTTGTTCGACACACATCAAGCCTGATGTGGAAGGTTGGTGTTGTTGTTCGATGACGTGTCTGTTGGTAGGTTCTCGTGTTTGCTTCTGTTTTGGTCTTGTATTTTGTTATTTCTTATTTTCCTTTCAGCTGTCCGTCGTTTGCCTTTGCTTGTGGTCTGGTGGCGAAGTGTGGTTGTCGCTTTAAGCGAATTTGGTTTTTGTTTTCCCGTTTTGTTGGTGGCCTCTGTGGTCGACCAAGCCCCTCCCTTTGTAAGTCCTTGTGACTCCCTCCCACCTCCCCTTTGATAAGTCTTTATGACTTCCCTCCCTTTTTTTCCCTTGTCCCTCTTCGCTTACCTGGTACCTGTTTACGTGTTTGGCCTTTTGTTTTCATTTTGTTGTCTTGTCTTCAGTCAGCTGGTTTTCTTTCAGGAGTTACACTGAGTTACCTACGTTTTATGATCACCACTTCTGGTGTGGCGGTTGTTGCCGTGTTGTGGTTGACGATTTTCTTTTGTCGTGGTGAAAGTCCTATGATCACCTTTCAATTCTCGATTTGTCTTTTCCCCTGCCCCTTTCCCGAAACCTTACCCTCCCCTTACCCCCTTTTCCCTTGAGATGGTTGCTTTTGGTGGGTGTTTGTTGTTTCCCTTAGGTTGTCCGCGTTCCCGACACCTAACCCCTTTGTGTACCCTTGACCCTTTGTTGAAAATTTTTTTTTTTTGGACGAGTTAGGGAGGCGTCCTTAACTTCTCCCGGTGTTGTGGGCCTGTTGCTTCGTGCATCCCACTTTCGGGTGTTTCGAGGTTTTGTCCTCGGACCCTGCTTACGCTTCGGCGTCTCTGTGCCTTAGTGCCGTGTTTGGTCTTTGACTAATTTGTTTGTTTTTTTTTGGTTTTGGGGCTTTCCTGATTTTGACTTTGCTGTTGGATGGTATCGGAGTTGTTGTATGGGCGACAACTTCCGGTACCATTGTTGCGTTGTGGAGAGGGGTACTTGAGGTGCTTCCCTTTATTGGGCGGTTTCCTTGAGTACTGCTTCTCGGAGAGGGGTGTCGTAGTACCTCCCCTTAGTTGGGTGGGTGCCTCCGACGCTGCTTCTCGGAGGGAGGTTTCGGAGTTTCTTTCCTTTATTGGGCGGAGACTTTCGATGCCTGCTCTCGAGGGTCGTTCGTGCTTCCGGGTCTCCATGCTTCTTCCCTTAGTTGGGCGTATAGTAGTGGGGAAACGGTGGTTCTGGCACACCCAAAATTTTTTTTTTCCAAATATTGTCTATTGATGTTTTTTGTTGTCATTTTGATGTGGTGAGTCATCGTCGTCGTTCCTCTTGGCTTGGACAAACAAAGCCTGTTTTCAGGTTTTGTTTGTCCTTGGCGGGGGGAGTCTGTAACGTCTGGTCTTCAGACCGTTACATATGTTATTTTAAATTTCGTATTTCGGCGGTTGTTTTAATTTTACTACTCATCTGCTGATTTATTAACTGCACTTTTGTTGTGTCCGAGAGCTGGCGCCCCCTGGCGTGTGCTGTTTGTACTGTGGCGGCCTGTTTTTTCTGTTTAGTCATTGCTGGAATTAATTGAAAACTTTCCTGGTTGTACAGACGAGTTTGTTCTTTCAAGTTTAAAGGCCGGCTTTACCATTCGCGTAATGTCCGTTCAAATTTGATTATTTATTACTTTAGTAAAAAGTATTTTTATTATTATTTTTTTTTATTATGTATTCTGCTGTCCGTTTACCGTTATAAATAATTTTGGTTTTCCGTAAATTTTTGAGTCTTTTCGGTACTTCTGCTATTCGTTCTACTAAATCGAAATGTGGTTCTATTACGCCCAATTTAAAATTGGTAAGTTAAAAAGATTTTATTATAGCACTCCGAAGGCTGAAGATTTCTGCAAGTTATGTAAATTTATGTAATTGTTAACAAAACTTAGTTGCTGTTATTTTGAAATTTTTATGAGTACTGAGTTCGATTCTCGGTTATGTAAAATTAAATGTTGACCAATGGTCAATTTATTATAAATCCTGTAGTATTTTGTAATTTTGTCGAATACACTAAAATCTAAAATGTGTTGGCTTTTGTTTAAACTATTTTTCTTAACTTCTTTTTTTAATATCGCAACTTGCATTAATTTTTAACTTTAAAATCTGATCTTTGTAATATTTTGTTGTTTATTTATATTTGAATAATTTATGCGTTTGTACCTTTTTATTTAATTACGATTGAAGTTACTTGCTTACTAGTAACGAAGGCTCGAACTATTTTGTTTGTGCAGGGTTCGAGTCCCGGCCAAGTTATTCGAGTCCCAGCCCAGTTTTTCGAGTCCCGGCCAAGTTGTTCGAGTCCCGGCTACGTAACTTAAAGGTTGGCCAGTGAGAGCCTGAAATGTGATTGTGCTATTTAAATATGTATATTTCTGGAACATTTTGATTTAAAGAATATTAATTTGTATTTTGATAGAAAGCTGGCATGCTTAGCTGAAAATTAAGACTGAATTTAAATAATTTTGGCTATAAAATTTTAAATTTACTTTCATTTAATTAATTTATCTTCAAATATTATTTTTTTTACTATTAACTAATATTTAAGACTCAATAATTGTAACAACATTGGTATTAACCCTTTTATTTAATTTTATTATATTAAATTATTTTGGTTTTATCCACTTTTAAAATTGTATACATTCATTTATGCAGCACAACCTGAGTGTATTTATTGTTTTATTAGCTTCCTTTCCTGTTTTTTTGTTAACGCCCCTACCAACCTATCGATGTAGATAGAGGGATCGTTACAGTTTTCAATCAAATAAAATTTTGTCCAATGTTAAAAGCATATTAAAAATTACTGTTTTGTGCAGAACATGTTTTGTCCATCATCAAGATTCAGTCAAAAAGTGTTTTGTCCATCTGACCAATAAGAGCGCTTCAGTCTACCAATCAGCTGTGTGGAATGCATTCTCATTATTTCACACTTTTACCATTCTATAATAGTGTTGAGGTATCATCCACACTGTACAACCATTTCTCAACAGTTGAATTTAAAGGCAAGACTTTGCTTAAATTGTTTAGTGAAAAAAAAGTTATATAGATTAATTATTGAAAAAGATGTTTGGTGATGACTGGGTAACATCATCTGATCACCGCCTTAAATGGTATTCATCATTGATATTCGAAGAGCTGTCAGCAAAGTGTGAAGCACAGGTCATCTTCTGTGACTGTCTTGAAGAAGAAAGATGTGATATTCGGATTTAAACTTTTGAATCATTATTACTTTTATTATTTTTATTATAAGACTTCGTATAATATGTTTAATAATTTTTTAATAGGTAGCCTACATTCAGTATATCATTTTTTAATATATCATATAAAAAATTATCATAAAAATTCATTATATAATATCATTTTTTTAGTGTATCATTTTTTAATATTTATTATTAATTACTTTCAATACGTCTTCTTATAATTTTTATGAATTATAAGTAACTTTAAATTTTTATACTGTCTTAAAATAATAAATAAGTCCATTACAAAAAAACTTTGTCTACATAATTTCCACTCAAACCAAGTTATGTCCATTACTTTCATGCAGAACGTGTTTTGTCCAAATTTAAAATAATGTTTTTGAACACTTTTCCCACATCAATATTTTCAAAAATTGTTTATTTAGCGTTTTTTATCATCCTTTAAATGCTGGTAGCTAAACCCCGTATTAAATCTGCAGTAAAATCAAAACAACAGTTTTTTGGTTTTAGTGTAAAATGACATTATTGTGACAAAACACGGTTTGCATGTTACCTCCTCATTTAGGTTTCACCTGTTCTTCCTATGAGCACTCTTTAGAATGGTGTTTATCAGTGAGTTTCTCACACCTCAGTTTCCTAGAACAGAACTGATATGTATGCCCATAACCTTGGAAGTTTTTACATTGTAAAATTTTTATTTTTTCTGAACAGTTGGATCTCAACTCTTGTATTAAGGATATCTTTTATCTGATATACCTTGTCAATATTCTCGTTATCTTGAAACTCAAGAATAAACATATCCGATTTTTCTTTGGTTTTCCACGTTAGTTTGTTCACAGCTGCAATGATTTGGAACCCTTTTCTTTTAAGATCATCCATAACAGCTTGACGATCACAAGATCTATGTTATTTCTTTGCCATTACCTTATTAATTAACCATTCTTGTTTTCTTTCGTAGTTGTGGCCATGTATTTTATTCTGACACATTTGTTGCATGATATCCCTGTATTTTTCACTATCTGGAGGGTTTATTTTAAATTTGTCTCTTTTCAAGAAAGAAACTCGATTCTATCCTGGAACATTCTTTCCAAGAATGTTTTGTAGTTTTGAATATGAGTTAACTCTACAATAATTGGAGGTGGTACTGCTGTTTTTTTTTTGTTTTCTGCTGGCTGTTTTTACTGAGGGTATGTGCCTCTTTCTTTGAAAAATCGGAAGAATTTGTCTGATGAGTGCTTATCTGTGGCGGCAATGGTGACTTTAAAATTTTTCTCTTCTTTCTCTGCCTCCTATCAAGCTCAACCAAGCTGTTTCTTTTTCTAACTCTTCCTCATCTGTTACATAATCAGTTTTCGAGCTGTGACCCATATATTGTGAACTTTGGGCTTTCTTACCTATTTCTATTGTTTTATATGACCTACCAGACTGACACTTAATCTCTAATAAGGAAAGTTTCTAATCTAATTGCTCCAACTGTTATTGCACTTAGCTGTGTAATTTATCTCACCTTTGAAAACTGAAATTTTCATCTTATTCCACGTATTATATAAAATTTGTTAAACTGATGTATTTTTAGAGTTTCTGGTTTTATTTGTGCAAGAGAATTTTCTGCTTTGGTATTTACATTTAATTCTAGATCCTCTTCTTCAAATTCAGGAAGGAGAAAGGACAAAGGCGATTTCAGCTGCCTCATCGCTGTATTGGTTGTATAACTTGTTCACAATTCATTATATAAACTTTTACATTATTTATTATAAAATTATTATCCACATAAGGCTTTTTATAGTTTCTAAACAATAAAATAATTATTAATCATTCCTAAATGTCTAAATTAGTGAGTACTGTATCTATAAATTATATTATTAAGTATAATAAAGTATGAAATAAATTCATAGCTACTGTTTGTTCTGACCAACTTTCCAGCTACTTGCCTGTAAGGTGGTCATTGACTACCATTACTCTACAAAATTTTGACTCATTAATAGCAAATAATTGTTATAGCAGGCACAATATAATACTGTTCAGATTAAATTTTAAGTGTTTGTCCGTATTTTTATATGTAGGTACTTGTTCATATTATTGTTACACAGTAAAATGTAATAAGTAGAAAGCTTTCTAATTTAAAAAATATTCAGTAATGGATTTTTTTAGTGACTTAGTGCTAGTGAAATTTTTATAAGCGTAATAAAAACCTTCAGTAAGGATGAAAGGGAAAACTATTCGTAGTGATGGGAGGAAAATAGTTTTATCATAAAAGGTCTACTATTAATCGTACACAAAAGGTAACTCAAAAACCTCTGAGAAAATTCATTTCTGGAGTGTACGTCTCTTCTCCGCTTGTTATACGAATGACCTTTGGTTCATATCCAATCAGGGAATTTTGGTACCATCAAAAAAACCTTTAACACATATACATTGTCTCATGCTGAGAAATACTAATTCCGGAAAAAAACTGTTCTGAGGGAAATAGTTAACAAATGTGTCCCATGTTTCATAAAACAAACTTCTGTGTCATGAACTAATTATGTATAAATGTAAGAAAAATTAGCCCCACCCCAAACCAGTATTCCCTATCTTATCAGTGATTCTACCAGTAAGCCATATATAGTCCACAACAGTTCCTTCTACGAGATATTTCTTGGTCAAAGGAACTTGTAAGCCAGTTTCGTAACTTCTGAAATCCTTGATGCAGTACGTTTATCCTAATAAACATTAACAATATTATAACGCTCAAATTTGATCTACATGTTCAAGATAAACAGATAGATAGATCAGTACTTCATCCAAAGGTGAGAGAGCTCGAGAAAACAAACATCTGATTTTGATGTAGCAGTCAATTAGAAAACCAAAAACAGTTTTATTGAAGTTCAGTGTCAAAATATTTTGATAAAACCAGCTAGATACTCTTGCCAGTCCAGATTCAACCAAACGTATTATGTCCTTCCATGTACCCCGTTTCAAATATCAGAGCAGTAGATTTGAATTTAATTAGATTCGACTGTGAATCTCGAGTGAATAAAGATCATTCGTCTACATCAATAACAAAATCAGCCCAACACATTTTCACGTGTAACATTAAACTCCATTTTTTCCTCATCACAGATTTATAGATAATATGAGGTGTGGCTATTAAATAACGAGACTGACGTTGTAAAAAATTTAATTTTAATTTTATACATAATCACTTTTTTCGCCTTCAATATACACTCCTTCTCTATCCCTACAACGCTCCATGCGAATTTTCCATTGTTGGAAACAGGGCTGGAAGTCATCTTCTGTCAGCTCCTTCAGGACACGTGCCACTTTCTCTTTTACAGCTTTCACAGACTCAAATCTTGTCCCTTTTAATGCAGATTTCACCTTAGGGAACAGGTAGAAGATAATATCATGTGATGAAACGTGGTTTTTTACTTATGATCCGGAAATGAAGCGCCAGTCATGACAGAATGACTGGAAGAGCCAAACTTCAACGAGAGCCAAAAAAGCTCGAATGAGCAAGTCAAAATTTAAAGCAAGATGATTGTTTTTTTTTTTGATATCCATGGGATTGTGTACCTTCACTGGGTTCCTGAAGGTCAAGCAATTAATCAATATTACTACCTTGAGGTACTTTCTAAACTACGTCAAAGAGTAAGGAAAAAAACGCCCCGAAATGTGGAAGGACAAATCATGGGTTCTCCACCAAGACAATTCGCCAGCTCATTCCACGTTATCTGTCAAGAGGTTCCTAGCCAAGTACAGCATCTCAGTGTTAGAACATCCTTTTATTCACCAGATCTTGCAACATCTGACTTCTACCTGTTCCCTAAGGTGAAATCTGCATTAAAAGGAACAAGATTTGAGTCTGTGAAAGCTGTTAAAGAGAAAGCGGCATGTGTCCTGAAGGAGCTGACAGAAGATGACTTCCAGCATTGTTTCCAACAATGGAAAATTCATGGAGCGTTGTAGGTATAGAGAAGGAGTGTATATTGAAGGTGATAATATGTGATTATGAATAAAATAAAAATAAAATTTTTTACGTCAGTCTCGTTATTTAATAGTCATACCTCGTATATTACAGATCATAGATTTTTACATAAGACACAATGGGAGACTCAATCCACGCTTTACAGAGAAAGCCAAAATATAGTAGAAATGATCAATAACATGAATAACAAAGATCCACAACTCCTTTTTCTAAGAACTTCCATTCATAACATTCCATTCACAGTCAGTTACTCACTATCCTTGTTCAACACACTCCACCCTATACGATACAAAATATCCAACAATAATCAATCTATTCCATCTGCCATTTCTAGAATAATGTTACGATATATTAAATAATAGTTAACTACTATACGTATTATTTTTAGTTTAGTAGAATTAGTTCTCATTTAATTTTTAGAACATTGATCGGTAATAATCATTGTGTTTATACAGGCTGCTCTGGGTGACAGTGATTTCGGTGTGTTGGAAATAAGAGATCTGATGTCACGTTTCACGACAGACGTTATCGGATCAGTCGCATTCGGTCTTCAGTTGAATTCGTTCAACGACGACAATTCAGAATTTCGTCGGATGGGACGTCGAGTCCTCGACTCATCCGCAGCATCAGTGTTAACGAAAGCGATTCGATTATTTTTTCCTCATATCTTCCGTCTTTTACGTTTACGCACTTTTCCCAAAGAAATAGACGATTTTTTCTCATCGGTGCTGCACGATACTATACGAAATAGGGAGACAAAGAACATACAGAGGAATGACTTTGTTCAGCTTCTGATGCAATTACGAAAGGCAGATGCAGAATCAGGATTCACAAACGGTATAGGTAAGTGTATTTAACTTATCGTTAATAAATATTTAAAAATATTTTTATGTTTGCAAATACCTATTGAAAATAAGCCTATATCCTAATTTTATTCAAGGTTGTTTTTGCAACAACTTGCCGGTAGATAGAAGAGGTAGTGGTTCCATTATAATCTTCAATAACCCCGTATGTGATTGTGCAAAAGCAAGATATTGTAACCACTCGTAAATTCTAATACTCTAAGCAAGAATATATTTTCTTAAGATGTTAATAATTTATTCATCATATGGTCGATACTGTCATACATATGTTATCCTAACTACGGAAACTTCTAAATATTAATACTCATTGACGCAACATACAGTTTTATAAGAGAACCTTTGAAATTTAATTTTCTTTAAGCTCAAACGTGTGTACGTTGCAATCTGTTCAATTTCGAACAATAAGTAACTCCATGACCCAATGAGATGAAAATTGATGAATTCCGATGAATAGTATTTTTAGTATTCCTTTGAATACTAAAAATCTGTTGTACTTTTCACCTCCAAATACTATGTTTAATAGTAACTGAGATATTATCTCAGTTAGTGTTAAACATTTTTTCTGTAAGTTCTCAGGGTATAGGCTAATCAATGATTATAGCGTTACCTTATAGCCTATGATATTTTTTTAATGTGGTGGATAGGGAGAGAAAAATAAACTTTAATATACTTTTTCTTACCTTAGCTGACAGGCTTATTACAAAAATCATAAAAAACTTATTGGTGACAAAATTCTTAAAATTGCCGACCATCATTTTCCTTTATCCGTCCGTTCGTCACATCCAGATATCAGATACTAAAAGAGATAACAACAATTGCCTATTGAATTCGTAATCTCCACAAAAAGTTAGCGGGCAAAAATTGAATTTGAAGTTCCGGTTTTCACCGGAAAAAGCCAAAAACCGAAAATCAATAAATCAAAATCAGAAACTACAAAAGATAGCAACAAACGGTTTCCGGATTCATAATTTTCACATAAAGGTAGTGGGTCTGGATTAAATTTGAAGTTCCGGTTTTAACCGGACGTCAAGAAATCAAAGTCGGACTTGGTGAACAAAAATAATGTCATTCGATTCATCTTTAAGAGTAGATAAAGGGTTTGAAGTTCCGGTTTCGACCAGGGGTGGCCGTAAACTGGAAGTCAAGAAATCACAATCGAAATTTCAAAACAAAATACTTGTAGTATTATTCGATTCCTCTTAAAGAGTAGCTGTACATAAATCACTAAAGGTTTTTGCCGTAGGTTATAGGTAAGCTTTTTTTGAAAATTGCCACCACCATCCACCACCATCCATGAGACGCGTCATCTCATGAAAAGGATTATTTTATTTTATTTTTATAGGGCCAATTTTAGACCACGCGAAGTGACTTAGAAACTCTTTTTGCAAACCGTTTTCTCAGCATTCGTTCACTGTAGGCTTTTCTCTTTTCTTCTGTCTACACGGTGGCTGATTTTGCTCTTCATGGAATCCATTAAAGCCTATAATGAGCTGTCTGAATTTGTTTCGGCTCATTAAATTTTCTCAGTTTATTCCTGTTTTATCAATATTCCTGTTTTATCTGTTTCTGACTTCTTTGAACCATTTATCCCGACATTAGGTATATTGTTTAGTGTCTTAAATTTGTTTTGTCAACTATTTATCAACCATTCTATAAAGGTGTCCGTAAACTTTTAGTCTTCTTTTTCTAATTTTGTTTTCATTAATTTTGTTCATTTTCCTTGTACAGTTCTTCTAGTATTCGTAACCTACCTATATTGTATATTTTTATTGTTTAGGTCACTTAAAAGCTTATTAATTGAAAAAATATAACGTTAAAAATAGAAATAACTGAGTAAATCGGTTAAAAAAAAGATTCATGGAATTCTCTCAAAATAATTTCAGAGATTTGTGAGCCTAAATTAACGTTACTAGGGCGCACGAGACCCCTTAAATAGATGCAGAGGAAATAATACCCAAAAATAACAAATTTAATACGCTTAATATTCAAAAAACTTATAGCCTATTTGTAGTTGTAACCAATCATTTTTATTGTGATGTTAATGGAACTGTAATGGTGTTTTAACAATGATTCTGTGAACTTTATGTTTCAGAAATAACGGACAACGTGATCGCAGCTCAGGCGTTCATATTCTTTATAGCTGGATACGAAACGACGTCTACAACGTTGAGCTTTTGTTTGTACGAGTTAGCAAAACATGCAGATATCCAGGCAAATATTGTGGCAGAAATTAAAGAGACTGCTGCCAAACATAATGGAATTGATCATGATGCTGTACTCGATATGCAATACATAGAATCTGTTTTATTGGGTGAGTGAATTTCCTAATATTTCTGACCTCAGTCTCGTACACTGTGATACTGAATTTTAACTGGAACGGTAAGTTATTCGAGTCTCTAACTAATGAAGCTACGGGTAAGTGGTTAGCCCTTTTAATCTCAACGTCGATGAATCGGACGTTGATAGTTTATGTCTAGCATTTGATCCGTCGGACATCAAATAAAAACCCCCAATGCTATTAATAAAAAAGAAAAACACATCAAATTGCTTTTTTTTAGTTTTGAATACGATTTCAAATGTTATTAAGAAAATGACATTTTAACACCTTAGCCTAGGTTCTCTTACCACTACTCAATCTAGTTCTCTTACAATTAAAAATATACCGAACATGATAAATTATAAAAAAAAACAATAACCATGTGCCTAATGGAAGTAGGGAGAGAAGCTGTAGAAACAATGGTTACACCAGAGGTCCAATAATTGTGTGAGCTTGTCTACCGGTCCGAGGATTAGTTGTTTTAGCTGCAAATAATTAATTTTTAATTGCACTTTTCATTTTTTATTTGTGTTTTTTGATTTGTTTCGTAGTAGTTTACTTATTATGTAAGTAAATATCTACTATCGGTTTCATAATCATAGACACCCGAGTTTGAACTCTTGCGTCTCCAAAACTATGAGTCGGATTTCAATATATTTTACATCAAAATTTAGCTCATTTTATTCTGCGTTGACCTATAATAAATTTATATTTTTAATATTGTTTAAAAATTGCCATATCGGGGTTGGAAGACAAAAAGACCCGGTTTTTTGGTATCGCAGCAAATTTCATGCGTTTAGAGATGTGTAACTCGATAATTACTTGACCTAAAAGTTTGAAATTTTAACACAACAAAGGCAATTATATTCTTACAGTGTGTAGTAACTTTCAAATTCGTACGTTATTTAAATTTTGATTTATTAACAATATTTTGAATCGTTGCTATCTCGGTAACCGCTCGATCGTTCAGAACGGGCAAACTATCGTTTTATTCAGCGTAAAAACTTAGTACAGATATGTTAATAACATAAAATATTGATTGACCAATGTTGTGGTACAATTTTTAAAATTGTGAAAAATAGACTGGGTAATGCGGGGTGGGCGCATTATCCATGTTGCTAGTTTGTGTACGTGACATCCTGTCGGACTGTCTACCTGAATTGATAGACTGCATTGTCAATTCAGGTAGTCAGTCAGAATCAGACACATGGATAGTAGCCCCCACGCATAACCCAGTCTATTTTTCAAAACTTTAAAATTCTACCTCAACATTGGCCAATCAATATTTCATGATATTAACATATTTGTACTAAGTTTTTACGCTGAATAAAACGATAGTTCGCCCGTGCCAAACGATCGAGCGGTTACTGAGATAGCAAGGGTTCAGAATATTGTTAATAAATAAAAATTTAAATAATGTACGAATCTGAAATTTCGTACACATTATTAGAATATAATTGTCTTTGTTTTCTTAAAATTTCAAACTTTTCGGTCACATAATTATCGAGTTACACACCTCTAAACGCATGAAATTTGTTGCGATAGCAAAAAAACCGGGCCTTTTGTCTTCCAACCTCGATATGGCAATTTTTAAACAATATTAAAAATATAGTTTTATTATAGGTAAACGCAGAATGAATTGATGTAAAATATGTTGAAATCCAACTCATAGTTGGAGTTGATGGAGATGCAAGAGTTCAAACTCGGGTGTCTATGATTATGAAACCGAAAGTAATAGTTTTAATTACAGTACAGTTGCGGTAATCCGAACACGTAAAATGTCCGATCTGTGCGAATTATCGAAGTCTACAATCGTAAATTCCCGCAATAAAATTACAGATACAGTATACTGTATTAGGACATAAAATATTTTAACAATATGAGAACGCAAAATTACAAATGACTTACCTTTATTTGAAATCTGTTACAGGATTATTTTATATCATTTTAAAATAAAACACTTTTAAATTTGTATATGTACATATAATATTGTGGTACAGAACATAAGCTACTTTGCCTTGAAAAATATCTGTTATGTTTTTTGTGCACTTTTTTCTATTAATGAAAATGCTTTGTTCCGTTAACGCCGAAGTAGCAGAATATCTTCAAATGGAAGATTGTTTTGATCGGCCCAAGATAAACACTTGTTGAAACATTCTTGTGCTGAAATGTGCGACACTAAATGTTCGCCTGTTGTACCGTTATTGTCATTGTCGTCGTTGTCATCAACCTTCTCATCTAATACCCGGTTAATGATTTCTTGATCAGTCAGATTTCCATTGCAAAATTTATTTACAGTGTCTTGAACCCATTCTTCAATATCCAATTTCTCGAAATCAGGTAATTGTTCTGCTACTGTAGTCAAATCCGTCATAACATCAGCGTCGTTGGCATATTCTTCTACATTGTCAACTAGCTAAGGGCATAGATTTTCCCATAAAGATTTTATTACCTTCTCTGGTACTAAATGAATTGTATAGCTAATATTAAAACTAAATACAAATTATCAAATAAAATACAGTATTAAACGTTTTTAAAGAAATTTTTTAATGCTAAAAAGGTAATTAAAAATATGAAAAGTAATCATTCGGATTACTGGAAGTTTCGGATTACCGGGGTTTTGGATTACCGAGACCATACTGTACTAACATACGGATACATTACCTTAGTAGTAGAAAATAAAGACAGAAACACTAAATTGATCTACCCTTGATTGAACATGGGAAACCATAATTGGGTATATTAATTTTCCCATCACGAGTTAATAAATAGTTTCAAAATTATAATTGAATCAGTCATTTCAAAAAGCCCATAAGTCAAAAAAGTAACTTTTGGAAAAATTAAAAAACTAGCAATTTACTACGTTTCAATAAAAACAATATTAAAAAATATGATTTGTTCAGAGCCCTTTAATAAAAAATGTATATAGGCTACTTTTGTCTTTTAAAAGATAAACCACTCATTTAAAAAAAGTTGAAAATTTTGACTTCAGGTGTTTCTAAAATAAATTGGAGCAAAATGTTAACTTACGTTGTTTTCTGTCAAATGCGTTGTTAGACCAGAAGAAAATTGTGTGTACGATTCATTTACTATTCATTATTCACTTGTTTACATTAGCTACTTAAAATAGCATTTTTACAATAATAAAATTTAAATTCGTAACTTAAGAAAGAAGAAATTGGTTTTCAGGACTTTTTACGTTGTTCGTGGTCACCTCAAACATTAGTTATCTCCCTCAAAAAGATTTTTGCATAAAAACTTTGAGCAGCCTCTTCCACTAGAAAGTAGAAATTAAGCTTCAAAAATCATCCACTTTCATCACTTAATTAGAACGAAGCACTTTATATCATTTAGGATGTGCCTTTCCTAAGTGTCATGTTACTACTTAAGGAAAGCCAGACTTACGTAATTTTGGTAGGGATGGCGTGTTTACATTCAGTTAGTCTTAAAATACACTAAAAATGTAATATTTTGACTATGCTTTCTGAAATGGCTGATTCAGTTAAGAAAATGGACATTGTATTGTAATGATTTTTTTAACTTAATGGGAAAATAAATAAATTTACAAAAATCTGGTGTGAAACACTCACACAACTTTCTCTTGCCAATGCAAATAATTAATAATAAACCTAACATTATTAATAAAATATTAGAAATAAACAAAAACTAACCTCAAAAACATAACCTTATTTTAATCATGAGTGAATGACGCAAAATGACAATCGAACTCAGTTTGGCTTAAAAATACGGAAAATCACGCTTTCACGCTAAACTAGGCTCTGTAGAGAAAAATGCTCTAAACAAAAGTTGTAGATCTTTTAATTTTCTATAAATTTAATTACATACACTTTTGTCGTAAAATGCATACTAAGACCGAAATGTTAAAAAAATCGATTTTTCTCACGTTTTCGTGAGAAAAAAAACAGAAAATCGCAAATTACCGCTAAACTAAGCGTTATACAAAAAAATGTTTGAAATAAAAGTTGTAGAATTTTACATTTTCTACAACTTTTATTATATAACGTTTTGCGCTAAAATGCATGTTAAAGCCGCAATCTTAAAAAGAAAATGGTTTTGCGTAAAAACAGCCTCACTGAGAATTTCAGCAAACATGGCGCCTACCCTATCTTGTAGAGCATAAAAAATATAGTAAACCAGGCGATTTTAAAAAAAATCGTAGGACTAGTTTTTGAGAAAATCGCAAAAAAGTGAAAAATTATACGAATAAACTACTACTTCCGGTTGACCGATTTTGATGAAAATGTTCGTGTCGCGTCCGGTAGTGGTATGTAACTTAAGTTTCAAGTTTCAAGTTCGTACGATGTTCCGTTCTTGAGATATTCTGTTCACACACAGACACACAGACACACACACACACACACACAGACACACAGACACACAGACACCCACACACACAGACCAATCGCTAAAAACATGTTTTTTGGGTTCAGGGGGTCTGAAAACGTATAGATCCGGTGAAAACTCGATTTCGAAAAATCGACATGAAAACAATACTTTCCTTCCTATATATTCATATAGGCAAGAGAAAGTAAAAACAGTCCAAAGTGATGAGTTAAATCAGAGCAATGCGCAGGGCGATAAGTAGCGAAATAACCAAATTCAGCTCTAGGATAGCGTGGTTTCAACAGAAAAACAGACATAATAAGCAACTAAAACTATTGTATTACACGTAAAAATTTACTTCATACATTACGAAACTATTGTACAAAACAGTAACGTTGTCTGTAGATGAAATTAAAACTAAAACGACAACATTACCATGCTATGAGGCAAATCCGATTTTGCAACGCGACCGGTTCAAGGAGCGGTAACATCGTCTCAAAAATTTTGAGACGATTTTGCAACGACGGATTTACCGGGAAGCAAAGGAAGCAATTGCTTGGGGCCCCGCTTCTACAGGGGCCCCCGATGAAAGTAAAAAATTGAAAAAATTAAAAATTGAAAAATGAAAAAGATAAGAAGTGAAAAAAATATTCTATTTTTTTTCAAACGTTTTTAAAACTTTAAAAGACGTTGTTTTATAATTAGAGTTACATTCTTGTGTAGATCTAAACCAATTCCTTGCGAGCGCAGATGGCGCTACTAACCCATGTAATTTGTACAGGCGGCCATTTTTGTAAGTGATTTGAGTTTACTTTTCATTGAAAAAGAAAAATTGCAACAACTAAATTTCGATGATGTGATTGAGAACTTTGCAACACAAAAATGTAGAAAAAAGTTGTAATTTACTTTAAGTGAAAATAAAATTATATTCCATTTTAAAAGTTCTGTTACTAATTTTTTCATTTTTATAAACTTAGTGGGGGGGGGGTAAATTTTGGAACGGGGCCTCAAAATTTTTCTGCTGCTTGGGGCCCCGCCAGAGGTAAATCCGGCACTGTCTTCCAGCATAACTTTATTCAGTAGCTCGTCAGTTTGAACTATTGAACTTAACGATGCTTTTATAATTTACACATTTTATTATGGTAGCTTAAAGTTTAATTGTTACTGGCCAGCGTATTTTTGGACACGATGGAGCGGCGGGTTTACAGCTAAATAAAAAATTCTGTATTTTTTATTTAAATAAATCAAATGTAATTATTGGTTCTCAAATTAGGGGCGCCATGAAGGATTTGGTGGTGCAAAGCTTAGTTTAAAAAATTTTGTGTAGACCAAATAAATGAAGTGAAATATTCTTTATTTTGAAAATTTAGTGAAATTTTCTTTAGGCAAAGAAAACTTAATTGATCTTCAAAGTGGCACTGCCTGGAAAACACAATTTAAGAAATGTTCGCTCACGCCCTTCTGGACCGGTATCCAAAAAGATACCCTATTTTAAGTGAAAATGCCTTAAAATTAGGCCTACTCATTCCCTTTACTACTACTAATTCTTATGAAACTGGATTTTCTACTCTTGCTGCCATGAAGAGCAAATATTGTTCAAGAATAAAAATGTGACAAGAGAAGTGAGAAGTTGCACTGTCGGAACTGGCTCCACGTTTCAAAAAGTTTTGTGCCGAGAAAAAATACACTCATCCTTCACATTAGGTAACAGTCTTGATTTTTGTTTTAGTTGTATTTAGCAATATGTACTTTTTAAAAATACATGTCCTGATCCATTTTTAATTATTTCAACATTGAACCCATTCTTCCAATAGGAATAGGCTTCAAACATTTAACTTAAATAAGAATTTCCAGAAAAAGTGTTAAATATTTAAAAAATGCATACTTATATACATGTAAGGGAGCATGGCTTACAGTTGAACCCTTGGGAGGGGGAGGCTCGAAATAAAGAGTTTGATAACCGCTGATTAAATCGATGCATAGGCCTACACACTAGTGGGTATGAAGTAAATTATGAAGTACAGCATTCAGATGGACTAAAGTCCCCCAGCCGTGGGAATGAGATAACGCTTTAGATAGTGAGAATAGATTAGATAGATAGATAGAGAATAAATAGTGAGAATAGATAACGCTTTAGATAGTGAATGAGATAACGCCGAGTGAATGCATAACGCTTTCACTCGCTCAAGCCATACGCGCCATTCCAATAACATTGTTTAATTTTACTCATTATTGTGAGCAAGCGTTTACGCACGCAGTAAACTAACAAGCAAGATAACGACTGTAGAATGTTTTCAGATTTGGATTATAACGGTAAAGACCTTTGGGCGCATGCGTAGTTATACCACATATCTCCCTCTCACTCGCTCGGCTATGGGACATTAATTCATCTGATATCTGTACGTACAATGAAGCATGAAATAAATTGTTGTAAACTCGTTTTTGTTATGAGTACTTTTTATATGTTGGTATGAATTATTATGAAATACATCATTCACAGAACGACTCATTTTTTTTAAACTTTTACAGAGGGATTAATTTAAACTATTGTGCTTAAATTATTTATAAATAATTTGAATATATTTGCTTACATTTAGCTAGTAGTTGTTTATAATGTTTACTTACTTCGAGAAGCATTCATTTTCTTTGTTAACTTTATTCAGTTATTTATTGATTGTAAAGATGTTCTTGCAATTTCGGAATTGATGCCTTAATAGGCGAATTAAATTTTGTCCTTTTCATATTCATTTAACTAACTTTATAAGAAATCAAATTAGAAAAAGTTTGTAATCAATAAATAGAATAGCTTTCGATTCCCGTAGCGTATAAGTCTTTATTTTGCTGTTTGAGCCATTCGTTTAACCTTTTTTACTTTCTCTTGCCTATATGAATACATAGGAAGGAAAGTATTGTTTTCATGTCGATTTTTCGAAATCGAGTTTTCACCGGATCCACACGTTTTCAGACCCCCTGAACCCAAAAACATGTTTTTAGCGATTGGTCTGTGTGTGTGAACAAAATATCTCAAGAACGGAACATCGTACGAACTTGAAACTTGAAACTTAAGTTAGACACCACTACCGGACCTGACACGAATATTTTCATCAAAATCGGTCAACCGGAAGTATTAGTTTATTCGTGTAATTTTTCTCTTTTTTCGATTTTCTCAAAAACTGGTCCTATGATTTTTTTAAATCGCCTCTTTTACTAAATTTTTTATGCTCTACAAGATAGGGTAGGCGCCATCTCTGCTGAAATTCTTGGTGAGGCTGTTTTTCGTAAAAAAATTGTTTTTTTAATATTGCGACTTTAGTATGCATTTTAGCGCAAAAATGTACTATAAAAGTTGTAGAAAATTTAAAATCCTACAACCTTTATTTCAAAAATTTTTTTTTATAATGCTTTGTTTAGCGGTAATTATCGATTTTCTGTTTTTTCTCACGAAAACGTGTGAAAATCGATTTTTTCAAGATTTCAGCCTTAGTATGAATTTTACGACAATAATGTAAATAATGACAAAATTTATACGAAATTAAAAGATCTACAACTTTTATTTAGAGCATTTTTGTCTACAGAGCCTAGTTTAGCGTGAAAGAGTGATTTTTCGTATTTTTAAGCCAAACTGAAGTTGATTTTCATTTTGTCTTTCACTCATTATTAAAACTAGGTAATGTTTTTTGGGGTTAGATTTTTTTATTTCTAATGTTAGGTTATATTGTTAATTTTTTTCTTTGGCAAGAGAAAGTTGTGTGAGTGTTTCACACCAGATTTTTATCGATTAATTTTCGTAGATTTCTTGCCGCGTAAATAGTCTCTGAGCGGGCTGAAGAAATGAAAATCGGTTGAGGCAAGGTCTGAGTTTTAAAATTTCAAATTCTTCCGACCCATTTTCTCGAGTGTTTCGCTCGTTCTCACGGCTTGGAGCCGTGTGGAAAAGGGGGCGTTGTCATACAAACAATCAAACCTTTTCAGAGAGCGCCCTTATGTTTTTGTCTTAATGCGGGTCTCACTTTCTGTTAATGCATGTTAAAATAGTACTCACTGTTCACAGTACGTTCGTCTTCTAAATTGTTGCAAACGAATTGGGCCTTGCAAGCAGTGGCGGCTTGCACCTTCAAAAATAGATGAAAGGTTGCGAAAAACGAAAAAACGAGTAGCCTATACTGATAAGTATCTGCGAGACTCCCGAGAGTAAAAAAATGTAAAATCACACACACACACACACACAAATCAATTGTGTGACACCGCAAAAATATATAACAACTAACGCACACATACATAGAACATGCAGGTGCAGTAGACTGGTCGACCCACCCTAGTCGCTTCACCGCTATTCGGGGACAGGTGGAAAGAGAGCTAGGAGTACATTTTTGCCGCTGGCTATCCGTTGTCATGGCAACCCGAATATAATATAATGGCGCTGGAAGAGAAGCGGCGGCCACCCGTTAACTATTCACTTGGGCATTTATTAGGTATATTAAGCCAATAAGGGCAATTTAAAACATTAAAAAGCGCTCTAAACAGATTAAATAATTTTATATAGTCTACTTTTTACATGATACTTCTTCATTTATTGTAAAACAAAAATAATAATACCAGAAATTATACTTATTTGTGAAAAAAATAAATTTCGATACTATCCAGAAAATAGGTGGAAAGGTTCTTCACCTACTTCACCTGAATAGCCGCCGCTGGTTAACAATCAAAGTTCCTCAAACAGTGATCTTCATGAGGTTAAGTGGTTTGCTTACTCCATATATACTGAAGTCACAAGATTGCCTTTGCGTATGTATGGGCTGTGAGGAAGGGCAGTGAAATATTTGCAGTGATATCAACCTCAACAGTGAGACACTACTCGTACATTTCACTACCATGCAGTTTCTAGATACATTTTGTAAGCTGTGGTTTATTCCAAGAAAATGTTTTCTTCATAAACTTAATAAGAAATAAATATGACCTGTAATATTGCCTATAGCTTAATTACATGAAAAGAAATGTTTTATTTACTGTAATTACGAATGAATCGCCTTCTAACAATTGCTGTCATCAGCGTTTTCATTATCAGTCTCTCTAGTATCTACCTAACCGTTTTCTTTTTTTTTACCAGGTGTCAACAAAACTTAAAGAATAGCTTCTTCACGTCCTCAATTTCCTTCTTTATTTTTTGAATTGTGAAAAGAGAAACATCACAGTAGTTAGCCGCCCGCTCACAGCTTTGGTTAAGAGACGAGGATAGGCATTTTTGTTTAACTTCAACTTCACAACATTTTATTACATTGCGTTCAGCACTGTGAATAGTTCGACACGTTTTCGAGAAACTGACATTTGTGTTTACGGTAACAAACAGTTATATTCGTACAGTTAACCTAGAAAAGGTTCCACGATTTACTGTATATGCTCTGGGTATAATATACGAGTTATGTTTGTCATACTGAAATTAAAGCAGTCGCGCATCCGCACTGATGCTTTTCCCTCTTTACCCCTTGTTGCAAACAAGGGCAAACTCATGACTCAAGTGACTATACCTATAATTGTTTTTTTGTTTTCTTTATAAACTTAAAAAATCTTTTCACATTTTCCCTGCGAAGAATTCCTCTCAATGATATAACACACCATTTAAGTGATAGATTTAGACAATGATAAGCTGCATGAGTAGGATTGGTAGAGAGTGAATCCATTTCGTCACTAGAAAAAAATGTATTTTGTTGCTTGCCATAATTGCAATAATTTTTGTAGGACTCTCCTTCCTTTTGTTAGTTCAAAATAGCCATTCATCTACCTATTTTTACTGTCATTGGTTTCATGCCATTTTTGTTTTGCCAATTGCTTAGATACAAGGGTTTACGTAATCAAAGACATCACATAAACTATGTATACAATTGACAAGCAGTTAAAAGATACATTTTAATTACCGTAATCTTTACATTTTACCTAAAATGAAGTCTAATAATAATCATGTTAGGATTTACAGCCCTAGCTGTATCTTGCTTCCTAAACACCACCTCTCTTTGTCTTGCCAGTCACCACCGGGAAGCCACCGCAGAAACATTGCCTCCTGCACACCATCCAACCACATCACCTCCGGCCTACCCGTCCTTCTTCTACCGGCTGGGGTCCATTCCCATACCCTCTTTGGCTACCTACCATCCTCCATCCTCTGCAAATGGCCAAACCATTTTTTGTTTCTAGGATATATATATTTTTTTATCCCAGACAATGAAGTCTTAAGGGTGAAAATTTAGGAAAACATTTCCAACAGTTACTATAATTTTCCCCATATTCAAGTGATGTTTTTTTTAAAATAACAAACAAGAAATAATTTTTTAACTTACAGTTATATAATACCTCTACTCAAACAGCAAGATTCATACCTGTACCTTTACTCCCTTTCTTTTAAAAATTCTCAAACTTAAAAAAAAATGTCACTTTAGGCCATAATGTCTCCAATGAGCACAAATGGGTAATAAAATTGAAATTCAAAAATAAATCTTTATAATGCATCCTGCAGTTTGAAATTATTTCTATTTCATATAATGAATTTGTATAATGATTTCACCAACCTTCTTTTTAAACTGCGTCACCTTTATTTTTATTCTTACTTACACGTGTTTTGGTGGATCCACCATTATCAGAGTAAATAAAAAATTTGTTATCTCACTTATTTAAAATTTACAGAAGATGATACATCTTCAGTCATTTGTAAAAAACAAATTTTATACAAATGACTGAAGATGCATGCTGATAAATTTTAAATAAGTGAGATAAACATTTTTTGGTTTCAATTTTTTTATTTACTCTGATGATGGTGGATCCACCGAAACACGTGTAAGTAAGAATAAAAATAAAGGTGAGGCAGGTTAAAAAGAAGGTTGGTGAAATTATTATATAAATTCATAATATGAAATAGAAAAAAATTGAAATTTTTGCATTAACTAGTACGCTATAATAGTAATATCAACAAGAGTTCTCATTTTTAGTTCAGGCTACAAGCTGTGTTACAACAAGGTAACTACATCAAAAATAACAACTCAGAAATGTTTGTTCACAAGTCATTTTCCTTTATTTGAATTACTTGTGAACAATCTATACTGATGAGCAACATTGAAATTATTACGTTCATATTCTCAAACAGATTAGATATATGTAGAGTAAAAAATCATTTTTACAATTTTCAATTAATATTGTATGGTATACTGTAACATATACCATACAATATTAATTATACCATAAATATTTACCTGTTATAAGACAGGCAGGTGGAGTGTTAAATTATGCACTCAATTTGGTAGTTCCAAGGCTATAATTTATAGTCGTTTATTATCACATGGTCAGCTAATGATATGACTAAACCATTTAAGAACAGAAGAGGTAGACGTGTAAAAGACTCAGTCACAGTTATCTTCTCTGAGAGTAATGAATTCCATTATACAGCCAGACCCTGTGATAAATGAAGTGAATGTATCATTAGCAGGGTGGAAAGTAGATGCTTTTCAAAGGGCCTGACATGCTGATAAACATACAGTAGAGTGTCAATAATTTGGATTAATTGGGACCGGACGCCATTCGGATTATCAAATTATCTGGATTATCGAAACACCCGATAAAATTGCCAGTAGACGTCTTCAAAGTAAGAAAAGTACAGTAGCTAAATTCGACTATATTTTACATGATTGTTAACAGAAATGTGAAGCGGGTACGTAAAACTAAGAAATATGTTGTTATGTATAAAGAACTAATTTTTATTTAACAAAATTTGTAATATACATATAAAAGAGTGACCACTACGCAACACGCGATTCGAGCGTATCTCTTACTCATCACGCACGGCGAGCCGTTCAGCCATATTGGACACTTTTAACCTACGATAAATTAATTCCCATTTTTCGCCAGAATTGAATCCGGATTTTCAACGTTCCGGATTTTTGACATCCGAATTATTGACGCTCTACTGTACTTTTCTACTCAGTGAGTAATGCAATAATAAACCACCTCACTCCTCATTTTAGTTAATAAAACCTCTAGTGGCTCAAACCAGTCTTTCAGCTGATGATCTAAACAACACCAATATGGTATAACTTAAAAATACATGTACAAGGATATATTCTTAAAAAAAATACAACACAATATATATCAAAAGTAAAAACATTTTGTTCAGAATAAAATTGTTTTCTTTTTAATACTTTAAAAATTTAAAAAAAAAACAAGCAATCTAATTCTAACATTCTTAAACAAGCTTTATCTGTAACATTCATTACCAACAACTATAAAAAACAAGCAATCTAATTCTAACATTCATAATCAAGCAATGTAGCTCTAAAATTCATCATCAACAACTATAAAAACAAGCTTTATTCTTCTATGTAGCTATAACTACCATTAAACTGAATAAAATTGAAAAATCTCATACAAAAAATGACGAAAATGTACGAATAAATATTTGCACATTTATGAGTAAAAACATTAAATACTAAAATTATAAAATTATAAAAAACAAACACTGCAATCAGAGTTGTTTGTAAAAACAAAACACTATTAAACTACAAAATGATAATAATAGTCAATATAAAAATATAAAAATAATCATATGGCTTAATTCTATAAAATAAGAAAATAACATGAAATACTGTCATGAAAAGTTAATAATTAAATGTGTCCAGAAAATATAATAAATAGTTATGGTAATATACCTAGTTTTATTTTTGATTCCATACACTTTCTCTCAAACATTCAAAAGTTTAAAATTAAATCAAAGAATTCGTGCGATAAATAATTTTCAGATTTTAATTCTTCCTGGGCTATAGATAGTTTTTATGTAATAAATTATAATCCATCTAATATGCTAAAGGTTGATACAATTTCATGCTTAATACACTTTTTTTAATCAAATCCTAAAGAAGCTGTGGTAATTTAAATAACACTAAATAATACTGAATACTTGATAAATACTTTTCTTTTGTCAAATCAGTGTAAGAATATGAAGGGTGCAGGGGAAAAACCAACTAAGTCACAAAACAGGAATTTTGCAGGAGGGCAAAAACAAAGTTTAAAACGATCTGAGAGAAAGAGAAATTTAGAAATTAGAAGGCCAGCGCCTATGTCGCTAGCATTGGACTCGGTTGGTTATTCCCCTGATCCGAATGGACTGAGTTGGTTTTTCCCCTGTGCTGCAATATTTCAAATGGCTATTTCTAGTGATTAAATTAGTTTTTCCCCTGTAGCTTTTAGCACGTGAAAATATTTACCAAAGAGTATCAAATGGCATATTAATCTAAGTTTCGAATTTTTTGGACTAAGTTGCTTTTTCCCCTGTACCCTTCATATGGTTCAGTAATGCGGGTTCCTTATAATGTGGCAGATATCCATGCAATAGAACGGTTGAAATAAGATTCTTTCATTAATTATACTTTAAATAATGTCATGTTTATTTGTTTACAATACCACATGAAACCCTAAATGATATGTTTCAAATGCATTCGTTTGAGAATATACGTCGACTGGCCTTGGTAACCTATTTGAAAAAGTCTTTGGTAAAATCAATGGTCTCCCACACTAATAAAAATTTCATTTGATGTCCCAAGTCTTAATAATTGCTCCAAGAATATTTTTTTCTATCAGAAAACCTTTTCAAATAACTATGCCACCCATTCTCTGTGAATACCATACAGTGATTTTTTATTAAATTAATAAAACTATATCTTCAGATCCATTTCATCAGAGTCAAGCTTTGTTTAGGCTGATAAGCACCAGGGCTTTAGAAATGCTTTAATTTTAAAATGTAATTTTTTCAACTGTATTGCTATGATTATAAAAATAGCAGATTATCAAATGTGGAATTTGCCGGGAGGGCTAATTCATATTGTTCATAATAATGAGTTTTGTAATTTTGCTGTTTGTATTGAATAGTAATATTGATACAAATAAATATCACAATTTATTTATTTAAAAGTTTTGAGAAACCGAATTATATTTTTAAATTTATGGATATATTCGTAAAATACTTGAACTAAACGTAAATGTATCTGCCGACTGTCAAAAATAAAAAAAACAATGGTTAACTCTTACAGTGCAAGCGTCCTAATATTAGGACGTCAGCAGTTCAACCAAAAAAAAGCCAGTCCTTTTATTATAGGACGTTGACTAAAAAATTCATAGAATTTTTATTTATATTATTGCTGATTATTTCTTATGTTTATAGTGCTATACGTACATTTTTAATTTACAAAATTTTAATGCAATTATTAGACATTAGGATGGTAGATTAGTTACGTACTTTCCAAAATTAAAAAACTAAAAAATTTGATTTTCAAAACAATTATCGCAGTATTTTTATATTTTACAATACGTAAATGAGTTTATGTGATTGTACATAATGAAATCATCTTTAAAATGATATAAGTGAAGTTGGGTAACATACTTTTTATTGTGATTTTTTTAAATTAAAAAAGAAAGATCCTCAAAATAACTGTTAAAGCAGAAATTATTTTTTGTATTTTTTAAGTTATCTTTAAAAATAACCCACCGGGTAGGTCTAGAGATAAAGTCGTCACCAAAATCAGCTGTTTAACAGCTGATTTTCGGAGACGAAGGTTCCTGGTTCAAATCCTAGTAAAGGTAGTTACTTTTATACGGATTTGAATTCTAGACAGTGATTGCCGGTGTACTTTGATGGTTGGGGTTCAATTAACCATACTCTCAGGAGTGGTCGACCTGGGTCTGTACAAGACTACACCTCATTTACACGTCATACACATCATCCTCATCTCATTGGGTCATGGGGTTGCTTATTGTTCTGAATTGAACAGATTGCAACGTACACATATTAGGAATTAAAATACAAAAAAAAAAATCTTTAAAAATAGCCAAGTTATGGATACACATATGAAATGCTACAATCGCACAAAAATAGGCTGGCATTTTTAAGCAGTACCTAGTGGAAAATACCTGGTTTTTTTCGGTAGGCACTCACAATATTCTCCTGGCACGGTAAGGGTTAAATCTACTGTAGGCTCAGGAAGAGTTAATTGCTTACAGATAGAGGTTATGTTTAAAATACAATAACTAACATTATAAGATCAAAAAACCAATACATAAGTACATCCACTCACAATAAAAAAAAAATGATTTCTATTTAAAGATGCATCATGATATAACGATTTAAGATTTCATGACAGAATACTGATTCTGAGATCACTGAAACATTGCTGAGAAATTAATGAATTCAATGTGACAGAACTGAGATAATATGTAAATGAAAAAAACAAACAATTCCAAACATTCACTCGTACATAACTTTAGTAAAACTTTGCATCCTTACTTTTCGCATTCTGGACATGTATCGCACATTATTAAAACACTCAGTTCAGTCTGGTAAGAAAGTGTCTAATGTAAATCATAGACACAACAAAAACGACTTCGACGATCGCTAAAAGAAAGATAAATTTAGCGATCTAGACTAGAAGTATAAAAAGAAAGCTACAAAGTTTGATATTCCAACGATTACCCAAATTGCAGGGGCATTCATTTGTGAACTGCTGATTTCATTTCTTATAGTTTTCGGAGGAGCTGAAACAAATTAAAAAAATATCATGATAAAATAAATTGAATGATAAATTGTAAACAACATTTAACGCACATATTACAAGTAATGTAAGGTTTAAAAAGTAAACATTTTTTAATAGACCCCCATTAGCAAGACATTACGTAGACCAATAATGAAACGCTGATATTTGATGAGTTTCTCTCCAAAATCAGAGGCAGTTTTTGAGCAATTGATGTTCGATGTCTCAATGTGAGCCAATTTCATCGCACCATTCTTCTCATCCACCTGAAGCTTGCCTTGAAGTCTTGAATCTATAATTCTCTTGGTATTTACTGTGCTTTCATTTGTAAAATGTGTCACTTTACAGGAAGTTCTTGCTGTCCTAGAGAATTCAAATCCTGACAGACTTTTTTGTCTACTTCGTAAAACGACAAACTTTTGGTCTAGTCAAATTCTTTACAGGATTAGCATTTAGAAGTTTTTGTTTATTTTTTGTCTAATGCCGAACACAAGATTCATCTACAGTATAGGTATTTTCTTCAAGTTTTCTACAAGTATAATGGATTGCAATGAGTATTTCAATAGGAATTCTCAGAAATCAAGAATAGTACAAACATTTGTTTTTATTTTGATTCCTGCAACAATGTTTCAGTAAAATGGAGAAAGTGTTATAAGAGTCTCGATTGTTGAGAGAAACTATCAGAATGCAGGTAATTGTGTTAACAAATAATTAATTGTTTTATAGGATTGTTGTTAGGTGTTACAATATCTAATAAAATTACCTGTAATAGGTTTCCAAGATTTGGTGGCATGAGGATGTCGTGTTGTGTGCCAAGTCACAGTCGGAGGTCGTTGAGTGTAAGTATAAGGAGGAACTCCAACGCTGCCACCACCCCCTGGCATAGGAACTAATGTTGGAATATTTGCAGTGCAAGCACCTGAAATCGAACAGCACAAAAATATTGAACTAAGTTGAAAATACAGGTTCATAAAATGGAGAAATTTTTTTCTGGGAGGAGGGCAAAACAAAATATAGCATATAAAAGCACACATGCGCACATGTGTGTGTGTGTGTGCGCGCGCGCGCGTGCGCGTGCGCGCATGTTGTGCAATAATTGAAAACATCTCCCTTCTCACGCCATGTAGACTTAGGAATGACAAAATACATAGCAAGTGAGACAATTTATTTGTGTTTTTTTATGTTTTTATAATCCATTTCTTTTAACTAGATCATTACTTTAATCAAATCAGTTAAAGCAGCAACCTACAATTTTTTTTATACTCACCATGCTTAATATCAAGCACTATATCAGGATTTATCAGAGTGAACTGATATCAGTACCGAATTACTCAGTTTTTATCTTCCATATTGTTTCTTTGAATCGTTTTATTTCTTTTCATGGTAGAGAACGATGTCTACACTACATGTACTCACAGGAATTGTTGCAAAAATTTTCAACAAATGATAAATATTCGGAAAATATATCTTGATACAATTTTTTTAAACATCCAGTATCTCTAAAAATCTCAATTTTAATTGTTAAATATGGCAATCATAGTTTGTATTCACCTTACGAAACAAAATCGGAGCACTTATCATGGTAATTAATGGCTAAAATTTAACAACTTCAATTCAATATAGTTCAATTTGAAAAAAATAATAAATGTAATTAGGAATATCCAGCAATAGATATTGTTATGATCCTTTAATTTTCTTTCATCAGTAAATGCATAAAAGCATCTTGTGTTCACAAAATATTGTGTTCGGTTTGTTTAGCTGTATTTGCTTACAGGAAATAATGCCGTTTGTTTAACTTAACTTAACTTTGCGTTTGTAAAATATTCAGTGAGATTTGTCACCTTGTGTATTATAACAAAGTTAAACTTAAAAGTGGTGTTATTAGTGTTAGAGTAGACGAAAAGGTTATTGAAAACTTAACTTAGTTTTAACAGTCTAACGCAGTTATAACAGTCAGACAAGTGTCATTCATACATCAATTTATTAAACAGCTTTGAATCACAAAGTTATAAAATAACAGCTAACAGAGTGTTATTAAAATAGCAGGGAGCTTTTAGTAACCTGTTATCACAATAACTGGCTCAATTTAGTAACAAAGTTATTAATCCTGTTAAGTTAAATAAGCACCATCACTACTTCTTATAGGCCTATTCTTCATTTATATCATGACTTAAGATGTTTTTCTGTCTCTACGCTAACATGGGCTGTCCCTTAAGCCTATTCCCACAATGCTAGTATACTAGCAGCTACTAGCGTGAAGATGACGGTTCCCACGAAGCTAGTTAATTAATGCTAGTGCTCTGAAGACATTTACTAGTTGTGTTTGCTGTACTTTGTACAACTGACTAGTAACTTGTTTCCAAACATTCACACCAAGCTAGTTTACTAGCGCTAGTCAATCACATGACCTTTTCTCCCCTACTAGTGCAAGTAAAATCAAACATGTTCTAAGTCACTAGCGCTATAACTAAACTAGCGGCTGTTGTTCGTTTCCATTACAGTATTTTGCTAACTGCTAGCAACTAGCAGCTAGTAAAGGCCAAGCCAATTGCTGTAAGCGTTGGACTACGCATGCGCATACTTGACTTCAACCCCGCATACCCCTCCAAAATATAGGGTGATTCAAAAAGAGCGCCGGTTTTGATATATCAAATTAAGAGATTTATTTTATTGAAAAACTGAAAATAAATACATCAACAAGTTCATCTTTCCTTCCGATTTTATGTATGAAAAATTATGTCATGCATGTGTCCTCCTCTACTGCGCTGGCACGCATCAACTCTGTCCATGAAATTGGATATTACTGCACGACAAGTTTCGACTTCCATTTGCCCGATAACCCGTCGAATTTCCTCCTTCAAGTCATTGATGTTTCGGGGTTTATTGGCATACACCAATGACTTCAGATGACCCCAAAGAGGAAAGTCACAAGGCGTCAAGTCACACGACCTTGGTAGCCATTGATGGACGGAATTACGAGAAATGATGCGATCCTGGAACCGTTCACGGAGCAACAACATTGTTTCTCGTGCAGCGTGACAGGTGGCACCATTCTGCTGAAACCACAACTCGTCAATGTCCATTCCATCCAAATGACGCCACAAAAACTCCCTAATCATCGAACGGTATCGGTCTCCATTTACTGTCACGGCTTGTCCTTCTTAAAATGTTTTGACGATTAACACTCGTTGCGCAATAGTAAACTTCTCCATGGTTAGACACAGACTGCGAGAGTACTACACTGCGAACAAGAGAAACTACAACTGAATCATCAATCGGAATGTTCTCCAAAATAGAAATGAGGTCAAACAATGTTGCCAACCGATAAACAAAAATTTACCAGCCGTTTAAAAACCGGCGCTCTTTTTGAATCACCCTTTACAGTAAGATGTACAGTCAGAGTGTTGTTGAAAATTGACAACACCCATTGTATTTTGTAGGCATGCTGTTCCATTGTTGATTACATACGCTGCACTATTGCAGTACATACAAGACTATACTAATGTAGACGCACGTTTTGCCTAGCACTCTCCTTACGAAAATCAGGCTATACTAGCGTTGTGGGAATAGGCCTTTAAGAACCACATTATGTACATTTTACTGTAAATATTTAATTACCTAAATAATAGAATATACAGCCAAACAAAAATTATATATAACACTTACCTTAGAGTATTACATCATCAAGACATCTTTCGTCTCGCCCAGAGACATCATGATGAACATCATACAGTACTTGATTCGGCTGAATAGTCACGCATAATATAGTTACAACAATTACATTAAATTTATAGATGTGGTCTTCGACCTTATGTGTTTTATTTGTATTACATGTAGAGTGTGATATGTGTGTTGTTCAGACGTCCCAGTGCTAGACGAAAGATGTATTGATGATATAATACTTTGAGGTGAGTAATATATATAATTTTTGTTTGGCTGTTCTTTCTATTATTTAGTACATGCAAACAAAGGAAATAATGTTTAACAAAATAATTTAATTACCTACATTATTTATTTCTTATTCATTAAATGAAAACTGAACCTAGGATTTTCAGTTTTAACAAAGCTGAGATAGTAAGACAGTGAGAAATTGGTATTGATATTGAAGGTTACTTTCAAATAAATTAAATATTTACCTTCTAAAGAGAGCTTCATTCCTTTGTTTATAGGTACAACATTCCTCTCACAATGTTCACCAGCTTCCTTGATATAAATTTCATTATTAGACACAATCAAACCAACAAAACATTCATAAATTCCAGTATCTTTTCTTTGAGTATATGTATAGGTTATATCTTGTTCTTTCCAGTGACCCAAGCAACGATATTCTCGCTCTGAAATTGGATAAAAACATTACAACATATTCAACAGTATCTCAGAACATCAAAATGGAAAACACTTTGTTATATCAAGAAACATTATTTTTGTATACAAAATTTAAGGTGATTTTTGTAGCTAGAAGAGAAAATTTGATTTTCCTAGTAAGATGGTTTGTAGCACTGATTTAAATACTACTAGGCTGTAATACCTCATGGCGAAAAAATATGGCTGTGCCATTGCGCATATCTCCATGCAGCTACTGTTGCTGTGACATCACTATCAGAAGAGCGTTCCTCATTTCACCATGACAATTGACAGGAACTCAAGGTTGTAAAATAAATTGTCTACATTTGGCATTGTGAGTAGTAATTTAATGAAAGATTTCACCAATATTACTAGTTCTTGAATTTAAATGGTTTAAGAAGGTGACCTGTGTGTTTTGTTGAGTGAGTTTGATGCACAAAATTGTTGAAAAGTTGCTATGGCAAGTTCACAGTTAAAATTATGTATGTCAAGGTAAAGCTGCCATACAGAAGATATTTACATTTGTTCAAAACAAAATAAAAAATTCAAATATACTCAATAAAGCCATTGAAAGACAAATTTTCATGAGCACTTACAAAAGATTAAAACATCTAAATAAGTGTTCAACATTAAGAGCTGAAGAACATAACAACAAGAACAGGAATAATAAGTAAATGAAATTACTGAATGATAGTTATTTTAATAAAGGTTTTGTTTTTGTCTGGTCGTTGATTTAATTATTTGATATGAAAATTTTTAATGTGTATTACATCAGAAATAAAAATAATTCATTCGTAAATTGTAAGGATTTTGGTGATTAATTCTTTCCTAATTTAGAATTTCGTCCAACCCCGCAACAATAAATCGTTTCGGTTAAATGATAAAAGAATATGCTTATAATGCCTAATAATAGGTAAAAATAGTTCTGTTTCTTATCACATGGCCAGCCATGTGATAATAAAAATTGTTTTAGTATTTCTTACCAAACACATAAAAAACTTTATTAAAATATAAATATGTACTAATAACATTATTTAAACTATAAAGAAAACAAACGTAAAGCAAGAGTAATAGTGAATTAGGCGTGGCAAATTTTTTATATTAAAATATAACACCATTTCTCAAAATTCTTTGCAAAAACACAAAAATTGCAGTTCAAAAACAAAAAGTGCTTATTTAAACAGAAAAATGTTTCTAATGCCTGTTTAATGTATTACCAGTTACAGCCACAACGTTTGTACGACTAAAAACAAAGATGATACCTTAAAATACAAAATTGTAACTAAAATCACTTCATTTGTGCTTTGTTGTCATTTCCAGGATTGCCTCACATCTTCTCACAGTTGTAGTAAAACGTTTCAGAAAATTATCAAGGGACTCGAAATACTATTTCAAAAATTTCAAGACAGCCTAGCAAGATTAGTCAATGACTGCCGCTGTGTTCCACTGGTTAGAAAACTAGACTGCACTGCACAATGCAAAACAAAAAATACCAAGTTCAATTCCCTGTTAGAATCTGGAATTATTTTTCATTAAAACCCACCAATTCTTTATCGAAACCTACAGTAGTTGCTAATAAAAAAAGTAGTTGATGCAGCTTTAAATAAAAAGTAAAAAAATGTAAAATTTATTCTTAAACAGATTTTTTCTAGACAAATGATAAAACTTTGTAATGTCTTGTTATTTACAGAGCTAATCTGGTACAAAGATTGGCAGGTCATGCAGGGCATGTGATCAGTGACAAGGTGATTATCAAAATGGTGTTAAACCCAGGTTTAATTCCTGATCGAACATGAATGTCAACAACTTAACAAAACAATCATTTAAAAAAATCAGCTGATATCCTGAAACCTGAATTTAGTTCATTAATACATAATACATGCAAAGACTTTTCAAACTCTTGTGAAAATATTTGTGTTGTGCAATCATTAACAAAAATGCAATAAAAAATGTTGTACACACACACACACACAATAGCAGTGAAATGGCAATTTTCTTAAAACGCTCCATATCATACCTTCACGTAACATAGAACCAAATCCTCTACGACTGGAACCTTGAACTCCATGATTATTATTGATGGGATATGGAGACGGAAGCTGAATAGGGGGTAATGCGATCGGTGTTTTATGAGAATTTGTATTCTGATACGGATTTGAAATAAAAACAGGATGACTTTCTGCATTTTGCACCTGCCAGTTTCTTCTTGTATCCATCGGATGATTTTGAACAGGAGGGTAAGGTGGTGTACCAATATACCGACCACGATCTTGATTTTGTTGAAACTGTGGAGTCCATTCCCGATTATAATTTGGATTTGTTCTTTGAAAGTTATTGTTATATGGTACATCTCTTTGAAAAGGAATTTCCGATACGCTTCCATGAAATACAACAGGAGGCATCGTTCTAGTTACAGTTTGTGGTGGTAGATAAGTAAGATCTGGCTGTCTTTTATTTTCCAAGTAAAAAACATTCGTGATGAATCCTGTACTTGGTGTGGCGTACTGAGTTGTGTAGTTTACATTAGTTTTCTCATAATCAACATATGTGGTACTTAAAGTTGTAGACATTGTTGGCCTAGTTGTTGTAGAATCTTGAGTGTCATCTAGCAGAGTTGGTGAAGTTATTACAATAGGATCTGTTGTATTAATATAACTTTTATCGTAACTCGTATCGTTATTAAAATTCATATTAAGCTCTGTGGTAGATTTCACAGCACTTTCATTCAATAACTCAGAATTTGTTTCTGTGTATATGGGAGTATTCATTTTATCTTTATCATTACTAACAACTTCATCCGTAGATAAAGTCGATAAAATCATTGTAGACGTAATGTTATCCATATCCATTTCAGGAGTAGATGTTGATCGAGGATTTGTTACTCTAAATACTTTATCTCCTAACTTCATATCTGTTTCTCTCTTGTTTCTATATCCATGTAACCTATAGCCTGCAATTTATTTCACAAAGTAATACATTTAGTAATATAATTCTCTTGATTATTGCTGAAAAGGAGATGTGATATCTTTTCAGATTTTAATTTTAATGTTTTGTGCAAATTAAATTTATTGTACACCTAATGTAGGCCAACTGTTAACCAAAATTTTAAAACAAAGCATTATTAGTCATAATAATTCACATAGCCTAATATTTTACCCTAATACAGTTAAAACTACACATACCTAATGAACTTCTATTTAATGAAAAACAGTCAGAAAACAAAAAAACAATTTATATATATTAAATGGAAACCTCTAATTTACATTTTTTTTACTGCACTGTGACATTTACAATATTGAAAGCTCTCAGCAAAATAGTTGTTACCAACAATTTTTTGAAAAATGGTATTTTCATGCAGAATGGTTAGTTTCTGATTATTATACCTAAGATTTACGGGTAACTAAGGCTTCTGTGATAAATCTTTATAGTTTTTCCTTTCAAATAGGTACCACAGAAGTGTTATTAATCATGTGGAATTTTCATAATAGTTTTTAGGTTCCCTCAAAACATTATAATTCTATGGGTAACCTTTTTGTCAAAAGGTATTTATTGGACAAATCTACAACTCTACTACTCCTACCTACAGTTAAGCTGTTGCATAATAGGTGGGACTGTATACCTATAATAAAAATAATAATAATAATAATAATAATAAAATAAAAAATAATAATATAAAGAAACCTGTATATTATACAGGTTTATAATAATTGAATATAACAATAACTGAACACATGATTAAAAATAAACATAATAGGCCTATGTCAAATACAAAAAAATAATCTAGAAATATTGGAAATAAATAACAGACAAAATGAAATTGAAATTTTGGAAAAATATTATATATGTAAATACAATAGCAGGGAAAAATTAATGAACACACAGATTGAATACAACAATCAACTGATTAAGTTGGCAAGACTGTTTTAAATATAAGAATCGACTATTCCTTATCTACCATGGTAGGAGCAGGAAGTTTTAAATTTTGACTTCTTATAAATGTTAATTTACTGAAGATGTGTACAAGATACACGAAAGCGCTATAAACATTGGTAAGTGTTTTATGTTACCGTATTCTGGTGGTTAGAAAAATATATATTTCAATTTTAAATAATACGGCTGTTTAAAAATCCTACATAGGATGTTTGATAAAATAATATACAGGTTTAATGTTTATTTTATACGTATTTCAACATTTTTTTGAATTTTATTTAAATTATGCACCATATGTTTTTTGGATTAACTATTTTTGTATTTGTAAAATTATTAAAATGTCATGTACACACAAATACACTGTATATACATTAGGCAAAGTAAAAGTGCACAGAATCTTAATGTCCACATTTGTTTGAACGAAAACCTAATGCAAGCAGACCGTCTATGAATTTTACCACGGGCTTGTAACAGAAATTGTTTGAGTAGTTTCTGAGAAAATTATATTTTTGTTTATTTTTTCACTAAAGTAAAGCACCCTTTATTTTGACATAACATAGCTAATTCAAAAAACCCAGTGCAGGTTGGTCAAGTAAAACTTAGTTCTCAAATTTTAGCCAACGTGATCCAAAAGTTTTTGGACCACACCAAACAATACACATTTGTATTGATTAATATGCTTCTTAAGACCACTTTTTCGGCTTCAGGGGTTCATGCAAAAGATCACCTGAAATATGGGTATCAAAAAATTTTATCCAACATAAAATATTCTCATGCTATTATGCTAAGAGAAAGGAAAAATAACAGTTGTACAAAATAAGTACAAATTTTTCAATGAGTGAAAATTTTAATAATATTACATACCTTCATAAACATCTTTCTGTCCACATTCAGATAAGGTATAGTACATGATTTCATGTGATTTACAATCGGAAGAAAGTTTAGCGCACAGACCAGTTGCATCTGGAATGAATCCTGTATATTGACCTGTGATAGGGCACGGAGATTCCTTCAATCTTTCAAGTCCTGAAAAAATATTTATTGTATATTTTTATATCACTTAATTAATAATAGTGTAAACTGTAGTACTGAACTTTAATTATTATGTTAAACCTATTTTTTTCATCATATTAGAATTCATTTTGTACTAAATTTATAATTAATTTATGTTGTACTTAGAAGTTTTACTTAATTAAATTTTATTTAATTTATGTTGTACTTAGTTTAATATTGTTGTCCTAAGTATAGATGACAAACTAACTGATTGAATCCTTAAAAACATAGGATTAAGGCAGGGATGTCCATTATCACCCACATTTCTTAATATCATACAATTATATTGACAATATTTTTCGATCATGGAACAAGGAAAGTAGCTTAGGAATAAGACTGGGCGATAACTACCTCCTTAGTGCAGTCCTGTATGCTGATGGCATGTTTATGATGTAGAAGTGTGAGGTTGATCTACAACAAGCACTCTTCACACTCACCGAAAAGATGAAAGAATAAAATATGAAAGTATTAATAAACGAGACAAAAGTCATGGTATTCTGTGGAAAGACCCCAATAAGATCAAAAATAGTTATTAATTGACATACTAGATAGGAGACATAGAGCAAGTGAGCCACTATAAATACCTTGGAACTTATGTATCATATGAAGATGACTATGATGTGAAAAATAAGCTATCTAAATTTAATCAGATATTTGGGATGATCATAGGACACTGAGGTGAAAAACAAGACCAGATACAAGGTTAAGTTTTATAAGACAGTGGCAGTTCCAGCCTTGATAAATGCAATGAAGCATGGGCGATAAGGAGAAGGGAGGAAAGAAACATCCAAACTGCAGAAATGAAATTTTTAAGGTCTGTCAAGGGTTGTACCAGACTAGACAGGATCAGAAATGAAGATAATTACAAGGCAAGAATTCAGAATTTTTCTACTCAACAAAAAATAAAGTTGTATCGTGCCCAATGGGTCGACCATTTAAATAGAATTCCAGAAAGCCGCTTGCCTAGTTTAGCAAACCAGTGGGAAGTAGAGGGTATTGACAGGCCAAAGAAAAGATGAGTGCCGAAACAGTTAGAAATGCCTAACCCATGAAGAAAAGAAGAATTTAGAATTTATTTGAATGAAAAAAATATGAATGTTGCAACACACTGTTAAATAGGATGGTGTATAATGGATAAGCAATTAGATATACATTTTTCTTAAGCCATGCACTGCCAAATGTTAATTGTCTTAGTACAATTAATAGCCCTAGCACTTGACCACTGTTTAATGAATAAAACTTTAATAAATTCAATCAGTTGGTAAAATTAACTACGGCATGTCGACCATTTTCGTACTGAATCTGGAAAAATGTGTTTACTGAACAGGCAGACTAACCTTCTGGTCGTTGTTTTAGTTCTACTAAGAGTGGTTAGTCAAGTTCCATCAGTTCTACAGGAGAGCTATTATTCTGAAACCTCAAAAGTTGACTGAACTTATTCTTTACCCCCTCCTCAGCAAAATCACTGAATTCCTTTTATCACCAACAGGTGAATGCAACAGATTTGTTATCAAAAAGAAAGAGAAAAATATTTAAATTTACAAAATATTAAAATACTTATATTACAAATACATTATGAAAAAGTGACCCACTTCACAATCAAAACAATTAGCATAACAACATTTCCTGGTCCAAAAAGATCTGCTAGCTCCCACACCTCTGGATGCATTCCTAAACACTAAATGCTTGATTGATAAAGTATTAAATTATCCATTTTGAATATTATTGTCAAAATAATGAGACTACAAAGAATATGAATGTGAATATAAAGAAAGGAAAGTATTGTTTTCATGTCGATTTTTCGAAATCAAGTTTTCACCGGATCTACACGTTTTCAGACCCCCGAACCCAAAAAACATGTTTTTAGCGATTGGTCTGTGTGTGTGTGTGTGTGTGTGTGTGTGTGTGTGAACAGAATTTCTCAAGAGCGGAACATCGTACGAACTTGAAACTTAAGTTAGACACCACTATTGGACCCGACACGAACATTTCATCAAATTCGGTCAACCGGAAGTAGTAGTTTGTTCGTGCAATTTTTCACTTTATTGCGATTTTCTCAAAAAAAGGGTCGTACGATTTTTTAAAAAATCGCTTGGTTTACTACATTTTTTATGCTTTACAAGATAGGATAGGCGCCATATCTGCTGAAATTTTTGGTGAGGCTGTTTTCACGTAAAAAAAAAATTTTTTTTTTAGATTTTGGCTTAAATATGCATTTTAGCACAAAAATGTATATAATAAAAGCTGTAGAGAATTTAAAATCCTACAACTTACATTTTAAACATTTTTTGTATAATGCTTAGTTTTGCGGCAATTAGTGATTTTCTGTTTTTTTCTCACGAAAACGTGTAAATATAGATTTTTTTAAGATTTTGGTCTTAGTATACATGTTACGACAAAAGTGTATAGGCTATAATCAAATTTATAGGAAATTAGGAAATCTACAACTTTTATTTAGAGCATTTTTCTCTACAGAGCCTAGTTTAGCATGAAAGAGTGATTTTCCGTATTTTTGAGCTAAACTGAGGTTGATTTTCACTTTTAAGTTTTTCACTCATGATTAAAATAAGATTATGTTTTTTGAGGTTAGTTATTTGTTTATTTCTAATGTTTTATTACCTACTAATGTTAGGTTATATTATTAATTATTTGCATTGGCAAGAGAAAGTTATGTGAGTGTTTCACACAAAATTATTTTTCTTTGGTTATTTATTTGCGAGTCCTATTAATCTTTGGTTAAAGTAGAATTATGTTGGCATTGATTCAAAACACTGTGTTTTAAAAACTGAACAAAACTTTTCTGCCAAAATGCTTCTAAGTTTTGAACATGCAGGGTTCTTAGACAGTTGTGCTGAGAGGAAAGCATTACCAAGAGACTTGTTGACTGCATCTTCTCTCGCAACTGGTTTAAGTTATAAGCATTACAACTAAATTTTACTTTCATGAGACGTATGTATTAATATGACCTTAGTTGGACATGCATTATCAAATTCACAGATCTCTATTAAAAGTTAAAGACAAGACTTTGAAACAAATTAATGTTTTATAAGAAAGTTAGTACTTACGCCCTTGAGTGATCCAGTTTGAGTTGAAATTTTCATTATGGCATAATGTATCATTATAAACAGCACTAGGATAAATTCCTAAAAACAAAACAAAAATAAAAATATTAAAACAAAATCATCAAAATACTCTATTTTAAGCACGATGTACATAAAATTATGAATAAAATTCTGTACCTAAGGGGTAAAGGAAGTTAACTCCATTTTTGTAATTTTTCAGAACCAAAAACATGAAGTTTTTTATTTTGTATAAAATTTCTGAAGGTGTGAAATTTTTAAAAAAATTTGTACCAAATAAAATAGCTTCTGATACAGAGATTTAAATGATTGAACAACTTTCTTAACTTCTACTACCCCCTGACCACTCACAGGACTTCATACTCTTTATGTCTCACTGTGTTTTAATTACATTAGTGGTAACCCCCAATGTAACTTGAGTTATTCAAATGAAAACAAAATATATTGTGCTAACTCTATTCTGATAAAGAAACAGCATTTTATTCACAACAAGGTTTGAAAAAAATTACAGACTTCAAGCAAATTCTGAGGCCTATCATTAAGACAATAAAAACAAAATAATTCAAAATAAAATAACTTATTGTCAATAATAAGTATAGGTACATTCAATTAGAATTAAAAAAAGGAGTCATTTTAAAAATTTTCCACATCATTATACAAAAGTGGAGTTAATGTGGTTGCTGCAACTTTTATAGAGCTTTATTGCTGATTTTCAAACTTAATTTGCCAAAATTGGAATTTAACACCCTGTACCTCTGGACACAGAATTTATTGTGATAAAAAAATATTTCTTTAAAAGTTGATCTTTTAAACCCAAAGTATTGTTATTTTGCTTAATTTTTTCCCCACTGATTAATTACTTTTATTATTTATTTATTTATTTTATTCATTTATTATATGACTTTTTATAAGTATATTTAAGAAAATTAACTGTTCAAAAACTATTTTATGTGTAAACATTTAATGATGGAACACTCACACGCCGTGAGCGTTCATTCAGTTTTTTTGTAAATGTACTCCTTTTAGTTGATGGTAGTGTAAATACTATCATTACATCTAGTGGTCATTTTTGGAACTAAAGTATTTTTTCGAATTCAATGGGCCAAAATTCGGAGTTGATTTTGAAAAATATGTAAATAATTTTGTTCTTTATCGTTATTATGATTTTAAAATATTATTACTGTATTATATTTTTAATTGCAGTTATGATTAACCATAATAACGGTTTTGAAACCCCTTATATTAAGATTGATATTGTATTTATTGCATATGTTCCTAGTAGTAAAGTTTTTAAAATGTTTAATAGTGTAAGATGACATTTTAATAACGTTGTCAATGTTTCTTCAGTTTCGTGAATTTTTGGATTCTGTACATGAGTATTTGATTCAGGAATAGTAATCAAATATGTGGACTGTACGGAGTAATATTGTTAAACATTAGTTTATTTAAACCAGCATCATTGATGCAGTGGCAAGTGATGCACTACACAGGAATGTTAGTGGAATGAAAAGATGGTTTTAGGAATAGTCTGAGTTAATGGTGGGCCGAGTTGCTGTTCCAGTGCATGTGATGCGTGCGCATTAGTTGAGGCTGCACATCAGTTGAATTAATCAGATGCGAAACATTAGTGAATGTTTAACCGTGATGATTCACCGCCGATTTAGAATATTATGGTATTCAATCTATTAATCTCTAATGCACATTATTCATTGTGCATAACTTAAACTGATGTAGGCCTATGCCTTCCTAATGTTAACGCAACGTAACTAATACTAGTTAAACAGTTAATTTAAAGGCTTTACTAAAATTGACGTTGCTTATTATTATTAGGCTATAATCACGGAGTATAGAATAACTTACTTCTCCCTCTTTAAATATAATGCACAAAAAACGGCCATAAAACTGTCAAATTTTTTGATAAAATGATATACGAGATATGACTCAACGGTAAGGTCCAGCCGTCTATGTGTATGAACGATAAAACGACCTGTTGTTATAAACTTGCAGGAAAAAAATATAGAAAAACGATTCATTTAGTACATCAACAGATCAATGTTACAAACTGTTTTTTCAAATGTACAGTTGTTTTTTTCAAACGAACGTTCGTTTTCGTTTGGAAGAAACAACAGAAACGCCCACGACTAATTTGCATTAGCTACTACAACAGATGGGCATTGGCGGGGCGGGTGACACTAGCGGCGATTTAACGAACGACGGCGCATCTGCTTACTATAATAGACTATATCGTGTGCTGTAGCTACCTATAAACCTAATGCGAGACATTAGTGGTTATTCCGCATCAGTTGTGTAGCGCATCAGTCGCGCAGAATAATCTAATGCGAAACATCTGATGTCGTTGTTACGGGCCATTACTAGTCTGAGTGTGTTTTTGAACAAATCTCAAATACGGGAAATATTATGAAGTTGAAACTTAAGTTAAGTACTATTAGGCAGTTAAGTACTATTGGGGTCAAGCCTGTTGCCTCCATGAGGCCGAGGTAAATATGTATTGTGTTCACACCAGGCCATAGATATTTTTTATTAGGTAGAGCCACTGTTTTTTGCATTGTGGTTTTCTTGACTTAAGGAAGTATGCCTGTTTAGTTTTAGTACCATAATATCAGAGACCCCAAACCGGATCTCATGGCCTTCTAAATCACAAAATATTTTTCAGCATCATCATCTTAACATTTGAGACACAAAATGGGATCTCACAAGTGCAGACAGTAAAATAAAACGAGCCACCTATCACAGAATGTAAAGCTATTTATATCTGGATCATTTAATATTACTCATTCAACAAATAGCAGCTGATAAATTCAGACAAAAATAACAGCTGTAAAAATTGACTTTCTTTAACTAAGATTATGCAGAACAACTGAACATCACAAAGCAATAGGTTAGTCAACATTGTTATTCATCATTTTACTGACTAAATACTTAAAATTATTATTTTTGGCATGTTTGTTTCCGAAAAATAAAATAGGTAATTAATTAATGAAAAAAATGAATTTTTTAATATGCAATAAAAATTGCAGGAGTGAACCAATTTTTACGCTAAAACTATTATAGTAAAGGTCAAAATCTATAGAACACGAATGTAATAATAAGTATGCAGAAAGAGATTCCGTTTGGGATCTCAATACATTTCAAATACTCTCAGTGTGAGATCCCGCATGAAATCTTATGGCCAGTTGGTGAAGTTGAGTGTGACCCATTTTGGAATCTAGTGGCCAGTTAAGGTAACACGTAAAAATCACCATAGCAGTAAACTGGTTACAGTACGTTTGGCGAAACGGTAGCTATGGCTGTGCGCACTGGAGCGTGCACAGCCTGGAAAATAATGGGTGACTAAGAGAGTGTTACTACTGTACTTACATTTGACAATACAGTACTTCCTACAATACATCTGCATTTATTATTGACCATATCATACTATTATACTAACTACATATAAATTGCCTTAATTTATGATTAATATTTATATCGTGCAAATCTAAAACAGTTATATACAATTAATTTTAAATTTCAAAATCAACGTCTTTTTTTAATGTTGCTTTAATTGTAGTCAAAGTGGGCAATATTTTTCACTTTGGTAAAATTTATGTATCACCTGCCTAACGAAACACTTATCAAAGTCATCTATCTCAGTCACTGGGCGCTTCCTCTTTTTCTTAACTGGAGTTCGAAATGATGCCTCTCCTTTGCCAGAAATAATTTCTCGATTTCTTTGTGGATGTTTTTAACAGTAGCCCCAGAAACTCCACAAGCTGCCGTTATCACACTGATGAACATACATAACAAATTCACCCGATTGTTTGTAATGTTCCGATTCTTTTTTCATAAAGTCATTTACATTTGAAATAACTTCTAGCGCCTGACTTTGTACTTTTTTACCAAGTTTGGACCTAACAGCTTGTGTTTCCATATTTATTTTTTTTATAACTACAGCGCTCACTTTTACAACAAAAAAACTGTAAAACAGAAAACAAAATGAAACGCGTCAACTCAAAACGTTTAGTATAAATGCAAAAATGGAAGTGAAATAATGATTTGCATGCTTCCTTTATCAAATTCAAACACAGTCTAATTATTTATCAGAAACACGTTCAATCCACGTATTAAAAAGTTACATGACAGGACGTGTGTCACATAAACAAGAGATTAACCGGTGACTATTGTTTTGACTACAGCCAGTGGACGATATTGTCCCCTGTGAGCATCGCCTCTGTCGAAGGTCATAGCTATAATTCCAACAAAAAAAACTGTACGTAAACATTTATCTTATTCTTGTTTGAGATGTATATGTTCGACTTTTATTGATTCTATTTACTGACACTTTCAACTAAAGTATAGACCACTCTAACTTGTATTTAGTTTTCTAACAGTCTGCAAACTGCCATACTAGAGGAACTTACATGAATTGAAAATGATGTCTAATTTTCAAATAATTGTTTGTACCTATGACAAGTAATAAAATTCATGTAAGCCTAGTAATTATATCTTACTAGGTGAACCTGTGCAGGAAAACCTGCACAAAAGTGTAAATTTGTTTTTATAGAACTTCTCTGTAAACAACATTTTTTGTTTTATTGTTGTGTGGCATTATTTGAACTTTTAGGCTATCAAATGATCTGACACGTGACATAGCAACGTACAATTGTCCATGTGAAAATACTGGCTGTGGCAGATAAAGGCTAACTTTGTTGAATGTTTGGCCTTGGGATTTATTTATTGTTACCGCAAATGCTAAACGGATGGGGAACTGTCTTTTCTTAAATGTAAATGGCAAAGTACCATCCGAAGGGGTTAGATCTGACCGCGGTAGTAAAACCCTTCTGCCTTTGGCTGCCCCTGTTATGACTTCTAAATCAAGAAAATTTTTGTACATTCTTTTCACCACCAGTCTTGTACCATTCATTAACCCACTGATTACGTTGATGTTACGTAACAGAATTACTATGGCACCAACCTTTAATTTTAAAATGTGAGGAGGCAGGCCACTTAAATTTAAGCTATCAAGGAATTCTTGTGGGTACATCAGTTCATTGGAACTATCTTCAGAAATGATTTCATTAACGCTTGTGTATTCCTTCACAGTAGGTACCTGACATGAGATCAATTACTTTATTATTTATTTCGTCACAGTGATGATTTTTCGGTGCTAATATGACACAGTTGATACTCGGTCAATGTGTTCTTCTGATATGTATTGTATGTCTCCAAAAATAACATGAATTAAGTCGTTATTACAACAAATCTCTTCAGGTATAGAAATGATATCATCTTCATGTTCTATATCTTTCTGAAATTTTCCATTTCCTATATCTAAAAGAAACTCTGTAAACTGGGCTTCCCCTGACCCGGTTCTCATATTTTTTGTTAATTTCTTTACTTTAATGCTAGGCCACAGAGGTGACTATTTGAAGCTGTTCCTTACAATGGAATGAAGTGATCCATGTGGTACAACAGGTAAAACCTGACAAAAATCGCCACCTAAAAGTATCACTTTCCCTACAAATGGAACAAATTTATTATCCATTACATCCTGTAATAGCCGATTGACGCACATAAGTGCGTCAGCAGAAGCCATTGGTGCTTCATCCCATATTATAAGTCGTGATGACCTTATTATCTCAGCTTCAGGGCTGTTCAATTTAATAGACGATACGGAGAAATCATTTAGATTTAATGGCAATTTAAATCGACTGTGAACTGTGCGACCTTCAGTAAGAGCATTGCTGCAATGCCTGTCCACGCAACTGGGATAACACCAAGATTGCAGCTTTTACAATAATTTATTAGGCACTGATAAATATAGTTTTTTCCTGTTCCGCAAGGTCCATCAATGAAATATGCATTATAAGTTTTGGAGTCATTTAAATGCAGTACTTCCTTAATTTCGTTTATGATTCGTAATTGATCTTCGTTAGCTGTGTTCATCAATTCGTCTAACGTTTGTACTATGTTTTCTGAATTAGATGACTGCTCGTGTGGACGATGTGTTAGCTGTACTGTTGGCAATCCTACAGCTGCTAGACACAATCCATGTGTTCTTAACACATTATCAATATTCATTAATGCAAGATTGTGAGCAGTACCTTCATTATTTTTGACTAAAAAGTCCTCACTGAAGTGGTACTTGTATGTATACCAAAGTGATAACACATTGGTAGGTTGATGGAATACACAAATATAAGAAAAAAGATCCCTTAATTGAAATGGCATTTGAACATTAATTGCTTCTTCCAAGCATCTGTTCCACTCACTGTCCTTTAAAAGCAACCGACGACTTTCCGCTGCTGCTTTGAACGTTGCATGTGTGACTCCATTGTAAGTTTTGATATCTTTAAAGCTTGTAACACCCACAACGTGCAAGAGAAGTAGTGTGAGGTAGTACCTCTCAGTGTCCGCTGGTGAAACACCATACATTCATCCAATAACTTTTCCAACACTGCCAATGCATTGGTAAGCCTATACCTTAGTTTGTTGAACTTGCCCCCTCTCCAAACTGAAATAGCTGTGCGAGATGTGGGAGGGATAGATAGAGAAAGAGAGAGGCCAAACTTCAGTTCGTTGAACTTGCCCCCTCTCCAATCTATTTTAGACCACCTATTTTACGGTCATAAATCGAAATAATTGATTTTGGATAGTTTTCTGCAAATCTACTCGAACAGACAATTCATTTGAGCCCACTTCAGGGAAAATCGGTGAAGGTTCAGGTGGTTAAAATCGTATTGAAAAAAACCTGCTTGCTATTAATATATAGATTTTGTATTTGTAGTTTTTGCTGTTCTTAAAGATACAAATTTTGTATCTTTAATTATTTATTATAAATAATAAGGAGTTTATATATATATATAGAGTAAAGTGTATTAATTAGTCATATTGACTATGGTGAGTACAGTTAGATTACTTTCTTATCGAAATTATTACTGCATTAGCAGTAATTGCAGAAGTTGTTAAACCAAAAAAATAAAAAATAAAAAATTATTGAAATTAATTTTAATCAGGTATTTTGTAATAAAAATAAAATTAGAACAGATATAATAAGTAAACAAGCAATAAAAATACAATGTTTTTTTGAGATTTACAAATCTTTAAATTGAATCTAAAATCTTAAGACAGTGAATGAACCATTGAGTTTTACCAATTTTGTACTGGTAACGCGCTATAAGTTGACGATTGTGCCTCTCATGCGGAGGACAGTATACTATCTATCCTACTTACATCAGCCAACCCAAAAGTATAAAACATGTATCAAGCGTGTAGCTCAAAATGTAACCTCCACAAACACTTAAGTAACAAAATTCAGTTCATGACCCGTCACACTAAATAAGTAAGGAGTAATGTAATTATTTAAAGAAAGTGAATAGTTTAAAATTCAATTGCAATTTAACAAAAATTTACTGAAAATAATGAAATATGAAAACCCTGAAAATACAATAACATTTTGTAAATACAGTAAAACCTGTCACATCCGAACCTGTGATATCAGAACCCTCCCATATCCGGACGTATCTCCAAACTAACTTTTTAATTTCGGTTAAATGGTAAGGAATGGAAAAGTGAAAGTTGCAGCTGGAATGTCGTTTGACAGTTTGCAGAGCTTGTAAAAACCCTCCCTGGGTGTTAAGAAATCAATGACGATGAAGTCAAGCGGTGGTTACTCAGAGGTTTTAAGTGGACACTAATTCAACAAAATTGCATACAGTAACATCATAGAAATGGTGTGCAATAGCGATGAGAAAATCTCTGAACCCAAAGAGGATAGCAACAAGCCTGTAATGAGTCACTCTGAGGCATTCAAGACCATCGAATCTCTGATCAGTTATGTTCAACATCAAGACGAAATAAGCGAAACTGAAGTGATGCCATTACAAAGATTGAGTGACATGGTTTCCAAAAAAAATGTGTGCAGTGTGTAAAGCAGACGAAAATCACAAACTTTTTCTAGTAGGCGTATAGTAACTTATGTACTGATGTAGACGTACTGTAAGTAAAAACTTTTAACCAATTTTAGTTGTTTTATTTTAAAGAATACAGTGTACAAACACAAATGTTAAACCAACAGAAATGTTGAGAATAACATTTAACTATTTCTTGTTATTTATTTCTCGGCCTCTAACTATTTATAATTAACTTGGTTTATCCGAATTTTTCCATATACGGATCGGCTGGTCGCCATATTAGTCCGGATGAAACAGGTTCTACTGTACCATAAAACTAGTATTACTCACGATAATAAGCTCGCATCGACGGAACTCACGGACTAACTAATCTATCTCTACAAATGTCAGAGTACAGTAATTCAGTTTACTGCTGATGACCAAAAAGGATACTAAATATAGCTTAGGCCTAGTAGTATGGCTTATTTAGAATGAATATTTATTATTTAGGATAATTATTAAGAATCAATAAATAATACAATGGGATGTTTATAAAACGATTAGTTGTAAACATAATAAATCAATGTAAAAATAAAACTACAACATGATGTCATGGTTAGAGCTGTCTCTATGATGTATTTAGTAAAACACATATAGTAGCACTTCCACCCTGTGTATAGTCTTGTCTTACTCTCGCTGACGATAGTCAACATATATTGCGTTACCAGTACATGCTATAACTCTGTTACCACTTCAGTTCGATTGCCGGCTCTAGGCAGCGAGAACAGAATAAACTAGAGAGGGCACTCCTTGAGTAGCAGGTGAGCCGATGGTTCATACAAAGATGGCGGCGTAGTGGCATTAGTCACTCCACTGCCGAGCGTCACTTACTAGTTTTAACCATACGCAAAAGTTTATTTATTTATTTTCCAACGGCGTAAGCCATTGTGTACATAGATTACAACAAAATGCTGGCATTGATACAATGCAAAGTAATTACATGTGCAAGAATACAAACTTTGCTAGGAATACAGTTTAAAATGACATTAACAGATTATAGAGTTATGGTGTGTAAGTATAGGGTATTAAATTATGTTACAATAACAGTAATAATCAATTTAAGGACAATAGTAAAATAAATAGGTACAAGGAAGGGCAATAAATATCTGAATAAGATGTCACTCATTTAGCCAAAGTATAAATTTATGGGTATACTTGCAACTAGGTCATTTTTTTACTTTCTCTTGCCTATATGAATATATAGGAAGGAAAGTATTGTTTTCAAGTCGATTTTTCGGAATCGAGTTAAACATGTTTTTAGCGATTGGTCTGTATGTGTGTGTGTGTATACAAAATATCTCAAGAACGGAACATCGTACAAACTTGAAACTTAAAACTTAAGTTACATACCACTACCGTACCCGACATGAACATTTTCATTAAAATCGGTCAACCGGAAGTAGTAGTTTATTCGTGTAATTTTTCACTTTTTTCGATTTTCTCAAAATCTGGTTCTACGATTTTTTTTCAAATCGCTTGGTTTACTGAATTTTTTTATGCTCTACAAGATAGGGTAGGCGCCATGTTTCCTGAAATTCTCGGTGAGGCCGTTTTCACGTAAAAAAATTGTTTTTTTTAGGATTGCGGCGTAAATATGCATTTTTGCGCAAAAATTTATATAATAAAAAATGTTGGAAATTTAAAATCCTACAACTTTTATATCCAACATTTTTTTTGTATAACGCTTAGTTTAGCAGTAATTAGCGATTTTCTGTTTTTTCTCACGAAAACGTGTGAAAATCGATTTTTTAAAGATTTTGGCCTTAGTATGCATTTTACGACAAAAGTGTATATAATCAAATTTATAGAAAATTTAATTATCAACAACTTTTATTTATAGCATTTTTATCTACAGAGCCTAGTTGAGCGTGAAAGAGTGATGTTCCGTATTTTTAAGCCAAACTTAGGTTGTTTTTCATTTTGCGAGTTCCAGTCATGATTAAAATTAGGTTACGTTTAGGCCTATTGAGGGTAGTTTTTTGTTTAGTTGTAATGTTTTATTACTAGTATTAGGTTTATTGTTAATTATTTGCATTGGCAAGAGAAAGTCGTGTGAGTGTTTAACACCAGATTTTTTTTTAAATAATAGCATTTGTAAACTAATGTCATATAATTATTTACATCAGACATCTAATGATATCTTGGCAAACTAAAAAGTGGATAATAAGGAAAAGTGCGGTCTTAGATATTTTATCATTTAATACGTCGATTTTTGAATTGAATAAAACCATAACTTTTATGGGACAGTAATTATTAAATTGATAAGATTGATTAGCCTAAAAGTACACTTTTTCCTCCATGCTTTGCCACCTAAATGAGGTTAATTTCAGCTTTGTAGCTTTATTTTCAGCTTTATTTGAGTAACTGCTCAATAGTAATTATGGCATCAACTTAATATTTTCTTCATTATTAGCATTCAAAAACCATATTTCAAAGTACTAATGAGATTTAACATTCCCCATAAGTAGTTAATGTTCTTTTCCCAAAATTTATTAAGTATGTATAGTATATGAAAACTTGTGCATATTGTAATTGAACTTTGAGCCTATTCATTCAATCAACCTCTTTATTATAGTATTTATTTGTAGTATTTTGTGAATAGCCTAATGTTAAAATAACGGAACTGGAAATTATGTTTTGTTCAGAATAATGTTAACTTAATTTAAATTATTGATTTGTTATTTTTACGTTTATCATTTATTTTAAGAACATTACCTTAACTTTATTTGAAAATTTACATTTTCTGTAAATGTATATTTTATTTTGTGGGGTTAAGTGGAAGGGAGGACTTCACAGTTCTAACTTCGCCCCTAATAAGACGTTTTTCATTTCATTTAATTTTATTATGCAATGAACATTATCTGTTAATTGTAATTGTATCCAATTTGAAATCACTCAACAGTATCCAATCTATCAAATGTTATTAGGTAAGGCCTTTTGCTTTCAATGAAAGCATCATCAGAACAAAACATAACTCAGCTACAGTTAAATTAAGAATAATGAACATTATTCATAAATATATCATGTGTAATCTAATAAGTATTTTACTAACTAAGGAATAAACATATTGTGACGATATCGAAAAGAGATGCTTCGCGTAGGTTCCAGAATTTCATTCATGAAATGGTACAGAGTAGATAAAAATAGTAAGAAAGGAATAATAGAACAAAAGTAACTAACACAATAGTAGCAATAATTGACAATGGGACAATAATGACAATAAAGGTATGCCTATTCATAAAAATTATTTAATAACTGCACTATTGTGTAGGATAAAAGGTCAAGTATTGTACAACTGTTATGAAAGGGACCCGTAACAACTTTTATTCTATTTACAATGTTGACTTGTTTACATTGGATTTTTCTAGCACCACTTATAAAGGGTTATTTTTTTTTACTTTATTTTTGCGTGTTGTTCTCTGCTCTTCTCGAAGTATCTTTGTGAATGAGTATATAAAGAGACCCCCGAGCGCGGTCCAGTTAGTATTCGTTTGATCTTTGACGAGTGGCCGTCGGACGCTGTGCAGGGCGCGTACCGAGTATTGTGTTGGTCAACGATTGTTATACTGTCTGTTCGTGTGTGTATTGTGAAAAGTTAATGTGATCTGTATTAAATTCAGTTTTTGTGTATTCAGTTTCATTTTGTATGTGTTATTCTAGAAAATTGATTGTAAGTAGTGCTAAGTAAATTAAGTTATTTATTGTTTATTATTTATTTTAAGTAAATTATTAAGTCATTTATTGTATTACTTTATTATTTATTTTTTAAATCGTTTAGTGTAATAAATATTTGTAATTGTAAACCTTAGTGTATTAATTATTTAATTACCTAGATCCCGAAACGGACCTTAGCGATAAATGTCAAAATATTTCCATTTGATTGCACTTCAGTGTTTTATTTGACATCAACCTTTCATTGTGATTTTTAATTAGAAGTGATTCAAGCAAGAAAAATTTATCCAAAATTTAGTATCCGTATTTATCATGTATATAGAGATTATAATATGATTAACATTACGTGAATAATAAAACAATAGTTTAGTTCCATACACATTCAAATGGCAACAGCATTTTACGGCGGGACATTTTCGCTAGTCGTTTTTCTGTAGCCAGCGCTTCACATACATTAAATTATTAGCCAAAGTATGCCTCCTATGCAAAAAAGTTTTAAACAAAAATTATGATTTAACTATTAATCTAAAACTTTCTCGCTTACGAAACTTTGCTGTTCCAAAAATAAAAAAACTTTCTCGATCAGTTACTTTTTTATGTAAAGATTTTTGCAAGGTTCGTTAATAAACCTTATATTAATTATTATTTATTTGTTAAATGTAATTATAATTGTACCATAATCAAGAGGATGAAATGAATATTCTAGCCATGAAATTTTGAAATTTTAAGCGTAATATAAGAGTGCGAAATCACAGTTTTAGTTGCGCGCAAGAATTAAAAATGACGAGATTTTGGCAGTGATTTAGTGGTCTTGGTGCATACCAAGATGGCCGACTTCGGCTCGCATGCCTTGTACACGACAGATACAGAGTGCCCACTCTATCTTTATTCTGTTCTCGCTGGCTCTAGGGTTAAATACATTGTAGATTTCTTCATCTAATCTTTTCTTGTTTGCTATTTTATGAACATTTTGATCTTTAAATGGTCCTAGAAAGTGTTTTATGTAACTTCTTTCAACTCTAATAACTGGTCATAAATTTTTTTATGGTACCTACGTATTTATATTTATCACATTTACAATTGAAATATAGTACTATAGTTCATTAAACTTATCTATGTAACTGATGTAAACAATCGCTTTTTTATAAGCTGAATGCGTAATTGTAGTTACAGAAAATGCTAAGCGCTTAATAAAATGTTTAGCAATGACAAGAAAAAAAATCGTATCTAATTGAAATCATATTTAATTATGATAATTTCTTATGATAAAGCACTAAACCACACACAAGAAGCACCGAAGTAGTGTATTACTGTACCATAAACATAAATAATGTGTTAAAACAATATGACTCGTCATTATAAAAATAATAATTCAATAAAACTTTACTTATTTCCTTATTTTTACAATATTAACCCATATATATATATATATATTCCTTCTAAAAGTTATAATACATTTATAATAATTTATGATGTACAAGGTGGAGGAAATTATCCTACCCAACTGTGGCTTAAAGCAATGTCCTAGGATAGGAATTTCTTCTTTTATTTAGTAATACAGCACAATAGATTAAAGACTAGACTAGGGCTTAAAACCATGAAATTTCAAAAATTATACGATTTTTAAAATATTTAAAAAAATACAATCTAAATGTCTAATAAATCGAATTAACTAAATAATATAGGGTTTTAAAATTATGCAACTATTAAAAGTTATACAACTATTTAAAAAATTACAATCTAAAATTATAATAAATGTAAAAAAACCATTTAATATAATCTCATGTAATTGAAAAATATTTATATAAAAATGTCAGCAAAAAAACGTTATTTTGATAGTAACGTTTCTATATAGCCTCTTCCTATATTAATTATCCATTAATGGACAATACTTTTTGAATAAACCTATCGTTTTAAGGCGAGACGGAATCCCTATCTTACACCATATTAACGTTAGGAATATTTTCTCAAAAACTACTGAACCATTTTACAAACTTTTTGAAACTTTAACATAATTTCTACAGTACCTTTTTTCAAAAAAAGGTACGTACGTACCTTTTTTCACAAGTGGAACTTGTGTTTACAGTACCTTTTTTTTATAACGAAAAATTGTTTATTTTTACCAAGAAAAACGTTTTTGTCATTTACTATTCAGAACCTGGAATTTGAGGCAATTTTTTATTGTTTTAAATTTTTTGTGGTTAACTGAAGTGACTCACAAAAGTCATGGGTGTGTAAAAAGGCAAGTTAAACCACAAGTACAAATTTAAAGTGGTTTTATGTGATAGTTTTTGAGAAAATGTTCCTTGTGCACAAAAAATAGATTTTTTGATATACGGCAAAAAACTACCACTATTAGCATTAAATCATAGACTACTAAAGAAAAAACAAGAAATTGAAAATGCAAGCTATTTTTCAAAAATAAATTTTAAATATAAGGAAAATCAGAATGTCAAATATTATATATCAATGGACTCAGAAAGTCATGAAGAATGACACTAAAATTACAAAATCGAGAATAATAATTTTTTTGCTTTCCGTCTCCCCTCAAGTTTTTTACGTGCAAAGAGAGCAAGTTAAACATTTTGGGTGACAAATAGAATAACCGAGGTCACCCTGAATCCTGTTTTTTCCGGTTGCGGAAGTATTACATGCCTATTTCTAGTGTTCGTGTTTGGTCTTTGCTCTGTGGGTCTAAATGTAATCTCTTTTTACGCCTCCTAATTAAAATTTCGTTGCATTACATCCATCACTGGAAAATCTCCAAAAAGCTGCTCAGACGGACATATCAGAGGATTGTTGTTTATTACTTAAATAATTAATTTTTGCACTTTCACTAGGGGGTCTATGTATGCGTAATAGGTCCCACCCGAACCTATGATTCCGTAGGTTAGAAGGGACTGAACTAATAAATAGTATATACTACACTGTTTTGAAACGTTTCTTGTTCAGTATTACTCGCAGTTTTTACTTTCTCTTGCCTATATGAATATATAGGAAGGAAAGTATTGTTTTCATGTCGATTTTTCGAAATCGAGTTTTCACCGGATCTATACGTTTTCAGACCCCCTGAACCCAAAAAACATGTTTTTAGCGATTGGTCTGTGTGTGTGTCTGTGTGTCTGTGTGTCTGTGTGTGTGTGTGTGTGTCTGTGTGTCTGTGTGTGAACAGAATATCTCAAGAACGGAACATCGTACGAACTTGAAACTTGAAACTTAAGTTACATACCACTACCGGACGCGACACGAACATTTTCATCAAAATCGGTCAACCGGAAGTAGTAGTTTATTCGTATAATTTTTCAGTTTTTTGCGATTTTCTCAAAAACTGGTCCTACGATTTTTTTTAAAATCGCCTATTTTACTCAATTTTTTATTCTCTACAAGATAGGGTAGGCGCCATGTTTTCTGAAATTCTCGGTGAGGCTGTTTTCACGTAAAAACGTTGTTTTTTTAAGATTACGGCTTTAATATAAATTTTAGCGCAAAAACTTATATAATAAAAGTTGTAGAAAATGTAAAATTCTACAACTTTTATTTCAAACATTTTTTTGTATAACGCTTAGTTTAGCGGTAATTTGCGATTTTCTGTTTTTTTTTCTCACGAAAACGTGAGAAAAATCGATTTTTTCAACATTTCGGTCTTAGTATGCATTTTACGACAAAAGTGTATATAATTAAATTTATAGAAAATTAAAAGATCTACAACTTTTGTTTAGAGCATTTTTCTCTACAGAGCCTAGTTTAGCGTGAAAGCGTAATTTTCCGTATTTTTAAGCCAAACTGAGTTCGATTGTCATTTTGCGTCATTCACTCATGATTAAAATAAGGTTATGTTTTTGAGGTTAGTTTTTGTTCATTTCTAATGTTTTAATACTAATGTTAGGTTTATTGTTAATTATTTGCATTGGCAAGAGAAAGTTGTGTGAGTGTTTCACACCAGATTTTTTAAAAGTGTGAATAGTGTTGCTCAAACGCTGACAAAGCACCTTAATATGTTCATTCTAACGGAGCAAAAAAGTCATCTATTATCCCTAGATATTGTAACATATTTTGTGATTAGCTTAGAAATAGTTAATGTAATGGACTGTTTATTTAAGAATAGATTGCTTATTTTTATATACATTGGCTTACATTTTAAGAAATCCTGTATTGTATGGGGAGGAGTGTGTTGAACAAGGATAGTGAATTGGGATGAATGTGATGTTTCTCTAGGAAATTAAAAATAATACAAATGTTAGTTTTATTTTGATTTTTTCTGTAAAGTTCCATTAAAATAAAAAAGTGTTCGAAGGGTCTAGATTAACTACTAGACTGTAAGAATAAAAACAGTTAGCCGCCTTGTAGTCTGTCAGTCAAGAGTAGAACTTGTGAATGAAAAGTTGTATCCGGCCGTTCGAAATAGTGTCGTTACGGGACCGGTTCTGAGTTACTTTGATTGTGCGTGCGAGTGGTAATAAATGTTTGTGGGCAGGTAATCATTATGGTTCTTAAGGACAGTGATCTATTGTTAATAAAGTTGGCTTAAGCTTAAGTTTTTGTAATTTATTTATTTTATGTAAACTAATAGTATTTGTTAGTATGTTAAGTTAAATTATTAATTTTATAAATAAACTAGCATGCCTCGCGCTGCTTCGCACGCAAAACAGGTGCAGTAATTTTTAAAAAAATAAATGTGTAACAGAAATTGTAGCTGCTTTGACTTTATATTCCAACGTACACACACACACAAAAGTTTTGATAAATTCTCCCGCGTACGTCTCTCAGCCTCATCAAACCCCTTCACCTACTTCAACAGCATAACGTACTCACATGTAGACACACACACACGCACACACACAAACACAGATTGATGAAAATCTTCATTAGAGCCCTTAGGGTTATCATTTTTGAAAATTTAAAAATAAAATGTTACTGTTAATATAAATACGAATATGCTGTCAAAATCCATGAAAATCCGTTCAGTAGTTTTGGAAATTAGCCTGCACAAAAAACACGCTTTGTCTTTGTAATATTAGTATAGATAATTGTAATAAATTCTTATAAGTTTGTTAATTACCACTTATTTATTAAACCCAGATCCCGAACAAACCTATAGTTGAGCCGCTCTAAGTTTGCTCCTACTGTCAACAAACAAAAGCCACCTACTACAGGGTGCACGCTAGAGTCTCCGACTTTACGGATGTCGAATTCCTATTAAGTTAACTATTTTTTAAATTATAAGTACTTAAAGTACTAAAAACATCAGTCATGAAATGATGTAGGCTTAACAATTTCATTTAGAAAAATACTTTTAGAAGTATTTTGTATTTAAATACTTTTGAAAGTATTTTGTTGTTACTTTTTAATCAGCGTGTACACATTTTGATACAATGCGCATGCTCAGTGACGTCATTATTTGTTTACATTAGGAGCAAACTTAGAGAGGCTGGACTGTAGGTTTAGGTGTTACAATATTTTATGTAGGCCTATGGCTTCCTCTCTATCTTTTAACAGTTACAACTGGACTCATCCAAAGAACGTTAGCGCCTGACTGTCGGTTACGATAGATTCATTCTACCAACCGCACTCTCATACGATTTTTTTCTCGTAGAGGAACACCAACAAATTCAATTATTTGAAATGATTCGTTTACACTCACGTACGATTTTGTGGCAAAATATTGTTCCAAGAATGAAAACCTGTTGTTCTAGGGTAAAAGACATTCTGTTCGTAACACGACTGGAAACGGCAAAAAAATATTTCATAGCTCAAGAAGAATCAACTCACACTGCCGTATGTATACCCGTTGAGTAGGGCTACCAAATTTGTGTCACAAAACAAAATTTTCCTTTCTTAGAAAAAAATTACCAGACATTAACAATTGGGTAACAGGACTAAAATATCACTCTGTATTATTTATAAAGCTAATAGTACTTACCTATACAAACTCTCGGCCCTTCTCCAAAAGGTAAATACGTGTGACTGGGAATTTTATCCCTGTTTTCTTTGTTAAATCTCTCCGGTAGAAATAACTCCGGCTTTGGAAAATATTTAGGATCGTGATGCAATGAATACACCGGGATCGATATATAAATTTCTGGATCCAAATCTATTTTTGTTCCTGGGATTCTGTAAGGTTTTGTACATGTTCTTGATAGTACTGTCACAGGTGGATACTTCCTCATCGTTTCTGAAACAAAGATAAACATAAATATTACTAAATTTTAAAAAAAACTATGTAGCTCAACTTTGTTGGTACCTATTAATCAAAACAATAAAACTTACTCCTCTTTCATTAGCAATTTAAAAATTTGTAATTCTAACAAGTTCTTACCTTTACAAGACTACTTCAAAAAGGGTTTATTTCTTAAGAAAACCATTTACAGTATTTAGTATTTGAATGAAAAATAGTAATTTAAAAAAAATCACCAACTTTGTTACTGATGAAGATGGATGGCTGATCATCGATGCAACATGACACTTGATTTGGTCATTGTTAACGAAATAACAGAAATTTGACAACGCGATTTATGAACCAGTTATGGAACTTGTAGTTTTTACACAAACTGGCAAAAAATATGCGAAAATATATCATTGAAAGTAATATGTGAATTAAACTGCGAAAAGGGACCTCTTGTCGGAAAGATAAAATTTTCAGTATAGTAAAATGAATATTAGGGTCTGATATTGATAATTAGTTTTTTACTTTCTCTTGCCTATATGAATATAGGAAGGAAAGTATTGTTTTCATGTCGATTTTTCGAAATCGAGTTTTCACCGGATCTATACGTTTTCAGACCCCCTGAACCCAAAAAACATGTTTTTAGCGATTGGTCTGTGTGTGTGTGTGTGTGTGTGTGTGCGTGTGTGTGAGCAGAATATCTCAAGAACGGAACATTGTACGAACTTGAAACTTGAAACTTAAGTTACATATCACTACCGGACCCGACACGAACATTTTCATCAAAATCGGTCAACCGGAAGTAGTAGTTTATTCGTATAATTTTTCACTTTTTCGCAATTTTCTCAAAAACTGGACCTACGATTTTTTTAAAAATCGCCTATTTTACTCAATTTTTTATTCTCTACAAGATAGGGTAGGCGCCATGTTTGCTGAAATTCTCGGTGAGGCTGTTTTCACAAACTTTTTCAAATTTGATTTCTTATAAAGTTAGTTAAATGAATATGAAAAGGACAAAATTTAATTCGCCTATTAAGGCATCAATTCCGAAATTGCAAGAACATCTTTACAATCAATAAATAACTGAATAAAGTTAACAAAGAAAATGAATGCTTCTCGAAGTAAGTAAACATTATAAACAACTACTAGCTAAATGTAAGCAAATATATTCAAATTATTTATAAATAATTTAAGCACAATAGTTTAAATTAATCCCTCTGTAAAAGTTTAAAAAAAATGAGTCGTTCTGTGAATGATGTATTTCATAATAATTCATACCAACATATAAAAAGTACTCATAACAAAAACGAGTTTACAACAATTTATTTCATGCTTCATTGTACGTACAGATATCAGATGAATTAATGTCCCATAGCCGAGCGAGTGAGAGGGAGATATGTGGTATAACTACGCATGCGCCCAAAGGTCTTTACCGTTATAATCCAAATCTGAAAACATTCTACAGTCGTTATCTTGCTTGTTAGTTTACTGCGTGCGTAAACGCTTGCTCACAATAATGAGTAAAATTAAACAATGTTATTGGAATGGCGCGTATGGCTTGAGCGAGTGAAAGCGTTATGCATTCACTCGGCGTTATCTCATTCACTATCTAAAGCGTTATCTATTCTCACTATTTATTCTCTATCTATCTATCTAATCTATTCTCACTATCTAAAGCGTTATCTCATTCCCACGGCTGGGGGACTTTAGTCCATCTGAATGCTGTACTTCATAATTTACTTCATACCCACTAGTGTGTAGGCCTATGCATCGATTTAATCAGCGGTTATCAAACTCTTTATTTCGAGCCTCCCCCTCCCAAGGGTTCAACTGTAAGCCATGCTCCCTTACATGTATATAAGTATGCATTTTTTAAATATTTAACACTTTTTCTGGAAATTCTTATTTAAGTTAAATGTTTGAAGCCTATTCCTATTGGAAGAATGGGTTCAATGTTGAAATAATTAAAAATGGATCAGGACATGTATTTTTAACCCTAGAAGCGGTAATAGGTTTAACTTAAAGTGTCAAGCATTTTTAATAAAAAAAACATGCTTACGAAAACAATTTTTTATTGTTTTTGTATTTCACATATCAGGTACGTATTATATACCAAATTAAACAGAAAAGATAGCTCTACCTGACTGTTATTTTTGTTTTCTGATAATATTATTTCCCAAATAACCAGAACTAACGAAATATTTATAATAACAAATTTAAGAAATATGTTTTGTTTTATTAGCTACTTGACAGATTTACCTAAATAAATGCGTAAAAATGGAAATATACATTTTTTAGTGCAATCTTTCTAGAATAATTACGTTTTTGAATTATCAGTTTATCTGTTTTCGTTATTATAATATGTGAAAAAATGGTAAGGTCTGTAGGGAAAAGATCTAGGTTATGTTTACGCAATGTCAACATTTACAGAGTACACATTTATTTTCGTAGGTTTTATTTACAACCTGAACACATACTAAAATAATATCACAAATAATTCACGATATTTAATAAATTTACAGTAAAACGAATTAAAACACACTAATAACATGAAACAACAACACATCTATCTTAACAAACAGATCGCCATTACAGTGAAACACGACATTACGAAACAACAACTTTCAAAGACTCGTACAAATGAACGAGAGAACGAAACTACCGGCAAACTGTGAAATTAAATAGATCAAATGAAATACTTTCATATGATTAGTTATATAACCTAGGTTGGACAACCTGCTGGTTGAAAATAAGAGTGGGTGCATCTGTCGACCAAATCGACATCGACATGTATTCAACAGCACAACTGTCGCTCAGATCGACAGTTACCGCTTCTAGGGTTAAAAAGTACATATTGCTAAATACAACTAAAACAAAAATCAAGACTGTTACCTAATGTGAAGGATGAGTGTATTTTTTCTCGGCACAAAACTTTTTGAAACGTGGAGCCAGTTCCGACAGTGCAACTTCTCACTTCTCTTGTCACATTTTTATTCTTGAACAATATTTGCTCTTCATGGCAGCAAGAGTAGAAAATCCAGTTTCATAAGAATTAGTAGTAGTAAAGGGAATGAGTAGGCCTAATTTTAAGGCATTTTCACTTAAAATAGGGTATCTTTTTGGATACCGGTCCAGAAGGGCGTGAGCGAACATTTCTTAAATTGTGTTTTCCAGGCAGTGCCACTTTGAAGATCAATTAAGTTTTCTTTGCCTAAAGAAAATTTCACTAAATTTTCAAAATAAAGAATATTTCACTTCATTTATTTGGTCTACACAAAATTTTTTAAACTAAGCTTTGCACCACCAAATCCTTCATGGCGCCCCTAATTTGAGAACCAATAATTACATTTGATTTATTTAAATAAAAAATACAGAATTTTTTATTTAGCTGTAAACCCGCCGCTCCATCGTGTCCAAAAATACGCTGGCCAGTAACAATTAAACTTTAAGCTACCATAATAAAATGTGTAAATTATAAAAGCATCGTTAAGTTCAATAGTTCAAACTGACGAGCTACTGAATAAAGTTATGCTGGAAGATCCAACGACGGATTTACCGGGAAGCAAAGGAAGCAATTGCTTGGGGCCCCGCTTCTACAGGGGCCCCCGATGAAAGTAAAAAATTGAAAAAATTAAAAATTGAAAAATGAAAAAGATAAGAAGTGAAAAAAATATTCTATTTTTTTTCAAACGTTTTTAAAACTTTAAAAGACGTTGTTTTATAATTAGAGTTACATTCTTGTGTAGATCTAAACCAATTCCTTGCGAGCGCAGATGGCGCTACTAACCCATGTAATTTGTACAGGCGGCCATTTTTGTTACTACTAGAATTACTAGAAGTACTAGAATTTAAGGTGGGGGGTTTCATAGTCCTACCAGTTCAGACCTGTTCAGTTATTGTGATTATGATTTTGGTGCACAGTTTTGGATTCTGTCTTAATTTTCATTTTTATTTCTGTGAAATCTGTGAGTTTTTTGTGAGATTTTTGAAAAACAATACTTAAGGTGTCTCCTAATAAAAAGTAAGTTTATTCATTGTGTTGATCAGTCATTTTGGTGTTGATGTTTCTTGTGTTGTTTGTTTATGAAAGATACTAGAATGTGTAAAAAATTTTGAAAAACTTAACTATTTAAAAACTCGATAGTTTGTTATGAAAGAAATGACTGTTTGAATCCAATCGACTTTTTATTGATCATAATTTAGGAACATGCGGTGAGAAAATCAACGATTTCTTATTTAAAGAAAACAATAACTTTTAATTTCCAACAGCGTGCGCCTTAATTATAATCAATGAAAAATAATTTTATTATTATTACAATTTATTAATACTCTCGACTCGTGCAGGTCCGCTTCATGTATCTTCTCGCTTCTTTTATATATTATTTTTTTTCTTCTTGCCGAGCAAATTGAAAAAGATCGTGAGTACTGGATACAAGTGCTTAAACGCGTACTTGCAGTTATCCGAACTATAGCACAACAAGGTCTGGCATTCAGAGGAACGAATGAAAAGTTCAAAGAATCAGAGTGTGGAAATTATATTAAATTTTTAGAACTTGTTGCTGAATTTGATCCCTTCCTAAAAAATCATATTGATAAATACGGCAATTGCGGTAGTGGTAACACATCTTACTTATCGAAAACCATATGCGATGAATTAATTCATTTAATGGCGAACAAAATTCGAAAATCGATCTTTGAAGATATAAAAAACGCGGGGTACTTTAGCATTTCGGTTGATTCAACCCCAGATATATCTCATATCGATCAATTGACAATCATTGTACGTTATGTGTGTGCCAAAATAGGCGAACCTGTAGAAAGGTTTTTGACCTTTCTGCAAATAGAAAGTCATACCGGCAGGTACCTAGCGTCAACTACCCTAAACTACTTAAAAAACGGTGGGCTTCATTTTGATTTTTGTAGTGGGCAGTCATACGATAATGCGTCCAACATGAGCGGTATCTATAATGGTATGCAGGCAGTTCTTCTGGAAGAAAACCCTTTAGCAGCTTACGTACCTTGTTCTGCACATTCATTAAATTTAGTAGGAAAAGCATCCGTTGCCTCGTGTTTGGAAGCAGTTAATTTCTTTGGAGTTATTCAATCGATTTACGTGTTCTTTGCAGCTTCGACAAAACGATGGGGGTGGTTCGAAAAATCTGTTGGACCAAAGGCTGAGACTCTTAAAAAATTATCAGATACTCGTTGGAATGCGCACTCAAGATCTGTGTCTGCTGTATCGGCGCACTACGATGAATTAGCTGATACTCTGCAAGAGATTGTAAATGACGAAACCTTAGACGGCGACACTCGCAACGATGCATTTAGTTTAGTAAAAAGTATGGAAACGCTAGAGTTTGTTATCATGTTGGTATTTTGGGAGTCAGTTTTGGGAGAGTTTGAAAAAGTATCAGCCGATTTGCAAAACCCTTCGATTTCTTTAGACACTTGTGTAAATTTGTATAACATGTTGATTACGTATGTTCAAAACTTACGTGAGCAATTTTTTGATATCGAAGCAAAAGCAAAAGAGATCCTTCCTGGCGCTGATTATAAGTCGAGCACACAAAGATTGAGATTGAGACGTAGAACAGCTCAGTATAACGATGGACCTGCTTCCGATGCTTTGGAAAATGTCTCTCCTAGCGAATCATTTCGAATTAAATCTTTTATTGTAATGATCGATTCTCTACTAACAAACTTAAAGCAACGGGCTGCTGCATATTTGGATATCGCCGGCAAATTTTCTTTTTTAGTCGATTTGAACGCAACAAATGACGAATTAACAAAAAGCGTTGAGAATTTGATCGTAGACTATCCGAACGATGTTAACATGAACATAGTAACCGAAATACAAAATTTTCACGTTTATGTTAAACAAGTGTACGGAAATGATTCGAAAATGACCTTTGTTAATTTGTATCAAATTATTTTTAAAAATGAATTGTTTTCGTCGTTTCCAAATGTAGAGTGTCTCATTAGACTGTTTTTGACATTGCCGGTAACAAATTGTAGCGGGGAAAGATCTTTCAGCGCATTAAAACGTGTAAAAAATGATTTACGGTCATCGATGTGTCAAGAAAAAGTAAGTGATTTGAGTTTACTTTTCATTGAAAAAGAAAAATTGCAACAACTAAATTTCGATGATGTGATTGAGAACTTTGCAACACAAAAATGTAGAAAAAAGTTGTAATTTACTTTAAGTGAAAATAAAATTATATTCCATTTTAAAAGTTCTTTTACTAATTTTTTCATTTTTATAAACTTAGTGGGGGGGGGGGGGGTAAATTTTGGAACGGGGCCTCAAAATTTTTCTGCTGCTTGGGGCCCTCCGCCAGAGGTAAATCTGGCACTGATTTTGAGACGATGTTACCGCTCCTTGAACCGGTCGCGTTGCAAAATCGGATTTGCCTCATAGCATGGTAATGTTGTCGTTTTAGTTTTAATTTCATCTACAGACAACGTTACTGTTTTGTACAATAGTTTCGTAATGTATGAAGTAAATTTTTACGTGTAATACAATAGTAGTTGCTTATTATGTCTGTTTTTCTGTTGAAACCACGCTATCCTAGAGCTGAATTTGGTTATTTCGCTACTTATCGCCCTGCGCATTGCTCTGATTTAACTCATCACTTTGGACTGTTTTTACTTTCTCTTGCCTATATGAATATATAGGAAGGAAAGTATTGTTTTCATGTCGATTTTTCGAAATCGAGTTTTCACCGGATCTATACGTTTTCAGACCCCCTGAACCCAAAAAACATGTTTTTAGCGATTGGTCTGTGTGTGTGTGTGTGTGTGTGTGTGTGTGTCTGTGTGTGAACAGAATATCTCAAGAACGGAACATCGTACGAACTTGAAACTTGAAACTTAAGTTACATACCACTACCGGACGCGACACGAACATTTTCATCAAAATCGGTCAACCGGAAGTAGTAGTTTATTCGTATAATTTTTCAGTTTTTGCGATTTTCTCAAAAACTGGTCCTACGATTTTTTTTAAAATCGCCTATTTTACTCAATTTTTTATTCTCTACAAGATAGGGTAGGCGCCATGTTTGCTGAAATTCTCAGTGAGGCTGTTTTTACGTAAAAACGTTGTTTTTTTAAGATTACGGCTTTAATATAAATTTTAGCGCAAAAACGTATATAATAAAAGTTGTAGAGAATTTAAAAACCTACAACTTCTGTTTCAAACATTTTTTTGTATAACGCTTAGTTTAGCGGTAATTTGCGATTTTCTTTTTTTTCTCACGAAAACGTGAGAAAAATCGATTTTTTTAACATTTCGGTCTTAGTATGCATTTTACGACAAAAGTGTATATAATTAAATTTATAGAAAATTAAAAGATCTACAACTTTTGTTTAGAGCATTTTTCTCTACAGAGCCTAGTTTAGCGTGAAAGCGTGATTTTCCGTATTTTTAAGCCAAACTGAGTTCGATTGTCATTTTGCGTCATTCACTCATGATTAAAATAAGGTTATGTTTTTGAGGTTAGTTTTTGTTCATTTCTAATGTTTTAATACTAATGTTAGGTTTATTGTTAATTATTTGCATTGGCAAGAGAAAGTTGTGTGAGTGTTTCACACCAGATTTTTCTTGTTCAAAGGGCTTTATCCTCATGAGTATTCTAGGAACATATAAATTGTCAAGAAGTTGAATTTAATTAGGATTGACGTGACTATGTACACCGGCTTCATGATGTACTGTAAAATTTTTAGCTCACTGGACACAGAAGGGATGTCAAGATCTTAGTACAGATCACTCTCCTAATGCATGAAGGAACATTAAACATGGCCCTCGGTACTTCATTATGAAACGTCCGTATAATCCTCATATGACTTTCTCTACAGCAAACCCACAATCATCTACCATAAATCCAGATGCGTTTTAAAATTTGATTATGGAGTGCTTCGTTATTATGGTGGCAGGTCAGACTAATGCTCCTGTAACCAATATAATTTCATTTATGTAAAACCTAGCTTAGTTCTTTTTACATTCTCTTGCTTATATGAATATACTATAGGAAGGAAAGTATTGTTTTCATGTCTATTATCCGAAATCGATTTTTCACCGGATATACTCGTTTTTAGACCCACTGAACCCAAAAAAATGTTTTTAGGGATTGGTCTGTGTGTGTGTCTATGTGTCTGTGTGTGAACAGAATATCTCAAGAACAAAACAATGTTAGAAGTTGAAACTTGAGACTTACGTTAGGTACCACTAGAGGACCGACACGAACATTTTTATCAAAATCGGTCAACTGAAAGTATACGGAAGTATTTAAGTGAAAGTATGAAAGTAATTTAAGTAGTTTATTAGTGTCATATTTTATTTTTTTGCGATTTTCTCAAAAAACGGCTCCTACGATTTTTTAAAAAATCGCCTCATTAACTACATTTTTTATGCTCTACATCTACAAGATAGGGCGCCATGTCCGCTGAAATTCTTGGGAAGGCTTTTTCTCGTAGAAAAAAAATGGTTTTCTTAAGACTGCGGCCTTAACATGTATTTTAGCGCTAAAAATTATATAATAAAAGTTGTAGACAAATTAAAAACCTACAACTTTTATTTCAAACATTTAGCACTTAGTTTAGCGGTAATTAGTAATTTTCTGTTTTTTTTTTCATGAAAATCTGCGACTTTTATTTCAAGTATTTTTTCCACAGAGCCTAGTAAGGGCAATTAGTGATTTCCCGTATTTTTAAGTAAAATAAAGATTGATTTTCATTTTGGATGATTCACTCATGATTCCAGTTAGCTTATATTTGTCGTTTTACATTGTTTACTAATGATACAATATAGTTTATATTTTTCATGGACCTCAAACGAGGCCATCACAAAAAAATCGCATGCATTCGGAGATGTGGCTGTATTGAAGAATTCTTAAAATTCCCTGGATGGCGCGAGTGTCGAAGTTCTACGAAGAATGAGAAAGAACCTGGAGGTTTTGGTAACTACCAAAGCACGTAAACTGCAGCAGCTGTTTCATATTATTCGAAACGTAGCCAGATATGTCATGCTTCAGTGCATTTTGCAAGGTAAAATTTTCGGAGAAAGAAGTTCCAGAAGAAGAAGGATATCGTGGTTAACAAATCTTAGGATCCGGTTCAACAAAACCTCCTCACAACTCTTTCGTATTGCTGTTGACTATTTAAATGAGAATGTCCGTGATGATCACCAACATTTACAACGAATGGACACCTTAATAAGAAGATTTTTTATTATTTACATTGGCTAGAGAAGTCGTATAAGTTTCACACCTGATTACTATTGGTAAAATTTACATGAACGGATTTTTGCTCATTCAGTTTTATCCTCCACTATTTAGTCCAGTTTGACAATGATGCTACAAACAAATACTGCTCAGATAGTAGTCGATTAAAAAGTCAAACTATAATGTGTCCACAGCTCGGTGGCACCTAGAAACTAAACAGACCCTTACACACGCAGGAACCCCCGTTACCGGCCATAGCCTGCCTTACCAGCGTTCTACATTGTTCAGAAGTAAACAATACAGAACACCGCTAAGGCAGGTATAAATGTGCTACGGCGTGTGTGAAAGGGTCGGTTTAAGATCCAGGTACCAACGAGCTGTGGACACATTATAGATCTATGAGACTGAAAGGAGTAAGTACGGGGGAAGGTATACATGAAATGAGTAATTTATCGAACGGTCTTTAGAGTAATTAATCATAAATCATCATCAATCCTTGTAACATGGCTGAGCACAATAAGTAATAAAGATTAATTTCATGTTACTGTTTTTACAGGTCTCAGGTTTGCGATGCAAGAAATGAAATTATGTCTTTCTGAATTCCTAATACGATACAAAGTGAGTTTGTGTAGTCGATCGAAAACAAACATAGAATTCGATCCGGGCTCATTCATCTTGGCTCCAATTGACGGAAAGTTACCTCTTCTAGTGGAAAAAAGGGTTGAAGGAAAGCTTTAATTACGTTACCAACTATACCGTTAATATAATGTAAGTTTCATGAAAAGGATCGTAGGTTATATCTTTAAAACAAAGGAATCTGCTAAAGATTCAGAGCAGAATGCAAAATTTATATTGCATTCACTTACTCTAACATTCTGCTTCAATTTAAATTTTTTATTTGCATAATCGCTTTGGCCACTTACTCGTCTTAATTGTTAAAAATGACTGCATTTTCCCCATTAAATCTATTTTACGCAACGACAAAAATATAATTTTCTAGTTTGATTATTCCACTAAAAATATGAATTTTTTTAAAATTGCACCGAATCATAATTATAAAAAGATTACACGCGTGCAATTGTAATAACAACAATAATAATAATATAGATAGTTCATTTCCACAGAAATTCTGCAACATGTAAATGAGTAGGTTGAAAGCGAGCCGATAGTTGTCACATGACGAGTTGGGATGACAAAGAGCATAGGACCGTCCCTTTCTCCTATTCTGTTGTGAGGTACTTTTCTCGCTATAACTCTTTCAAGTCTTTAATGTTGATTATTAACAGGTAATGCTGATTATAACAGCTAAATATAAATTTAGGTTTTACGAAAATGTACGACAGAAAATGTAAAACATGATACTGATTCGTTTTCAAGTTTTAAAAATATTTGTGGTCTAGGAGACAACTTTTCAAGAAAGAAAAATGAAGGCGGGGACTGTTTTCTCTTTCTGGTATCATCAGCTGAGCGTTAATTGACCTTTTTTCAGAAAACCGAAAAATTATCAAAAAAAGTGAACCCAAACGAAAATTATTTTAAATATCCGTTTGGGATCTGAATGTGCAATTTCATATCGCTTTCAAATTATTCAGCGACCGGTTACTATGATGAGGCCAGAATAACAGCTTCCTACCTTTTAGATAGTTTTAATTATCCCATACTGATGTTTTGCAAAAAAACTCAGAAAATACTACAGTAAACCGGTGGTTGTTTACCTCAGCAAAAATCCTTGAAGATTTGAGTAATACACCGGAATTAATTATCGACTGTGGGACTTACAGATAATGGAAAATAACTTCGTATTGTATAAGTTTATCTATACCAATATCAAAAAGTAGTAATTTTTGTTTGTTTGTACCAGGTAATCTCAAAAACTAAACAACCGATTTCAAGAATTCTTGGAATATTGGAAGCTTAGAGTTTTTGTTTTGTAATGTTGGCATTACTTAATTTTTAAATTTTGAAAAACTGGGATTGGTAAAATGAAATTATCTTTTCCTTTATTTGTTTTGAATAGAACGTTTGGGAAGGTTAGTTCTTTTAACCAATTAAGTTTATATTACCTATTGTAATCAACCAAGGTGTACTCAATTTCCAGGTGATGAAGTGGAGGAAGGGTAGATGACGTCAGGGGCTCTCAAGCCAGCTGAACAGTGCGTCATGCGTTCATTGTGCACCAGTTATTTAATAATGCAGTGAAGTGATTAAAAATATTAGGTGTGATTATGTTAAAATGTCTGTGTTAATTATGTGTGAAGTGTTAATGTGTTTTTATAACTAAAAATTGTTGTTTAGTTTTGGGTGTAAAACAAAAGCCTTCATCATGTAAGTTTCAAGGGTACTTATTGGACTGGTGTCTAAACCATGTGAAATCTCACCACCCTGAAATAATTTACTTACACTGAAGAGCGCTTGGTGATAAGCTGAAAAATGTTCTTTCTTTAAACAACTGATTGAAAAACTGATAAAAATTATGTAACTGATACAAGTATCCATCTTTAAACTGTAAATAAAAAAATAAAATGTTTTTTGTGTTGTATATGTGAATTTAGAGTTCATGTACGAAACATAGATTGGGAGTTATATCTATCTACTACAACCTTTCGCTCAGCGACCCCTTCATACAAAAATATCATAATCTGAAAAGAAATTCGGCATCGACTCCTTCCATAAGGCCATAACACCAGTAAGTCTGGAAAATGGGCGACTTACAATCCCCTGAAAAATATTAATAACTAAGGAAGACTAACATTCTTTGAGAGCGGTCTATAACTTTCAAGTCAAAAAGCATAACTCAGGTGGAAGTCATTCATATTCTTTAAGAATACTTTCGCTTGTAAACTGTGAGTAAGGGTACAATGGTTTTCACTTCACGGAATCATATTCAAATGAGAAACTCCATCAAAATGGATCTTATGCAATTTAAACCTTCCGTTTGAAACGAACACTTCACCATCACAAAAGCTGATTTCGATCGAGACCGGCTATCGATCTGTACACTTTTGAGGTGCACCGATTCTGTATATTTTAGTTATTTGAACGCGAAAAAACTGGTGCTTGCATAATTGTATTTGTTGTTGTTTAGGTCAACAGCCAAAAGACTGGTTTGAATCTCTAGAGGTTTATTAAGTAAAAACGAGGAGTAAGAGTGTTTACTATTGCCTTCCTCAGCGAATTGAAAGAGTATGCTTATCAGCATGTCAGGCCCTCCGAAATCCACGTACTTTCAACCTGCAAATGACAACTTCACTTCATTCACCACAGGGTCTGGCTGTATAGTAAAATTCATTACTTTCAGAGGAGATAACTCTGAGTAGTAATATTTACACCTCTACCTCTTCTGTTCTTAAATAGTTCAGTCACATAATTGGCTGATTATGTGCTAAGAAACAGTTTTTTTTGTAGCCCTGGAACCAGCAGATCAAGTGCAATATTAATTTAACACTTCACCTCCCCGTTATGGGCAAATCATTGTATTTAGGACTTCATAAAAATTCATGACTGCTAATATACACAGCTGCCTTACTATCCTAGCATATAGCTAACATGACAAAACAACAGGTAATTATTAATAAAGAAAAACATGAGACTAAAAAAATTATAGTTAAAATATGGTACAGGTTTCTTAAGGTAGGAGTAACAACCATAAAATATGCAGTTATTATCTGTTATTTTTGTCTTACGTAAAAAACAAAAACCAGGTTTAAGTATTAAGGTTAACGAATTTTCAACAATTAACAACAAAATTTAAACTTTATAACATTTTATTAGTTCTGTTTCTTATCACTTGATCAGCCAATTATTATGACTGAAGCATTTAAGAAGAGGTAGAGGTATAAAAGACATTAGTCACAGTTATCTCCTCTGAGACAAATCTATTTTATTATTAAACACCCAGACCCTGTGGTGAATGAAGTGAAGGTGTAATTTACAGGGTGGAAAGTAGATGCTTTTCGGAGGGCCCGGTATGCTGACAAGCGTACTTTTTGACTCAGTGAGGAAGGAAATGGTAAACCAACCCACTCTTCATTTTACTTAGTAAAGCTTCTAGAGGTTCAAACCAGCCTTTCGGCTGATGACCTAAACAACTACAAAATTACGTAACTCAATAGTAAAAGAATTTTTCCTTATAAATAAACTCCGAGTAATTTAAAAACAATTATCAATTAACAAGAACTTTACATTATTTATTGACAAAACTATGAAGGAAAATTTCTTATTTGAGTTTCATGTTTCAATTTGTCCTCAAATAAATTTTTTCTTCTTTTTTCATTAATTAGCTTACGAGAAAACACTATATAAACTAGTGTTTGTGTTGGTTGTAGTGTTTTACGAAAAGACACTTAAAGACCACAATAAAAAAAATTATTAAAACACGAAAATACGATTAGTAAGGTTAAACACTTGGCATGTAGTTAATAGGTACTGTCGTTTATTTATTATATTTAGTTTATAACGATGGCACCAAAATTTTTTGTACCGGGATGTAAAAGTAATTAATTACAAATCTGACAAGAGTAATCCTGTTTACATGCCACTTTTAAATTTCCGAAGGAAGGAGAACCCGTAGAGAAATAGAATACATTACCTAAACCCTCGGCAGAATCCAGTAAATTACTGAAAATACTATTTGTATAAAACATTTTAAGGAAGGCTGTATTTTAACCGGTAAGGCATACACGTACCGAAATAGTTCTGGTGAAACGGTACCATTTCATTCTGATCGACCGAAGTTAAAGATCGACTCTTGCCCAACTATATTTTACAATTTCCTTAGATATTTCAGTAGGCTAAAACCAGTAAAGAGAAAAACGACTGAACGGTGTAATTAAGAGGCGACTGAGTTAAAAAAAAACGCAAAGAAACGGAAGCAAACGCTACAAAAATCAAGAAAGATACAATTTCCAATTATAATGATTTTAAGTAGGTATTTTAAGTGAAGTATTTAAGAAAATTAGCATTATAGTTAATTTGAATTTTTAGTGAAACGTATTCTTGTGGTACTGAAAAAATCGTCAGTTTTGTCAATAGTAGGCCTAATTAATTTGTTGTTGCAACGTTTTATTGTCTAATTAAAATAAATGAAAAATAATGAACTCATTAAAATTGAAAACATAGGCAAGAAAAGTTCTTGAAGTAAACATTGTTGGTGAATGCAAAAATAAGATTATTATCACGACAGTAGAGTGATAAAAAATTAAGCTTTATTGAATATTTATTATTTAATAGGTATTAAAATAATATGAAAGGACCGCATTAGTAATTTTTCTGTTAAACATTCAAATCTGTAAGAATAATAAAATATAATTGTCATAATTTTAAATTAACTGCAGGTTAGGCGGCATTTCATCTTGTACATATAATACCTAGACGGCCGGCCCCGTGACGTCAATGTAGCGGGCTTTGGTGGGAGTTACTTCATCATCTGGAAACAGAGTGCGCCCTGATACAATTTTTCGTGTTACACAGTCAGGTTTAGATGGTACTGAACAGTACTGCCCTACAATATGTCATTTTAATCTTACTTTTTCAAAACTTTTGAATATTATTTACGGGAAACATTTTCCAAGAATCAAAGAGACCGCACGATTTTAGATTACGCACAAAGTTTTAGATTAATTTCCACACGAAGTTTTAGATTAAATCTTACTTAAGTATTAAATATTGTTAAGAACCGCGAAAAGCAGAAAGCGGGGGTATTCGATATAATATGATATCTTACTTGTCTTAATGAGAGACTCTCACTTCATATTCCGAGGAAATAGAATAGCAGCGAAACCACAAGACCTAAATTACCTCAACAGTATGGAAATATGAATAACCTTCTTATGGAACCAAAATTACTCTCGATTATCTTCTAGGCACTAAAAGGATTGCCGATCTGTTTGAAGTATACAAATTTAATAGACAAGACTAATGATCACCGATGAGTTAAATACAGATCGGAATTAATCGTAATTACCATCGATAACACATCAGTGGTGAATAACGCAATCGACAGAAACATCACATATTTTACTATTTTATTTAAAAAAACGTATTAATAAGCTTGATCGTCCGGCTTTTACCATTAACACTTTCGCTACCTACCAGCATAATATTGTAACACGTAAGCCTACTGTCGATGAAAAACCGCTTGTTCAATTTTAACGTACTACACACCAAAATTTAGCTTATTTCAATCTGCGTTGTTACATGTCAGTTTCATATTTTTAGCGTTTTTTAATATTGCGATATCAGGATGATGTGAAAAAACGAGCCAGTTTTTTTGTTGCTGCAACAGATCGGATACATTTAGAGGCTTATAACTCAAACTTCGCTTGACCGATTTATCTGAGATTTCGCTGGAATATAAACTTGTATGTTGTTATTGTACGTACGAAATTTCAGATTTGTAGCAAATTTAAATTTTGAGTTATTAGCAAAATTCTGAGCCCCTGTTAACTCCGTACCTAACCGCTCATTAATTCGACAATTTCCAAAAATCATTGTGTTCAGTGTAAAAAAATGAATACAAATTTATTAATATTATGGAACAGCGATTGACCAGTTATTCGGTAGATTTTTTTAAATATATAAATAATGATAGATGCTGCGGAGGAGTGGAAGAAGCTTAACCATGTTGCCGCGTTGTAACTAGGCCTACTACCTATTTTTATTAGCATACCTGGGGCCTGTCCTTCCAGCTAACGCATAACAAACATGACAGTGCAATGTTAATACCCATTCATCATTTACTTACAATAGTTAACTATAAGTTAACTATTATATAGTTAATAATAGTTAACTATTGTACTACTAGTTGTATGTTGACGTCGGAAGGCGACTTTAGCAGGAAGAGAAAAGAACACAACCGATTAAAAGACGTGGCAACAAGGTTAAGCTTCTTCCACCCCCACCCCCGCATCTACGTCTACGTAGACGTACGAGTCTCGGCAACGCAAGGTATTACAGCATGTACATAGTTGCACACACGCAATTGATCGGATACTTTATTGTCCCGTAAGATATTATACATTATACTTAGCAAGTAAAATAATTTGGGATACGAGATGTGAAAGTTACACTACAAAACAGAACGCATAAAATGAGTTTGATCAGGCATTTACTTGGAGTGGCCAAGGAGAACTGTCTAAAAAAAAAAACCTTAAGCAGGAAATAATTTTGCATGTACATGATAATAATAGGGGCGCAGGAGGAAATCATGCCGTATTAATAATATAAACTAATCCATTAAACTTATATCGAAATTATTTATGAATGTATTTCGTAAATATTTACGCAAGCCAAACATGATATACGTATTTACGTAATTTATATTTATATTATACGTGAATATTCTATACATTAAAATAGAACATTCGGTATCATTGAATACTCAAAGAGAAACGAGTGATTAAACTGATAAAATTAAATAATTACCATCATTAAATTTTACATAATGTACTACTTCTAGCCGTATAGTCTGCACTCTATCGGTAGACTCGGTAACCACTGATCATTGTTAAATTAATACATTATATTTTCTTATTAAATACTAAAATTATCTTGTCAAAATTACTTTCATTTTGTCCTTTGAATTTTACTTTTTCACTCTGCACACAAGTTTCAATGTAAAATATTAATGAAAAGAAACAGTTGACATTTCTAGTACAAAACTCTCACGCTGTTGAAATCACTGTTAGGGATTACTACTCCTGTAGTTAGCCGTGATTATATCAACAATTTCCGTTATTCTTTATATAAATTTTTGGAATCTGTACCGAGCGTTCGAATTTCTTCTATGGAATTCGTCGTGTTTGACGTACAGGTAATGCACCTGAATATTAGTATACCTAATTCTATATACAAATCCATACTGATTCTAAAACGTAGGTTAGTAGTACAAATAATTATAATAGGCCTGTGTTAAAAATTGCATTGCAGGGTAAGTGAGGAATTTTAAAATCCTTCTTAAGACAGTAAATGAAACGCATATGTTAGAATATCGGATTTTTAAACCTACGGCGTTAATGGTAATATTTTGTTATCAACTACAAAATGAGTGATTGTAGGATATGTCAAGATAAAAAACTGACAAGTGTACCTATGCAATAAACACCTTGTTAAATTCATTACCTACAAATTCCTTTTAAATCTACCTATATTGTTAAGTGGATAGGTTTAGTATGGGTGATCTGAGAAAAAGATAAGTTGCCAAAAGAGTAATGGAAGAGAGATGGTTCAAAGATAGAGAGAGGTGAAGAGGAGTTGTTGGGCCTGATCTGAGGAAACTTAGAAGAAGGATAATGGGTATGATTATCTAAATGATTACTTTTTTAGTCCTGCTACTTACTTTATTTAATATGTGTACCATCTAATCCTGATGTAACCCTTTTAAGCCTTTCTGTCATATGCTAATTGCTTCATACACTATTCAGCTTTGCACATCTCTTATTATTAAAAGCAGTCTACTCCAGTCTCATTTACAGCAATGTGACTCTTTTGACAATTTATACAATGTAAAGGACTTACAGCAATATCCATCATTAGCGTATAATGTGCAACCTGTTTAGATTCAACCTTATCACCGAAATGTTACTGTGGCTATAAGGTTTATTTACAAAAAAACTGGCAGGATACACTTGACTTTCATTAGATGTTAACCAATCCTGATCTAAGATCAACTGCCAATATACAATTGCCATACAGAATAAGATATGCTCATATCGTTAGCTCATTTAGAATAACTAAGAAATGAGGACGTAAGAACGGACCTGGATGCTTAAAACCTGTATGAGAAGATTGTAGAATATCAAAATCGATGGAGGGAGTACATGGAGAAAAACTGCTCAGTCTCAGTATTCCCAAAATTAAATTAAAATCATATTAATTAGCAAACAATTTCATTCGTGAAAAATTGCTAGAAAATCATTTATAAGTTCAGATTTTTGGTAAATTATAATATGAAATACTGCTCACATTCAGGAATTCAAGGTACATGACCTCTAACCTTTGGAGTCTCATAGGTTTTTATTTAAATAATTGAATAAAAAATTATATCAATGGTTTGTTATTAATTGTGATTAAAGTCAGTTTTTATTGCTAATAAATGAAATTACATTAAACACATTACATTAAACACAGTGTCATTAATCATTCTTATTGTTTTCATAAAACTCAATTTCTCAGAAGTTTAATACCTTCTCGGTTCATATCAGTTGAGTTCATGAGATTTTGCTGTACCAACCTCCTACTTTAGAGTCTGCTCATGATAATTAGAAATAATTTTTTAACTACTAAAGTATCAGAGTTCATATCAAAGGATTCAGTGAGCACGATGTTCTTTTTTCCCCAAATCCCCAAACACCTTACTGGATATAAAACCAGATCAAATAATTATTTTAAACCTTACTTCTATCTTCTATCTGAAATTTACCAACTTGAGATTCCTGGATACTCATCTACAGTATATACAGCATTGATAATATTTAATATTATGGAACACATCACAGCAGTTGTAGATTTATATCTTGAAACCCATGGCAAAGATCTCCCTACCCCACAGAATACTCTTTCCACTTCTAGATATTCTAAAAATATCTAAACACCATATTGACAAAAAAAACCAACTCTCTTGGCGATCATAATGTTTATTATGTGTAACATTATTCCAATCAGATAAGGGCATAATTAAACCAATTTCATGTCATTACAAAGTCATAATAATTACCATACCTCTACTGAATCTTTAGTAATAATGCTTTGTGATTCTTACATAGAAATCCTTGCATAATCTATGGGCTTAGGTCTAATGTTCATGAATTTTTGTTGTGTACTTGTTTTTTTTTCAGGGCTCCTACACTCCCCTACACCATGCCGTCTCCTCCCACAGAACAGTGTGCAGCCAGGTACGGAAGCCTGTCAGCAAGTAGAACAGCAAACAACCTTAATATACTTGCTATGATTCATTATATAATATATTTCACCACTCCTATTTATTATTATAATTTCCAAATTTACCAAATCATATATCAACATACTTATTCACGAAGAACGTCTGCAGACACGAAGACATGAACATAGACACACATAACACGCAGGTACAAATGGCTTGAACATAAAAACATAAATTATATCAACATACTATCTCAGTCAGTTACGTCAAATCACACTCTTCAGTAATTCCACCTTAAAAATTTCAATTTTCGAGTTAAAGTCTACTTCGTTTCCAAAATCATTTGCAATACCAACACAATGGGCCAGAGGTGAGGCATTTTGGATCTCATTAGATGTGATAAACAATCTATATCTCCTCACTCCTGCATGGGGGGAACCTTTAGACCCAGTCTAGTTGATAATATATTTAATTAAAATCATTAATGCATTCATCCTGATTCATTTAAGATATTATTTTTTTACAAATTAAAATTTTTAATGGAAATAAATAAAATAATCATACAAAGAAGGATCATGTCAAACCAGATAATTGGGTTTCCAACATGGAGGATTTCTTGAAATTGATGCATTGGTCAAAGGACCCTGACATTTAATGCAATGGAAGAAATTTAAAGACATTTTTGAATGGTTGATACATAAATGTGGATGGATAATTTATATTTATTCATCCAACAGTGTCCTCAGTCATCAATCTACATGTCACGTCATGAAATTCTGGACAGAATATTTAATCCAAAGTGTAGAGGAAATTACCAACTAGCAATATGAGCTTTGCAAAGAATAATGTTTAAACATGATTGGTTTTAGGATATGTCCTGAAAATCAGCACCAAGGAAACTAAATTCAAGGTTATTTCCAAAGCACTAATTATGGTAGGCTTAACAATAAACATCCAAATTGAAAGAGTAGGTTCTCATAACTGAGGGACCATAATAAGCCTACATTAAAATAACGATCAAGCATAAAAAATGAAATTGTGTGCGGAAATGGTAAGGACTGATATTACAACTGATTATACAGGAAAAATCTGGTGTTACTCGCCAGACAACAAGTTGCAAGACACAAGTCACACAGATAACTTACACGACTTTCTCTTGCCAATGTAAAATATAACCTATGTTTAATCATGAGTAAACAATGTAAAATTAAAAACAAGGTAATGAGGATTGTTAAAAAAAAAAATTACATTGGTATGACTAGTCGTAATTTTCAAGTGAGGTATAATGAACATAAAAAAACACTGAAATGTGACTACATTATATCTAACTATACCAATCATATAAAAGAAGAAAAACATAAATTTGGTAAAATAGATGAACATTTTAATATAATAGAACAATGTAATATAGAAAATAAAAATAAAATTGAAAAATATGAGATGTTCCATATTTATAAATATTTAAAAGAGCAAAAGCAGGACATTTTGAATGAACAGGTGAAATTTAGGAATGATGAAGTGATATTGACTGCTGCTGCTATCTACAGCAAAATATGAGAAGGGATAAATTAAAATAAATTAATTTTAAATCAGTTTTATACAAATGACTCAAGATGTATCATCTTCTGTAAATTTTAAATAAGTGAGATAAAATTTTTTTTAGTTTCAATTTTTTTATTTACTCTGATGATGGTAAATCCACCGAAACACGTGTAAGTAAGAATAAAAATCTGGTGTGAAACACTCACACAACTTTCTCTTGCCAATGCAAATAATTAACAATAAACCTAACATTAGTATTAAAACATTAGAAATGAACAAAAACTAACCTCAAAAACATAACCTTATTTTAATCATGAGTGAATGACGCAAAATGACAATCGAACTCAGTTTGGCTTAAAAATACGGAAAATCACGCTTTCACGCTAAACTAGGCTCTGTAGAGAAAAATGCTCTAAACAAAAGTTGTAGATCTTTTAATTTTCTATAAATTTAATTATATACACTTTTGTCGTAAAATGCATACTAAGACCGAAATATTAAAAAAATCGATTTTTCTCACGTTTTCGTGAGAAAAAAAACAGAAAATCGCAAATTACCGCTAAACTAAGCGTTATACAAAAAAAATGTTTGAAATAAAAGTTGTAGGTTTTAAAATTCTCTACAACTTTTATTATATAAGTTTTTGCGCTAAAATTTATATTAAAGCCGTTATCTTAAAAAAACAACGTTTTTACGTGAAAACAGCCTCACCGAGAATTTCAGCAAACATGGCGCCTACCCTATCTTGTAGAGAATAAAAAATTGAGTAAAATAGGCGATTTTTAAAAAAATCGTAGGACCAGTTTTTGAGAAAATCGCAAAAAACTGAAAAATTATACGAATAAACTACTACTTCCGGTTGACCGATTTTGATGAAAATGTTCGTGTCGCGTCCGGTAGTGGTATGTAACTTAAGTTTCAAGTTTCAAGTTCGTACGATGTTCCGTTCTTGAGATATTCTGTTCACACACAGACACACAGACACACACACACACACACACACACACACACACACACACGCACACACACACACGCACACACACACACACACACGCGCGCGCGCGCGCACACACACACACACACACACACACACACACACACAGACACACAGACACACACACAGACCAATCGCTAAAAACATGTTTTTTGGGTTCAGGGGGTCTGAAAACGTATAGATCCGGTGAAAACTCGATTTCGAAAAATCGACATGAAAACAATACTTTCCTTCCTATATATTCATATAGGCAAGAGAAAGTAAAAATAAAGGTGACACAGTCTAAAAAGCAGGTTGGTGAATTTATTATATAAATTTATTATGTGAAATAGAAATAATTTCAAACTGCAGGATGCATTATGATGATTTATTTTTGAAAATTAAAAACATTACCTAATTTTGATCATGAGTGCATGACGCTGAATGAAAATTAACCTCTGTTAGACTTAAAAATAGAGAAAATCACTAATTATTGAACCAAGCTTAGCAAAAAAAATGTTGGAATTAAAAGTTGTAGGTTTTTAATTTTCTGTAACTTTAGTTGTAAATACTTTTATTGTATGCCCATAACAGGCAGGTGGAGTGTTAAATTATCTGCACTCGATCTACTAGTTCCAGGACTGCAAAATATAGTTCTGTTTCTTATCACATAGTCAGTCAATTATATGAATGAAGCATTTAAGAACAGAAGTGGTAGAGGTGTAAAAGAAACTAGTCAGAGTTATCTGCTCTAAGAGTAATGAATTTCATTATACAACCAGACTCTGTGATGGATGAAGTGAAGGTGTCATTTGCAGGGTAGAAGTAGATGCTTTTTGGTGGGCCTGGTATGCTGATAAACATATTTTTCCTCTCTGTAAGAAAGACAGGGTAAACTATCTCACTCTTTGTTTTACTTAGTAAAATCTCTAGAGGTTCAAACCAGCTTTTTGTTCTAAGCCAGAGTCCCGGGTTCCATTCCCGGTCAGGTCTGGCATTTTTTCATCACTCATTTTCAAATATCATCATTCTCCACCATCAGCATTAGCAGAAATTGCAAAACAGTCAGACGTAAAACAAAAAAAGTCAGCCTTGTAGCTGTTGACCTAAACAACAACTTTTATTATAAAATGCGTACTAAGGCCGCAATCTTAAAAAACCCATTTTTTTACTGATTTCAATGAGAAATTATGGAAAATCACTAATTGACGCAAAACTAAGCGCTGTAGAAACACTGCTTGAAATGAAAGTTTTACAATATCCTACTTTGGTTTCGAGATATTTCATTCACACAGACATATATACACACACACTCACAGACCAATTGGTAAAAACATGTTTTCTTGGATTCAAGGGCGCCAAAAACATGTATTTCAAGTGAAAACTCGATTTTAGAAAATCAATTAATACTTTCCTTTCCTATATTTCATACACGATAAGAGAAAGTAAAATAATCAGAGTGAAAAATGAAAAGCCTCATGGCTGAAGAACTGAAGAGAATGGTACAACTGCTCCTTTATAAATTTATTCAAAGGAGTGATACCCAATGTTGAAATTACCATTATAATAACCTACTTCTATAAAAAGAAGGAATGCCAAGAAGCAAGAGTACAAAAAAATTAATGACTTATTATGTTTAGCAGCATGGTTGAACAGATTTTGGCAGACTTAAGAATTTCATAACTGAAGCATGAAAAGGTTCTGTTATTTCACTTCCAGAAGCAAACTTTTACTTTAGATGGAAACTTTAATATTGTAACAAATGACAATAGAAGGTCAATGAAATTTGTGTCTGTTGAATAGGTTTCTTGGCATCCCTCTTCCATATGTCCTCGGGTCAGGTCCAATAAAACTCCTCTTCATGTCTCTATATCGTTAAACCATCTCTCCTCCACAGCTCTATTAGTATTGCATTTTTTCCCTATTTATCACCACTCTTGGTCTACCGTTTGGTATTTTTCCCTCACATCTCCAATTACAGCATCCTTTTGGGCATTCTACTCTCCTCCATCCTACTGACATGACCAAACCATTGTAGCTTTGTTCGTTCAACCCTCCTTTTCAGCCTGTCCATTGAAATTAGGTAATTTCGAATTCTATCTCTTTTTGTCTTTTCTAGCATACTCCTCTTGATTTTAATTTCTGCCTCTTGCATTCTATTCTCTGCCTCATTCCACCTGTCCATGTTTCTGCTATATAAGTAATTGGTACATGGTATGCATTACAGGCCTAAATAATTTTTTTACAATGCACAGGAAATTTTTCATCCCAAGCTAAGCTTCGCACACTTGGTTTCTGCAACCTTCTACTTAACTCCTTTTCCAATTTTCCATGTAATGACAGTCTCTAAATTTGTGAATTCCTTAACTTCCTCCAGTACCTTTCCATTTACCTTATTACATGTCCCTGCCTTTCACTTCTTACATCTCTTCTGCAACTTTACTTTTCTCCTCGCTGAATTTAATTCCAATTGAAAAGTAATAGGGAACCATAAACAAAACTTGTATTTCATTGCCTACTAATTCACATGAGTACTGAATTTTAAATGCAGAACAAGTAGGTTGTTTTTAAATAAAAACAAAATATTATCGAACCAACCAAAATATTTAATCTTTACTAGCACTGTTTTTTTTATTATTTTTTTGATGCGTGGGTGAAAAAAGAGATTGCAATATAACAGCAGTGTATACTCAGCACTTATTCAAACTATATGAATATGTACGTACATACATAATGTATTAGCAATCACAGTATCATTGCACCACATGACTGTACAAACAGTTAGTTCCTTATTCTCCTGCTGCAATATTTTTTTTGGTTTAGTTAATCACATACACACAGGTTTTATTGGCTTTCACAAAGCAAAACACATACTTAACACTAGCTACATAATACACATTGATATAAAAATACAAACTCAGAAAAACAAATGTATGTTCATGTAAAGTAAAATAATAATTTCAAACTGTTCATTATTTTATATTTTAAAGAAAAGAAGTATTTTTAATATACTACGCTTCTAAATCTGTATGATTACATTTTAAAAGCAAAGTCACACAACTTTCTCATACACATGTAATTTCAGATGATTCTTCTTGTTGTTCTGACAAAATCATGTGCTTTTTTATGCATCTCTGTGACTGATCAGATATCGTTTAATCTTTATCTTTCTCTAATTATTCAACAAAATTTTTGTCACGTTTTATTAATTGACAATATTGCTCGTACCCTATATGTCAGATGACAGAGCATATGATACATCCAGCCAGTGGGTGGTTTGATAAACATCTAGGCCTACTGTAATTTAATATCATGTGTAGTGGCTAAAAGAGTTAATTCCAGTAAAATTTCATAAATACAATTTATTTAAAAGGTTCAGTTGACAATACTGAATCGTTTTTAATAAAAATTTTGAACAGGCCTTCACTGATGATTATTTTAACATCTATAGAATCATTTTAACATCTGTAGAATTATTTTAAGTCTTTCTCTTAGCTTCAGGCTCTACAGGAGGAGTGGTAGCATAACTATGTTGCAGGTTCCACACAGAAGATGGGATCTGTTGGTGTATAATCGAAGCTTTAATAAAATATACTTACATCAACTCAGATCTGTTTCAATAATCATTTAGTCCTTTCCCCAATCCCCATCTCTACAGTGTATGCAGGCACTACACATGTGTTTTTTAAATTGTATACTCATTTCATAAAAATAAAGTACCGTACAGTCAAACCTGTGAAGTAGACTTCAATGGAGTTTTATCGCAATCTAACCTACAAAAGTTTTTCACTGCTGAGCTACTTAAGAAACAACTTAAGTTGACTCCGTTATGAAATTGTACTATGGGGAAGCATTTTAACTGGAAACCTATAAAGAGTTCTGATCCTCCAAAAGAAATCAGCCATTAGAATCTTGGGAACCTCCAGCTCAGGGAAACATATAAGTGACTAAAAACCCTCACTGTAATAAACCTGTGCATTCTGTAGGCTAAAAGGACAGGTTCATGATTATAATACATGGCATGTGACCAACTACTGCCTTCCTGCTCTGAGATTGTTCTCAATGCAACTGAAAAGAGACATTCTATATGGTAGCAAAAATATTGAACTCCCTGACACAGGACCTCAAAAAAACTGACTAATGACATTTCGCTCAGAGACTGAAAATATGGGTTAGTACAAGGTAGGCCATTCTACATGCTGGGAGAATTTTTCCTCTGAAGGGAACCTTAACCACAAAAGAAATGGAGTAATTTAAATTCAACATGATACATATTAATTGGGCTATAAAGGGCTTCTGTCGTCAACTGGAAGGAGACCCCTTAATTCCTTTTACAAAAGGCTTAAGGGAACCAGCCGGGATAGAAGGCTAGTGTCCTATCCATACATTCACGTTGTGTGGCCTGTTAGTAACCATGTGACCGCTCATCAGCAAGATAACCGGCTCATGGTGAACGGAACTGGAAGGGCTGCCCATTCCACCCTGGCAGACGGTGGCTTGGGGCACTCAGTCTGCCAACCAAAAAGCTGAAAGCAACAGTAAACTACAGCTTTTTCTGTCTGACTAGAATTATCGTAAGGAAACTCCTTCATGTATGATTCTGGTTAGGCTTACTTAGTATATGCAGATCTTCAAGAACTTCAAAAACTTCAAAATATGAAAAATTTATGATGGCGTCCTCTCTGGTAAAACATTCCGGAGATAAACTAGTCCTCCATGCGAGGACTATCAGAGGGCGAGGACTATCAGAGGGGACTTCATCAAAAAAATAAAAGTTTCTGAAATTCTGCGAGTTGGAACATGGAATGTTAGGAGTTTAAAACAAACTGGTAGGTTAGAGAATTTAAAAAGGGAAATGGATAGGTTGAAGTTAGATATTGTAGGCATTGGTGAGGTACGCTGGGATGATGATCAAGACTTTTGGTCCGGGGATTATAGGGTTATTAACACTAAAGCCATCGGAGGGCAGGGCGGAGTGGGTCTAGTAATGAATAAAAAAATTGGACAAAGAGTGACTTACTATAAGCAGTGTAGTGATAGGATTATCATGGTTAGAGTAGATACGAAACCAAAGTCTACCACTATAGTGCAGGTCTACATGCCTACGTCTTCACACAGAGAGGAAGAAATAGAACAAGTATATGAGGAATTAGATGAAGTAATAAAATATGTCAAGGGTGATGAAAATTTGATAGTTATGGGAGACTGGAATGCAGTAGTTGGAGAAGGAAAAGAAGGAAAGATAGTCGGAGAATATGGTCTAGGGAAGAGAAATGACAGAGGGAGTCGGCTGGTAGATTTCTGCTCCAAATATAATTTAGAGATAGGCAATACACTTTTTAAGAATCACAAAAGGAGGTTATACACTTGGATGATGCCAGGTGACAAGGGAAGATACCAAATAGATTACATAATGGTTAGACAAAGATTCAGAAACCAGATTATGAACTGTAAAGCCTATCCAGGTGCAGACATAGGGAGTGATCATAACTTAGTAGTAATGGATAGCAGGCTTAAACTTAAAAAACTGAAGAAGGGACAGGGAAATGCTAGGTGGGATGTAGACAAACTAAGAGAACAAGACAACCAGGTAGGTTTCCAGGAGAGTATTCAAAAAGGGATAGAAGAAAGAGGTAATGACACAGGAAGTGTAGAGGAGGAGTGGATAAACTTCAAGGAGGTGGTAGTGAAAGCAGCGGAAGAATGGTTAGGACATACTAAAGGAAGAGGTGGGAAACCGTGGATTACTAATGATATTTTAGAACTGATGGATGAGCGAAGAAAATATAAAAACGCAAAGGAAGAGAGAGGTAAAAGGCAATATTGCTACTTGAGAAATACCATAATCAAAAGGTGTAAGAAAGCGAAGGATGAGTGGATCAGAGCGAAATGTACGGACATTGAAAGTAAAATGGCAGTTGGTAAAGTGGACGCAGCTTATAGAAAAATAAGGGAAAACTTTGGAGAACGAAAGATGAAAGCTGTTAATTTACAAAGCGCAGGTGGTAAACCATTGTTGAATGGCCAAGAGAGAGCTGAAAGATGGAAGGAATACGTAAATCAACTCTACATGGGAAAAGAATTAGAATATGATGCGATAGAACAAGACACTGATGTTGAAGAAGATCAAAAAGGGGACCCTATACTACGAGAAGAATTCGATCGGACACTTAAGGATATGAATATGAATAAGACACCAGGAATAGATAACATACCATCGGAATTATTATTACGATGTGGCAAAGTTGCTCAAAACAAATTATACAAACTTGTGTGCAGAATGTATGAGAGTGGAGAGGTACCATCGGACTTTAAAAAAAATATTATGATTCCAATACCAAAAAAGTCAGGAGCGGAGAAGTGTGAACATTACAGAACCACCAGCCTAACATGCCATGCATCTAAGATACTGACAAGAATTATATACAGGAGAATAGAACACCGAGTAGAAGAAGTATTGGACGATGACCAATTTGGATTTAGAAGGAGAATGGGAACTCGAGATGCAATATTGGCTCTGAGACTGATTATTGAGAAAAGGATACAGAAAAATAAAACTACTTTTATGGCATTTGTAGATTTAGAGAAAGCATTTGACAATCTGGACTGGAATAAAATGTTTAAAACTTTGAAAAGGCTAGGAATTAAATACAAAGAAAGGAAAGTTATCTACAGTCTGTATAAGAATCAAACGGCTGTTTTGAGAATCGAGGGGTACGAAAAAGAGGCTGCTGTAAGAAAAGGTGTACGACAAGGTTGTTCTTTGTCACCACTAATTTTTAACTTGTATATAGAAGAGGCTATAAATGAAGTGAAGGAGAAATTTGACGTAGGAATAAAAATTCAAGGAGAAACAATAAAAATGTTGAGATTCGCCGATGATATAGTAGTATTAGCCGAGGCAAAGAATGAACTAGAGGATGCCTTAAATGGAATGGATGAGATCTTGAGGAAGGATTACTTCATGAAAATTAATAAGAACAAAACGAAAGTGTTGTGCAGCAGCAAGAGTGGTTTAGAAGAGATGGGAAATTTAAAAGTAGGCAACGAAAACATACAGGAAGTTGGGGAATTCTGCTATCTAGGGAGTAAAATAACAAAGGATGGTAGAAGCACGAGTGATATCAAGAGTAGAATTGCTCAAGCTAGAAAAGCCTTTGAAATGAAAAACAGCTTACTGACTACAAACATTGATTTACAGATTAGGAAAAATTTCTTAAAACATTATGTTTGGAGTGTAGCATTATACGGAAGTGAAACGTGGGTGATAGGGGCTGTAGAACGGAAGAGGATAGAAGCTTTTGAAATGTGGTGTTATAGGAAAATGTTAAAGATTAGGTGGGTGGACAAAATAAGTAATTTAGAGGTTCTTAGGCGAGTGGATGAAAAAAGAAGTATATGGAAGCATCTTACCAAAAGAAGGGATAGGCTAGTGGGGCATATCCTAAGACATACAGGTATTGGGCTATCAATAATGGAGGGTAACATTGAGGGAGTAAATTGTAGAGGGAGGCAAAGATTAGAATATATAAAGCAAATTACAAAAGATGTAGGGTGTTACAGGTATGTAGATATGAAACGACTTGCGCAAGATAGAACAGGTTGGAGAACTGCATCAAACCAGTCGAGAGACTGATGACAAAAAAAAAAAAACATATTAATTATAATATGTCAATTTTGGCATTGTAACCATTATCAATTTTAATCATAGCAATGTAGTTATAGTATTTTTATTAGCTTTAATGTGACAGTATGCATAATCTTGAAGATTGTAAAAATATAGATGATTCTGATTTTGTTGACCACTTTAAGAAGAACCTTGAATTTATTAAACAATACTTTGCACCTTTTTTAGTTGATCAGTTTATAAAAATGAAGTTCAAAGAAATAGACAAGGTAAATAGATAAGTACAAAAAATAAATGTTAAAATAACTGCTGAATAAAATAGAAAAGTGTAACGGTGCAAGCTAATTTGTAAAATTTAGCTTATCAATGTGTTAGATGTAATCTCTTGTATAAGGAGTGGAAGTGTCATGGCCCCTCTAATTAGCTACTATGTTGCCAGGCAACAATTGTTCTTTAAACATACCAACAGACTTTTGTCGGCAATGCAAACAGCGCTCTCCAAGTGTATGTAAGCCACAGCATTCAGCTCAGTCATTGTTGCACTCTACCACTTTGACCAAGATCAACCGACTCAATCCACGAGAGAAAGAAGGAAGATGTTTTGGAAGAGATGCAGCAGCAGTCATCTCAGCAGCCGCAGCCACACACTGCCTTCATCAGTCTCTTCCAAGGCCAATCCAACGGTCCTTCTCAGGACCAACTTACTAAGCCTCTTTTCAGCGCCACCAACCAAATCTGTCCACCCCAGCATAAACGAACATAAACAGCCCATCTCAGGACCACCAAAGATTTGAAATTTTCCCATGCCACTTGACATTACCATTCGCTGACAGAAGATTATTACAGATATAAAATAAAAGTGAGTTGTTATCATTGAGCAGGCTTTTTGTACCACTACAAAATTATTCAAACAAACTAAATGCTATACCAAAGATATTTTTGTTACCTGGTACTCGAACTGTACAACCGCCTTCTCCAAAATTATAAAACTGTATGGAACATGAAAAGTTTAAAGCTTAATTACAATAATTGCTCTTAAGTGTCAGTAGGCAGTACATGAAGGAAATTATTATATCTTTAGATCTGTGAGCTCACTTCCTGATATTTTGATTCTTAACAACCTGGTGTTTTTTTTTTAAACACTATTGACCTATCTTAGGACATAAGAAATCATAGTTAGATAGGTAAATTTCCCACCTCGTGCATAAATTAAGATGTAGGTACATAAAAATAACTATAATATTAATTTATTTCTCAAAAGAAAGTCTACATATATGAATAACCTTACACTACATTACTTTTAAGTTTTTTTTGTCATCGGTCTCTCGATTGGTTGATACAGTTCTCCAAGCTGTTATATCTTGCGCAAGTTGCATCATATCTACATACCTGTAACACCCTACATCTTTTGTAATTTTCTTTATGTATTCTAACCTTTGCCTCCCCCTACAATTCACTCCCTCAATATTACCAGACCAATACCTGTATGTCGTAAGATATGGCCCACTAGCCTATCCCTTCTTCTGGTAAGTATGTACATATACATTTACTTATGCACATTAAAAAAAAATCTTTATAATGCAGCCTAACCCACCTGGCTGGTCTAATGGTAAAATCGTCTCCACAGCTGATGTATGAGACATAGGTTCCATAGTTCAAATCCTAGTAGAGGTAGTTATTTTTCTATGGATTTGAATACTAGACAGTGGTTATGGGTGAACTTTGATGGTTAGGGTTCAATTAACCATATCTCTCAGGAATGGTCAGCCTGAGTCTGTGCAAGACTACAATTCATTTACTTGTCATACATGTCATCGTCATTTTATTAGGTCATGAGGTTGCTTATTGTTCTAAATTGAACTGACTGCAAAAATTAAAAAAAATACATAAATGGATCCTGCGGTTTGCAGTCAATTCTGTTGCATGAATATTTAAAATATTTCACTAACCACTTCAGCTGCCTTGATTCTTATTTTTTTATGATCTACTTACATGTTTCAGTGGATCTACCATCATCAGAGTACAAAAATATTATATGAAACTATTTACCAATCCTGGCACATGGTTCTTTAACCATAGTTGGATATGTCAATTTCCGCCACCCCAATTTTATTGGAATGAGTGTGGTAATAGGAATGGATGTGTGTACAAAATTGATATAAAATATTAAGATTTAACTTTCAGTGCGGAAACAATTTTTAAAAGTTTGATCTTAAGTGTCATTTAATTTGAATAAGGATGTACAAAAAGTGCCAGCCCTTATTTTGAAAACTTGCAGGTGTAAGCCTGCCATTTCGGACCCAAATTTAAACGTTAAAAGAAAACGAAAAATAAAATTTCTGGTTAAAATTAATTTTTACTGTGTTCATAAATAAATAGAAATCATTCTAAAATTAAAAATAGTTTTTTTTTAGTTTATTTAAAGTCGCATCGACAGCTTGGTCATTAGCAAATACTGAGGGTTTTGGTATTTTAACAGTGGTTTTAATGTGTTAAAATTTCCAGACCCTAATCGGGAATCAAACCCGGGACCTTTCACTTTGTAGGCTAGCGCACTAGTCACTATGCCACAAAGGTAGTTTCAAAATCCATTATTTCATTAATTTTTGTTTAAAAGTTTTTTTTGGAAATGTAAGGTTATCCGGACATTGGCACTTTAACCATAACTTACGGACGTCCAGTAAACCTAATGTTATCACTATGTAAAATATATTGACGTCCTGTTTTCTGGACGTTGGTACTGAAAGGGTTAAAATTGTATTTTTTTAGAAATAAAGTATTATTATTATTATTATTATTATTATTATTATTATTATTATTATTTAAACTCTTTAGAATTTTTAACATCCTACTGTTCTGCAATTACTGCTAATACAAAACTCTATAGAAGATGTAGAATCTTCAGTCATCTGTATAAAACATTTAAATACATTTTATTTCTACTTTTATATTTATGCTTATCTGCCCATAACAGACAGGTGGAGTGTCAGATTATTTACACTCAATCTGTTCGTTGCAGGGCTAAAATAAATAGTTCTGTTTCTTATCACATGGTCAGCCAATTAAATGACTGAATCATGTAAGAACAGAAGAGGTAGAGGTGTAAAAGACACTAATCAGAGTTATCTCCTCTGAAAGTAATGAATTTCATTGTACAGCCAGACCCTGAGGTGAATGAAGTGAAGGTGTCATTTACAGAGTGGAAAATATGTGCTTTTCAGAGGGCCTGGCATACTGATAAGCATACTCTTCCATTCATTGAGGAAGGCAATGGTAAACCACCTCACTCCTCGTTTTACTTAGTAAAATCTCTAGAGGTTCAAACCAGCCTTTCGGCTGTTGACCTAAACAACAACATTTATGCTTGAAGTGGGAAGTTAACTTACCCAACTGTGGTTTCCTATATCCTAGGTTCAATTAATCCAGTGCCTTTTTTTGAAACATGAGGTCACACAGAATCAAATATCAGGGTGTGATCTCACTGAAAAACTGTAATGTAGTGCAAGGTTATTCATGCTTTAATGATTTTTGGGAAATAATTATAATTTTTAATTGCCTCATCAAATCGTCTAAGAGATTATCAATTGGTGATGTTATAACCACTAAAAATCTTTAGTTGCAACTTGCTTTATAATATAAAGCCTTTGTTTAACAATTATAATATAATTTTTCAAGTACTTACAAAATTCATGTCAGTATTTTACAGGGTGTGTTTTAATTTATTATCATTATGAGATAATAACCCTCCATATGTTTGTCACCAAAGTATGTTGATAAGTTTAGTCAGAAAAAATGGTGGTAACAGACACAGATTTGACTGTATCATTTATATGTATTTTTATTTAAATAAATACAACAATAGTTAAGATCAGTCTAGAGTTGAAAATAATAGGCTGGAGAATTGTTTTTAATATTTTTTTTTTATTTTTTAAAGAGAGGCCTGACTATTGAAGTAAGTAAAATAACATTTTTACTTAATTCAATAAAAAGACTTTTACATGGATCTTGCCATTCACATCTCCTTTAGAACTTGTAGCACATATTTTTAAAAAAATTCAGGTTTTCAAATATACTAAAGACAAAATAATAAACAGAAACTGTCTGGTAATATTTTCATTTTTTGTAGTGATACAGTAATGTTATAATAAATGTTTCTAAAATTGTACAATAAAATAACACAGGTAGAAACTGTAACTTGGCACAAATCTGTATTTCAACTAGGAATTACTTTTTGGGCATCAATTTTCTGGTCGTTGCAAATGTTGTTCACCAATACCACTCGGATGGGGTTGATTGTCGTTGATTGACCCACCTTTGGACATTACTGGCGGACCTGTCATACTGAGGAGCTGATAAGACGACTGCTTCATAACCTTCATCACCCGCTGATGCTTGCGAATCCATGTTTTCATTTTTAGTCTCCATATTTGAAGTTGCTGAATGTGACTTTTCTAGAGGTTGAACATTTTGTACCCTTGATACATACTGTTGTGAAGATGATGTTGATAAAAGAAAGGGTGCTACTGCATGGTTGTTAGAGAATCCTGATGGATGTGTCACTGCTGGTAGGAAACCACGAGCCTTCACTCTTGTTTGATGAGGATAATCTGTAAGACTCCTCGTTGGATGTAAAGTTGATGGTTGTAAAGCATCATTTAATGTTACATCATACTCTTCATCTGTAATATCCAAATTTGCATTAGATGATGGATTTTGAGCTTCATTAAAATCATTATTTCTGAACCCAGTTCTTGTGTTATGATTTAGATTATCTGGTCCTGATGGTCCAGGTGCTGTGATATCAAGATTTCTCGGTGGTTGGCGAGAGAAAAACCCTGATTCTGGTTTTTCAATTATATTTTTTGATGCTACTCTTGGATATGCAGTAGAGTCAGGGGCGGTGGGGAGATTATCATTTCCAGTTGGTTTTTGTCTACCTGGATTGAAAAACCCATAATGTGACCTTAGATTGATGATTGTGCTGCCTTCATTTTTAACAGCTACTTCAACAGGCCTTCTAAATCCTCCACCTGGGCCACTGGGAGGAACATGAACTGCTGGACTTTCATTATAATCTAATTGTGCATTCTCTGTTGAAGTTGGTGTTTCTGGTAACTTTTGTGTCTTGTATGGCCTGCGGTAACCCGAACCAGTTGGAGGAAATTGTGCAGGTTTCTGTGTATCATCATATTCAGCAGGATAATCTTCAACAACTGGTCTTGAGTAAATTACAGGCCGTCTGTAATTATTACCAGTAACAGCTGGCGGTTGTGAGTTTGTTTTAGCTGCTTCTTCATTATTCCTACTTGTGACAGTACTTTCTGTTGTTGTATCTGCAGGTTTATATGGTTTACGATACTGTGTGTTACCAGGTCCACTACTCGGTATTTGTGGCTGTGGGTTCTTTTGTTGTAGATTATCTTCATAAGCAGCTTCTGTTGTGGGTGCTAATGTCTTATCCAATTCTGTCACTTTAGTTGGCCTTCTGTAACCACCCGTGAGAGTGATCGGATAGCTGGGCTCTTTTCTTCGCAGTTTCTCTTCGGCTTCATTTGGTTTAATTACTCTTCTGTACCCAACTGCAGAAAGTGATTTTTGAGCAGAGGTAGGGGTCGGATCAGAAACTGTGGTAGTTGTTTCTATTGTATTTGATTTTAATGGTCTTCTAAATAAGCCAACGGAAACAAAAGGCCGTGATGGCCCTGAAACTGCAACTGACTCTAAGTTTAGATCTTTTAAAGGTTTTTCAGATGAATCATAATCTCTAAGGAACTCTTTACCAGACTTTTCATCAGTTTTCGAACTCTCTGATTTATCAACAGGTAATGGTGTAGTCGTGGATTGTTTTTTAAAGTTACTGACTGGTGCAGCAGACAATATTCTAGTTCTGTTTTCCGGCTTATAGTAGTTTTGAGAGGAGTCTTGTTCGGCATAATCATTTTCATATCCCAAAGTGCTAGAAAACCTGTGTAAGGATGTTACAGGTGTTGTACTTGTACTAGGTTTTATATCATCAGTCACAGGAATTGGAGATGATGTTTTTCCTCTAAAAATATTACTATTTCTGGTATAAGTACTTGATTGTTCTTGAACTGGTGCAGTTGTTGTTGACTTGTAAGTTCCTGTGCTTTTTGAAGTATCATCACTTGAAATTGTGCTGTCTTGTTTATTATTTTGAGAATTTGAATTTTCATTTCGTGATCTAAAGAAACCTTCTCGACTGCTATCACTTCTTTCATTTAGATTTCCATTCGATTTAGAAGGGCTCAATGGTTTTGTTTCTTCATAATCATCTTCATATTCATCATCATATTTGTCAGCTGACCCTGGTTTCTGGAGATCACCAGATGTAGTTCTATAACTAGGTCTAGTTGTCAATACTTTAGGATTGTCTGAATCCTTATTAACTGATGGATTATTCTTATTATTATTTAATTCAGTTCTGTTATTATTGTATCTTTCATTAACAGACTGTCTACTGCTTAAGTCAGTCTTATCATTGTTAAATCTGTCATTATTTTTAAAAGATTGTCTTGCATTATCAATTTCTTCATTTTTAGTTCTTTCTGTCTGTTTAATTGAGGATGCAGCTTTTTGTGAGTTATTACTGTTAGTGGTTGTTTTTGAATTTTGTCTTCGTCCATTTCTTTGATCTTCAGAGTACTCATCATCTCTTCTTCCATTATATTTGTTTGAAGGTTGCTTCTGATTTCTTCTTGATACTTTTTCGTCTTCTATTTCTTCCTCTTCATCATCATAGTATTCATCATCTTCTTCCTCATCCTCATACAATGGTCTTCTCTCTTGGTGTTTTCTACTTGGAGTCCTTACATATTCAGTATTATGAGGCCGCTTACGATTAGATCCATTTGTTGCACCTGTTCTACCTCCAGATATATATCCTGGTCTTTCTGCTGGGACAGCTTCTTCATCTCTGCTATAAAGTTTTCCTCTATTACCTCTTGGCCGAGATGAACGGGGACTGTAATCATCATGCCTTTGACCTTTCCGTGATCTGGGTCTTTCTTCCTGTTCATAATCATCTTCATCTGCATCTTCATCATCGTACCTGTCTGGTCGTTTTCGATTCTGCAGCCTGAGTCTATGTCGATTGGACTGTCTGCGACCTTCTCCTGTTCCAGTTGAACCAACATCATAGTCACTCTGCTTTTTTTTATATTTCGGTTGTTCCTCTTCATATTCATCATCATAGTAATAGTCATCATCTGGCTGTGGCTGTGGTTTCCTTTGCTGACCTCTCTCATCTTTAGCTGTTTCAGATGTTGGAGCAGGTGCAACGTCTGAAGTTTTTTGTGTGTAATCATATTTATCTCTTTCATTTATAGGAACTGGTCTACGAACTTTAGGTGGTATCCTTGGTCTGTCATAGACACTTCCACTTCCTTGGCTACTCTGCGTGCTGGGTCGTACTGAAGGCTTTATCATGTCTGTTGACATCTGCTCAGGCTGACTGTCAAAATCAGAATCATCATCACGTACATTACCGCCTGAAAAATAATAATGAGAGCAGTAAAACTAATTGCAATAATAATAAAAACCTATTTAGGTGGTGTAATCCAAGAGATTGACAATGGTTTTTTTTTGGTTTAACCTTCGACTGATTGACAATGAAGACGATGCACATGTTACCACGAAATTTGGGAGGAGATGGGGTCAAAAGAATCGAGCCAGGGAACCGCGGCATAGTAGTCTGATATGCAAATTGAATTTTCATTTGGGGGGGGGGCTGAAACCTCTCAAGCCCCACTGACTACATGCCTGAAAGATGAAGATAAATTAAAAATTAAATAGGGAATGGAGAGAGCATATTAACTGGCAAAAAATATTTATTAATTAAATAATATATTTCATTACACTATAATATATTAAGACACTAAAAGCAGAAGCATTGGATGGATCAGAATGTATCTTCCTCTAGAAAGAGAGTTCTAAGAAAAAAATTTAAATGAAAGAGAGAAAAGTCCTAAGGAAAATATAACAACAGTCAAGACTCATCAAGTTTTTAACGGGCTGCAAAAATTTTACAATATTTTATAATATAAAAATTTTTAGTTTTAAAATTTTATAATAATTATTTTAATAATATTATTGCAATATTTAGTGTGTATAAACAAAAACAGTAATTTCAAGAGAATAACCTGCCCATAACAGGCAGGTAGAGTGTTAAAACTATGTGCACTCGATCTGCTAGTTCCAGGGCTACAAAATAGTTCTGTTTCTTATCACACCATCAGCCAATTATGTGAGTGCAGCATTTAAGAACAGATAGGTAGAGGTGGTGCATAACTCGTGACACTAGTCAAGAGTTATCTCCTCTGAGAGTAATGAATTTCATTATACAGACAGAGCCTGTGGCGATTGAAGTGAAGCTGTAATTTGCAGGGCAGAAAGTAGATGTTTTTCAGAAGGTCTGGCATGCTGATAAGCATACTTTTCCACTCAGCGAGGAAGGCAAGGTCCAAAGAAAAATGACAATGGAAAATATAGGTTAAGCATTAAGAAACATATATTTAGTACAGTAAATATAGAAAGGATAACAGACCCTATGAAAAAAAGAAATATTGCTTTTATGGATATTCAGTGAAACCCTGCTTAACTGAAATATAGGGTGTGGAGCTGATTTCAGATACACACAAATACATAATTTTAGGGTTCAAGAACAATTAAAGTAAATATACAATATTTCTTACGACTGTTTATTAGTGTGTATAAAAGAAAATACACTAACTTCAAGAAAATAAAATTTAATACTCTACGGTAATTAATATTTGAATCAGTCATCTCAGAAACCCCATAAGCCAAAATTTTACATTTTTTCTTTAGTGCATTATAGGAATAACTGAATGTAAACACATCATCCCTCCAAAATCACATAAGTCTGGCTTTCCTTAAGTAGTAATGTAACACTAAGAAGAGGCATAGTTATATAAAATGCTTCCTTCTAATTAAAAAATGAAAATAGATGATTTTTTAAGCTTAAATTGTGGTTTTTAGTAGAAGAGGCTTTATAAAGTTTCTATGCAAAATTATTTTTAAGGGAGATAACTACTGTTTGTAACGACAACGAAGAACGTAAATTGTCCTGAAAAACAACATTTTTCTTTCTTAAAGTTATGAATTTCAATTTTTATTATAGCAAAAAGCTATTTGAAGTCACTAATGTAAACTAGTGAATGAATACTACATTGTGCAACGCATTTTACAGAAAACGTTAACATTTTACTCCAATTTATTTCAGAACTATCTGGAGTCAAAACTGTTAACTTTTCTTCAAACAAGTGGCTTATCTTTAAAAATACTTAAGTAGGCCTATGCATTATACACTAAAGGGGACAGCCCTCTAAACAATTAATATTTTTTTATTGAAACGTAGTAAATTACCAGTTTTTTAATTTTTCCAAAAACTAGTTTTTTTTTACTTATGGGCTTTCTGAAATGACCGATTCATTTACTGTGTCTAATTTCTATTATTTACAGTCTTTAAAAAACCCTCAGGTTTTTAATGAAACCGTTGACTAGCGCCAATATCACGCCATCGTTTTATTAGAAGCATGTGTTATTTTACAGGTTGGGAGTATTAGGGTTGAACTCCTGGAAACACATAGTGAGTCTTCTACAGTATACTGTGGATATTTTTGTCACAACAGATAAACGACGTACGCATTGGTAAATGAATTTCCAGAATACTGAAACTGTATACTCGTAATTTATTTCATTTTACACTGTTCTGTGCATTAACTTACGCTATGTTTTTAAGTGCTGTATTGTACATATTTGCCCGTTACAGGCAGGTAGAGTGTTAAAATTATTTGCACTCGATCTGCTAGTTCCCGGGCTACAAAAATAGTTCTGTTTCTTATCATACGATCAGCCAATTATATGACTGAAGCATTTAAGAACAGAAAAGGTAGAGGTGGTGTAAGAGACACTAGTCAAGAGTCACCTCCTCTGAAAGTAATGAATTTCATTACACAGACAGAGCCTTGGGTGAATGAAGTGGAGGTGTAATTTGCAGGGTGGAAAGTAGATGTTTTTCAGAGGGTCTGGAATACTGATTAGTGTTCTTTTTCACTCAGTAAGGAAGGCAAGTTAAACCAACTCACTCCTCGTTTTACTTAGTAAAGCCTCTAGAGGTTCAAACCAGCCTTTGGTTGATGAACTAAACTACAACAGCACATATACAGTATTGCAATTAAGTAATCACCAAAAACAAAAGCTTTTCAGATCCGTTTTGGTTGAGCAAGTTTCGGATAAAGTAGAGGTTTACTTTGTAAATACCATACTTTGAGGGAAAAAATATTACATATTTCACATGTGTAAATTGTAAAAATGGGTTCTCCTCTTCACATACTTTACAGAGTAGAAAAATTGTTTTCATTTACAAATATCATGGAAATTCACAAAGAAAAAATGTAAATAAAGCCCAGTTGTAACTTCTAAGATTAGAAATGTTTGTCATAATCACCATGACAAAAGAAATGGAACAATGAAAAAATGTCTAGGGCCCAGAATATGCTGAAAGTGTCAACGTGGAAACCAAAATACCAAAATTTTGACTGAAAACACGTTGTGGCTTCTTATAAACGATAAATTAGTTTCATTAATTGATTAAAACCAACAAGATTGAGTTATATAACTTTTGAGTGCCTTGTAGGTTATGATATTTATCTTTTTTTTTTTAAATGATAGACATTTCATATAGGATTCATGATAAAATATTTTTTACAAGTTAATAAAAATGTTTAAATTGTAGGATACTTGCCGTGCGGTCGATGCTTTCTCTGCGGTTTTCTTCTCGGGGGTTGTATAATATCATCATCGTATTCCGGGTCATCGTAATATTCATCGTAATAATAGTCATAAATCGGACGTCTACGTCGCGGGTACGGACGACGATGTCGTCTAGATGTTCCTTGTGCTCGACGTGGTGGTGGTGGTGGCGGTGGAGGGGGAGGTGTAGTTGTAGTCGATGGTTTGGCAGTGGTTGTAGTTGAGGGTGGATTCGTTGTAGCCGCTTTGTATAACGCCTCATTTCTAAAACAAATCAAATTAGGAGGAGTAGAATTTCAAAACGAAGCATATCCAAATTTTTGATTTTCGTTTTTCTGATGGATTAATTTTTGTAAGACCCAGATCTATACTCATAGAAGAATCCACGGAAAGATTGGGGTATGACAAATTTTGTAAATTTTTCAGGAGAATTTTATTAGTTGGCCCCTTTGGAACATTCTTTCATTGTAGGTATACCAAAATTAAAAACCTTTGTAACTCAGTGACTTACCACATTATTTGCAAGTAAGTTAACTAACCGATAGTACTTTTAACTGACTACCGAAATGCGTTAAAACCTCATTTTCAGAAAACTGGACTTACCCCGTTATTTTCAGGGAGTCTTTTTTTATAGTCAAAAGAAAGTCAGTGAAATTAATCAAACCAAGACAATAGGCTAACATACCACAAAAACAACCCGAAGTTCACTTAATATAGAGGTTGGCCCATAGCAGGCAGGTGGAGTGTTACATTTTTTGCACTCGTTTCAGGGCTACAAAAAATCAGCAGTCGCGGAACTGACCGACAGAAATGACTACTTAATTAATTAATTACGTTAACAAATTAAATAAAAAAGATTTTTTAATTAAATTAATGGTAATTGTTTCCATGGTAATTGTTGATAGCCGAGCTTGACGTGATGACAAAGCAAAGATTTTTCCCGTGCACAAAACACAATCCAGGCACGCCAAAAGACGTAGTCACTTCAAAAACTGATCTGTTTCTTATCACATGGTCAGCCAAATATACGACTGAAGTATTTAAGAACAGAAGAGGTTGAGATGAAAAGACACTAATCACAGTTATTTCCTCTGAGAGTGGCCGGCCCGTTGGCGTAGTGGTTAGCGCAACTGGCTTTTACGCTGGGGTCCCGGGTTTGATTTCCGGTCAGGTCTGGCATTTTTACATCACTCATCTTCATGTATCATCCTTCTCCCAGTCTGCATTAGCAGAAATTACAAAACAGCCAGACGTAAAACAAAAAAAATCCTCTGAGAGTAATAAATTGTATCATTATACAGCCAGAGCCTGTTGTAAATGAAGTGAAGGTGCCATTTGCAAGGTGGAAAGTACATGGCTTTTGGAGGGCCTGGCATGCTGATAAGCATACTCTTTTTCACTCCGTGAGGAAGACATGGTAAACCACTTCACTCCTTACGTAGTAAAGACTCTAGAGGTTCAAACCACCCTTTCGGCTGATGTCCTAAACAACCCAGTGATCGGGTGACGTCAAGGCTGTCTTTATTTCATTCGTCAAACTACGAAATTTCTATTCGCAAGCAAGCATACACATACACCAATCGGTATCATTTGTTTTGTTTGATACAAAAAAATTAAAAGTGCAGAATCTCTAAATTTTATCAACAGTTTAAATTACAAGTTAATTTGTAACATTTTTGGTACAGTAGACCTAATCGTTATGGATGTAACTGCTATTCTCGTAGGACAAGAGTTAGGTGCCTCCAACGGTTTTTTAGATAATTTATCATTTATTAGGAGAAAAGGATTTAGCGGGAACCTTGCGTCTAAGTTTGCGTTTTCCCGGCCAATGGTGTAGTTATCAGCGCAACGGGTTCGATTTCCGATCAGATTTGACATTTTTTGTTTGTTATCACCTCGTTTCATTGCCTACACATAAGCCAAGGCTTAAGTAGGCATCAACATTTAATAAGAAAAACACAAAAATGTTTTAAACTTGAATATTAATTACTTGAAGTGTTATAAGTAACCTAAATATTTGGTTACAAACAAAAACAAACACGGTTGTAAACATAATAAAAACAAAATATACTTTTATAAGATCAAAATAATTTTTATCTTATAAAGGTAGGCTATATTTTGTTTACCTTCAACAATAACAAAACTGTTACTGAGAAATTGAAACGTTTCGAACATTTTTTGAGACATTTTTTAATTTTTATGCAACGTTAACTTTAAACTTTTATAAAACATATTGTAAAATAGTGGTATTCTAGAATTGGTTGATGAAATAGATTGTTCATTGTAAGATTATGCATTGCATGGGGTGAAATGTGTTGAACAACGATAGTGAATTGCGACGAATGAGATGTTTTGAAAAGGAGTTCGTTGAAATCAAAACAAGTAGAAATGTTTCTTTTTATTTTGATTCCTTCTACTATGTTCCAGCACAGCGGTGAAATCGTTAGAAGAATCCCGATTGTTTGGGAAACTTTTAGACCGTAGGTACAAAAACAGGTAGCGCCTTTGGTCAGTCAGTCAACAATTAAATTGTAAAGAAGAAACGTTGTCGAGCCGTTCAAAATAGTGTCGTTACGAGGCCGGTTCTGCATTACGTTAAATAGTGCGTGGCGTACATGTAGAAATGCACACAAGCGAATAGTATAGTAGCAAAGTAGTAAAATAAGTAGATAAAAAGTAAAATAAGTAGAAAAATAGCAGTAGCAAAGTGTAGTAGTATATAGTAGAAGTATAGTAGCAAATGGTTGTGAACAAGTAAATCAATTATTTTGGTTCTTAAGGACAGCATTCTATTGTTAGTCAAATTTGGTTTAGCCCTAAGTTCGTAATTGATTTAATTTATTGTAATTTAATTGTATCTGTTAGTAGACTAAGTTTAAACATTATTCGTAATTATTAATGTTGTAAATAAATAATTAATTGTTGTAAGTTTAAAGTCTCTTTATTATTTGTCATACCCAGATCCCAATTGAACCCGGGCTTAGGAGTTACAATACAAATAGTAGCACAATTATTATATCAATACAACATTTTACACTGAAAAGAGCGTTAAAAACAAAATTAAACTATTTTTTTTTTAAATTTCAGGTTAGGAGTCTTAAATGGTGACACTTCCAACTGTTCAACCATCATACTGTTATAATATTTATTGTAGGACGTTTATAGATACTGTAGATTGGAACGGTTTCCGATACACTTGATAGAAAATTAAAGAAATATAAATTACCTTTTGAAATATTTTGGTGAGTTGTCGCAGTCCACTTCAGACACGAAATGGCAAATGAATGTTTTTTGATCGAAGGCTGTGTAATTGGCACAAAGGAAGTCATATCTGGTCCCAAATAAACAATGGTGGTACACCTGCAAAAATATATTATTGTTAAAATAGTCTCTAAAATATTATCACCATATAACTAAAAACTAGCTACAGTGAAAGAGATACTAACAGTTGAATTTTTTTCTCGTTAAACTAAAATATAAAAAATGTACTAAATAGACGAAGGTATCTTCGCCACGCGGACAACTTCGTTTTATGTGTATAACATAACGCACGAGTTTCTCGATTGATAAATTCTGGTACAATAGCTCGGATCGTAAAAGGTTTGAACATTTTTTGGTGTCATTTTTGATCTAATTTAAAATAAAAAAAAACAATTGTTGAGTTGTCTACCCAAAAATTAAGTGGAATTTAAACAAACAATTCGATTCAGTCTACTATTTTCTGAGTCTATGTTCTAATCAATGCTATTGTTGTTGTTTAGGTCATCAGCCAAGAGGCTCGTTTGAACCTCTAAGGGCTTTACTAAGTAAAACGAGGAGGGGTGGTTTACCATGCCTTCCTCACTGAATGTAAAAATATGCTCATCAGCATGCCAGACTCTCTAAAAAGCATTTACTTCCCACCCTGCAAATGGCACCTTCACTTCATTCACCACAGGGCCTGGCTGTATAATTATGAAATTCATTACTCTGAGAGAAGATAACTGTGACTAGTATCTTTTACACCTCTACCTCTTCTTTTCTTACATGCTTCAATCACATAATTGGCTGACCATGTGATAAACTATTTTTTATAGCCCTGGAACTAACAGATCAAGTGCAAATAATTTAAAACTCCATCTGGTTGTTAAGGGTACTTGGTATTATTGAATTATTTGAACGAACTAGCGAGTAGACAGTTATACAAGTGTCAAGTACTTAGCCAGGCATTTGGTTCGGAGAGAGGCTGAATCTGAAAATTCGTTTGTTTTACGTCTGCCTTATGCAAAATAAGGCAAAAATGGGTGGTGATATATATGAAGAACTGACATTCCTGTCCGGAAATTTAACCCGGGAGCGTTGGCGCTCCCGGGTTAATTAGTTTGGTTTAGTTTGGATTAGTTTGGTTTGAAATTTAGTTTAGTTTGGATTAGTTTGGTTTGAAATTTGGAAATTTTCGGGTAGGGGGAGGTTGAAGCCTTTCAAGCCCCCTCCCTGGCGTGCCTGGAAAGTGTTTTATAAATGCAGTGACCAGATTTTTTCCACTCTAAAGCAAGACAACTTTTTTAAAAGAGTGATGGCAGGGTAGTGTTAAGATTACAGACGCGCGCTAAATCAACAAAACCTACGACACTAACTAATACTCATGTTATGTTTTAATAGATTAGTAATTTTTACCTGCCTTCTTGAATTCACCAATGAGAGCAACTTAAACTTTTCAAAAGCAACAGTCATACAGCAGATTATTTAGCATGGTCATTTAAAACTAAATTAAATACGGAAACTCTAATTTCAATAACTTTACAAGATGAAGTGGAAACTTTTGGCAATAATATTTTCCGTCCTGTTTTAATTTTTAGTGTCACTTCTACTACTGAATAATAAAGTAGTTCATTCATGAATCTTCTAAATGGGTAAACAAATGGCGTGATTTATAATCAGCGTGTAATTTTTAAGTAAATGTTTCTCGATGCCGAAGTACAGTTTCACATCGGCACTCGCATGCTACTTGGCTGAAATAAAAGAATTCACACAAAATATGAAAGAGCGAAACGACATAATTAATGAGGTAAGAATTAAATTGTGGAAAGAAAACTGCCTATTTTTGATTCTATTGCTGTTTGTATTCATCAAATAATTCGTGAGAAAAACATAACAAATGTCGCATGTCGACTTTACTCTCACTTAAATCGGGTCGAATATTTAAATTGTTTCACTTTGTGTTCATTAGTCCGTCGCACCTAGTAAATTTATCTACAGAATCCGCAGGGGTTGACGAATACGTCAGCCGTTTGCAACGGAATCGTTTCATGTAAAAATTAACATACGAGTTGGCCATATGTGTGATTTCAACACTAAAGTAAGATAGTACTCCTTAGTGACCTTAAGCATGGGCTGATGCTAAGCGGTGAACTAATTTTTAAGATAAATACAGTGCATATAAGCGATTGCAAAATGAATACAAGGCGAATCAGACTGTGAGAAAACCAGGAACATTGTTTTAAAACAATCAGTTAAACACGAGCCGGCATTATGCTAAAGAAATTAGAAAACAGATTGCCCAGAAAAGTGATACATCTCTTAATTATATGTACTACGCACATTTTAAATCTTGATTCAATTCCCTCTTCTACAACTTCCATATTTAAAAAAAACCTACATTATTCACTGATGAAGGATTTAATCTATTATGCATACCGGTTAAATTGGTTTACTGCAAAGTTCAAAGGGAACTTAAAAAAACTAGATTTTTATGCTGCAAATAAGAAAAACATTTTTGTACCTGAAATGCACCTATTCTTTTTTACTTTCATTTCCCCTTTTAAGAATATATAAGGAAGGAAAGTATTGTTTTCATGTAGATTTTTTGAAATCAAGTTTTCAACGGAAATACACATTTTCAGGCCCCTGAACCAAAAAACCATATTTTTAGCAATTGGTCTGTGTATGGGTCTCTGAGTCTGTATGTAAAAAAAATAGCACAAGTACGAAATATTGTACGAATTTCAAACTGGGATATGTTAGGTACCACTACGGAACCGGACACGATCATTTTCATCAAAATCGGTCAATTGGAAGTAGTAGTTTATTCATGCGATTTTTTACTTTATTGTGATTTTTTCAAAAACGGCTCCTACAGTTTCTTAAAAATCGCCTTAATAACTACACTTTCTATTCTCTGTAAGATAGGGTAAGCTTCATGTCTGCTGAAATTCTTAGTGAGGCTGTGCTCTCGTGGTAAAAAATGTTTTTTTTTAAGATTGTACCCTTAATATGTGTTTTAGGATAAAAGTTTATGTAATTAAAGTTGTAGAAATTAAAGAGCCAACAATTTAAATTTAAGCTTTTGTTTCTACAATTCTGAGTTTAGCGTCAAATAGTGATTTTCTGTATTTCTCTCATTAAAATCGGCAAAACATGGGGTTTCTTGAGATTGCGGCCTTAGACATTTTATAACAAAAGTATATATAATCAAAGGTATAAGGAATAAAAAAAAACCTACAATTGTTATTTCAAGAATTTTTTCAACAGAGCCTAGTTTAGTGTTAATTAGTGATGTCCCATATTGAAGTCGAAAGGGGTTGATTTTCATTTTGCGTCATTCACTCATGGTTGAAATTAGGTTATGTTTCTCATTTTTACATTGTTTACCAATGATAAAACCTAGGTTATACGGGTTTTGTTTACATTGGCAAGACAACCAGATCTATTTGATTACAAAAATCCATGAATTACTAACAAACAAAACAGTGAAAAAATTAATTCATTCTGTTGCACCATTTTATATTTTCTGATCTATAAAGTGCTTTCATTCTTTCTGATCTTTTTCTTCTTTCTTCTTAAAAATATTCCACTTTCTTTCTTACTCTTGTGGCCGCAGAAATAACGGCCAATCTGTTCACTCCTTTACTAAACTCATCTCTGTTTAAACAATACTGATATATTATGCTGTGTATTTATTGTTTATTTCACTTTGTCTTAAAAGTTCTTTTAACAAAATTTTCCTTTCTTAGAAAAAAGTTACCAGACATTAACAAAATTGGGTAACAGGACTAAAAAATTATTCTGTAGTACGTTGTGAGAACGTGTAAGAGCAAGTGTAGGTGGACAGGAAAATCAATTATTTTTTTGATTTTTAAAGACAGGATTTTTAAGTAGTCTATTATGGGTAAGCCCATAACAGGCAGATGGAGTGTTAAATTATTTGCACTCAATTTGCTAGTTTCAGGGCTACAGAAAATAGTTCTGTTTCTTATCACATGGTCAGCCAATTATATGACTTAACTATTTAAGATCAGAAGAGGTAGAGGCGTAAAAGACATTAGTCAGAGTTATCTCCTCTGAAAGTAATGAATTTCATTATACAGCCAGACACTGTGGTGAATAAAATGAAGGTGTCATTTGCAGGGTGCAGAGTAGATGCTTTTCAGAGGGCCTGGCACGCTAATAAGCATGGGCTACTTTTTTACTCAGTGAGGAAGGCAACGGTAAACCACACACTCCCCGTTTTACTAAGTAAAACCTCTAGAGGTTCAAACCAGCCTTTCGGCTGTTGACCTAAACAACAACTATTATGAGTCAAGTTTACTTTAAGCTTAAGTTTTGTAATCAATTTAATTGAAGTAATCAAATTGTTTTTTTTTATTAATTGTAATTATTAATTTTGTTAATAAATAATTTTTATACGTTTAAAGGACGTATGTTGATTATTTATTACACACAGATCCCGAAAGGACCTAGGCTAAGGTTACTATACTTTTTAGTTCAAAAACATTTGCTCTACAAAAGTAGCGAAGAACTTAAAAAATAGTATACATATTGGAAGGTAGATTCTCTCGTAAATGAAGCCTCAGAAGTTATTATCTTCGGCGACTCCAAAATGATTCCAGACAATGGAGGTATTAGATAGGTATTAAAATCAAATGGTATAAATTATAATAATTATGTAATTCAGCTAGAAATTTAACAATAACGTATTGGTGTTCTATTGATGTATGTTACGCACTGTCAAGTTTTTACAGGAATACTGTAACTACGTACAATAAAGTAGTATCTATAGAAAATACAATCAGAGAGAGAAGTAGGCCTACCGTCAGATCCAACCGGATGCCTTAATTTTTACTTTTATACAAAAGGAAAACGAATGTTAATAGAAATTTTGAAGGATTATAAGAAATTATAAATATGTACATTACATGAAGCGCAAGGTCTCACAACAAATAATGTAGTTTTAATTAGAATTTACTTCAGACTAAGTGAAATTTACAATAGTTATCCCATAACGTACAGTAGAACTGTCAAGGCATACGAAAAACATAACCTATCTTACAAGAAAAGAAGATGCAGTTCAATGCATACGTGTATTCTTTTAAACGAAATGGTGGTCACCCATGCGTAGTTTTATGTAAAATATTGCAAGAAATTAACAGTATTTAAAAAGGCCAACAAGATATGCAGGGAAAATCGTTTATCGACTTTAAAACGTTAACGATAAGATCTGCAATAACTTTACAAACTTTATTCTTTTTCAATACCACACGAAACCTTACAAGGTTTCAAATGCAGTCGCAAGAGATTAGGCGTCGTATGGTCTATTTGAAAAATATAGTCTGGTGAAATTAATAATCCCCACACTCTAGTAAAAATTTTGTTACGTCCCAAGTTTTAATAATCGCCCCAAAAGATTGTTTATCGGAAGACCTATTCAACTAATTCTGCTACCCAATCTTCGGTGAATATTATGCTGTGGAATTTTAATTTAATTGATAAAATTATTCGTTAGATACATTTAATTAGAATCGAGCCTAGTTCAAATTGACAAGCTCCTGGGTTTTAGAAATGCTTTAAATTTTTAATTCATTTTTAATTTTTTTCTCAAAGAACTAAAACGTTTGCTTCTTTTATCCGTTCTCTCTCATCGAGTTGAAGTTTAATTATGACATTGCCCAATTAAATTATTTTTATATTGTTTGTAATTAAAAGAATATTAATTTACATAGTTTATATTGACAATTAGATGATAATATTGTTTCTGTCATTGGATTACTTTTTACCCATTGTAAACAATGTATTTTCATAAACAAATAATTTCATTTTAGGCGTTATAATTTAAGAAAATTTTAAAATTACACATATTGGTTTTTATACAGGTTCCATATGTCGGTTCCCCAATATTTACGGAAATCGGATGAAAGGTTAATTGAATAAGAAACCTATAAACAAAAACAAAAAAATTATTATATGAACTGTACTCATACACCTTGAAAATGTTATAGCGGTGTTCAAAATGTCCGCCATTTACTTTATACAGCGACTTAAAACTGATTCACAAATTTTCAACAGTAACATTGTATCATTTTTAACACTTGGTTTTGAATTGGATGGAAAAATATCTCAGAAATATTGATTGAAAAATTCTTTAAAAATTTGTAGTACCCTTGATGTTGCTGAAAGTAATTTTCATGCAACTAAACAGTAGACATAAAAGTTACCTGGCATTTGTGTGGGACGCTTGCATAAAAGCCATCGTGTAATCCGTCGCACTCGAAGTGAATGTCATCGGGTACGGCGTTGTAAAACGGATAATTGGTAAGGTTGTGACCATTCAGCTCTCTTGGAAGATTTGGGTCGTAAATATAGTCTTTCTGCGGAATACCCGTCAGCAAACTTTTCGCCTTTGTCGGCTGCGTTGAGTCGGTAGAATTCGAATCAGTACTGTTTCCATCCGATTCTAGTGATGCTCCCTGTTCATGAAAAAACAAAAAAACCATTTTAGTTCAGTTAAAATTTTATGCTTATTCCTCAACCGAATCAGTCGAATCGGAAAGTTTCAGATATGACAAAGAATATAATATTGTTTCAAAAAAAGCTTAATGGGAAAATTACAGAGTAAGTGCAATTAAAGTTTATCATAACACCTTGAAAATTCAAATTTCATATTCTGTTCATGCACTTAAAAACATAGTAGAACATCAAAAACAACCAAACACCAATATCGCGTCTGACAGGCAAGAGGGTTAAAAATTTTCTACTCGAATTTCATCCATTACTTGTTGATCTTCGGGTTTGCTTTCTGTAGTTTTTAAAATTTGTCAGTGTTGACTTTTGTTTTGTCCGATTTCGATGCTTTCCTGGTGTACTGAAAATTTCATTTTTCTCATTTTTCCATTTCAGTTAAAACTTTTCTTAACGAATGAACCGATACTTCGCAGAGACTAGCAACATGAACATGAATTTCCGAACGTGACATTCTGGGATTTTCAGAAGAGATATTGTTCTAAATATTCACTATCACGCATTTAGTTTGACTTTTTTAAGAGAAACTATTTGACCTATTTGGCGCGCAAATCTCAGCTGAGATACTCGTATTTAAAAAATTATTCCTTGGTGATAGTAGAGTACTAAAATATTAAAAATTTTCTCCAGTGAAAAATTAGATTTTTGGTCATAGATGCTTCCATCCACAGTATTTTTTTGTGAGATATTGGTTTAAATGTAATATTGATAAATAATCGTTTGGGGGTTCAGGTTGTTTCCTTTTTATTCTCTTAAAGACGTATACATTTTAAAAACATCGTTCAAAAAAACTGTCTTATAAAATTTCGTAATTGATTTTTTGTGAAATTATTGTAATAGGCACACTAATTCTCTTTTCTAAGTACACGTTGCGCCATATTGGGAAGAATAACTTCCAGGGATAATAATTATTTAAGTTCTCTTTCTCTCCCTCCCTTCCTCCCACACACCTCTTCCCCGTCCCGTCCTCCTCTGTCCATCTATCTTCCCTTCTCTCTTTTCGAACGTTAAACAAAAATAGTTGGACGTTAAAAAAAAATCCTCTCTTTTCCATTTCCCTCCCCCTATCTCTCAAGAGATTAGCCTTTCTCTTAAGCCACTTGGGTGGAACGAAGTTGCAGGCGGATAACCAAAAAGTCGGTTTTTATAACTGTAGCTCATTTACAAACATACATAAATACTATAACAATTGATATTATTTCACATTCGTCTCAATTTGGATCATCTGTAATAAAATAGTGTCTGCTGTAACAAAACAGTGAAATAACAAAATAATCCTCTCTAACGAAATGGTGACAACTGAAAAAAAATTAAACTGCACAAACTAAGCGATTTTAAAAAATCGCTTTAAAAAGCAAAAAAGTAAAAAATGACACGCATAAACCACTACTTCCGGTTGACCTATTTTGATGAAAATGTTCGTGTCGGGTTTTCTAGTGGTACCTAACTTAAGTATCATGTTTCAACTTCGTACGATATTCCGTTCTTGAAATATTTTGTTCACGCGCACACAGACCAATCGCTAAAATTATATTTTTTGGTTTCAGGGAGTCTGAAAACGAGTATATCCGGTGGAAACTGGATTTTGAAAAATCGACATGAAAACAGTACTTTAATTCCTATGTATTCAATTAGGCAAGAGAAAGTAAAAATACATTATGATTTACAAATACATTTTACGTATATTGTACACTACTGTAAAACTAAAACTATATTTACATGCACAATACAAAATATATTGTATTGTTAGGTTGAAAACCCTGTCAGCTATGAGAAAAAAAATCTGTTATTTTCTTTTGTTTCATGCTGCTCTTGCAACCCTGCCATCTTTTTATTGAGAACAACGACTGGATTCGAATTCTGCTGCTATTCAAGTTATTGCAGGGCCGTTTATAGAGAATCTTTTCTTTCTGCGTGAGAAATTTGTTTGTTCTAAATCATCGTCGAATTCATTCTCAATTTCATATTATTCTTTTATATTCATCATTGCGGTAATAATTTCAACACCATCATTAATTTCTTGTTCCAAATTTTTATCTTTAACTACTCATTCGTAGGCTACGTCTTGTTCGTCAGCAGCTTTGAACCCTCGTAATCTTTTGGTGAAGATTTGCCCCTGGTGAGTTGTATTGTCTAGTATACTAGGTTTTAAAATAATGTCGGTCCAATACGTTTGTGCTTTCTCATTAATAGCTGTACAATTCAGTTGAGAAAATGTTAGCGGCTACATTAGTACACGCAGTAATTTTACTTTCTCTTGCCTATATGGATGTAGGAAGGAAAGTATTGTTTTCATGTCGATTTTTGGAAATCGAGTTTTCAGCGGAAATATACGTTTTCAGACTCCCTGAACCCAAAAAACATGTTTTTAGCGATTGGTCTGTGTGTCTATGCGAGTGTCTGTGTGTGAACAAAATATCTTAAGAACGGACCATCATTTTCATCGAAAACGGTCAACCGGAAGTAGTAGTTTATTCGAATCATTTTTCACTGTTTTGCAATTTTCTCAATAACGGCTCATATGATTATTTTGAAAATGTCTTCATTTACTAAATTTTTTATTTTTTTCAAGACAGGGTAGGCGCTATGTCTGCTGAAACTTTTGGGGAGGCTAGGCTCTTGTAGAAAAAATGTTTTTTTTTAAGATTGCGGCCTTAATATTCATATCAGGGCAAAAGTGTATAGCCTGATTTTCATAAGGAGAGCGCTGGGCAAAACGTACGTCTGCATTAGTATAGTCCTGTACGTACTGCAATAGTGCAGCGTATGTAATTAACAATGGAACAGTATGCCTTCAAAATACAATGGGTGTTGTCAATTTTCAACAGCACTCTGACTGTACATCTAACTTTAGGTCGGAGTGCTATGTAGGGTCAAAGTCAAGTATGCGCATGCGTAGCCCAGCGCTCATAGCAATTGGCTTGGTCTTTACCTACATAATAAAAGTTGTAGACAATTTAAAAACCTATAACTTTTGAATTAAATTTATTTTTTGTATAACGCTTAGTTTAGCGGTAATTAGAGATTTCTGTTTTTTTTTCTAGAAAATTTGTAAGAATATGGATTTTTTAAGATTTCGGCCTGAGTATGTATTTAACGACAAAAGTGTATATAATCAAATTTATAGAAAATTAAAGAATCTATAACTTTTACTTTAAGCATTTTTTCTCCGCAGAACCTAGTTTAGCATCAAAGAGTGATTTTTCTATTATTAAGTAAAACTGAGGTTGATTAATATTTTGTATCATTAACTCATGATTAAAATGAAGTTATGTTTTTTGAGATTATTTTTTTTGTTTATTTCTAATGTTTTATTACTAATATGAGGTTATATTGTTCATTATTTGCATTGGAAAAATAAATTGTGTGAGTGTTTCACACCATATTTTTAAAAATAGTTTACAGTAGTACGGCTTTTAAAACAGTTTCTATTTAGGAAAACATTTTTTTACCCCAATCCATATTTAAATGCGTCTGTGACATGAAACTAATTTTGTCTACGAACGGTTAATTTTCCCGATCTTTTATCTCTTTTTAGTTACGCAATTTTTAGACATGCTCCTCAAAAGACAACAAACAAATTTTGTGTGCAGTTATTCACGGTGCTCAGAAGACTCCTACCCATCCCTTCAAATGAAAATAATTTTTAATATTGAGTAACTCTGCGTTATTTGTTCGTGCATAATTTATTAAGTTAAAAGAAATTATACTTTTGTGTTTATTTTAGTTCCTGTAACATAATGCTTCCATAGAACAACATTTCATCAAATGCCATTATAGCCATACCGATGTTACTAATTTCACCAAAAAGACATTTTCATATAATCTTTCTATGATATTTGCTATTAGATTTTGTAGAATATGATCAGTCTTCGATTTCTGATTGTTTCCAATTTTTTTATACAAGTTCCTTCCTCGCTTGTAATACAATGGATTTTAGACACTGGTGAAAACTTTTTAAATTACCTTGTTTTACAAATGGTGCTTCCCAAAAAAAAAACTGAAAGTAACGCTCGTATGAGCGATCGAAGCTTCTCAGCAAGTTTTATCCTGCTTAAATGCAAAGTTTAACTCGTTACAAAAGCGTGCCCAGTAGCACCGAATTTTCATTCATTAGTAAGCGTTTAGCAGTCATATTTATCAGCCGTGTTTATCGGTACCCTCCGATTTTTTGCTATGAGTACATAACTAAGAAAAAAACAACGATAAGCGATTCGCTATTATGTTCGCTGCGGTCTGCTGATACCGTGAACGAGATACAAGGTGCATATGGGAAAGATTGTTAGGGTGCCAGCACAATTTTACTTGGGCTCAAAGAGTATTCTGAAAGACGAGAGTTAGCCAAGTTGATTCCGGGAGATCGCGGTCGGCCGTCACTGCTATAACTGAAGAAAACATCAGTACTAAGGCTGCCGTAATTAGTGACGATTGACATTTATCAGCGCGTACTCTTTATTCTCTACTCGACATTTCCAAAAGTTCCATTCATCGCATTTTGACAGATCATTTGCATACGCGGCAAGTTTGCTCGGATTTGGTTCCGTACTTGTTGACAAGGAAACAGATGACTAACCGCGTGGACTTGTGCAATCATTGGCTACAGTTGATGACTGGCGACCCGGATTTTTTTAAGAAAGTCGATACGTGCGATGTGAGTTGAGTTCGACATTTTAATCCATTTTTGAAACAGGAAAGTTCAACGTTCTATCCCAAACATTTTAAATTGTCATATTATTTTTAAGATTACTTATTTTATCTTTAGTTGTTATATATAATGTATATTATTTTATGTTACAATGAAGTTTATTTATTTATTTGTCGTGGGAAGCCGTTACTTTCCAAAAGCCAAGAAAGATCAGCTACCAAGGTTATGCTTACTCCATTTTTTGACTATTGAGATCTCATTTACCAGCATTTTGTGCCCAAAAATCAAATCGTTTACAACAAATATTACTTCACTGTCATGGAAACTCTCAGTACCTTTCATATTCTTGTAACTTTTCGTGTTAAATAAAATCGTGCTAAAACCCGGAGGGTGCTGTTTAACTTCTTTCACAAAAAACCATCATCAATCAGTTAATTCTTCACCAAATTAACTCATTGAGCACTCTAGCGATAGATAAATTTCTCTAGAGATCTAAACTGTTCCCAAGCCTCCAGCTAATGCCGTCTACGCATACGACCGTTAATCTCAATGATTTTGGGATACTTTTAGTATTTCAATTGATAAATTTGAGGAAGAAAATCCACTCAATAAATGTCTTAAATGAGAAACTAAATAAGATCGATCTACGAAAGAAAAAAACTGACGTCTTATCCTTCACACGTCTGAGAACTGTGACAAAAAGTTAACATTGAGTTATTTAGGAAGTCGCACTTCCGTTAAATCTGCTTTTATAACAAAAATCAAGTTAAAGTAACACGATTTATTCAATATTAGTTTGATATATCACAATAGCACGTAGCAAAATAATGTTGAAACACTCTTGTAACTCATGCTCCGATAAGCAGACCAAACGAAACAGTTCCTTTCATTTGCTACAGAGTATCATACCTTCCCACTTTCTTACCCTAAATCTATAACTTGTCGCGTATATAAAATAATGTAATATTTGTTTTCATGACAATAATAATAATAATATATTTTACTTTCTCTTATCCGATACGAATATATAGGTAATGAAACACTTTTTTCATGTCGATTTTTCAAAATCGAGTTTTTCAGGCCTTCTGAACCCCCGAAAACCAGTTTTTACCAGTTTCTCTCTCTCTCTCTGTCTGTGTGTGCGTGTGTGAGTGTGTGTGTGTGCAGTGCCGGATTTACCTCTGGCGGGGCCCCAAGCAGCAGAAAAATTTTGAGGCCCCGTTCCAAAATTTACCCCCCCCCCCCCACTAAGTTTATAAAAATGAAAAAATTAGTAAAAGAACTTTTAAAATGGAATATAATTTTATTTTCACTTAAAGTAAATTACAACTTTTTTCTACATTTTTGTGTTGCAAAGTTCTCAATCACATCATCGAAATTTAGTTGTTGCAATTTTTCTTTTTCAATGAAAAGTAAACTCAAATCACTTACTTTTTCTTGACACATCGATGACCGTAAATCATTTTTTACACGTTTTAATGCGCTGAAAGATCTTTCCCCGCTACAATTTGTTACCGGCAATGTCAAAAACAGTCTAATGAGACACTCTACATTTGGAAACGACGAAAACAATTCATTTTTAAAAATAATTTGATACAAATTAACAAAGGTCATTTTCGAATCATTTCCGTACACTTGTTTAACATAAACGTGAAAATTTTGTATTTCGGTTACTATGTTCATGTTAACATCGTTCGGATAGTCTACGATCAAATTCTCAACGCTTTTTGTTATTTCGTCATTTGTTGCGTTCAAATCGACTAAAAAAGAAAATTTGCCGGCGATATCCAAATATGCAGCAGCCCGTTGCTTTAAGTTTGTTAGTAGAGAATCGATCATTACAATAAAAGATTTAATTCGAAATGATTCGCTAGGAGAGACATTTTCCAAAGCATCGGAAGCAGGTCCATCGTTATACTGAGCTGTTCTACGTCTCAATCTCAATCTTTGTGTGCTCGACTTATAATCAGCGCCAGGAAGGATCTCTTTTGCTTTTGCTTCGATATCAAAAAATTGCTCACGTAAGTTTTGAACATACGTAATCAACATGTTATACAAATTTACACAAGTGTCTAAAGAAATCGAAGGGTTTTGCAAATCGGCTGATACTTTTTCAAACTCTCCCAAAACTGACTCCCAAAATACCAACATGATAACAAACTCTAGCGTTTCCATACTTTTTACTAAACTAAATGCATCGTTGCGAGTGTCGCCGTCTAAGGTTTCGTCATTTACAATCTCTTGCAGAGTATCAGCTAATTCATCGTAGTGCGCCGATACAGCAGACACAGATCTTGAGTGCGCATTCCAACGAGTATCTGATAATTTTTTAAGAGTCTCAGCCTTTGGTCCAACAGATTTTTCGAACCACCCCCATCGTTTTGTCGAAGCTGCAAAGAACACGTAAATCGATTGAATAACTCCAAAGAAATTAACTGCTTCCAAACACGAGGCAACGGATGCTTTTCCTACTAAATTTAATGAATGTGCAGAACAAGGTACGTAAGCTGCTAAAGGGTTTTCTTCCAGAAGAACTGCCTGCATACCATTATAGATACCGCTCATGTTGGACGCATTATCGTATGACTGCCCACTACAAAAATCAAAATGAAGCCCACCGTTTTTTAAGTAGTTTAGGGTAGTTGACGCTAGGTACCTGCCGGTATGACTTTCTATTTGCAGAAAGGTCAAAAACCTTTCTACAGGTTCGCCTATTTTGGCACACACATAACGTACAATGATTGTCAATTGATCGATATGAGATATATCTGGGGTTGAATCAACCGAAATGCTAAAGTACCCCGCGTTTTTTATATCTTCAAAGATCGATTTTCGAATTTTGTTCGCCATTAAATGAATTAATTCATCGCATATGGTTTTCGATAAGTAAGATGTGTTACCACTACCGCAATTGCCGTATTTATCAATATGATTTTTTAGGAAGGGATCAAATTCAGCAACAAGTTCTAAAAATTTAATATAATTTCCACACTCTGATTCTTTGAACTTTTCATTCGTTCCTCTGAATGCCAGACCTTGTTGTGCTATAGTTCGGATAACTGCAAGTACGCGTTTAAGCACTTGTATCCAGTACTCACGATCTTTTTCAATTTGCTCGGCAAGAAGAAAAAAAATAATATATAAAAGAAGCGAGAAGATGCATGAAGCGGACCTGCACGAGTCGAGAGTATTAATAAATTGTAATAATAATAAAATTATTTTTCATTGATTATAATTAAGGCGCACGCTGTTGGAAATTAAAAGTTATTGTTTTCTTTAAATAAGAAATCGTTGATTTTCTCACCGCATGTTCCTAAATTATGATCAATAAAAAGTCGATTGGATTCAAACAGTCATTTCTTTCATAACAAACTATCGAGTTTTTAAATAGTTAAGTTTTTCAAAATTTTTTACACATTCTAGTATCTTTCATAAACAAACAACACAAGAAACATCAACACCAAAATGACTGATCAACACAATGAATAAACTTACTTTTTATTAGGAGACACCTTAAGTATTGTTTTTCAAAAATCTCACAAAAAACTCACAGATTTCACAGAAATAAAAATGAAAATTAAGACAGAATCCAAAACTGTGCACCAAAATCATAATCACAATAACTGAACAGGTCTGAACTGGTAGGACTATGAAACCCCCCACCTTAAATTCTAGTACTTCTAGTAATTCTAGTAGTAACAAAAATGGCCGCCTGTACAAATTACATGGGTTAGTAGCGCCATCTGCGCTCGCAAGGAATTGGTTTAGATCTACACAAGAATGTAACTCTAATTATAAAACAACGTCTTTTAAAGTTTTAAAAACGTTTGAAAAAAAATAGAATATTTTTTTCACTTCTTATCTTTTTCATTTTTCAATTTTTAATTTTTTCAATTTTTTACTTTCATCGGGGGCCCCTGTAGAAGCGGGGCCCCAAGCAATTGCTTCCTTTGCTTCCCGGTAAATCCGTCGTTGTGTGTGTGCGCGCGCACGGGCACGCGAGCGCGCGTTTTTTTACAAAATACCTCAAGAACAGAAAATTGTACGAATTTGAGGCTTGGAACTAAGTTAGGTACCACTAAGGGACACGATATGATCATTTTCATCAAAATCTGTCGACTGTAAACAGTAGTTTCTTTCTACAATGTTTCACTTTTTCTGTAAACGGCTTCTACGATTATTTTTCAAAATCGGCTCATTAATAAATTTTTAATGTTCTACAAGATAAGATAAGCGTCTGCTGAAATTCTTAGGGGCTATGCTCTCACAGTACATTTTTTTAAGATTATGGGTTATGCATTTTAGGGAAAAGTGTATAATATTAAAGTTGTAGGAAATTCATTTTATTTTATTTTATCTATCAAGAACAAGTATACAAAATAAAGGTGTTTTATTAGTAATTTTTCAATTCCCGCATTAGCCGGCCGATTGGCGTAGTGGTTAGCGCAACTGACTTCTACGCCGAGTCCTGGGTTCGATTCCCGGTCAGGTCTGGTATTTTTCATCACTCATTTTCATATGTCATCATTCTCCACCGTCTGCATCAGCAGAAATTTCAAAACAGTCGAAGTAAAAAAAAAACAAAAAAAATAAAAAAACAAATTGGCCTAGCCTGTGCGCGGGTAGAAGTTAAATTTTTACTAAATTATTAACTAAAACTAAACTTGATAAAGCTAAACCTTATATAAAAACCTACAACTTTTATTTAAAACTTTTAACTCAACAGGACTACGTTGCTGCCAGAATAGCAGCACTAGAACATTTTATAATTCATTTCTTTAAAATGTGTTGAAAAAAATGAACATAAGAAAAACTGGAACATAAGAAAAACATATTTCAATGATGTCATTCATCGCAAATACATATTATTTACAGTTCTTATTATTCCTTGGCCTCGGCTGCAAACATTTCTTGGTTTACAATACTACCTAACAGTTTTTGTCAAATTAGCACGGTATAAGAAATCTATTACAGCAAGAATTGTAAAAAGGGACCGGTCAGAATTTCAAAAATAAGAATTTGTTAAAATTACTTATCAATTTAAATTTATACAGATTAGTTTTATTTATATAATTCTTATTTAATTTTCAAAACTCGAACGAATATCTGTGACAAACGTGGGAAAAGCAGCACCATAGTGGCTTTAATTCAATTCCGTATTTTTTTATTTACTTTGCAAAATATCAATACTGATTTTATCAATTTTCATTTTATGATTATTTGCAGAATCCAGAAGTGTTCTTTCCCCAACAATGTAAAAATAATTGAATACATTCGGTAGAACCTGTATTTAAGAGGAAACAATATCTTCATTTAAAATACATTGGATCACATTTTCGTTTTATATTATGTATTAATAGACATTAATGAGGCTTTTATAATTACTTTTCTGACCTCAACGATGGTCGCTTCCTTGGCCTCGGCTGCTTTAGCTTTCGCTTGCAGAACGACTGCTGATCCTCGAAGACATGTCACTTGGTCTCCTGCAAACAGTAACAACAACCATCCTGGAACATAAGAAAAACATATTTCATTGATGTCATTCATCGCAAATACATATTATTTACAGTTCTTATTATTGAATTTATGAAACACTGTTCCACACCAAAGAAGTGCACGTTCTAACCACACACAAAGTTATTTTACGTTAAACGTAAAAAAGTGTTTTTTAACATGTAATTTTCGTGTTATGTCCAAATTTTCAAGATTATATAGGCACATTTCTTGGACCTGGTGTATTAAATTTTGCATTTTAAAACCAAAAGATGCTACTACGTTTGCCTCTAAATTAAAGCCTTAAACATTTCAGTACGGCTTCATTTCAACGGGGGTATCTGAATTCCAGGCGAAATCTTCCGTCAGCTGTAACTCACTAACGAACCGTTTCGAACCTATGCTGATATGAACATTTTTACTTTCGCTTGCCTATATGAATATATAGGAAGGAAATTGCTAATAACGGACAGGTGGAGTGTCAAATTATTTACACTCAATCTGTTAGTTGCAGGGCTAAAATAAATAGTTCTGCTTCTTATAATGTGGTCAGCCAATTAAATGACTGAATCATTTAAGAAAAGAAGAGGTAGAGGTGTAAAAGAAACTAATCAGAGTTATCTCCTCTGAAAGTAATGGATTTCATTATACAGCCAGACCCTGTGGTGGCTGAAGTGAAAGTGTCATTTGCAGAGTGGAGAATATGTGCTTTTCAGAGGGCCCGGCATACTGATAAGTGTACTTTTCCACTCAGTGAGGAAGGCAATGGTAAACCACTTCACTCCTCGTTTTACTTAGTAAAACCTCTAGAGGTCCAAACCAGCCTTTTGGCTGATGACCTAAACAACAACAGAAAGGAAAGTATTGTTTTCATGTCGATTTTTTGAAATCGAGTTTTCACCGGATCTACAAGTTTTCAGACCCCTGAACCCAAAAAACATGTTTTTAGCGATTGCTCTGTGTGTGTGTCGGTGTGTGTGTGTGTGTGTGTGTGTGTGTGTGTGTGTACAAAATATCTCAAGAACGGAACATCGTACGAACTTCAAACTTGAAACTTAAGTTACATACCACTACCGGACCCGACACAACCATTTTCATCAAAATCGGTCAACCGGAAGTAGTAGTTTATTCGTGTAATTTTTCACTTTTTTGTGATTTTCTCAAAAACTGGTCCTACGATTTTTTTAAAAATCGCCTGGTTTATTCAATTTTTTATTTTCTACAAGTTAGGGTAGGCGCCATGTTTGCTGAAATTCTTTGTGAGGCTGTTTTCATGTAAAGAAATTGTTTTTTTAAGATACGGCTTTAATAAAAATTTTAGCGCAAAAATTTATATAATAAAAGTTGTAGAAAATTTAAAAACCTACAACTTTTATTTCAAACATTTTTTCGTATAACGCTTAGTTTAGCAGTAATTAGGGATTTACTGTTTTTTTTCTCACGAAAACGTGTGAAAAATTGATTTTTTTAAAGATTTCGGCCTTAGTATGCATTTTACGACAAAAGTAGATATAATTAATTTATAGGAAATAAAAAGATCCACAACTTTTAGTTAAAGCATTTTTTCCTACAGAGCCTAGTTTAGTGTGAAAGAGTGATTTTCCGTATTTTTAAGCCGAACTGAGTTCGATTTTCATTTTGCGTCTTTCAGTCATGATTAAAATAAGGTTATATTTTTAGAGGTTAGTTAATTGTTTATTTCTAATGTTTTATTACTAATGTTAGGTTATATTGTTAATTATTTGCATTGGCAAGAGAAAGTTGTGTGAGTGTTTCACACCAGATTTTTTCGAATTTTAGCTATACAATTACTACCTAGAGTTTGGAATTGCCTTTTAAAGAGAACTGTATACAGTGCATAATATTAAATTTGCCCATAACAGGCAGGTGGAGTGTTAAATTATTTACACTCGATGTCCTAGTTCCAGAGCTACATAAAGTAGTTCTGTTTTTTATTACATTATCAGCCAATTATATGACTGAAACATTTAAGAACAGAAGAGGTAGAGGTGTAAAAGGCACTACTATCGTTTTCACAATCATAGACACCCAAGTTTGAACCCTTGCATCTCCAAAACTATGAGTCAGATTTCAACATATTTTACATCAAAATTTAGCTCATTTTATTCTACGTTGACCTGTAATTGTCCTATATTTTTAATGTAGTTTAAAAATTGCCATATCGAGGTTGGAAGACAAGAAGACCCATTTATTTTTGCTACCGCAACAAATTTCATGTGTTTAGAGGCGTTTAACTCGATAAATATTCGACAGATAAGTTTGAAATTTTAACACAACATAGACAATTATATTTTTACAGCGTTTACGAAATTTCAAATTCGTACGTTATTTAAATTTTGACTTATTAATAATATTCTAAACCCTGCTATCTCGGTAACTGCTCGATCGTTCAGCACGGGTAAACTATCGTTTTATTCAGCGTAAAAACTAAGTACAAGTATGTTAATAATATTAAATATTGATTGGCCAACGTTGTGGTAGAATTTTAAAAATTTTGAAAAATAAACTGGGTAATGTGGGGGTGGATTCTACTATCCATGTTGTCAGGTTGAGTACGTGACATCCTGTCAGACTTTCTACCTGAATTGACAAACTACATTGTCAATTCAGGTAGGTAGTCAGATTCAGGCAACATGGATAGTAGCGCCCATCCCGCATTACCCAGTATATTTTTCAAAATTTTTAAAATTCTACCACAACATTGCTGAATCAATATTTCATGTTATTAACATATTTGTACTAAGTTTTATACGCTGAATAAAACGATAGTTTGCCCGTGCCGAACGATCGAGCAGTTACCGAGATAGCAGGGTTTAGAATATTGTCAATAAATCAAAATTTAAATAATGTACGAAATTTAAATTTCGTACGCGCTGTAAGAATATAATTGTCTATGTTGTGTTAAAATTTCAACCTTATCTGTCAAATAATTATCGAGTTACACGCCTCTAAACACATGAAATTTGTTGCGGTAGCAAATAAACCGGGTCTTTTCGTCCTTCAACCTCGATATGCCGGCCGCTTTGGCGAAGTTGGTAACGTGCTCGCCTCGCATCATGCGGTCTTGAATTCGAATCCCATTCAGGCACGGCATTATTTCATACGTTACAAAAAATCATTTCATCATTCACCGTCTGCATTAGCAGTAATTGCAGAACAGTCGGACGTTAAAAAAAAAAAAAAACCCTCGATATGGCAATCAATATTTAAACAACATTAAAAATATAGGACTAATACAGGTCAACGTAGAATAAAATGAGCTAAATTTTACGTAAAGTGTTGAAATCTGCTCATAGTTTTGGAGATGCAAGGGTTCAAACTCGGGTGTCTATGATCATAAAACCGATAGTAGTCCAAATTACGAGAGTAATAAATTTCATTATACAACCAGACCCTGTGGTGACTTAAATTATGGTGTCATTTGCAGGGTGGGAAGTAGATGCTTTCCAGATGGGCTTGGCATGCTGATAAGCATACTCTTTTAACTCGGTGAGGAAGGCATCGTAAACTACCTCATTCCTCGTTTTACTTATCCCCTAGTGGTTCAAATCAGCCTTTCGACTGACGACCTAAACAGCAACAGTTAATCGATATATAATAGTAAGATTACTTATGAAATTAGACATTCCGTGAAGAAAATCAGACAGTTTGTTGTAATTAAATAAAACATAGATGAAACTGTCCTGCTCAATGGTTTTACACAGTTTCGCTTGACCACTCCAATATAATACTTGGTCCGCCCCTTTTTGTGTTTTGTGCAGTAGCATAATAACCTTCCCAATCTGTATCCAAAAATTTAACATATCAAAAAAATAATGTTCATTATTTTACTTGACAATAATTTTTAAAAATTCCTAAGTGTGTACGTTGAAATCTGTTCAATTTAGAACAATTAGTAACCCCATGATCCAATGAGATGAAGATGATGTGTATAACATGTAATGAAATGTAGTCTTGTACAGACCAAGGCCGACAATTCCTGGAAGAGTATGATTAATTAAATCCCAACCATCAAAGTACACCTGTGACCACTGTATTGTTTTCAAATCCGTATGAAAGTAATACCTTAAGTAGGATTTGAACTAGGAACCTTCGTCTCCGAAAATCAGCTGTTTAACAGCTGACTCGCTGCGTACAAAAAAAGTTGAAAAAAAAATTGTTGAATGTTAACGAACCGGGATGGTCGAGTGGTTAAGTTGCGGCCGCGAATAATACGTAATTATTTTGTTTTATTTTATTTTATTTATTTTATATGGAATGAATACTAGACAACGGGATTAACGCTCCCACAATAGTAGAAATATTGAACGAAGAGTGCGAGAATTACAAAATTTCCATTAAGATATTGTTGAAATTATTGGCAAGTCAAGATAACTTGGGATAGGAAGTGGGAAGGTTACACGACTGCACAGAACGCAGAAAGGGAGACTGATTAATTAGGCATTCGCTTGGAGTGGCTTATGAAAACTGTGCAAAAATCTTGAGCAGGAAACTAACTTTGCATATGACGACTGCGCTAATAATTGCGGGGCGGGACTAAAACCATTACGTATTTAATATACAAGCTGATCCATTAAAATAACATAACAATTTTGCAACGTTTCATTGAACTATTTGTCTTTCTGGTCGTACTTATCAAACGTGTAGTATGTATTTCGTGAATATTTACATAAACCAAACAGGAAATTCTACGTGAACATTCTGCACACTAAAATAGAACTCTCAGTATTATTAAATACTCAGAAAGAAACGAGTTATTAAACTGATAATTTTAATAAAATTAATTAATTATTCGTCATTAAATTATACATAATTATGTACTGTTTCTAGCCGTACAGCCTGCCATCTATTGGTAGACTTGGTAACCAATGGCCACTGTTAAACTAATAAATCATGTTTACTTATTAAAAAAATTAGATTACGTATATTATCAAAATTACACTCATTTCGTTCTTTGAATTTTACTGATTTTTCTACATATAATTTTCAATCTAAAATAACAATGGAAAGAAACAATTGACATTCTTAGTACAAAACTCTCACTCATATAAAATCATTGTAAATCATTACTAGGGATTACTCCAGCAGTTGTCAGTTAAATAAGGCATATTTTTTTGAAGTTAATTTTTGGAGGCTGTACCGAGCGACAGAATTCCGGTTTACTAAATTCTGTCGCGTTGACGTACAGGTAATGCACGAAATATTAGAATTGTAACTTCGAAAGCCGAACTGAATTTATATTTAAGTTACATAGATTTAGTTAGGTTAGGTATAGTGAACTCGCTATTATTTGTCGCAAAGCCTGGCGTTATATCCGCGGATAACCCGCCAATTCTGGAGGAACTTCATTGTGAACTATAATAAAAACTCCTTGATATGTTTAACTTAAATTAATGTGTAACTAAACAAGTGTGTATTCGGTAGTCTAAGTTTAAATATGTATGTAATACAGTAGTAATTACGTATACCTCGTCTCAAAACAAAATCAAATCAAATTGGCCCCTGTCCACCGTCATTTATAAAATTAGGTGATTTTAATTTCTCATAGTACGTTATGGGGTTCCAGCAAAACTATTAGGAGGGGTATCATTATAGAAAAGTTAGCCTACTGGAGGACCCGAACATCTGCATTTTAAATAAACATCAATATAGCTATTTTAGTGTTGCACATAATACGTACAGCTCAATAGAACTATTTGCAGTTCTCAATTCATTCATCTCTTTGATTGGTCTGTTTCTGAACATTTTTATGGAAGTAACCACTTTTATATTAATGTTAATATTAACCATCGAAATAACAACAACTTTTTTCCATCAGTCAAGGTGGAAGGCTGACTGAAAGAAATTTAAATTGTCAGTAACAAATAGCATCCTACATACTAGTTATAAGACATACTAGCATAAGACTACTACATCTGATGCTTGGTCCAAAATTAAGAAAATCAATGGAATGAAACAATCAAATGAAATAATTTTAGTTAATCCTGTAGACTGTGCTGTTTATGAACCACTAAAAGTAGCACATATACTCGCCGACAAATTTGTTAGTAATTCCTGTGACTCCAACTATTGTGAATTTTTCAACAAAATCAAGGAAGAATCGGTTCTCAAGATAGATGCTATTTTGCAGCAGAACGCTTCTTCAAATCCAGATTTAAACAATTCTATTTCATATGATGAACTAGTTTCTGTCTTGCGACAAACTAAAAATTCTAGTACTGGTTCTGATAGAATTTATAATGCCTTTCTGAAAAACATGCCAGAAAAAGAATACAACTCTTCAAAGAAATTATAAATAATGTTTGGTTTTCAGGTAATATTCCAGAAAAATGGAGACTAGCAATTGTTATACCAATCCGTAAATCAAATAAAGATTGTAGCAAAGCGGATAATTACAGACCTATATCGCTTACATGTACGATGTGTAAAATTTTAGAAAAGATAGTCAATAAACGACTTCTTTGGTATCACAACATATCAATTTTCTATTTACTTATCAAACTGGTTTTAGAAAATATCGCTCTACCAACGATCTTCTTGTTAGTATTGAAGCAAAAGTATTTGATGCTTTTGTCAAGAATGAGCTTCTTATAGCAGTCAGCTTAGACATGGAAAAGGCGTATGACATGGTGTGGCAAGACAGAATTGTTAGAATTTTATTACGATATTGGCGTCAATGGACAAATGCTGAACTTCATAGCCAATGTCCTTAAGACTCGTTACATCTGTGTAAGGTCTAATGGAACCTTCTCAAACACATTAAACATTGAAAATGGTGTCCCACAAGGATCTGTTCTCAGTGTAACTCTGTTTTTAATTGCAATAAATGGTATAATTCCGTCAATTCCAAAATCTATAGCTACATTGGCTTATGCAGATGATATCACTTTACTTTGCAGTGGAAAAAATATCAAGACCACGCAAAAAATCGAACGATGCAAAGAAATAAAAATTCTGGGTCTAGTATTTGACAAAAGGCTAACGTGGAGACCACAAATACACAAACTTAAAGTGGATTGCATGCTAAGAATGAATGTAATAAAATCCATAGTGTCTAGCAACTGGGGACCAGATAAGAAGACTGCTTCCTACTTATCAGGCACTAATACAATCAAAACTGGACTATGGTGCGCTATTATTATTATTATTAATAATAATAATAATAATAATGGTGCGCTAGTTTATAATTCTGCAATGATCAGTACTCTCAAATTGTTGGACTCTTATTCATTATACTGGTCTTAGACTAGCTCTAAGGCCATACCGCACAAGCCCAGTAACAAGTAGACCATTCTAGCAGAATCTGGTGAGATGCCTCCTGATCTCAGAAGAGAAAAACTGAGTTTATCTTTTGTATTCAAAATTGCCTTGTCTTTAGATTTTCCTTCAAGAGATAATGTTTTTGCAGATCAGTACACAAATTTATACCAAACTCGCAATTCCTTGCCAAAGCCTCTGTACGTAAGAATTTTAAATCTTTACACAAATATCCATTTGTTGTCACCAACCATCATCCCATCAACATTATAACAAGACTCGCCTTAGCTGATGAAAAATCCTATTGTAGATCTAAGCCTAACAAAATACAAGAAACACGAAACAAATCCAAACAGTTTTATACTCTCTGTCTTGAATACCTCAATAAATTTGAAAGTTTTGAGAAAATTTACACTGATGGCTCAAAAACGTCTTCTGGAAGCAGCTGTGCTGTGGTAATGTTAAATAAAGAAACATTCTTCAAAATACAAGATTGTTCCTCAGTATTCTATTGTGAGGCATATGCAATAAATAAAGCTTTTGAAGCCATAACTTTATCCGATTGTAACAAATTTATGATCTTGACAGATTCAAGAAGTGTTTTAGATTCCCTGAGAAATATTGAACAAGATGAACCAATAATTCAAAACATCATTAACGTCAATCGCAAAACAACTAGTGACGGTAAAACAATAGTTCTTCTGTGGATTCCTTCCCACTTAGGTATCAACGGGAACGAGAAAGCCAATCAAGCAGCCTAACGCGCCCCCACATTCTCCAACAGAATAAACATATTTTCCCACCGAGATCTATAAATGTTCAAAAAATAATATGAATTAATTTGGAATGAGCGGTGGAAGACTTTAACGACTAACCTACACATAGTACAGACTGACATTCGAGACATACAACCAGAATTTTTAACAACAGACTTGACTGAGTGACTCTTACATGACTATGAATTGGTCACACTAAACTGACACATAGTCATCTCATGAGGAAACAAGACCGTGTTTACTGTAGATACTGCTACATGAAATTAACTGTACAACATAGGTATCCTTGTGGAATGTCCTACCTTGAACACTATACAGAGACAACTTCACTTACTGGATACTTACAAAGATTGTGTTAGTTACGCACACGACATACAAACACTAGACTTTATTTAATTTATAAATATTCAAACAGTTTTAGTGAAAATAAAAATATGATTCATATAAAATAATTTAAGATTCAATTGTTAAGTATAAATTTAGATTAATTGTAAAACATTATTGTAAACCTAAAGTGTACTGTTGTAATCCTATATTATGTAACTTGTGTTTATTATATAACGGGGTCACTAAAAACTTAGAATGTTGATGCGACCATAATAAACTAATTAAAAAATTAAAAAAAAAATCAAATTTACACAATTTTAGTAACTGTCTTTTTAAATTTTTTTAAAAATAGTCTGGTAATTAGTTTTGCTTTTCACTGATGCTGATGTTCTTTTTATTTTCGATTGAAATTCATGTAGCATTAGTTTATCAGCCAGGGATGGATAATTTTGCTGCTCTAAATACTCTAGCAATATACTGACGTGTAAGAGGGCTGTTTCGTTCACCATCTTCGACTGTGCAGTCAAGTCTTCTTCACTGTTGTTCTGATCTTCAGCCACCTGTTTTATTCTATTAATGATTTCTTGTGAACTGAACTAAAGTGACGGCAGCAATGGCAACTACAACACACTATCGACTATCGACTGTATGGGGCATTCTTCCTGTAGCACATGTTGATTTAAAGCAAAAAGAGTACCTACTACAGTATACAGGTTATGTACTTCATATATTACATATATTAATTTAATTTTTTTATTACGAAAGTTTGAAAAGTTTCTGAAATTTGTTGTGGATAATCGAGGCTTAATTGTATTATTAAATACTCAGACAGAAATGAGTGATTAAACTGATAATGAATAAATTAAAAAAATAATTAGTCATTAAATTATGTTCCATGTTTCAAATCTTAAAGTTAAAAAAGAATAGTTACTTTTATACGGATTTGAATACTAGACGGTGGTTTCACTTTCATGGTTAGGTTTTTAATAAACTGTACTTTGACAGGAATGGTCGACCTAAGTCTATATAAGACTATACCTCATTTACATGTCATACACAGAATCCTTATCTCATTGGGCCATAGGTTTTTTCACTGTTCTTAAATTGAACAGAATGGAAAGTACTCAAAATTAGGGATTAAAAATCATTAAAGAAAACTAGGAAACAATTTACTATTGGTATTACATTGTGATACCAGATATACATTTATACCATAAAAATATTTAACATATACAAGCAAAAGATGTATGCTATGGAGACGCCCAGTTTCAAAACTAGCCTTGTCCAAAAAAAACAAAACAAAAATACATTTATTCGTACCACTGCAAACAGCTGTTTCTACTACACAAGGCTGTGTAATTAAAATTTGTGTCTTATTATGACAATTCTTGTCTTTTAAAAATTGAAAACAGTTACAAAACTCTTCTCGTCTATCGTCATGGCTGCTTCAAAATTTGTCTTGTCCTTAACTCGTAAACTGTTTCAAAAGCTATCTTGTCCAGTGCATTAAAATAGGTACCACTAATCTACTGCATCAAAACTAGCTGTGTCCAAAGCCTGCCTAAATTTTGTGCTTTTTACTGCTTATCTTAAATAAAAGGTATTGTTATTATTATAGTGTATTCATACAATAATTTTTAAACAAGAAGTTGGCATTCCTGTAATCATCATGTCACTAATATCATGTCGGTTTAATAGTATCTGCAAGAGAGGGAAATTGTTTAAGGAACTATTTTACCTGAAGAACTTGATTTAGGTTTGAGATCAGAAGCAGCCAAGGAAATAGATGTGAAGAAACTATTGTGTAGACATTATGGTAATGAGTGGAGAGCTCTGGAAAATCTCTCTTTTTATAAAAATTTCATTGACCAAGGTAAATGTTCTGGTGATGGCATATCTGAAGATGAAGATGATCAACCAATGGAAGATGTCGATGTTAGGGTGTAGATTTTTGTCTCTTGGAACATCGTCATTTAAAGGAATTTATTTTACTCATTAGCTAACACCTAAAATACTAACTTTGGCATTTTGTACATTGGAAACTGTAAAGTCAGTTTTTTTTATTGTATTTTATCAGTATTCAGAATAATGGACAAGACTAGTTTTGAAACTGGATGACTATGTTTCTCATAGTCTGAGACAAAATAAAAGAGTCCATCAAAGAAGCACTGAGGGACAAAACAGTGTAAAGTAACTAGTGATTTTGTCCAGGTGTTTAGAGTATACAATAACCCTCACGGTACAAAGGAGGCACCTAGCCCTTTTCTACCTTACATTTTGTAAAATTTCATGTAAGTCTGTACAAGAGTACACCTCATTTACACGTCATACATATCATCCTCATCTCATTGGATAATGAGGTTCCTTGCTGTGCTTAGATTGATATGGATTGCAATGTACACACATTAGGGGATTGTTGTTACTTAGGTCATCAGCCGAAAGGCTGGTTTGAACCTCTAGAGGCTTTACTGAGTAAAACAAGGAGTGAGGTGGTTTACCTTGCCTTCCTCACCGAGTGGAAAAGTATGCTTATCAGCATGCCAGGCCCTTTGAAAAGCATCTACTTTCCACCCTGCAAATGACACCTTCACTTTATTCACCACAGGGTCTGGCTGTATAATGATGAAACTCATTACTATCAGAAGAGATAATTCTGCCTAGTGGCTTTTACATGTCTACCTCTTCTGTTCTTAAATGCTTCAGTCATATAATTGGCTGTTTTGTTAGTAACACAAGTTTTTAAAATGGTTAACACAATAATGAAGTTGTTGAGAATGGTTTAAAAAGTAGTAATTATTTTAACGAATATTATCAGGGAGTAGCTTCAAAACTTAAACAATAGATTAGGGAAACAGTGGGATGTCATGACCAAAAGGTAACAAGGTTGTAAATCAATTCCTGTTTAGTCCAGTTTCATTTGAGGAATTAGGATCAGTTATTGGTAGTTTAAAAAATAAGAAAAGAGTTGAGTTAGATGGGATCTCTAGTAAAAATGTTAAAGATGTAGACATTTTCTAATTACTCTCCTCCTTCATTTAATTAACTTCTCACTCGAAGTAGGTATATTTCCAACTGAAGGAGGCTAAAATATTACCTATTTTTAAGAATGGAGATAGCCAGTTAGTTGAAAATTATAGGCTTATAGACTAAGTATTTTAAACTCGATAAGTAAAATTTTTAAAAAGGTAGTATTTATTAGGTTGATCAGTTTCTTGACCAAAAACCTTGTCATCTCAGAGGATCAGCATGGTTTCTAAAAATGCAGATCAATCAAAACTGCAATAGTCATGCTTGTTGAGCAAGTAGTTTATGTATTGGATGCAGGGGATAAAGCATTAGCTTTGATCTTAGATCTGACTAAAACTTTCGATTGAGTAGATCATGAAATGTTATTGAAAATGTTAAGAGTCATTAGGTGTTATGGATGTAGAACCGAAATGGTTTTAATCTTACCTTATTGGTAGTATACAATGTGTGGAATTAACTGGAGTTGTTAGGGGTAAACTTACAATGATTGTATCTGGAAAGCTTGAAGTCAAAGCAAGCATTCCACAAGGGTCAGTTTTAGTTCCAATTTGTTTCTATTGTACATTAATAGGTTACCAGAAGTCATAACTAACAGCAGAGCTTTATTGTTTGCTGAAGATACTTCAGTAATCAATAAATGTTTACTAGTAGATGCTCTTGAAGTAAATACACTTGCTAATATACAGTCCATTGTACAGTTCTTGAACCGAATGTTATTAGCAATTTTAATAGAAAAAAGTGTCAATACTTGCCGTTCAAAAACAAACATAACATTAAAGACTGCTCGTAACAGACAGGTGGAGTGTCAAATTATTTACACTCAATCTGTTCGTTGTAGGGCTAAAATAAATAGTTCTGGTTCTTATCACATGGTCAGCCAATTAAATGACTGAATCATTTAAGAACAGAAGAGGTAGAGGTGTAAAAGACACTAATCAAAGTTATCTCCTCTGAAAGTAATGAATTTAATTATACAGCCAGACCCTGTGGTAAATTAAGTGAAGGTGTCATTTGCAGAGTGGAAAATATGTGCTTTTCAGAGGGCCAGGCATGCTGATAAGCGTACTTTTCCACTTAGTGAGGAAGGCGTGGTAAACCATCTCACTCCTCTTTTTACTTAGTAAAACCTCTACAGGTTCAAACCAGCCGTTCAGCTGATGACCTAAACAACAGTGAATTTCCGGATTTTTAAGTTCTACCGAAGTTGATTTTCATTTTGCGCTATTCACTCATGATTAACATACGGTTATGTTTTCCACTTTACATTATATACTAAGATTTTTAAATTAGACAGTTGGTCCGTTCCCTTTATTGAAATTGCATCGCTTTTGCGAGCAGCCGGAAAACGGCATACAACCGTGAATCCTGTGAAGAAATCGCCTGAAAGAAGATAGCATTGCAGTAGGTATACCTATCCATTTATTTCTGTCTTTCCCCTCTTACCCCCCACTCATCATCAGTACTATTCACGCTGCACAAGGAGGTAAGAGGCTGCATCATTTTGTATTTTTTATCGCATTTTGGATACCCCAACCAGATAAAAATTCCTTGAGCCGTATAGCAGGCCACGCAATGCATACAATCCACTACTCTAAAGGAGGGTCCCGTGGGATCTTTTCTTAGTTTCGTTTTGTCTCTGCTTGGGGGCAACTGCACTGCACCGCAAAACCGCGCTACCATTATTTTGGTACATACACGCATTAAAACATAGGTTATGTGTTAAATTATCTACACTGGTAAAATAAAGTCGTGTGAGTGTTCCACACCAGATTTTTTCCAATGCGTGATGAACGCTTCATTAATTACTCGTTTCATCAATCAAGCTACTTCCATGGCTGGATTAGGAGCTGTCAGTTAAACCAGGTTCCTCTTTACTCCATCAATCACATCGGAGGATTTCGGTTGTCAGACAACGCCAGGGTCGTTCTTACTCAATCATTCACACTAGTAGATTACGCGGTTGTTACACTGAACCAGTGTCCTGCTTATTGCTTGTTTAATGAAGACACAATAATTAATTTTCTTTTTCTTTGTACAGTAAGCCGCATGAGTGAGAAGCGAAAAACTATATCTAAGAATTTGTTTTTATTTGCATTCTAACCATTAGGGATTACTTTTAAATAGTTTGGATTCTTTCTTCTCTAAAACTCCTTCATTCTTTCACCCTATATTGGCTGGACCATTGTCAAGTGGTCAGCGCAACGCTTCTACGCCGAGGTCCCGAGTGCGATTCCGGGTCAGAGCAGGAAGTGAAGTTGTTAAAAATCTGTTTGTGTATTAAATATTGAAGCAGTTTCTCCGTGAAAGGGAACATGCGCACAATTGTAATCGATTTCTAAGAAGTAATTAGGTATTTATTTTTTTGGAAATGGCCATATTTCTTTTTAGTTAAATTTCGAAAGTATTTAAAATTTTTTTATAAATTTAGTTAGTTAATAAGTTAAATAGTGTATTTTAATTTTCTAGTTATTATAGTCTAATTTTAATAAAATTAATTAATATAAGAAATAAATTTGTCAATAAATAATTTTTATAAATTTAATAGGAAAATTAGTCATTAAAAATAACCAGATCCTGAAAGAACCCGGAATGAAAGTCACAATTTATATATAGAAATATCCCTATCATGAGACGACGCGTCTCATGGCTAGTTGCAATTTGTTTTTATTGGATTATCTTTAACCTGTGGTAAAAACCATAGTGATTTCTGTATCTGCTCTTTAGGAAGAATCAAATGACACTACTTCCGTTTCCAAATTCCGACTTTGATTTCTTGACTTCCGGTTCAGGGTCACTTCCATTCAAAACTGGAACTTCAAACCCAATCCAGGCCCATTAACTTTTTCTGTAGATTAGAAATCCGAAAACAGTTTGTTGCTATCTCTTGTATTTTCTGGCATCTGGATTTGACGGACGGACGGACATCGGAAAATAATACTGACCTGCTAAGAAAAAAGGTAGTAACTGCAAATTTCTCGATTTTGAGTTTTATATGTATTCTTATGTTTTGGACCACGAGAAATCTAGTGAACTAACTAAAAAAAAGCCGTGTCTACTACGGTTACTTAGATATCGAGTTATTCAGAGGGAGTATCTACACATGTTTTTGCCAGGCTTACAAAGAAAAAGAGCAGTATATACAGATACTAAGGGAAAAGGCAATATCTGCGCTTTAGTTACTGCCTTCTTTCTTAGTATGCTATAGATACCGCTTTTTTACTTAGTAGAATTTGATACTGAATTCATTTACTGCTTTGTATATCATTGTCGATTACCCATAAAAGTTCATCGGTTTTAAAAGTTTAAGTTTGCACCACGTTAAATATTGATCTGTGGGAAAATTCTTGAATATGGATTTAAAAAGAAAATTAAAACATATTGGGCGCCACCTCTGGCAGTAGAGCATGAGAAAATTAAATAAATAAAACTATGTTTCTTTGCATTCAACTAAAACATTTAATGCATCAATTACTAACAAAATTATCGTTAAATTACCCTAACCTATTTTAAATATAGCCAACCTTTTTCTGCTGCGACTTTAATAAAACACAAAACTTAAAAACCCCTTAATATATACGAAATGATTTTACCTCAAACTAAGTAACTCTCCTCTTTCTTCTTCTTCTCCTCGTTCTCATGGTCACCTCATCAAATAATTTCTCCTTCTTAACCAAATGTTCCAAACTGAATTCCCAACGGAACTGATTTCGGTTTCCGATATCCGAAATCAGGAAACCAATGGTCGCCAAGCCTCCCTCTCCTACCAACCCCGTTCAACCAACCAGGAATGTTTACTAAGAAAAAAGCAGTACCTGCTTTTTTAATTGTTGTAACTAACTTTTTAAAATTTTTAACTTAAAAAAAGTTTAAAAAAACTTCCCTTTTTACCATATATCACAAAATCATGATGTTACATTAACCTGATTGTGTTACGGCTGTCGAAAATACTTTAAATCCATTTTCCCACTTTCAGCTTCTTGAACTTACTGCCTTCTTTTTTAGTAGGGCAGAATATTTGATAATTTTAAAAATTCCCACCAGCAACGAACAACTGTGAGAATTATGTACCTTTACTCAAGTGTAGATGTTTGAGAGCACCAAATTTATACTACATGAAACTTAAAATTAAAAATAACTCATGTTTACCAAGGCAAAAATGGATGTTAAATGTAACATGACCAGTTACATTTGAATATTATTACATTAAAACGAATTTTTCGTTGAATATGTTACATTTAAAAACTCATTTTTTGTTCATCTCCATGTTTCATTTTTCATTATAATTTTGAAGAACATTGTGTATAATTTAAAAATCACAAGTTATATCAAAACTTATGTAATCTGTTAAATCAGCAATGTATTATTTTATATATTTCCTAAGAGATATTATAAAATGTGTGACATTAAAATCATATTGAAACGAACATAACTATTGAAGGTTAACTACTGTTATTAATAAATTTATTGTTATTATTATTAAATTGAATGTTAACTGCATCTGAGAGACTCCACAGGGGAGTGTAGCATGTCAAGATAAAACCGATACGCCTAAATATTAAACAATTATTGTTTCTTGTTTTTTGCACCTTACCAAATTATAATTATATAACTTTTTTTATTTTATCGAAATGTATAAAATCCTACTAGTACTCACCAACCTGAAAGCTACTTAAATTTTCTTTACAATTATTTATACACTTGTTCATATTGTTTAAGTGGGTTCACCATTATCAGGGTGCATAAATTGAAACTATAATACGTCCACAGATCCGTGGAACCTAGCTCATCACGGTGTCATTGTGACAATCTTAAGCTTTTCCGATGTTGGATTTCATTACGACTGCCGTTGTTCAAGAATATAATATAATAAATAAATAAATTTAACAATTATTATTATTATTATTATAAATGTAACAATTAATAGCATAATAAAAAATAAAAATGCAGTGTTATTTCATTTTATAAAAACGACAGTAATCAAATATTATGTTTTGAAAAGATTACCGGAATAAGATGTAATAATTGTTATAGATACTGAAGTCACGAGATTGCCTTTTGCATATAGATAGGCTGAAAGGAAGGAAGTGAAAAATTGACAAAGCTGCCAACCTCAACAGTGAGACACTACTCGTACATTTCAGTACCGTGCAGTTTCTACAGAAATATTTTGTAAGTTGTGGTTTATTCCGAGAAAATGTTTCTTTCATAAACCTAATAAAAAATAAATGTGACCTGTAATATTGCCTATAGCTTAATTTCATGACTAGAAATTTTTTATTTACTGTAATTACCTACTTATTCCATTGGAACAAAATTTTCTACGAATGAATCGCCTTCTTTACTGTCGCTGTCACCGGCGTCTTCACGTTCAGTCTCACTAGTACCTAACTGTTTCCTTTTTTTTACCAGGTGTTAACAAAACTGTTTGTTGAAGAATAGCTTCTTCACGTATTTAATTTCCTTCTTTATTTTTCGAATTTTGGACACCACAATAGTTAGCCACTCGCTCGTGGCTTTTGTTAAGAGGCAGGGAAGACATTTTTGTTTAGCTTCAACTTAACAGCATTTTATTACAAAGCATTTTAGATTTCGTTCAGCAGTGTGAATAGTCTGCCCACGTTTTCGAGTAACAAACATTTCTGTTTACGGTAACAAACAGTTATATTCGTACAGTTAACCTACAAAAGGCAATCAGAATGAAATCTGACGTCGGAAATGCTTAGGATTGTCACAATGGCACCGTGTTTGGACTCATTTTTCAAGGAATAATACGTAGATTTTGAAAATTATTATACAATTTTAATAAAAATAATCACAACCAAAATGGTAGTCTTGCAGTCTAGTAGGTGCCTAGTAGGTGACTTACTACTGAAGTCACTTAGTGATTTAAATAGTGACGATAAATCACTTACTAGTGATAAATCACATGTTTAGACAAATTTGCCTTTTTATAACACCTTTTATTCAATCCTAATTATTGTTTACAGTTGTTAAGATTTACTATCCAGAAGCCGTCCAAAGGATTTCGTATTTTATTATTACATCGAAAATCTCTGTCTTTTCTCGAACTCTCCATTAGCCCACCTATTTAAAGCGCCGGTTTGTTTACGATCGGGAGTAAGTATTTGTTTACGAGTGTACATTGCGTAGTGCTCAACGGTTACGTTTGGAATAGGCCAGCGTATTGTAAATTACTCTCTATTGTTTAAGGTCTATTTACTCTGTATCATTTCTGTAAGTAGTATTAAGTAAATTAGTTAAGTTATCTATTACATTACTTAATTATGGCTTAATTAGTTTGTTGTTTATTAAGAAGTTTCATTGTAATATAGCCTACTTGTAGATTGTAGTCAATTATTTAATTGTAATTCTTAGTTATAATAAAAACTTGTAGTTTTAAACTTTAGTGTGTTAATTATTTAATTTACCCAGATCCCAAAACGGACCTTAGATATAAGTTTCACAGTACCTACTGAGGATAGTGATTTATCGTCAGTAAAACAAGTCTTCATTTACTACGCTAAATAAAATACTTTTTTCCAAAATTGGTCCGGATTAAAAAAGTTCGGGTTAACGAGATTCTACTGTACTTAATTCACTTTATGTGTCATGTGATAATATTTATAAAATAGGTAATACAAGGGACGTTCAAATTAAAGAGTGAAATTGAGGGAGAGAAAATACTATTCATTCAACAACAATGAAACTTACCTTAATTGTTTTAATTGTTAAGTGACAGAATCACACTTATAGCCGAATTTAGCTGTTTAAACTTTTAGTTTTGTAATTAATTTAATTGAAGTAATAAGATTTAATTAACCTAAATGTAATTTTTTAGTAGTCTAAGCTTATTAATTGTAATTATTAATCATATCAATTGTTATAAATTTAAAGGAAGTTTGTTTTGTCACCGGATAGGGACATTAAGTGGCGAGTTGAAACCTTTATATTTTGGTGGCCCTGGAAAGGGTCGTTCAATCAGTGGTCGTCTTGGTGAAGCGTCGGTCGTAGTCGTCGTTGTGGTCGAAGAGGTGGGCGACACGGCGTGTCGTCGTCCAGCGGAAACGTCATCTTCTTCCCTCGCAGTAGTGCGTCGATGGCTGCTTCGTCGGATCCGGAGGGCGCAAGGCTCGGTCGAGGTACCGCTGTGGGCATCACTCGCGGCAGCAAGCGATGACGGTCCCGGTCGACGGCTTCCGGTGTCGGGTCGGAGAGCGGAAGCATCATCTTCTCTCTTGCGGGGTCGTCGATGAGTCTTCGCTGGAGTCCGGTAGCCGTGTGCCGATGTAGGAAGTCTCGTCGATGCCGTAGAGTAGAGTGGAATCGAATCTCCTCGGGCTCAGTGGAGCGCTCTTTATAAATAGTCGTCAAGAGCGCTATGGTAGAGGGCGGTTATTGGTCTCGGCATTGGTGACAAAGACTTCTTTAGGTACGCCGCCACAGGCCTACCGCTCCTTTCGGAACAATTGGCGGTTCCCTCTGTCGCTAAGTTGGAAGCTTTGATACCCGGCAGCACAGTACCTAATCAAAGGGGACGACGGTGACAGTTTATTACTTTTTATACCCAGCTCCCGAGCAAACCTAAACGTAGGTGTTACAATATTCTTTGATTTACAGCTACTTCGTGATAATGCTTTGTTTTTTATTATTGTTAACAACTTTTGATATGTCTGCAAAGCCAGTGTTGCTTCCGAAACCCCCATTGCTTATTAATTTTTTCTTAATATCTATAGTTTAGATACGTTGATTTCTGAAAGATTGCAAATATTTTTTTTTTGGCTTATTTTGAATTTGGCTTATTTAGTTAGCATCTTGTTCATAATGTACCTATTTCTATGGTTTTATAACTTTATTATTTAAGTGTATTTTTATCTTATTTAAATCCTAAATGAATATATCTGTATTCAGGTTTAGTTGAAAAATTCCTCTGTAACCCATTTGTCTGCTTCATTAACAACACTTGTTATATATAGGCCTACCATTTTAACTCGTATCTTTTGTGACAGTAGAATTTTAGATGAAGAGTTATGGAATAAACAGATTTACTTGGAATAAACATTAAAAAAATATAGTATAAACTGATGTAACTATAAAGTTAAAACAAATTTATAAGAATGGAAAACAAATTCAATCTGAAAAAACAAATTTTATCTATAAAAATGGAAAACAATGAGAATAAATAAAAATGAGGAATGAAAAACGCCGGGGATCAAACCCGAGACCTCGGCGTCAAAGCCAGTTCCGCTGAGCACTACACCACGGGCCGGCCAAGGGAAGGGAGAAGGCATATATCAGCAAGCGAGAGCGAATTGCTATTTAAAGATTATATCGGCAGGATGTACTGCCCGACATTACTTTACAGGTACGACAGTAGGACGATGCGATGGACATAGTGTTGTCTTTGTCGTCAACAGCGTACGGCTGCTTGGATGCGGTCGATGAACTTTGTGAGTTTGTGACAGTCGCGGTCAGTCTCCTACGATATTTCTTGCTGGTCGGCAAGACGACCGCGATTTCAGCTCCTGCATTGATCTAAAGCAAACTACGAATGTTTTTAATATTTGACCTGTTGTATTATACAGTCCAGAATGAGAATTCTGCCCAGTAAAATGTACATCATATATGTCTTTAATAATCTTCAAAAATCCATCTTGGGCCAAAAAGAACTTTGATCATATTAGTCATTGATTTAACCCTTTTGACGCATTATGTTTTCTCGACGCGTTTTGTCTTGCTCTTACGTCAGTGAAAATTTAGTGCTAACTGCATTATTAGTACGCTTCGTGTACTATTAAACAGCTGTTAGAAAGAAACGGCTGTAATCAAGCCGAGATTAGGCATTATACTACTGTGATAAAACCTGTATGTCCACGAGTGCCTTACAATGTATAAGGAAGGCTGGTCTAGGAAAAGCAGAGAAATTTAAGAGACAGGTCTTCCGCAAGAAAATGTATCCGATTATACAGAGTGATTTTTTTAGTCCTGTTACCCAATTGTTAATGTCTGATAATTTTTTTCAAGAAAGGGAAATTTTGTTTTGTGACGCGAAGTTGGTAGCCCTACTCAATCGGTATAGATACGGCAGTGTGAGTTGATTCTCCTTAAGCTGTGTAAAATTTTTGCTGTTTCCGGTCGTGTTACGAACAGAATGTCTTTTAGCCTAGAAAATTGTTGTACGGATAAAAGAAATAAACCCTACAGGAGCAAATGCTGAGTATGTGTGCTGAAAAAAGAGCTTCCAGAAATATCTAAATCGCTTTATATGATCTAAAATTGTCCGTGTACGGGGAATACATTTTATAAAATTATTGTAACTTTTACATCTTATATATAAATATGCATATCAAATGAATAATTTTTATTAGTTTACCTGTAATTGTACTTGTGGTATGCCAGCAGTAATTGTTTTAATGGAAAATAAATTTGTGCAATAGATAAAAGACTACATTGTTTTATTGTAAAACAAATTTTTATAATTGAAAAATGATTTGGGAAATAATTTTTTTTGTTTTGTACAACTTAAAATTGTTGATAAAGAAAAGAAACTATTGTGAAATTGTTACAAAAGAAATAAGTGTAAAAGAATTCATTATAGTTAGATACATAGATAGAATTTTCTGTATTATTTTAATTGCAAAAATTACATTTTTTTTAAATCAACATTTTTATAATTATAATGATAGCGAAGTACACAATTCATTAATTAAATAGGACAGCGAGTGGCTTACGCTATTGTTTGATACAAGCGTAGTACATAAGAGTTGGAAATTTTAATGTAGACAACTGGGGTGGGGCTATATTAACTTCAGGAATACAGAAAAGAATTAATATATTATTATATACCGGGTGGTCCATTTAAATTGAGATACATTAGGTTTTTACGTTAGGGTTTTTCACGAAAGAAAAATAATTTTAAATAAAAACAATCAATGGTTTAACCTAAATGAAGTCTATCAGTTGTAGAATACAGTTGATAAAATGATATTATTTTATACATGAAATAACGAAGAATAATAAACAACAGTCAGTTGAGCATGTAAACAATAGGAAACTTTAAAAAATTATCAGTGAGGCTCAAGTTGGAAATGACATTTGTCTTAGTCAACGGTTATTAGTGACTTCAATAAATTAGTTATTATTTATTGAAAATTATGGAACGATTTACAATTAGAGTAAGAACTGAGTTAATTTTGTTGTACGGGGAATGTAATCGAAATTTTAATCAGACAGTAGCTTTGTATGCTCTACGATTTCCCGATAGAAATACCGTATTCCCGGACGATAAGACGCACTTTTTTCCGTAGGAAAATGACCTCAAAATTACCCTGCGTCTTATGGTCCGAACGCTAGCTATATTTCAGGGTAGATGCTTTCTATAATAATATTTAATACTACCCTACTCTACTTAAACACGTTCAATAACTAGGGATTTCAAAACAAAACATACAATGATATAGGATGTACCGTAGTTTTTAAACTGTATCGTCTTGAAGATTCTAAGCATACACAGTAGTTTCTGTATCGATATTACTTACGGTAAATAGCATAGAATTTTAAAATGTGAAGGATGTTTCATACTCTTTCGCTTTGAAATTAAAAGTGGTTCAATATGCAAAAGATAATGGCATTCGGGCAGTAGAAAGGTATATTTTACCTCCTCCAATAGAAAAAAATGATTCGGGAATGGCGGAAACAAAAAAATTTATTACTCAAGGCAGATTATAAGAAACATACCAGTAAATTTTGAACTCATGCTGTCAAATGGCCTCACCTTGAAGCACAATTGAAAAATTGGATTATCAATTACTATTAGACTAACCATGTTGCCTGAATCTGATTGTCTACCTGATTTGACAATGCAGTATGTCAGTTCAGGTAGACAGTCCGACACGATATCACGTACACAAACTAGCAACATGGATAGTAACACCCAACCCCCGCATTACCAATTTATTTTTCAAAATTCTAAAAATTCTACCACAACATTGGTCAATCGATATTTCATGTTAACATATCTGTACTAAGTTTTTTACGCTGAATAAAACGATAGTTTGCCCGAGCCGAACGATCGTGTGGTTACCGAGATAGCAAGGGTTCAGGGTATTGTTAATAAATAAAAATTTAAATAACGTATGAATTTGAAATTTCGTACGCGCTGTAAGAATATAATTGTCTATGTTGTGTTAAAATTTCAAACTTTTCGGTCAAATATTTATCGAGTTACACGCCTCTAAACGCATGAAATTGGTTGCGGTATCAAAAAAACTGGGTCTTTTTGTCTTCCAACCTCAATATGGCAACTTTTAAACAGCATAAAAAATATAGGACAATTATAAGTCAACGCAGAAAAAAATTAGCTAAATTTTGATGTAAAGTATGTTGAAATCCGACTCATAGTTATGGAGATGCAAGGGTTCAAACTCGGGTGTCTATGATTATGAAACCGATAGTAGTAATTTACGTACTTACAGTTTCTATATCCATGTTTTTTGTAAATGTATGACTATAAAATAATTATATATATTGTATCTTCTGTACTTGCTGTTTTTAAAATAAAGAAACACCATTTACCTGTATTAAAAAACTAATTAAAATCAGTCAAAATAATTTTTAGATAATTTATGCCTTGAAAAACAAGGGTGCGTCTTATCGTCCGATGCGTCTTATCATCCGAAAAATACGGTACTTCAAGTCGTGCTTCCGTACACAGAATTATAAGGCAATTCAGTGTTACTGGAAGTGTAAAGGACAATAATTGGTTTTCTGGCATTTCTCCCGCCAACTCCCCACCGATTGGTCACCCGAAAGCATAGACCCGGAGGCCGTTCCACAGAACTCTTATATATCCTCGTGACTGGTGACTGTTACAGACTAATCTAACTATAATAATAAAATTTAAAACTAAGTTTTAAGAGCGAGGGTGAGCCAGGTTGGCAACCTGGGGAGTGCGCATGAACTCGCTCTCACGTCCAGGGGAGCCTCTTGGCGCACAAGGCGCCCATCATCAGAGTTTAAATATAAGATGGTCCTAAAAGTCAAAAGAATGATTGGTCAGAAAATTAGAAATATAGAAAAAAGATATAAAACTTAGTTAGGACTATCGTCGCAAATTTACGTCGTACCAGCTAGTGTTTGTCACAATTACATGTTTCCGGCAAGGGAAAAATACATTTTGTGACTCGGTGCCTTATGGTTTTCAGACCTGGGACAGGCCCAGGTATATTTAGTTATATATACTACATGACGACAACAGAACTTCGCTACCTCGTCCAGGAACTCCCACACCGGAGAGCTACGCACCACTCGGTACAAACTCTCACGTACCGTGGGGGGCCAATTTTCCCCTCGGCCTTGAAGCTCCAAGGTCCGTCGCTGCCTGGACCCCCTAAGAGCGGGAGTGCGGAGGATAAAAAAAGTAACCGGAAAAAATCATAGGTTGTACATTAATTGGACCGTACTTCTTCATTGGACATTTCAACGGAGAGAAAGACATAAGCAGAATTTTCAGAACATCAGTTGCCTTTACTGCTTGAACTATTCTTGGAGCAGAGATGAACGATGTAGTGTCATCATGATGGCTGTCCCGCACATTATGCAATTATCTCCAGAGAAATTTTGGACCGTGAATACAATGATCGATGGATTGGTCGAAAGGTCCAGTTCATTGGCCTGCTCTTTCCCCGATAATATCTAGTAGACTTCCTTTTGTGGGGTTTGGTTAGCGTAACTGGCTTCTACGCCAGGGTCCCGGGTTAGATTTCCGTTCAGGTCTGACATTTCTCATCACTCATTTTCATCTATCACCCTTCTCACCTTCTGCATTAGCAGTAATTGCAAAACAGTCGGACGTTAAACAAAAAAAAATTTGTGGAGTTTCATTAAATAAAAGGTTTACCTAGAAGTACAAACTACCCCTGAAAAAATAAAAAAACATATAACTAACGCCTGTAGAGATATCAAAAGAGAAACTCTATTGAATGTTCATGCGTCGTTCTTAAAACGTATCGAAAAATGCGTAAAAGTAGGACACTTCGAACATTCGTTGCCGTAATTTATGTAAAGTTTTTAATTATTTGAAATAAAGAATAGTGATTATTTATATTTAAAAAAATAATTTCCTTTTGTTTACCATTAAACCATTTACCATCAGTTTACTATTTAACATCAGCTGGATGTAACTCATCAGCTGACCTAAGATGTCCAATTTATGACTTATGGGCTTTCTAAAATGACTCAATTATTTTGAATCATACATTCAAAACTTTGACTTAGATTCTTTTTGAAATGGTTAAATTAGTAGTATAGAAAAAACTTAGGGTTTACTATGGTTTCATTAGTGTTTGTATTGTTTTTTAATGATATCTCTAAGATAATAAGATCTATTGCTTTGTTGTTTACAAATTACCGATATTCTTTTGACTGCTGGGGAACATGAGTATTTTATAGAGTTTGATATGAAAATATTTAGGCGTAGGATTGGTACAGGTACTTTGTTTAGTTTTTGTTATCGAATTTGTCGTGAATTTGAAGTACAGTGGTCACCTTGAATTTGTTCGATTTGAATGCTATCATGGTAATGGGTGTGGCTGAAGCAGGTACGGCTGGAAGGTGGGTGCAGTCGGCGTCCTTGCCTTCACGTCTTTGCTCTACCTTACGTTAACGATGAACGAACTGCTAGAGTTTCTGCGTTTCGTCTCGACTGCCTTCGCTGTTGTTCCGCTAGTACATAGACGGAATGGCCCGCGAACGAAGGTTGGTCTTTTCATATTATACCCCTGAAAAAAGCAGAATTTACGTCGTACCAGCTAGTGTTTGTCACAATTACATGTTTCCGGCAAGGGAAAAATACATTTTGTGACTCGGTGCCTTATGGTTGTCAGACCTGGGACAGGCCCAGGTATATTTAGTTATATATACTACATGACGACAACAGAACTTCGCTACCTCGTCCAGGAACTCCCACACCAGCTGTATGCGTTTTAATTACTTGTAATAAAAAAATCTGGTGCGAAACACTCACACGACTTTCTTTTGTCAATTTAAATAATGAAACATATAACCTATAATTTTTCTCATAATGTGCAAGTGGAGTATTAAATTATTTGCACTCGATCTGTTAATGCCAAGGCTACAAATAGTTCTATTTCTTATCACATGATTGATTAGCGAATTATATGACTGAAACATTTAAGAACAGAAGAGGTAGAGGTGTAAAAGACACTAATCAGAGTCATCTCCTGAAGGTGTCATGTGCAGGGTGGAAAATGGATGCTTTTAGTGGGCCAGGCATGCTGATAAGCATACTTTTCCACTCAGTGAGGAGGCAAGGTAAACCATCTCACTTCTCGTTTTACTTAGTAAAAGCTCTAGAGATTCAAACCAGTCTTTCAGCTGATGACCTAAACAATAACCTATAAATTAATCATGAGTAAACAAAGATAAAAATATAAAAAACAACCTATTTTTTGCTAGTGAGTGAATGACGCTAAATGGAAACCTACCTCTGTTGGACTAAAAATACAAAAACTAATAATTAATGCTAAAAGAAGCACTGTAAAAATATTCTTGTAATAAAAGTTGAAGTATCTTTATATTCTACAACTTTGATTATAAACGTTTTTACTTGAAATTTCCTGTTAAGCTGTTGTTACATTTGCGTCCTAATTTCGTGATCCATCCCAAGGTTTCTACTTTTCTTGTAGAAGATATAAGACAAAATTTTTATTGTAGACCTGACATGAATCTACCCGTTGACTCGAAGAGCATTAAACATTTTTGAAGTGCATTTTAATTTTTATAGACATGGATATAGTTTTAATTCAAAGACGGTGCTTCATTTTATATTACAAACTAAACCGTTTTAAAGTTTAATCATTAAAACTATGAACAGTGAAATTAAATAAACAAAGCTAACTTTATTTGATTTTATTCCTCGATATTGCTATGCAAATAACAGAAAAATATCTCTTTATGACCTCTAACCAAGCCGTGCACTCTCCGCTACCATTTTATGCAGTAACATAACCTCAATCAACTACCTGTTTTAATCTGATTGTTATATAATTTGTTATTTGTAAAAGTAATTATTGTTAAAACAAATTTAGTAAGTTTTTATTTGCACAAATGCTGTATAAATTTAAACTTTCACTAGTTAACATGAGTTTTATAACATTTTGAAGTTATCAGGTGATTGCGCCTAACGAGTGATTGCGCCGGCGCATCGCGCAGCATAACTGCTCATCTTAGAAGGGATGGTTGGAAGACGGGGATTAAGAGGATCAGATAACTATAAAATAGTGAGCTAAATTTTACAAATTTTCGCGATTGTATACAGACTAGGAACCTAATTACAGTACTCCTGTGGTTGTTGATGCATTTTTAAGAACCAGTAATCTTGCTAAAAGAGAGAAAGAATGATCCAACTTAAGAAAAATAAAAAATAAAAAAAGATTTACAAAAATTTAAACTCGAAAATGTTCTGTGCTAAAGATGTCAAATTGCAGAAAATTGTTTGAATGGTTTGCTAGTACACCCTTCCAGCATGTTGCCCTCGAAATGAAACGGGAAAACCCTTCCATAATATACACACAGCCGATGGTTCCGTATTGCACGGAAAAAATATAACCAGAATGTAAGTACATCCTTGAACTCATGATCGGATCGATTTGAAACATAAATGGGTGTGTATCGGAAGCAAATGCTGAACGGTAAACCAAGTAATAATGTAAACAGTAGAACCACAAGGTCAGCTCAAGGCGAAGCGGCAGCCGTACCTATGGAAGGGGGGCTGCGCTGCGGTGACAGGGCGGCTAACACCTGCAGGTATGATATTGCACCTCTATCACTCTGTAACAACATGACGTCACCGGTTCACGAATGGTTCGGCATGAAGCCTCTTTTTGTGTGGTCTAACCAATGCTTGGTTCAATTCCTATTTCTGTTTTTCGGTTAATGAAAGTTGTAAAGAAGACCGCGAAAGTGTCATTACGGGACCGGTTCTGAATTACGTTGATAGTGGGTTTCGTACGGGTGGTAGAAAGAGGTTGTGGACAAGTTAATCATTTGATTTGATTATTGTTAAGTAGCTTTGTCTTAAATACAGTCAAGTTAAGGTTAAACTAAAATTTGGTTATTAATTTAATTAAAGTAATCTAATTTTTTTTTGACTGGAACAACATGAAAGAAATAACTTTCCGTATCGGAACTCGATACACATTTAATCGGATGAGCGTCTTCTTCAAGTACCATAATCTCTCTTTTGATTTATAAATAAGGCTTCTGCTGTGTTACTTCTTCTCCGATCTCTTTTATAAAGTAGAATCTTGGACCTTAAACGAGGTCATTACAAAGAAATTGAATGCATTCGAGATATCATTATACCGAAGAATTCTTAAAATTGTTTGGACGGCGCTAGTGACCAACGCCAAAGTTGTGCGAAGGATGGGAAAGGATCTTGAAATTTTAACAACCATCAAAGCACGTAAGCTCCAGCAACTAGCTCATATTATACGGAATGAAGCCAGATGTTCCTTGCTTCAGTATATTTTTCAGGGGAAGATCTTCGGAGAAAGAGGCCCCGGAAGAATTAGAATATCATGCTTAAAAATCTTGGGATCCGATTCAACAAAACCTCCTCACAACTCTTACGCATTGCTGTTGATAAAATGAGAATTTCCATGATCGCCAACTTTTGTAAAGGATAGGCACCTTACAAAGAAGAATCTAATTGTAGTTGTTAGTATGCTAAGTTTAATATTTCATTGTAGTCTAATTATTAATTTTATTAATAATTAATTGTTATAAGTTTAAAGAAAGTCTGTTTGTTATTTATCATACTCAGATCCCGAACGAACCTAGGGTTAGGTGTTACAGTATTATGTATTGATTATTATTATTGTTGTTTTGTTAGTAAGTACAGTACAATCTCACCAATCGAAATTTTAAAAAACCTGCGACTGTTCAGATTACCGAAAAAATCGGATTCGTGAATTTTTGTCTAAAAGGAATTTAAATTCATATTTAAATGAGTGAAATACAATTGTTAATGTGGAATAAACTAATTCAATAATAATATACGTTCAATAAACTGACCATACTTGGTTTTTCCACATAAAAGTCACAAGAAATAAATTAATAATAAAAAAATTAGTAAATAGAGTACATACAGTTAGTTAATTACAAAATTAGTACAGTTATTTGTGTTGCAATAACCTAATTCAATAATGAAATACGTATTTTTGACGAACCTTTATTTTTTCACAAAAAGTCACTTTTTTCTTGTGTTTCTTGGAAGCCAAACTTTGTTCGAATGCTTTGTCTCGATGCTGCATAAGCACTAATATTTTATGAAACGGCTTATCGGTTTCCTTAGCCCACTCTATGCACTTATTAAAACTTGCAACTGCCACTTCATGGTTAATTTTATTTTCCAGTAGTTTATCGTCATCACAATTATTCTGCAGTCATGTTTACGATTTCGGCGTCTGATTACCGTATCAAGACATTTTAAAAAATCTAACAATGGAAAATCATCATTGGTACATAAAAATAAACTTTTTTGGATAATTCGGATTACTGGAGGATAAAAGAGGTTCAGATTAGCAAAATTGCACTGTACATTCTTATTGCAAACTGAGTGGAGATGAACAGATCAGTTGATCGTGTATGAAAGAAGGCCAAAGATCGCAGTAAGAACTGGTGTAACAGTAGCAGTACTAATTTATAGTATTAACTTGAATCAGGTACGAAATATTGGTCTCCTATGAATTGCTTTGTCACAATTTCCGATAGAGCCGAAAACAGCGAGAATAATAAACTTTTGCTCAGTTGGTATATTTTTATCAGTACGTACTAAAAGTATTATCAAATATTTTATATCAGTACCGTTCAGCAATTGTAACAGAAAAATCCCTTCCGTATCAAGACTACTGCAAACTGCCTTGAATTGGCTAACAGCTACCTCTAATCGACGTCTACAGGTGAAAAAGATTCCAGTCATACCCCCTCGTTCTCTCTTTCTCTAACCTACTAGTTAGAAAAAAATACATTTGTTATTTATTTGAAAAGAAATTATAATGAATACGAATGCTCAGAATGACTCTAATTACCGTCCACATAATTATTTCCTAGATTGATTGATGCATTCATCTGCGTCAGACGTTTAAGGAGGCGGAAGAACTGGAACGTTCTCATTAAAAGTGACTTTAATCTAGGATTAATAAGTTAATGTATTGCCGTAACGAAAGAGTCATTATTAGGTGACATTTTTATTATTAATAGAGATATTTAATGTTTTAAATGTTTTTGTACTAAACCCCGTTTATCTGAAAAACTCTTGAAAAAAGAAAATGTTTTGTTGTATCTGATCAGGTCTTCATAACTCCCCTGTGTTTTGTTAAGATGCAAGACATAGATACCTTTTTTACTTTCTTTTGCCTATATGAATATTAAGGAAGGAAAGTACTGTTTTCATGTCGATTTTTCGAAATCGAGTTTTCACCGGATATAGGCCTACACGTTTTCAGACCCACTGAAATCAAAAAACATGTTTTTTAGCGATTGGACTGTGTGTTAGTATGTGTGTGTGTGTGTGTGTGTGTGTGTGTGTGTGTGTGTGTGAATAAAATATTCAATGCAAACACGTACTATTGATATAATTCAAAACCGGTCCCGTAACGCACTATTTCGGACAGCCCGACACACTTTCCATTCACAATTCAAGTAACAACTGACCGACTGCAAATCTGCTAACTGGTTTTATACCTGCTGTCTAATATTTTTCCAAACAATTAACTTTCTTCAAGCAGATTCTCCACTATTCTGGGCCATAGTAGAAGAAATCAAAATAAAACAAACATTTCTACTCGTTTTGATTTTCTTAGAAATCCTATTCAAAACATCTCATGCATCGCAGTTCACTATCTTTGTTCAACACACTCCACCCAATCCAATACACAATTCACAAATATAAGCAATCTATTCTAATAATAATTTCTAGAATAATGTAACAATATTTCAATAGCCTTCTTAGTAGTTTCATTATTTTTTAAGTTATCAATACATATTTCGAATTACTAATTTATTACCAAGGTAGTAAACGTCGTAGAAAAAACACCCGTCCTAACTGATATACACTTGAACATGGTAAACAATAGTTGGGTAGATGAATTTTCCCACCACAAAGTTACTACTAGCTAAATTTTGATTTCAAGTTGTAAATTAAGTATGTGTTTAACAGAGTGATTTTTTTAGTCCTGTTACCCAATTGTTAATATTTGTTAATTGTTAACCAGACATTACGTTAAAGTCAATTGTGAGTTGATTCTCCTTGAGCTGTGTAAAATATGATGCCGTTTCCGGTCGTGTTACGAACAGAATGTCTTTTACCCTAGAACAACGGGTTTTCATTCTTGAACTATATTTTGCTTAGAAATAGTACGCGAGCGTAAAAATATCAATTTCAAATTAAAATTTTTGGTGTACCTTCGCCAGAAAAATGTCAATTTCTAGGCTAACAAACCGATTTCGAGAGACAGGTAGTGTTTGCGACAGAAAACGTAGTGGTCGATTAATTTCTCGAAAGTTGTTTTGTCATATTCGAGTGTTAAAAGCTGCTAAAAAATTGAAATTATATCCGTATTGCGTACGATTAGTCCAAGAGCTTCAACTCCAAATTTAAAAAAGCAATTGTTCTAGGGTTAAAGACATTTTGTTCGTAACACGACAGGAAACTGCAAAAAATTTTACTTAGCGCAAGAAGAATCAACTCACACTGCCGTATCTGTACCGGTTGAGTAAGGCTACCAACTTCGTGTCACAAAACAAAATTTTCCTTTCTTAGAAAAAAGTTACCAAATATTAACAATTGGGTAACAGGCCAAAAATCACTCTGTATATTAAGTTTATGTGTTTATGTTTTTTTTACTCCTTCTAGAATGTTTCGCTAGAATGGAGAAAAAGTTCGAAGGGTCTAGAACAACTATCAGACCGCAGGTATAAAAACAGTTAGCGCCTTTGTAGTCTGAAGTTGTTACCTGAATCGTGAATTTAAAGTGTTTCGAGCCGTTTGAAATAGTGTCGTTACGGGACCAGTTTTGAATTACGTTAATAGTGCGTGTTCGCAAGGGTAGAAGTAAATGGTTGTGGTCAAGTAAATCGATTGTTTTGATTGTTGGTTGTTACCGTATCTTAATTAAAATCAAGTTTAGTTTGAGCTTAAGTTTCGTAATAGATTTCTTCTTCTTCTTCTATATGCCTGCTCCGCGTCGGAGATTGGCGATCATCATCATGATTCTAACCTTGGAACCAGCCGCTCTGAAGAGTTGAACTGAGGTGGTCCCAAACCACCCCCGCAGGTTCCCCATCCAAGAAATTCTCCTTCTCCCCGGTCTTCGTTTACCCTCAATTTTGCCTTCCATGATGCACTGCAGTAGGTGGTATTTTTTATTCCGTACTATATGGCCAAAATATTGGAGTTTCCATCTTTTGATATTGAAAAGAAGTTCTGTATTTTTATTCAAACGGCTTAGAACTTCCCCATTTTTAATTTTATCCTTCCATGAGATGCGGAGCATCCGCCGGTAAGTCCACATCTCAAACGCCTCCAATTTCCTTTCCAAGGACTTAGTCAATATCCATCCCTCATGACCATAAATGAGTACAGGAATTACATAACATCTGAGTATGCGAAGTCTTGTATTGAGGTTGAGTTCTCTATTGCAAAGCAAATTTTTCATTTTTATGAATACAGCTCTTGCCTGTTCAATGCGGGCTCTGATCTCCTGACTAAAGTCCCATCTCTCATTTAAGAGACACCCAAGATACTTATAGAACTTGACTCGCTCAACCACACTACCATCAACCGAAAGGACAGCATTTACTTCATGTCTACTGACAACCAGGAACTTTGTCTTGTGGATATTCATTCTCAAACCATAAGCGTTGCTGACTAAATTCACATGGTCCAACAATGTCTGCAGATCCTCAGCACTTCCAGCCATCAGGACTGTGTCATCTGCATATCGCAGGTTGTTGATTTCCAAACCATTTACCCTGATGCCACGTCCACATCCCTCCAGGGCCTCTGACAAGATGGCCTCCGAATAAAGGTTGAAGAGCATTGGAGACAATACACACCCCTGACGAACTCCCCGCCGAATTAGGATCTCCTCCGACCCGTCATCGCCAATTTTTATGTTTGCACGTTGACTCCAATATAAATTTGCAATTACTCGAATGTCACGTCCATCAAGACCCACCCGCTGCAAGATTTCCAACATTTTAGCATGCTGCACTCGGTCAAACGCCTTCTCATAATCAATGAAGCACATGAATACATCTCTGTCGACATCCTGACACCTCTGAGTGAGAACCTGTATAGCAAACAGTGCATCTCTAGTACCAAGTCCTCCACGAAATCCAAATTGAGTCTCGGTCATAACCTCCTCACATTTTCGAAAAACCCGATCATGTATTATCTTTAAGAAAAGCTTAAGTATGTGACTCATCAAACTAATTGTGCGATACTCTTCACAACGTTTGGCATTTGTCTTCTTTGGCAGTGGAATGAATGTCGATTTAAGCCAGTCCTTGGGAATGATACCAGTCTGATATATCCTGTTGAACAAAGATGTCAGAGTTCCAAGCTCCTCCTCATCCAAGGTCTTCAGAAGTTCTGCATTAACTTCATCTGGTCCTGGAGCCTTTCCAGGCTTCATTTTGTTAATGACATTTCTCACCTCCTTTCTAAGGATACTTGGACCTGTATCTGTTGTGGTAACACCATGCTCTTCTGTACGATTGTCTTCAAAGAGTCCTTCCAAGTATCTCTCCCAAATTTTCAATTGATCAGAGGTAGAGGAGATCAAGTTACCGTCTTCATCCAGCAAAACACCAGTGTTCCTCTTAGGTCGTCTGTTCGCCAATTCATCAATTTTCCTGTGCAGATTGAAATTGTCATGTTTGCTCTGGAACTCCTCAATCTCCTGACATCTTTCATTCATCCACTTTTCTTTAGCTACTCTTATTTTAGAACGTATCCCTCTCTGCAATGCAATATACCTTCCTCGATCTTGTCCCTTGCTTTCTCTTCTTTGATCCATCAGACCAAGAATTTCCTTTGTCATCCATACTTTATGTCGAGTTTTCTTGTCTGCTTCCAGTTGCTTTTTTGTTGTTAAGAGTGTCTCCTTTATCACTAACCACTGAGAGTCAATCTCTGCATTCTCGTCCATCTTCCTAAATCCCCTAATCAATTCCTGGCAAACACTCTCTCTGAGATTAACCTGTTTCAACTTAGTCACATCTATCCTAGTTTTCACTGAATGCTTTTGTACTGCATGCAATCTGACTCTCAGGTTTCCCACTAGTGGATTGTGGTCTGATGCTATGTCAGCACCTGGATAAGTCCGGACAGAAACAATGCTGTTTCTGAAACGCTTATTTACTAAGACATAATCTATCTGGTTTCGAACTATATTATCAGCCTTATCCTGAGGTGACTTCCATGTGTATAACCTTCTACGTGGTAATTTGAAACACGTATTCATGACAACCAGATAGTTTTCCTGGCAAAACTCCACCAGTTTGTTGCCTCGCTCATTCCGTTTTCCTAGACCAAATTCACCTACCACTCCCTCCACTCTCCCTTGACCAATCTTAGCATTGAAGTCGCCCATTATGATATTGATGTCATAAGCCTTAGTTGATCTCAGGGCCAAAGCAACTTCCTCATAGAATGTCTCTATGCTTGCTTCATCAGCATCTGTTGTTGGCGCATAAACTTGAATTATGTTTATGTCGATTGGTTTAGCATGTATCTGGAGCAGCATTACTCGGTCTGAAAGAGGGATGAAATTTTTGATGGCAATGTTCACTTTCTTTGACACAATTACACCTACTCCATGGCGATGTTGCACCTCTTCGTTTCCAGAGTAGTACACGGTGTGGTGGCCACTGTTACACTTACCATTGCCTGGCCAGCGCATCTCACTGACCCCCAGAATGTCCACTCCCATCCTATCCATCTCTCTCGTGGCATTTACCAGTTTTCCTGCTTCAAACATGCTCCTAACGTTCCATGTTGCAAACTTCACTTCAGTATTTCTCCTCATAAAAACGTTCAAGGCTGTCCCCCCCGGAGACCCGATTGGGGGACTTGACACTCCGGAATATTTAGAATCAAACGTCTCCATGATGACTATACTAGGGATCGATAATGCGGTGGTTTCCCGGGGCCTTCCGCATCCATATGCCGTTGATCCATTCTGGATTCCTCCGCCTTCAGGACCTATTTCCCGGTCCTCGGACAAATGAGTGCCCTTCCACTTATAAGTTCTTCCGCCCGAAGCCGTTGACCTTTAAGTGGATGGATCACTTATACCGGCAATCATCGGTTGGATCGTTATATCTAACTACCCTCACTTGGTTTAGTCTGTAGGCCAATACAGTTTACCAGGGTGTGGCGCTTGGAGCCAGCAAGTGAGAGTTGGGTGCCTTGTGAGGACCAGTTACTCCGAACCTCCACCAGTCTATGACTTGTAGAGTGACCGTCCTTAGTAAAAGGTACTACCTCTCCAACACAACCCCATACACCCCCGTAATAGATTTAACTTAAGTAATCTAATTGTATTTGTTAATAGGCTAAGTTTAATCATTAATTGCAATTATTAAATTGTGTAAATAGAAAATTGATTGTTATAAGTTTAAAGTATGTTTATTATTTATCATACCCAGATCCCGAATGAACTTAGGGTTAGGTGTTAGAATATGTTACTTCTGCAGTTGTATCCACAACAAAAAAACAGTAAAAACACAATTGGGTAACGAATAAGTGCCCGTTTTTCAGTAATGGGAACGGTATTCAAACCTGGCTTGAGACTTTTGATATAGTATGTTAAATGTATTCAGATTTATGTATTCCAAATTAAGAAAACCGCATGAATTACCCTTACAACCCCACAAGCGAGGATGAGTAGAATTATGTCGACTGATATGTCTTACACGTTCTTCTTTACCTTCTCCACATCACGACCGCTGACACACCACCACCACCAAAATTTTCACACACGTATGCATGTGCATTTACATATTCTTATGTTAGTTTTTACTAGAAAGTAAAGTTTGTCAGGTGTTGAAAATATGAACATACTTTCACTGTGTTAGATCGTATCTGGTGAAAATCATTCTCTGGAACTGATAAGCCTGCTTATCAAAACACACGAATCCGTGACAGCCTTAAGTCAGTTTACAATATCTAATTTAACTAAAGTAAAGCACTTTATGCATTCACTAATAAAACAATAGAATTCCGATATTCAAGCCTTCATGATAAAACAAATTTTATGAATTTTATGAATATTGTAAACAGGTGATATTATTAGCCATGATATCTTTGTACTCCATTGTATTTTGTATATAAATATTCGGTTTGATGTATTTTCCTTGGAAAAACTCGGAGTTGGGCGTACCAAAAGAAAATTCATGACGTCATTATCACATCAGCATAGCGGATGAATAAAATTTAAAAAATCGTACAATATCTACCTCTACTTTTTTACTCCAAGCATTAGGCTCGTAGGACTACTGCGACTCATAATTGATCAGCCTATCTCTTTAGCGGTCGTCCAACATTTCGGGCACCGTTAGGAAAAGATATTCTCCTCGATAGTTAATTTTTTCTATTTTATAGACATGGTCAAACCAATTCGTGATGGAAAACATTTACTAGTTTTACTAGTAGTTGCTTTAATCAGTAGCACCTTATTAGAATTGGGACACTGGCTATCTCAACAAGTTGGACGGAAGTAGGAAAACAAAATATCCGCCATGAAAAAACTAACAGGTGAAATCTGATTAAAGAAAATCAGTAGCGGAAAACTTTCCTACAGTAGGTCTACTCATTACCGTTGGGAATTCGTTGAGGGTGCAGCTTGCTCCATCATAAGGGTGGAGCAAGGAAACTTGCTCCACCCTTATGGTGGTTGTCTGAAGGAAACCCAGGGTATGTTTCAGGTGCTCTAGGTATATACTCCCATTACTGGTCTCAGCTCACGTAGCGTTCAAAATGCGGCATGGAGAAACAATTTTTCTGGAAAATTTCTCAGAATTTTTGGCTTGTGGTAGTTATGAGTATTTATTCGAGTAGTTACTTTATTGATTTTTCACGATACGATACGTTGTCTGTGTAAATATTACATGAAACATAAATTATAGGCCTATTGTTCGAAATTTACATTAGCTAGATAAAGTCTTGTGAGTGTTTCACACCAGATCTTTATAAAAACAATACTTTCCTTCCCTATTATTCATAAAAGTCAAGAGAAAGTAAAAATGAAACAATATTTAATACCTAGTTGTTAGAACTAGAAAAATTTTAAAAGTGAAAAATAGTTTATATAATTTTTGGCTTGTGGTAGTTATGAGTATTTATTCGAGTAGTTACTTTATTGATTTTTCACGATACGATATGTTGTCTGTGTAAATATTACATGAAACATAAATTACCTTGTTCGGTATTTACATGGGCTAGATAAAGTCTAGTGAGTGTTTCACTCCAGATCTATATAAAAACAATACTTTCATCCTTATTATTCATAAAAGTCAAGAGAAAATAATAATGAAACAATATTTAATGTCTAGTAGTTAGAACTAGAAACATTTTATAAGTGAAAAATAGTTTATATAATTTTTGGCTTGTGGTAGTTATAAGTATTTATTCGGGTAGTTACTAAATTGATTTTTCACGATACGATACTTTGTCTGTGTAAATATTACATGAAACATAAATTATATTGTTCGATATTTACATTAGCTAGATAAAGTCTTGTGAGTGTTTCACACCAGATCTACATAAAAACAATACTTTCCTTCCCTATTATTCATAAAAGTCAAGAGAAAGTAAAAATGAAACAATATTTAATACCTAGTTGTTAGAACTAGAAAAATTTTAAAAGTGAAAAATAGTTTATATAATTTTTGGCTTGTGGTAGTTATGAGTATTTATTCGAGTAGTTACTTTATTGATTTTTCACGATATGATATTTTTTTTTGTCTATGTTAATATTACATGAAACATAAATTATATTGTTCGATATTTACATGGGCTAGATAAAGTCTTGTGAGTGTTTCACACCAGATCTACATAAAAACAATACTTCCTTCTATATTATTCATAAAAGTCAAGAGAAACTAAAAAAGAAACAATAATTAATGTCTAGTAGTTAGAACTAGACAAATTTTTATAAGTGAAAAATAGTTTATATAATTTTTGGCTTGTGGTAGTTATGAGTATTAATTCGGGTAGTTACTTTATAGATTTTTCACGATACGATACTTTGCGTAAATATTACATGAAACATATTATATTGTTCGATATTTACATGGGGTAGATAAAGTCTTGTGAGTGTTTCACACCCATTTTACATTACATTGTGTAAAAATTAAACAATATGTAATATCTAGTACCTAGCTACAGACAATTTTTAAAAGAGAAAAATATTATACATAATTTATTTTGGCTAGTGGTAGTTCTCTTAGGGTACTTATATTGTTTTTTCACGATAACGTACTTCATCTTAGTAAATTTCTACATTATGAATATATACGCGTAAATATTTCACGAGAAATAACAAAATTTATTAAGATAATAAAAAAATAAATGATTTTTTTAGGCCGGTAAATAAAACCTTATGTTATAAAAACGATGGTTTTAAATTTGTGTTTTCCCTAACAATAATATCCAGTTGAGTAAGACATGTTTGTAGGTGCGCGTATAAAAGTCCCCCTCTTTTTTCTATATTTTGTGTGTTTTAAACCAATCAGCATCGACTGACTGAACAATCTATTCAAATTGTATCACTTCTTAAGTGAGACAGTTTAATATGTTGTGGTAGTAAGTGCGTTTTCATTTTGCAAGCCAGTTTTCGGTTTATAATTTATCACTACCTTTTTTGTTTCATTAAAGTATTCGGGTAAGTATTTTGAACAGAAACCATTGCTTTCTTCTTATATCAATATTATTAGATTGAAAAAAGGTTAGTTTTAGTATTTTTGTTAATAAAAACGGAGGTTTTCTTCGGAAGAACTTTAGTAAAACATGATTGTACGTTCGCGTTAAAAGTCCTTTACCCTTTTTACTTTCTCTTGCCTATATGAATATATAGGAAGGAAAGTATTGTTTTCATGTCGATTTTTCGAAATCGAGTTTTCACCAGATCTATACGTTTTCAGACCCCCTGAACCCAAGAAACATGTTTTTAGCGATTGGTCTGTGTGTGTGTGTGTGTGTGTGTGTGTGTGTGTGTGTGTGTGTATCTACAACATATCTCAAGAACGGAACATTGTACGAACTTGAAACTTGAAACTTAAGTTACATACCATTACCGGACCTGACACGAACATTTTCAGCAAAATCGGTCAACCGAAAGTAGTAGTTTATTCGTATAATTTTTCACTTTTTCGCAATTTTCTCAAAAACTGGACCTACGATTTTTTTAAAAATCGTCTAATTTACTAATTTTTTTATGCTTTACAAGATAAAGTAGGCGCCATGTTTGCCGAAATTCTCGGTGGGGCTGTTTTCACGAAAAGAATTTTGTTTTAAGATTACGGCTTTAATATGCATTTAAGGGCAAAAATTTACATAGTAAAAGTTGTAGACAATTTAAAATCCTACAACTGTTTTTTCAAACATTTTTTTTATAACGGTTAGTTCAGTGGTAATTAGCGGTTTTATGTTTTTTCTCACGAAAACGTGTGAAAAATCAATTTTTTTAAGATTTCGGGCTTAGTATGCATTTAATGACATAAGTGTATATAGTTAAATTTATAGGAAATTAAAAGATTTACTCAATTTTTTATTCTCTAAAAGATGGGTAGGCGCCATGTTTGCTGAAATTCTTGGTGAGGGTGTTTTACATAAAAAATGTGTTATTTTAAGATTACGGCTTTAATATTAATTTTAGAGCAAAAATGTATATAATAAAAGTTGTAGAGAATTTAAAAACCTACAACTTTTATATTAAACAGTTTTTTTTATAACGCTTAGTTTAGCGGTAATTAGCGATTTTCTGTTTTTTCTCACGAAAACGTGTGAAAAATTGAGTTTTTTAAGATTTCGGCCTTAGTATGCACTTTACGACAAAAGTGTATATAACAAAATTTATAGAAAATCAAGAGATCTACAACTTTTATTTAATAAATTTTTCTCTACAGAGCCTAAATTAGCGTGAAAGTGCGATTTTCCGTTTTTTAAGCCAAATTGAGTTCGATTTTCATTTTGCGTCATTCACTCATGATTAAAATAAGGTTATGTTTCTGAGGTTAGTTTTTGTTTATTTCTAATATTTTATCAATAATGTTAGGTTTATTATTACTTATTTGCACTGGCAAGAGAAAGTTTTGTGAGTGTTTCACACCAGATTTTTAATATTTTGTGACAGATGCAGTCAGCGTAGTGCGTGCTTTTAATCCAATCAGCATTAATGACCGACTTCACAATTTACCAAATCGTATTTTGTTTTTAGATTATTTTTTAATATAATGCAAGAATAGGTTAGTTTTATTTGTTCAAACAGAACACAACGTTCGGTTTTTTACCACTACCGTTTTGTTTTATTTTAAGTGTTCGGGTGTGTATTCAACTGGAATTACTGTATTTTATTTTTAATGATATAACGTGATTAAAAAAAGGTTAGTTTTATCTTATTAAAAACGTATTATAATTTAGACATTTTTTAATATTTATTTATTTAACTTCTTCAAATATAACTTCTTCAAATTTTTATGTAGTACTTTTACTTATTTTTACTCTCTCCTTGTATGAATATATTTATATAGAAGGAAAGTATTGTTTTCATGTTAAATTTTTCGAAATCGAGTATTCACTGGCACACTGAACAAAAAAAAATAGTTTTACCGATTGGTGTATGTTTGTGTGTGAACAAAATATTTCGAGTACGTAATAGTGTACCGTACGAAGTTAAAACTTGCAAGTTAAGGAGAGATGGCACGAGAGATGGTTTTAACACAAAATTTCGATTTTATTTTTTTGTTTCTCAATAGTTTAGCCCTAGATCTACCAGAAAAAAACATTAAATTAGGTCAAAAAATTAACTTTTTAATGAAAATAATAAGTTTTTATCAGGTTTCACAGAAAAATTAACATTTTACCAAGAATGAATATCTTTCACAATTTTATACTGCTCGTTTTAGTGCGAATAGAAGTTTAGTTTTTAAAATATCAGCATCACTGTTTTTTGCATTCTCAGCTGTTGGTTCAGCTTTCTAAACAACTGTTGATGGAAAATTCACTTGTTCGTGAACATGTTTTTTTACTTTCTCTTGCCTATATGAATATATAGGAAGGAAAGTATTGTTTTCATGTCGATTTTTCGAAATCGAGTTTTCACCGGATCTATACGTTTTCAGACCCCCTGAACCCAAAAAACATGCTTTTAGCGATTGGTCTGTCTGTGTGTGTGTGTGTGTGTGTGTGTGCGCGCGCGTGTGTGTGTGTGTGTATACAAAATATCTCAAGAACGGAACATCGTACGAACTTGAAACTTAAGTTACATACCACTACCGGACCTGACACGAACATTTTCATCAAAATCGGTCAACTGGAAGTAGTAGTTTATTCGTGTAATTTTTCACTTCTTTGCGATTTTCTCGAAAACTGGTCCTACGATTTTTTTAAAAATCGCCTAATTTACTAATTTTTTTATGCTCTACAAGATAAGGTAGGCGCCATGTTTGCTGAAATTCTCGGTGGGGCTGTTTTCACGTAAAGAATTTTTTTTAAGATTACGGCTTTAATATGCATTTAAGGGCAAAAATTTACATAGTAAAAGTTGTAGACAATTTAAAATCCTACAACTGTTTTTTCAAACATTTTTTTTATAATGCTTAGTTTAGCGGTAATTAGTGGTTTTATGTTTTTTCTCACGAAAACGTGTGAAAAATCAATTTTTTTATGATTTCGGGCTTAGTATGCATTTAATGACATAAGTGTATATAGTTAAATTTATAGGAAATTAAAAGATCTACAACTTTTATGTAGAGCATTTTACTCAAGAAGCCTAGTTTAGCGTGAAAGAGTGATTTTCCGTATATTTAACTCAAACTGAGGTTGATTTTCATTTTACGTCTCTCACTCATTATTAAAATTAGGGTATGTTACTGAAGTCAGTTGTACTGTTTATTTCTAATGTTTTATTAATAATAATAGGTTAATTGTTAATTATTTGCATTGGCAAGAGAAAGTAGTGTGAGTGTTTTACCCCAAATTTTTTACTTTCTCTTATATGAATATATAGGAAGGAAAGTATTGTTTTCATGTCGATTTTTAGAAATTGAGTTTTCAACGGATCTACACGTTTTAAGACCCCCTGAACCCAAAAAACATGTTTTTAGCGATTGGTCTGTGTGTGTGTGTGTGTGTGTGTGTGTGTGTGTGTGTGTGTGTGTGTGTGTATGTGTGAACAGAATATCTCAAGAATGCAGCATCGTACGAACTTGAAACTTGGAACTTAAGTTACATACTTCTACCGGACCCGAGACGAACATTTTCATCAAAATCGGTCAACCGGAAGTAGTAGTATATTTGTGTAATTTTTCACTTTTTTGCGATTTTCTCAAAAACTGGTCCTACGATTTTTTTAAAAATCGCGTTATTTACTTAGTTTTTATGCTTTACAAGATAGGGTAGGCGCCATGTTTGCTGAAATTCTTGGCCAGGCTGTTTTCATGTAAAAAAACTTTTTTTAAGATTGCGGCTTTAATATCCATTTTTGCGCAAAAATGTGTATGATAAAAGTTGTAGAGAATTTAAAATACTACAACTTTTATTTCAAACAGTTTTTTGTATAACGCTTAGTTTAGCAGTAATTAGCATGCATCTGTTTTTTCTCACGAAAACGTGTGGAAAATCGATTTTTAAACATTTCGGGCTTAGAATGCATTTTACAACAAAAGTTTATATAATCAAATTTATAGAAAATTAAATGATCTACAACTTTTATTTAGAGCATTTTTCTCTACAGAGCCTAGTTTAGCGTTAAAGAGTAATTTTCCTTATTTTTTGCACTGGCAAGAGAAAGTTGAGTGAGTGTTCCACACCGGATTGAACGACAGTGTGTTGTGGAGTAACAGGTCTACACTCTACGGTACGGCAGGCGGAAAATATTCCGCTAATCTTGTCCATTTTTACTTTCTCTTGCCTATATGAATACATGGGAAGGAAAGTATTGTTTTCATGTCGATTTTTCGAAATCGAGTTTTCACCGGATCTATACGTTTTCAGACCCCCTGAACCCAAAAAACATGTTTTTAGCGATTGGTGTGTGTGTGTGTGTGTGTGTGTGTGTGTGTGTGTGTGTGTGTGCGCGCGTGTGTGAACATTATATCTCAAGAACAGAACATCGTACGAACTTGAAACTTAAAACTTAAGTTACATACCACTACCGGACCCGACACGAACATTTTCATCAAAATCGGTCAACCGGAAGTAGTAGTTTATTCGTATAATTTTTCACTTTTTTGCGATTTTCTCAAAAACTGGTCCTACGATTTTTTTAAAAATCGTCTGTCTGGTTTACTACATTTATTATGCTCTTGAAGATAGGGTAGGCGCCATGTTTGCTGAAATTCTGCGTGAGGCTGGTTTTACGTAAAAATATTTTCTTTTTAAGATTGCGGCTTTAATATGCATTTTAGCGCAAAATGTTATATACTAATAAAAGTTGTAGAGAATGTAAATATTTACAAGTTTTATTTTAAACATTTTTTTGTGCAACGCTTAGTTTAGCGGTTCTTAGCAATTTTATGATTTTTTCTCACGAAAACGTGTGAAAAATTGATTTTTTTAAAGATTTCGGCCTTAGTATGCATTTTACGACAAAAGTGTATAAAATCCAATTTATAGATAATTAAAAGGTCTACAACTTTTATTTATAACATTTTTCTCTACAGAGCCTAGTTTAGCGTGAAAGAGTGATTTTCTGTATTTTTAAGCCAAACAGTTCCATTTTCATTTTGCGTCTTTTTTTGATGATTAAAATAAGGTTATGTTTTGAGGTTAGTTTTTTGTTTATTTCTAATGCTTTATTACTAATGTTAGATTATTGTTAATTATTTGCATTGGCAAGAAAAAGTTGTGAGAGTGTTTCACACCAGATTTTTCTACACTAATTTTCAACTTCTTATCGTGAAGTTTTTCATGGGTAACGTAAAGGAAGCATTTTGTGGGCCAAATGTGGTAAACACCCTTTTCGCCATTCTCCTACTATCGGTTTCATTCATGGTAGAGACCCGAGTTTCAACCCAAAGCATCTCAAAAATTATAAAACGGTTTTCAACATACAACAACATCTAAATTTAGCTCATTTTATTTTGCGTTCACCCTCAATAGTCCTATATTTTTACTTTCTCTTGCCTATATGAATACATAGGAGGGAAAGTATTGTTTTCATGTCGATCACAACAAATCCACTATTCACCCGAATATACACGTTTTCAAACCCCCTGAACACAAAAAACAAGTTTGTAGCGATTGATCTGTGTGTGTGTGTGTGCGCGCGCGCGCGTGCGTGCTTGCTCGCGCACGTGAACAGAATATCTCAAGAACGGAACATCGTACGAACTTAAAACTTGAGACTTAAGTTACATACGATTACCGGACCCGACACGAACAATTTCATTAAAATGGGTCAACCAAAAGTAGTAGTTTATTCGCGTAATTTTTCACTTTTTTGCGATTTTCTCAAAAACTGGTCTTTCGATTTTTTTTCAGAAACGCCTGGTTTACTAAATTTTTTATGCTCTACAATATAGAGTAGGCGTGATGTTTGCTGAAATTCTGAGTGAGGCTGTTCTCACGTAAAAAAATTATTTTTTTAAGATTACGGCTTTAATATGCATTTTAGCCCAAAAATTTATATAATAAAAAATGTAGTTAATTTAAAATCCTCCAATTTTAATTCAAACATTATTTTGAATAACCCTTAGTTTAGAGGTGATTAGCGATTTTCTTTTTTTTTCTCACGAAATCGTGTAAAAGTTCTATTTTTTTAAAGATTTTAGCCTTATAATGCATTTTACAACAAAAAGATTTAATGAAATTCATAGATTAAAAGATCTACAACTTTTATTTATAGCATTTTTTGTACAGAGCCTAGTTTAGCGTGAAAAAGTGATTTTCCGTATTTTCAAGCAAAATTGAAGTTGATTTTCATTTTGCGTCTTTGACTCATGATTAAAATAAAGTTATGTTTTTAAGGTTAGTTTATTTCTAATGTTTTATTTCTAAATTTAGGTTATATTGGTCATTATTTGCATTGGCAAGAGAAAGTTACGTGAGTGTTTCACACCAAATTTTTTCTTACCAAGAGAATTAGACATTTAAAAGGAAGGTTAAATGTTTTACTTTTTTAATTAGACATAAAAACAAACGTTTCTACTAGTTTCAATTTCCGAGAACTCGTATCAAACACACTCCATTCATGGCAATCAAATTATTTCCCTTTAGGCCTACCATTTCCATAATAGGCTATCACTGTACAATGTTATGTAGACTACTAATTTTAGACATCTCTGGTAATTCGTTTTGCACCTCAAACTCTCCTTAATTTTAAGCATTACTTTTATAACAAATAATACATAATAGACATAAAACCCTAAAATCATGCGATAGTGCGCAAAACTGATTTTAATATTTAAAATAATTTTATTACTTTCTCTTGCCTATATGAATAAATAGAAAGGAAAGTATTATTTTCATGTCCATTTTAAGAAATACACTCTTCACCGGATCTACACGTTTTCAGACCCCCTGAACCCACACAAACATGTTTTTAGCGAATGGTCAGTGTGTGTGTGTGTGTAAGTGTGTGTGCGCGCGTGTGCGCGCGCGTGTGTGAACAGAATATCTCAAGAACGGAACATCGTACGACTTAAAACTTAAAAAAAAAGTTACATACCACTACCGGACCCGACACGAAAATTTTCATCAAAATCGGTCAACCGGAAGTAGAAGTTTATTCGTATAATTTTTCACTTCTTTGTGATTTTCTCAAAAACTGGTCCTACGATTTTTTTAAAAATCGCCTGGTTTACTACATTTTTTATGATCTACAAGATAGGGTAGGCGTCATGTTTGCTGAAATTCTGCGTAAGGCTGTTTTTACGTAAAAAAGTTTCTTTTTAAGATTGCGGCTTTAATATGCATTCTAGCGCAAAACGTTATATAACAAAAGTTGTAGAAAATGTAAAATTCTACAACTTTTATTTGAACATTTTTTTTGTATAACGCTTAGTTTAGCGGTAATTAGTAATTTTCAGTTTTTTTCTCACGAAAACGTGTGAAAAATCTATTTTTTAAGATTACGGCCTTAGATAGCATTTTACGACAGAAGTGTTTATAATAAAATTTATAGGAAATTAAGAGATCTACAACTTTTATTTTTAGCATTTTTTTTGTACAGTGCCTAGTGTAGCGTGAATGAGCGATTTTCCGTACTTTTAAGCCAAACTGAGGTCGATTTTAATTTTGTGTATTTCACTAATGTTTTTTGAGGTTATTTTTTTGTTTCTTTTTAATGTTTTATTACTAATGTTAGGTTATATTGTTTAAATTATTTGCTTTGGCAAGAGAAAGTTGTGAGTGTTTCACACCAGATTTTTTACTTCCTCTTGCCTATGTGAATATATAGGAAGGAAAGTATTGTTTTCATGTCGATTTTTCGAAATCGAGTTTTCACCGGATCTATACGTTTTCAGACCCCCTGAATCCAAAAAGCTTGTTTTTAGCGATTTGTCTGTGTGTGTGTGTGTGTGTGTATGTGTGTGTGTGTGTGTGTGTGTGTGTGTGGGTGTGAACAGAATATCTCAAGAACGGAAAAGCGTACGAACTTCAAACTTGAAACTTAAGTTAAATACCACTACCGGACCCAACACAAACATTTTCATCAAAATCGGTCAACCGGAAGTAGTAGTTTATTTATGTAACTTTTTACTTTTTTGCATTTTCTCAAAAACTGGTCCTACGATTTTTTTAAAAATCGCCTGGTTTACTCAGTTTTTTATTTTCTTCAAGATAGGGTAGGTGTCATGTTTGCTGAAATTCTTGGTGAGGCTGTTTTCACGTAAAAACGAAATTTTTTTAAGATTACGGATTTAATATGCAATTTAGCGGAAAAAATTTATGATAAAAGTTGTAGAGAATTTAAAATCCTACCTACTTTAGCAGTAATTAGCAATTTTCTGTTTTTTTCTCCGAAAACGTGAGAAAAATCGATGTTTTTAAGATTTCGGCCTTAGTATGCATTTTATATTAAAAGTGTATATAATCGAATTTATAGAAAATTAAAATATCTGCAACTTTTATTTTGAACATTTTTCTCTATAGAGCCTAGTTTAGCGTGAAAGAGTGATTTTCCGTATTTTTAAGCAATACTGAGATCGATTTTCATTTTGCGCCTTTCACTCATGATTAAAATTAGGTTATGTTGCGGAGGTTAGTTTTTTGTTTATTTCTAATGGTAGGTTTATTGTTAATTATTTGCATTGGCAAGAGAAAGTAGTGTGAGTGTTTCACACCATATTTTGAAAAAAAAACATATTTCAATAATAAACTACACGAGAGTTCAATGAAGGAATCTTCAGCTGTATTCAAATGGTTTTCTCATAAAGTTCGTGACAAAATTTAACGTAATTCTGTGTATATATTTGACTGGCTTCCTCGACCCACTGAAATTTGCTCTTTAGAAACTCAAAAGAACTATATATATAGCGTAGCATATGTATACATGAGAAATTAAATTATATTATGGACGAATTTATGTAATTTACAGTCCAGCCTCTGTTAGTTTGCTCCTAATGTAAACAAACAATGACGTCACTGAGCATGCGCATTATATCAAAATGTGTACACGCTGATTAAAACGTAACAACAAAATACTTTCAAAAGTATTTAAATACAAAATACTTTTAAAAGTATTTTTATAAATTAAATGTTAAGCCTACATCATATAATGACTGATGTTTTTAGTACTTTAAGTAGTTATAATTTAAAAGATAGTTAACTTAATAGGAATACGACATCCGTAAAGTCGGAGACTCTAATGTGCACCCTGTAGTAGGTGGCTTTTGTTTGTTGACAGTAGGAGCAAACTAAGAGAGGCTGGACTATATAGTACTTGTTAATTTTAGCCGAAGATCGTTCCCCATGCATATTGTGTTTGTGTAATTGTTCTTGGCAAAGGTACGTTCTCATAGCTATGTAAGCCCAACTCATCAACACCATGAGTTGGTTCAAAGCTGTTGTCGCTATGTCTGGATATTGCTCCCCCCCCCCTTTAAATCACAACTTGATTAGGGTTATCTTTTTCTTCTTGTGCCTTTCAAGGATTAGGCATCTCTGCCTGTTCCGAAACTCTCGAATCTGTCCATCTCTTTCTCGGCCGTCTTCGTTCTCTCCTGCCCTCTGGCGTATAGCCCAGTGTCTGCTTAGGTATCCTATCCACCCGCATTCTGTTAACATGTTCTAACCACTGCATTCTGTTCTGGGATACCTTGTTGTTTAGGAAGGAAAGTATTGTTTTCATGTCGATTTTTCGAAATCGAGTTTTCACCGGATCTACACGTTTTCAGACCCCCTGAACCCAAAAAACATGTTTTTAGCGATTGATCTGTGTGTGTGTGCCCGCGCGCGCGAACGCGTGTGTGTGCGCGTGCGTGCGTGTGTGTGCGCGTATGTGTGTGTGTGTGTGTGTGTGTGTGTGAACAGAATATCTCAAGAACGGAACATCGTACGAACTTGAAACTTGAAACTTAAGTTACATACCACTACAGGACCCGACAGGAACATTTTCATCAAAATCGGTCAACCGGAAGTAGTAGTTTATTCGTATAATTTTTCGCTTTTTTGCGATTTTCTCAAAAACTGGTCCTACGATTTTTTAAAAAATCGCATGGTTTACTCAATTTTTTATTCTCTACAAGATAGGGTAGGCGCCATTTTTGCTGAAATTCTGCGTGAGGCTGTTTTCACGTAAAAACATAATTTTTTAAAGATTACGGCTTTAATATGCAAATTATAGCAAAAATGTATATAATAAAAGTTGTAGAGAATTTAAAATTCTACAACTTTTATTTTCAAAATTTTTTGTATAACGCTTAGTTTAGCAGTAATTAGCAATTTTCTGTTTTTTTCTCGCGAAAACCTGTGAAAATTTGATTTTTTTAAGATTTCGGCCTTAGTATGCATTGTATGACAAAAGTGTATAAAATCAAATTTATAGAAAATTAAAAGATCTACAACTTTTATAAATAACATTTTTCACTACAGAACCTAGTTTAGTGAGAAAGAGTGATTTTCCGTATTTTTAAGGCAAACAGGTCGATTTTCATTTTGCGTCTTTCATATATGATTAAAATTAGGTTATGTTTATTGAGGTTAGTTTTTTGTTTATTTCTAATGTTTGGTTTATTGTTATTTATTTGCACTGGCAAAAGAAAGTTGTGTGGGTGTTTCACACCAGATTTTATGGTTTTATAGGATGTTCTCTGGTAAATAGGCTATTGAAATTATAAATAATGGCCTATCTCTCCAATAGGCTATAGTAGGCCTATTAAAATTAGCACGTAGCGACCATTTGCTTCATGAGTTACACGAATCTGGTAAGGATCTCTACAAGATAAGGTAGGCGCCATGTTTGCTGAAATTCTGGTTGATGCTGTTTTCTCGTAAAAACATAGTTTTTTTAATATTACCGCTTTATTATGCAATTTACCGCAAAAATGTATATAATAAAACTTGTAGAGAAACTAAAATTTTACAACTTTTATTTCAAATATTTTTTTGTATAATGCTTAGTTTAGCAGTAATTCGCGACTTTCTGATTTTTTTTCTCACGAAAACGTGTGAAAAATCGATTTTTTTTAAGATTTTGGCCTTAGAATGCATTTTACGACAAAAGTGTATTATAAATTTTATAGAAAATAAAAAGATCTACAACTTTTATTTATAGCATTTTTCACTACAGAGCCTAGTTTAGCGTGAAAGAGTGATTTTCCGTATTTTTAAGCCAAACTTAGTTCGATTTTCATTTTGCGTCTTTCACTCATGTGTAAAATAAGATTATGATTTCGAGGTTAGTTTTTTGTTTATTTCTAATGTTTTATTACTAATGTTAGGTTTATTGTTAATTATTTCCACTGGCAAGAGAAAAAGTTGTGTGAGTGTTTCACACCAGATTTTTCTGTTTGATAAGGCTACAAGTTGTTTTAATAAGCATTCTTACCACTAAAAATATTATGCGATGCCCATTTCAATAAACATTCGTCGGTGAGTATACGTACCAGGGATTAACATAAAAAAGAATTGTCTTACTGTTCTGGCACTAAAAATACATTATTCAAGTCTCTATAAAACAAAATTTAACATTTTACAACATGCCCTATATTTTCCCCCTAGTAGGCTACTGCCCTATAAAGGGTTAACTAACGTTCTTTCACTCAATTTTATTTCATAAGTCGGTCTGTGACTTTATACTTTAAATTATAAAACAATTACACTTTATATTTACTTAACACATTCCGTAAATCAAACCCCACACAAACACAAACTTTCTCTTCAAACTGCCCCGGTCAACAGCACACCAAATCAAAAAATCTGGTGTGAAACACTCACACAACTTTCTCTTGCCAATGCAAATAATTAACAATAAACCTAACATTAGTAATAAAACATTAACAAATAACAAAAACTAACCTCAAAAAACATAACCTAATTTTAATCATATTATGAAAGACGCAAAATGAAAATCAACCTCAGTTTGGCTTAAAAATACGGAAAATCACTCTTTTACGCTAAACTAGGCTCTGTAGAGAAAAATGCTATTAATAAAAGTTGTACATCTTTTTATTTCCCATAAAATTTATTATATACACTTTTGTCGTAAAATGCATACTTTGGCCGATATCTTAAAAAAAATCGATTTTTCACACGTTTTCGTGAGAAAAAACAGAAAAATGCTATTTATTGCTAAACTAAGCGGTATACAAAAATATGTTTGGATTAAAAGTTGTAGAATTTTAAATTCTCTACAACTTATCTTCCATAAAGTTTTGCGCTAAAATGCATAGTAAAGCCGTAATCTTAAAAAAACAAAGTTTTTACGTGAAAACAGCCTAACCAAGAATTTCAGGAAACATGGCGTCTACCCTATCTTGCAGAGAATAAAGAATTGCATAAACCAGGCGATTTTTTAAAAAATCGTAGGACCAGTTTTTGAAAAAATCGCAAAAAAGTGAAAAATTATACAAATAAACTACTACTTCCGGTTGACCGATTTTGATGAAAATGTTCGTGTCGGGTTCGGTAGTGGTATGTAACTTAAGTTTCAAGTTTCAAGTTCGTACGTTGTTCCGTTCTTGAGATATTTTGTACCCCCCCCCCACACACACACACACACACAGACTAATCGCTAAAAACATGTTTTTTGGGTTCAGGGGGTCTGAAACGTATAGATCCGGTGAAAACGCGATTTGGAAAAATTGACATGAAAACAATACTTTCCTTCCTATATATTCATATAGGCAAGAGAGAGTAAAATGGATTCGCTCATAATAGGCCCTAATTACTTTTTGTTTGATAATTTTTAAAACTTTCAAATAAATATAAATTTGTGTTGTAAATATGTCTTTTAAACTTATATGATGATCTGCGTAGATATTTCTTCTTTTTTTTTATTTAACGTCGCATCAACTACAACGGTCATTAGCGACGACGTTGGGGTGGAACTGTTTACAATGGAGGATGAAATGATTTTTTGTAACGAATGAAAATATGCCGTGCCTGAGTGGGATTCGAACCCAGGACCGCATGATGAGAGGCGAGCACGTTACCAACTGCACCAATGCGGCCGGCAGATTTTTTTTTATTTTAATAAATGTTTTTTGTAACTTTTAACCACTTTTGATTCATTTAAACATAAAAGCTTCCATCACTAAAAATTAACATTTTGATTTTTATTATATCATATTTGATCACTAGCTGAGATTAATAAGTTATTATTAATTTAATAATATAGAAATAAGATTTTAATTATAATTAGCCGGTTTAATAATATACAAAATGTCAGAATTTAATTATAAATGTTTACATAATTATCAATAGCAACCTAACCCACCGGGTTGGTCTAGAGGTAAATTTGTCGCCAAAATCAGCTGTTTAACAGCTGATTTTCGGAGACCAAGGTTTCTGGTTGAAATCCTAGTAAAGTTAGTTACTTTTATACGGATTTGAATACTAGACAGTGTTTACCGGTGTACTTTAATGGTTGGGGTTTAATTAACTATACTCTCTCAGGAATGGTCGGCCTGTGTCTGTAGAAGACTACACCTCATTTACACGTCATACGCATCATCCTCATCTGATTGTGTAAGGGGGTTGCTTATTGATCTAAATCTGTGGTTGCCAACCCGCAGTGGTCTGCGGACCACTCAGCCATAAAGTGAACTACCACGGACCACCCATTACATTATTGCATATATCTTATCAGTTGTAACCAAATTAAAAGGTGATTAAATAAAACAAATTTTCAGAAACAAACTATTATTATTAATTAAGAAACTATTATTACAAAGAAATAATAATTGTTATTTTCAGAAAGTATGGTACATTGTACATAACAAAAAGTAAAAATATTTTAATTGTAATTTGTCTTTTAATAAAATAAGGAATACAGAATTTACTTAGTCGAAAATAACAATGAAGATTAAAAAATGAATTAAAAATGAAATGAAAATTTCAATGCGACTTTTGTGCACAAATCTTTTTGACTAGCTGAGGAATTCTAGTTTTTAGGCTCTTGCTAAGAGCTACTTTCAAATCACTGCTTACACTTGGCCGATTTCGTTGTTTGTTTTCAATTAACAATAAATTAGAGAACCCCCCTGCTCACACATATAAGTGGTTGAAAAAAATCATAAGATACCGCAAAGCTACTTGCCGAATCTTGGGGAAGCCCAGGGCATTCTTACACCACAACTCTTCTACCTTTACTTAATCTGAATCTTGAATGTATTTACTTAATCTTGTTCAATGAAAATCATAACTTTGATTTAATTACGGGAAAATATTACTTTTTTATAAATAGTCACCGGACTCTCACGGACCACCCCGAAGGCTCTCACGGACCACCGGTTGGGAAACACTGTTCTATTGATTCACCATCACTGATTAGTCTTAATCCCCCCACCACACCCCACCCACAAACAACCAATAACTCTCTCTTCCTTCTTTGCCGCTTACAGAAACTCAATACTCTCGGTCTTCCTTGTTCAATTTACAAGAGCAAAGGTTATCGTAATATGCAAATATATCAATGAATACACAAACGGAATCATCTCTGAAAATAACACCAATTACAAATTGCACTCCCGTTTATTTTTGTACTGTAAAACCTCATTTATTACTTTCTCTTCCTTATATGAATATATAGGAAGGAAAGTAATGTTTTCATGTCGATTTTTAGAAATCGAGTTTTCACCGGATCTACACGTTTTCAGACCCCCTGAACTCAAAAAACATGTTTTTAGCGATTGGTCTGTGTGTGCAAAATATCTCAAGAACGAAACATCGTACAAACTTGAAACTTGAAACCTAAGTTACATACCACTACCGAACCCGACACGAACATTTTCATTAAAATCGGTCAACCTGAAGTAGTAGTTTATTCGTGTAATTTTTCACTTTTTTGCAATTTTCTCAATAACTGGTCCTACGATTTTTTTTAAAAATCGCCGTATTTACTAATCGTTTTATGCTCTACAAGATAGGGTAGGCGGCATGTTTGCTGAAATTCTCGGTGAGGCTGTTTTCACGTAAAGAAAGTGTTTTTTTAGGATTACGGCTTTAATATGTATTATAGCGCAAAAATTTATATAATAAAAGTTGTAGAGAATTTAAAGTCCTACAACTCTTCTTTCAAACATTTTTTTGTATAACGCTTAGTTTAGCGGTAATTAGCGATTTTCTCTTTTTTCTCACGAAAACGTGTGAAAAATTGATTTTTTTTAAGATTTCGGCCTTAGTATGCATTTTATGACAAAAGTGTATATAATTGAATTTATAGAAAATTAAAAGGTCTACAACTCTTATTTAGTGAATGTTTCTCTACGGAGCCTAGTTTAGCGTGAAAGAGTGATTTTCCCGTATTTTTTTATGTTTTATTACTAGTGTTAGGTTATATTGTTAATTATTTTCATTGGCAAGAGAAAGTTGTGTGAGTGTTTCACACCAGATTTTTTTTTTGTTATTCCTAATTTCTGTACATTGCAATCTGTTCAATTGAGAACAATAAGCAACCCCATGACCCGATTAGATGAAGATGATGGGTATGACATGTAAATGAGGTGTAGTCTTGTACAGACGCAGGCCGACCATTCTTGAGAGAGTATGGTTAATTGAACCCCAACCATGAAAGTACACCCCTAACCACACTGTCTACTATTCAAATCCTTATAAAAGTATTGTGAGGTTCCAATTTCCGAGTAGTTGTGTGGTGATTGGTGCGGGTGAGGTATAATGAATGGGAGGACGATTCTTCTATTACTCTCATACAAAACATTCCATTTAACATATTGTTTGTATTTACTACATTTATTTATTTATTTATTTACATATTTTTATATAAATATTGGTAAGTTTTTGGTAAATATTATGAATCCGACCAAGTTAATAACCCGGTAGGTATTTTGTCCAAGTTAATCCGGATAAAAGAGGTTGCCCTGTAATTTTATACTTACTACATTTATTTAATTCACATCATACAGATAAAGTACAACTTTATAACGTAGACAAAATATTAAAACATTTGTTGTGTTTAAATTATGTCATAAAATATTATGAAACTTTTGTTCGAAGCCACTAAGTTGTCTTTTTTCTACAAAAACGTTTGTTCATGTTTACAATTTTTCTGACAACGGACTACCTCAACAACACATTACCAGTACATTGAAAAAAATCTGGTGTGAAACACTTACACAACTTTCTCTTGCCAGTGCAAATAATTAATAATAATAAAATAATATATAATATAATATATAAAAAATAAATAAAAATAATATATAATATATAATAATAATAATAATAATAATTAATAATACTAAAACAAAAAACTAACCTCAAAAAACATAACCTAATTTTAATCATATTATGAAAGACGCAAAATGAAAATCAACCTCAGTTTGGCTTAAAAATACGGAAAATCACTCTTTCACGCTAAACTAGGCTCTGTAGAGAAAAATGCTTTGAATAAAAGTTGTAGATCTTTTTATTTCCCATAAAATTAATTATATACACTTCTGTCGTAAAACGCATTCCACGGCCGAAATCATAAAAAAATTATTTTTTCACATGTTTTCGTGAGAAGAAATCAGAAAATCGCTAATTACTGCTAAACTAAGCGTTATACAAAAAATGTTTGAAATAAAAGTTGTAGAATTATAAATTCTCTACAACTTTTTATTATATAAATGTTTTCTCTAAATTGCATATTAAAGCCGTAATCTTAAAAAAAAACTATGTTTTTACGTGAAAACAGCTTCACCCAGAATTTCAGCAAACATAACGCCTATCCTATCTTGTAGAAAATAAAAAATTTAGTAAACCGGGCGATTTTAAAATAAAAAACAAGGACCAGTTTTTGAGAAAATCGCAAAAAAGTGAAAAATTACACGAATAAACTACTACTTCCGGTTGACCGATTATGATGAAAATGTTGGTGTCGGGTCCGGTAGTGGTATGTAACTTAAGTTTCAAGTTTCAAGTTCGTACGATGTTCCATTCTTGAGATATTCTGTTCACAGACACAGACACACAGACACACAGACACAGACACACACACACACGCACGCACACAAACACACACACACTCACACACACACACGCACGCGCACGCACACACACACACGCGCGCACGCGCGCACGCACGCACACATACACACACCAATCGCTCAAAACATGTTTTTTAGGTTGACGAGGTCTAAAAACATGTAGATCTGGTGAACACTTGATTTCTTAAAATCGACATGAAAACAATACTTTCCTTTTTATATATTCATATAGGCAAGAGAAAGTAAAAATAATATTCAATTGGAAAAAGCTAAGCTATGGCTGGGAAAGCTTCACCGGTAAATTCACACAACTTTCTCTTGCCAAAGAAAAAATGAACAATATAACCTAACATTAGTTTTTTTACTTTCTCTTGCCAAAATGAATATTTAGGAAGGAAAGTATTGTTTTTATGTCGATTTTTCGAAATCGAGTTTTCACCGGATCTACACGTTTTCAGACCCCCTGAACCCAAAAAACATGTGTGTGTGTGTGTGTGTGTGTGTGTGTGTGTGTGTGAGTGTGTGTGTGTGTGAACAGAATATCTCAAGAACGGAACATTGTACGAACTTGAAACGTAGAACTTAAGTTACATACCACTACCGGACCCGACACGAACATTTTCATCAAAATCGGTCAACCGGAAGTAGTAGTTTATTCGTGTAATTTTTCACTTTTTTGCGAGTTTCTCAAAAACTGGTCCTACGATTTTTTTTTTAAATCACCTGGTTTATTTATTTTTTTATTCTCTACAAGATAGGGTAGGCGCCATGTTTGCTGAAACTCTGGGTAAGGCTGTTTTTACGTAAAAACGGATTCTTTTTAAGATTGCGGCTTTCGTATGCATTTTTGCGCAAAATGTTATTAAATAAAAGTTGTAGAGAATTTAAAAACCTACAACTTTCAATTCTAATATTTTTTTGTATAACGCTTAGTTTAGCGGTAATAAGCGATTTTCTGTTTTTTCTCGCGTTTTCGTGAGAAAAAAAATCGATTTATTTTAACATTTCGGCTTTAGTATGCATTTTATGACAAAAGTGTATATAATAAAATTTATAGAAAATTAAATGATCTACAACTTTTATTAGTAGCATTTTTCGCTACAGAGCAAAGTTTAGCGTGAAAGAGTGATTTTCCGTATTTTTAAGGCAAACAGTTCAATTTTCATTGTTTTTGAGGTTAGGTTTTTCTTTATTTCTATTGTTTTATTGCTAAAGTTAGGTTTATTGTTAATTATTTGCATTGGCAAGAGAACGTTGTGTGAGTGTTTCACACCAGATTTTTAAATATAATGGTGTATATTAAAAAGATGCGGGAAAGTGAGGTTATTTAGATCGATGATTATAAAACATGTTATAATAAATTTTACAGTGATTAATTAAAGATTTGGAATGAGCACACAACATATAAAAGTACAAAAACAAAATAAAAATCTGGTGTGAAACACTCACACAACTTACTCTTGCCAATGCAAATAATTAACAATAAACCTAACATTAGTAATATAATATTAGAAATAAACAAAACACTAACCTCAAAAACCTAACCTTATTTTAATCATCAGTAAAAGACGCAAAATGAAAATCAACCTCAGTTTGGCTTAAAAATACGGAAAATCACTCTTTGACGCTAAACTAGGCTCTGTACAAAAAATGCTTAAATTAAAGTTGTACATCTATTAATTTTATATAAATTTTATTATATACACATTTGTCGTAAAATGCATACTTTGGCCGAAATCTTAAAAAATTCGATTTTTCACACGTTTTCGTGAGAAAAAAACAGAAAATTGCTAATTATTGCTAAACTAAGCGTTATAAAAAAAAATGTTTGAAATAAAAGTTGTAGAATTTTTAATTTTCTACAACTTTTGTTTTATAAAATTTTGCGCTAAATGCATAGTAAAGCCGTAATCTTAAAAAAACAAAGTTTTTACGTGAAAACAGCCTCACCTATAATTTCAGGAAACATGGCGCCTACCCTATCTTGTAGAGAATAAAAAATTAAATAAACCAGGCGATTTTAAAAAAAAATTGTAGGACCTGTTTTTGAGAAAATCGCAAAAAAGTGAAAAATTTATACGAATAAACTACTACTACCGGTTGACCGATTTTGATAAAAATGTTCGTGTCGGGTCCGGTAGTGGTATGTAACTTAAGTTTCAAGTTCGTACGTTGTCCCGTTCTTCAGATATTTTGCACACACACACACACACACACACACACACACAGACCAATCGCTAAAAACATATTTTTTGGGTTCAGGGGTCTGAAAACGTATAGATCCGGTGAAAACTCGATTTCGAAAAATCGACATGAAAACAATACTATCTCTCCTATATATTCACATAGGGAAGAGAAAGTAAAAATTGTGAAAATCGGTAATGTGTCAAAAGTTCTGTATAATTATCCGGTACTCTAATTTTTTCTTTGATTTTTATTTAGGTCTTTTGTGTTGTTTGGGTCATCAGCCAAAAGGCTTGTTTGAACCTGTAGAGGTTTTACTAAGTAAAACGAGGAGTGAGGTGGTTTACCATTGCCACAACTCAGTGAATGGAAAAGTACGCTTATCAGCATGCCGGGCCCTCTGAAAAGCACATATTTTCCACTCTGCAAAAATGACACCTTCACTTCATTCACCATAGGGTCCAACTGTATAATAAAATTTATTACTCTCAGAGGAGATAACTCTAATTAGTGTCTTTTACACCTCTACCTCTTCTCTTCGTAAATGATTCAGTCATTTAATTGACTGACCATGTGATAAGAAAACGAACTATTTATTTTAGCCCTGCAATGAACAGATTGAGAGTAAATAATTTGACACTCTACCTGTCTGTTAGGGGCAGATTAGGTCTTTTAATACTTTTTAAAAAATTATTTTTTAATGAAGGTTTTAATATATTTTTTACAGGTGACTGTTGTCGACAGAGGTCCTCCTGACAGTGGTGGTTTCGTTTCGTACACATTTGTTTCGGCTCCTCCAGAAAGACTGAAATTTAATATCAATGAATCAACTGGTGTCTTAACCACTAAATTTGTAAGTTAAACATACAATCTATTTCTTTTCTCTTTATTCAAACATGTAAATGGTCTTCTGTTTTTTATCAGTTATCGTATAAACTGAACCTTAATTAAATTATGGATGTTATTTCAGCACATCTTTGCTTAATCAGTTTCTGTGGAATTTAAACCTAAACCTTGATACTGAATTAACTAAAACTGTGCCAAGTAAAGTATTCAATTAACATATAAAATATTATGACTATTTCATATAATGAATTAATATAATAATTTCACTAACCTTCTTTTAAACTGCGTCACCTTTATTTAACTTCTTACTTACATGTGTTTCGGTGGATCCACCATCATCAGAGTAAGCGAAAATTTTTTAGTTTCAATTTACATTTACTGTGATGATGGTGGATTCACCGAAACACGTGTAAGTAAGAAATTAAATAAAGGTGACGCAGTTTAAAAGAAGGTTAGTGAAATTATTATATTAATTCATTATATGAAATAGAAACAATTTCAAACTGCAGGATGCATTATAAAGATTTATTTTTGAAAATATTATAAATAGTACTTGTTATTATAAAATTTATTTTTAAAACAAAACTAAAATTAATGAATCAAATTATGTAATAATATAACATTACGGTTAATTATTTGAAATGTTTTTTACCTTCTTTTGCCCGACATAAATTTAAAGGGAAGGAAAGTTTTGTTTTAATGTCAATTTTTTACTGGATATAAATATTTTTACCCGATCCCCAAAAAATATGTTTTTAGAGAGTGGCGTATGTAAACAAACTCCTTCAAATATTTACGGAAATTTAAAAAAAAAACATTTATTCCAATAATCTCTTGTCTACAAAACATAGTTTATAATTTTTTTTGCTTAACTGAAATTTAAGCCCGTTATAGTAAAAAATATAAAAGTAAACAAAAAATGTTCGCGTTGAAAATTTCGCTCGCCTAAACGCAAAGAATTATCAAGCGATTTTGTTGTAATTATATTCAAAAGGCGCGTACGTATCATATGAATCAACTGTAATACTTTCAGAATTCTTTTTTCATCAGTAGTGACGTTAGATACTAGACGTTAGTTGTTTTGAGAGCACGTTTTGAATTTGCAGGTCTTCTGTTTAATGAGTAACAGTCCGTTTCCAAAGGGTTAAGCGATATTTTTCAACATTTTTTCGCGTTGATTCGTAGTTTGTTTCATAATTTTATTTTATGATGGGAAAATTTAATATTGCCTATAACAGGCTGTTGAACTTTAAATATTTTTTTAATTTTATTTGCTACTTCTACGGCTACATTTATAGTTCTGTTTTTTTCACTAGAGAAGTTAAATTTAAACTAAATCATATTAAGTACAGAAGAGGTACTGGTGAAAGAAAAACTGTTATGAGCTTCTTCCACCGACAGTAGATTATTATACAGTTAGACCTTGCAGTGAATATAAAAGCGCATTTGCAAGATGCAAACTGAAAGATTTTTAAAAGGCCTCCTATACTCATGAAAACACTTTTCTACTGAGTGATACGGTTATAAACCAAAAAATGTAACCCAATTATTTTTTCTGATTATTTCATATAACATGTAAATGTTTGAACCAACTTCTAGCCTAATGATCTAAAACCCCAATGTAATTGTACCGAAAATTTCACATCTCATTATTTTTCTAATTTTAAGTTATTTGATAGACTGGATTTGAAAAAATGAATATTATCATCGTCGTTATGAAAGAACATACAAATTTACTCATACTAATTGTTCAAAAAAAAAAATCTGAAAATAGTTTAGTGAATTTAATGTTAAAACCAACATCTTCTTTAAATAACGTAGGCGTAATACGAGGGCGAATCAAATATAAACGGTAATTTTTAAAATTATATATATTGAATAATATTATACAAAAACTATGCCTTCAACATTTTTCAATATAGTCTCCTGCATTATCTACACACTTCTGCCACCGATTTGGAAGCTTGAATATTGCCTGTTCATAAAAAGATTGAGGGAGAGTTGTCAACCAATCGCGCACGTGCTTCTCGACATCTTCATTGCTTTCAAATCGTTTTCCTCCAAGTGATTCTTTCAGAGGCGCAAACAAAAAGTAGTTACAAGGGGACAAGTCTGGACTGTGAGGAGGGTGTTCGAGAGTTTCCCAGCTAATTTCTTCCAATTTATCCCTTGTCAACAATGCGGTGTGAGGCCTTGCGTTGTCATGGAGAAGGATGACATCTCTAATGGGCACACCTCGTCTTTTGTTTCGGTAACTGGTTTTTGCCGACTGTAACACCTGGCAGTAGTAAGCCGCATTCACTGTTCGTTGATCGTGAAGAAAATCAATGAGTAGAACTCCCCTTGAGTCAAAAAAAATTGTTACAAGAACTTTTCCGGCTGAGAGACGAGTTTTGGCTTTCACTGGGCAGCCTTCATCCTTCCTTCGCCACTCCTTACTTGCCATTTTCGATTCGGGAGTGTAATGGTGGACCGACGTCTCATCACATGTGACGATGTGCCTCAAAAAATCTTCACCTTCTTCTTGAAATCGATGCAGAAGTCTCCCGGCGATCTCCGACCTGACCTGTTTTTGATTTCCGGACAGCAACCTCGGAACCCATCGAGCACTAATCTTTCTGAAGCCAAGGCGGTCTGTGATTGCAGACTGAACACTCCCGTAGCTGATACCAATTTCTGACGAGATTTCTTGAACAGTTAACCGGCGATCACCTTCAATAAGCTCTCGAACGGCACTAATGTTGTCATCTGTGAGACTTGACCTTGGGCGTCGACGGTGACTTTCGTTTTCAACACGTTCTCGCCCACCCCTAAATTCTCTGGCCCACGTATACACTCGATTCTTAGACAGAGTAGTGTCCCCAAACTGTGCCCGCAAATGAGTAAAAATTTCCGAAGGCTTAACACGTTCATTTACTAAATATTTTATGACGATTCGTTGCGCAACTGATGGATGTACCTCTCGCTCGGTCATGGCTGAACTGACGGCAGAACGCAACAATGCTGCGAAGTAAGCTGTTCCCCCCACTCCTATTAAACAAAACAACAACTGCTCACCGCCACATCTGGTCCGAACGTGTTTGGTACAGTCAACAGCAAAATTACCGTTTATATTTGATTCGCCCTCGTATATTAATATGTACGGTCTTTTTTCTCAGAATTATTATACTTTTTGTGCTTGATTTTCGACTATAGCAATAATAATCAGAGAGTTATGGCAAAACTAATTTTCTAATGTTTTTTAAGGCATAAATTGATGATTGGAATGCTACACTGTTGGCGCGGAACGTGTATATTTTAATTATACATTATGAGTTAACCAACGGATTCTAAATCAACAAAAAAATAAACATTACAGATATCGTTACTTAACGAATTTGTTTTCTTCTGCACTGTTTGTGTCTATACACATGCGAAAATATATTAATAAAATCTAATAGAAGTGATGTACATTTGACAAATTATTTAGGTCTTGCGAGTAAGGCGGCCTAAGTTGACGGTGACGCGCGTGTGACGTCAAAGGCAGATATAATATCGAACCAATCAGAGTCTAGTATTCTCAACCAATGAAAAATCTCCAAATCTAGCCAATCAGATGTCTTCATATGCGTTAATTTGATTGGTTATTATTGTCCAATCAGAAAGCTTATTGTAATTCACTACGTCATCCGATATGAACCAATGAAATCGTTTCATTCAGTATTACGTCATTTGTCAGTATGGACTTCCTGATTGGTCCGCAACTGTTCCTGCGCGTGACGTCGACTTACATTTTTACATAAGATCCGCCCATTGTCACCGCCCAGTTAACGATACACCCGAATATTACAGAATAACGTCTACTGAAATGCTATACGTTCCAGAATTAAAACACCTACCAAAAACATTTCAAAATTGTTAGAGATCTTCCGGGTTCGCAATGATTATGGTATTATTTTATGTAACAGCAGTATATTTACAGCTGCTTTTTACAGTATGAAATAAAAAAGCCATGTGAAGGAAGCAAGAAAATAGATTGGGTTGTCACATACAAGCTTGCTCAAACTTAACAAATTATTTTGTCGGCTACCATGCAAACACTACTATACGAACGTGACACATTGTGATTTTCTCACGGTATATTAAGGTTAATTCTAATAAGGACGTCAATGCCGTTTTTTTGTCAAAAATCGTCAGTAGAATCGCCGGCATTGCCAAAACGAATTTTAGAACATACTTGATCTATACCTTGTTAGAGCAACATACAAATTGTGCCGTTTTGACGACAAACCGTCACATTAAAAACGGTTAACGATATGAACAATTTAAAGCGAAATTATTTAACATTTCACCGCGTTGATACGTAGTTTGTTTTATAATTTCATTTTATGATGGGAAAATTTAGTATTGCCTATAACAGGCAGTTAAACTTTAAATATTTTTTTAAATTTCATTAGCTACTTCTACGGCTACTAAATAGTTCTGTTTTTTCACTAGAGAAGTTAAATTTAAACTAAATCATATTAAGTACAGAAAAGGTACTGGTGAAAGAAAAACTGTTATGAGCTTCTTCCAACGATAGTAGATTATTATACAGTTAGATCTTGCAGTGAATATTAAAAGCGCATTTGCAAGATGCAAACTGAAAGATTTTTAAAAGGCCACCTATGCTCATGAAAACACTTTTCTACTGAGTGATACGGTTATAAACCAACATATGTAACCCAATTATTTTTTCTGATTATTTCTAATAACATGTAAATGTTTGAACTAACTTCTAGCCTAATGATCTAAAAACCCAATTTAATTGTGCCGAAAATTTCACATCTCATTATTTTCCTAATTTTAAGTTAATTGATAGACTGGATTTGAAAAAATGAATATTATCATCGTCGTTATGAAAGAACGTACAAATTTATTCTTACTAATTGTTAAAAAAATTAAATCCGATAATACTTTATTGAATTTAATGTTCAAACCAACATCTTCTTTAAATAACGTAGGCGTAATCTATTATTATGTACGGTCTTTTTTCTCAGAATTATTTTAATTTTTGTGCTTAATTTTCGACTATAGCAATAATAATCAGAGAGCTATGGCAAAACTAATTTTCTAATGTTTTTTAAGGCATGAATTGATGGTTGGAATTCTACACTGTTGGCGCGGAACGTGTATATTTTAATTATACATTATGAGTTAACCAACGGATTCTAAATCAACAAAAAAATAAACATTACAGATATCGTTACTTAACGAATTTGTTTTCTTCTGCACTGTTTGTGTCTATACACATGCGAAAATATATTAATAAAATCTAATAGAAGTGATAAACATTTGACAAATTATTTAGGTCTTGCGAGTAAGGCGGCCTAAGTTGACGGTGACGCGCGTGTGACGTCAAAGGCAGATATAATATCGGACCAATCAGAGTCTAGTATTCTCAACCAATGAAAAATCTCCAAATCTAGCCAGTCAGATATGTTCTTATGCGTTAATTTGATTGGTTATTATTGTTCAATCAGAGAGCTTGTTGTAATTCACTACGTCATCCGATATGAACCAATGAAATCGTTTCATTCAGTATTACGTCATTTGTCAGTATGGACTTCCTGATTGGTCCGCAACTGTTCCTGCGCGTGACGTCGACTTCCATTTTTACATAAGATCCGCCCATTGTCACCGCCCAGTTAACGATACACCCGAATATTACAGAATAACGTCTACTGAAATGATATTCGTTCCAGAATTAAAACACCTACCAAAAACATTTTAAAATTGTTAGAGATCTTCTGGTTCGCAATGATTATGGTATTATTTTATGTAACAGCAGTATATTTACAGCTGCTTTTTACAGTATGAAATAAAAAAAGCCATTTGAAGGAAGCAAGAAAATAGATTGGGTTGTCACATACAAGCTTGCTCAAACTTAACAAATTATTTTGTCGGCTACCATGCAAACACTACTATACGAACGTGACATATTGTGATTTTGTCACTTTATATTAATAGGCATTCTAGGGCAAAAGCTCATATACTTAAAGTAGGAGAACATTAAAAAACCTAAATTTTTATTTCACACTTTTTTCTGTACAACGCTTAGTTTAGCTGTAATTAGTGGATATTCGATTGTTTTATCAAAATCTGTAAAAAAATTTTTTTTTAAGTTTGTGGCCTTATAATTAAAGTTATTGGAAATTAAAATATATCCAACTTTTATTTACAGCAATGCTCTGTACAGAGCCTAGTTCAGAGGCAATTACTGATTTTCCATATTGTAAGTTCTTCTACGGAGTTTGATCTTCATTTTGCGTCTTTTAGACATGATTAAAATTAACTTATGGATTTCATTTTGCATTGTTTACTATTGATTAACACGTTGACTGGTACGTGACCCAAATATGTGTCACACTTGTCTTTAAAAATGGGCCATGTGCATCAGAAATGAGTCACAGTACATGAGTAATTTTTGAAGCCGTGTTTTGTGGTTTCAAAAGTCACAGCTTCAGAGAGTGACGTTATACAATAAGACTGTTTAAATAGTTGGCATTTTTCAAATAGTAGGATATTTCGTATACAGGTAGTTTTCGTTATTGTCCTGTACTAGAATGTTGCTATTATTTGTAATTTTATTATTTCTTTTACTTATTTCTGTTGAATGAAATAGTCTAGAATGCTTTGCAACTAAACCCCATTATGTTTATTACTTATTTTATTGTGACGCAAAAATGGGTCACATGGCTGTGAAATGTAAAATCATCCCAGCTGCCCATGTGACCCAAAAGTGTGTCACAACTTAATTTTACAAAAAAAAATTAGCTGTTATTATTTTATTTAATAAATGAGGTAAAATAAGAAGAAAAAGGAATAAAATGTGAAAAATAAAACAAAAGTACGATGGCCCTGCTGTTGTAAGTGTCACAAAATTTAGTGCGACAATCAACGTGTTAAATATAGAGTGACACCTTATCTCTTCGGTCCGTTTTGGGATTTAGGTTAATTAAATAATTAAAAAACTATCATTTAAAATTACAAACAAATATTTATTAACCACTATAAAATACAATTAATGACGTTAATTAAATCTACAAATGAATTACATTTATACTACAGTTAAATTGTTTACCTGTCTTTAACAGACAGGTGGTGTGTCAAACTATTTACATTTAATCTGTTCGTTGCAGGGCTAAAATAAATAGTTCTGTTTCTTACACATGGTCAGCCAACTAAGTGACTGAATCATTTAAGAAGAGAAGAGGTAGAGGTGTACTGTGACACTAATCAGAGTTATCTCCTCTGAAAGTAATAAATTTCATTATACAGTTGGACCCTGTGGTGAATGAAGTGAAGGTGTCATTTGGAGAGTGGAAAATATGTGGTTTTCAGAAAGCTCGGCATGTTGATAAGCGTACTTTTCCACTCAATGAGGAAGGTAAACCACCTCACTCCTCGTTTCACTTAATAAAACGTCTACAGGTTCAAACCAGCCTTTCGGCTGATGACCTAAACAACTGTAAATTACTTACAATAAAGTGATAACATTAAGTAAATTAAATCTTACTTAAAAAATTAAGAACGATTTTACATGTCTACAATTTAGGCTGGATCTCTTTGTAGGCATATTCATACACAGTACAACTCACTTACTTACTGACAGATCAGGACTTGTCGATGGCAAATAGAAGACTGACTCACTTCAAAACGGACGTGCTCCTTAAGTAGATGTCGCTATGGAAGTCACGAGAAGGACAGAGGTTTTTGATAAAGTAATAAAAATACAAGTTTTTACACAATTGCCCGGCATGCTGATAAGCATACATTTCCACTGAGTGAGTTGCGGCAATTGTAAAACCACTTTACTCTTCGTTTTACTTAGTTAAAACCTCTACAGGTTCAAACCAGCCAACCAGGCTGATGACCTAAACAACAACGACAACAGAATGGTTACGAAAAGAGCCTAAATAGATCTTAATAAATACTCGACTCCTTTAGGTAGCTGCACAACAATAGGCTGACCAACAATACGCTGAATACTATGCATAACCATTGTGCATTATATTTTTATTTATTATTTACATTAACACCTTTTAAATCTCGGTTCTTCTCGAGAATTCTCAAACACTTTCCTTTTAGATATTGTCATATTTGAATGAACGGTTCATTATCTACGTTGGCAAGAGAAAGTCGTGTTAGTGTTTCACACCAGATTATTTATGTTTCATATTCCATATTTTTTATTTCATTCTAATCGAATTTTTTTAAAATTTAATTGCAGATGTTTGATAGAGATGAACCCAGTAGAGAGCAAGAAGTTTATTTAACAGTGAGAGCTACTGACAACGTTCGGCCGCAGTTAGATGACGTGTGCACTGTTAAAGTAACCATCGAAGACATCAATGGTAATAGTCCTGTCTTCGATAAAGTGGTACGTTCATTATAATATTTTTCTGCATTTTGTTTATTTTAATTAATGTAGCCGCTATAAATATCACTACTATGATATTTAGATAGGATAGATAGTAACTGGAGAAGAGAGAGTTGGAACAGGTTCACATTTTCAGTACTTGGGTTGTGATTTTTTTTTTGTCATCAGCCTCTCGACTGCTTTGGTGCAGTTCTCCAACCTGTTCTATCTTGGGCAAGTCGTTTCATATCTACATACCTGTAACACCCTACATCTTTTGTAATTGCTTTATATATTCTAATCATTGCCTTCCTCTACAATTTACTCCCTCAATATTACCCTCCATTATTAATAGCCCAATACCTGGGGATGTCCTAGGATATGCCTCACTAGCCTATCCCTTCTTTTGGTAAGATGCTTCCATATACTTTTGTTTTCATCCAGTCGCCTAAGAACCTCTAAATTACTTATTTTGTCCACCTACCTAATCTTTAACATTTTCCTATAACACCACATTTGAAAACCTTCTATCCTCTTCTTTTCTACATTCCCTATCACCCACGTTTCACTTCCGTATAATGCTACACTCCAAACATAATGTTTTAAGAAATTTTTCCTAATCTGTAAATCAATGTTTGTAGTCAGTAAGGTGTTTTTCATTTGAAATGCTTTTCTAGCTTGAGCAATTCTACTCTTGATATCACTCTTGTGCTTCTACCATCCTTTGTTATATGACATAGGAAGTTGGAAGTTGGAAGCGTTGAGAGGAGGAGCAACACTCAGGGATTGCATCAAGAGTGAGACATTTTGGCATAATTTTTGGAAAGAACGGAAGCAGTGATGGTGAGGTGGTTACAAAATGTAAACTGCATGTCACATAATTGATATCCGTCGTCAAGTAGTACGGTCGTTGGGTCGTTACACAAAGAAAATGAATAGAAGCGTTTGTTTCATTTGTTTCACCAACAAAAGAAACAAACGCTCAGATTGTTAATTCTTAGCTGGTAAATAGATGAACAAATAAGTGAGTTAATTCGTGTGGCTAATATGGAAACAGAGACAAAAAAATCTGGTGTGAAACACTCACACAACTTTCTCTTGCCAATGCAAATAATTAATAATAATCCTAACATTATTAATAAAACATTAGAAATAAACAAAAAAGTAATCTCTAAAAATATAATCTTATTTTAACAATGACTGGAAGACGCAAAATGAAAATCAACCTCAGTTTGGCTTAAAAATACAGAAAATCACTCTTTCACGCTAAACTACAATCTGTAGAGAAACATTTTTTTAATAAAAGTTGTAGATCTATTAATTTCCTATAAATTTAATTATGTACAGTTTTGTCGTAAAATGCATACTAAGGCCTAAAACTTTAATAAATCGATTTTTCACACGTTTTCGTGAGAAAAAAACAGAAAATCGCTAATTACCGCTAAACTAAGCGTTATACATAAAAATGTTTGAAACAAAATTTGTAGAATTTTAAATTCTCTACAATTTTTAATATATACATTTTTGTGTTATAATACATATTAAAGCCGTAATCTTAAAAAATACTTTTTTACGTAAAAACATCCTCACCAAGAATTACAGCAAATATGGCGCCTACCCTATCTTGTAGAGAATAAAAAACTGAGTAAACCAGGCGATTTTTAAAAAAATCGTAGGACCAGTTTTTGAGAAAATCGCAAAAAAGTGAAAAATTATACGAATAAACTACTACTTTGGGTTGACCGATTTTGATGAAAATGTTTGTGTCGGGTCCGGTAGTGGTATGTAACTTAAGTTTTAAGTTCGTACGATATTCCGTTCTTGAGATATTTTGTATCCACACACACAGACACACAACCAATCGCTAAAAACATATTTTTTGGGTTCAGCGGGTCCGAAAACGTATAGATCCGGTGAAAACTCGATTTCGAAAAATCGACATGAAAACAGTACTTTCCTTCCTCTTTATTCATATAGGCAAGAGAAAGTAAAAATTGTTTTAAACATTGTCAATGATCATAGGAAATAGAAACAAACACAAGAGAAATCAATTTTTATGGCGTATGTGAAAGGTCTGCCCATAACAGACAGGTGGAGTTTCAAATTTTTTACACTCAATCTGTTAGTTGCAGGGCTAAAATAAATAGTTCTGTTTCTTAACACATTAAATCAGCCAATTAAATGACTGAATTATTTAAGAAGAGAAGAGGTAGAGGTGTAAAAGACACTAATCAGAGTTATCTCCTCTGAAAGTAATGAATTTCATTTTACAGCCAGACCATGTGGTGAATGAAGTGAAGGTGTCATTTGCAGAGTGGAAGATATATACTTTTCAGAGGACCCGGCATGCTGATAAGCGTACTTTTCCATTCTGGTGAGTTGTGGCAATGGTAAAACACCTCACTCCTCGTTTTACTTCTTAAAACCTCTACACGTTGAAACCAGCGTTTTGGCTGATGACCTAAACAACAACAACAAGTGAAAGAAAGGTAATGAGCCAATGAAACTAGTGCACATGTATGAACACTGAACTGTTCTGTGAACAGAACACTTCAGTGGCAGAACTGTTGTGAAATGTTCAGTTCAGAACTCAACTGTTTGCCCACAGAACACAATGGCAGTGTTCTGCCACAGTTCTGGTGGCGTAGTTACTTTCCAGACACACCTCGTATTTCATACTTCAACAGTTGAGGTTAGGTTAGGGGTTTGAAACGTTGTACATATTCATTTTGAATGTATCAATTACAATATGTAAATATGTTGGCCTCATTTTTGTTAAAACAAATTTAATTGATCCACCGGGTTGGTCTAGAGGTAAAGTCGTCGCCGCGAGTCAGCTGTTTAACTGCTGATTTTCGGAGACGAAGATTCCTGGTTCAAATCCTAGTAAAGGTAGTTACTTTTATACGGATTTGAATACTATACAGTGGTTACCGGTGTACTTTGATGGTTGGGGTATAATTAACCATGTTCTGTCAGGAATGGTCGGCCTGGGTCTATACAAGACTACACAGTCTCATTTACATGTCATACACATCATTCTCATCTCATTGGGTCAGGGGGTTGCTTATTGTTCTAAATTGAACAGATTGCAACGTACACAAAGTGGAATAAAAAAAAAATAATTTAATTGATATTATGTATAGGCCTAATACTTTTACAATTAAAAATTGAAATCTTATTTGATAATTTCTATCTTACGGTTAGTATTATAAATTAATATTACTTTAGGTCTCTGGTGGATATTTGTGGAAGGTAAATCATCTATCTATTTTCATTAGCACATTAATCTGTTTCTAATATTTTGCACCGAAATTGTTGTCATGTAATCGTAAATGTATGTTGTTGTTTTATAATTGCTTATATTATGATAATAATAATGTTGTTGGTATTTTAAAAACATTAGTATTTTTACCTTCTCTTGCTTGGCACGAATGTTCGAGGAAGGAAAGTATTGTTTTCATATCGATGTTTCACAGGAAGTACGAGGTCTGTTCAAAAAATAACCGAACTTTTTGAATTACGCGCAAACAGGGATACTTAGCGACACACTACTCTACTTATTTTTTAATTACACATTTATGTTTTTGGAAAGTATTAAGATGGACGAGTAACGCTGGGTGGTTTATAAGAAACTCGGAAACACATGACCATCTTCGTATCCGTACCGTAACAGAAGAGATAAGAGAGCTGAGCCTCCGGTACCAGCTAAGATTAAACAATCACCAGAACCACCTGGCATTAAATTTACTGGACAACAGTGAGGAAAAGAAGCGCCTCAAAAGGCATCACATCCTCGACTTAGACCAACGATATTAATACATACACGAAGTTAAATTCACCATTCATCCTCATCACTATTTTTTAATCTAAAGTGAAATTTCAAAATTTTATTTATTTTACTTTTTTATTGTTTACATCTCTTACATTGTTTTTGTAAATTTTGTAATTTTACAACATTTCTTAGTTTTTATTAACTTTATTTTCTAATATTATTTAGTTGAAGTGAGAGCAAAGGCTGTCTACTTCACTCACGTAAGTTTAGTTCTTGTATAATGATTTGCTTAAAGCCACATTGTAAGGCTGATTGTAAAAAAATAAGTTAAATAAAAAAAAGTATGTTTTTGGATTGTTGATACCTCATTTACTTTTCGTTGTGTTGTGTTTTTAGTACGACGTATTTAAGTGCTAGTGACGATTTTTGTAATGTGAAATTTTTGTCAACCCGTTGTGAACACTGCATTTTTATCTCAATGGCGTAGCCGTAAACCCAGTTTTCATCTCCTGTTATGATCCTTTACCTGAATGTTGCATCATCATTGGCTTGTTCAAGAAGTTGCCGACAAACTACCGCACGATGTTCTTTTTGTTGTTCGGTCATCAAACGGGAAACAAACTTTGCTCTGCAACTCACAAAGCAAGTTCAATTTTTCAGTTAAAATTTCACGGTACAATCCAATTGAGATGCCAACCTCTTCTGAAAGTTCTCTGACAGTCAATCCGCGATTTACACCCACCAGATTATGGATTTTCCTAACGAGGGTGCCATCAGTTGAAGTCAAAGGCGTTCCAGGTCGAGGGTCATCTTCAATTGACTGGCGACCACTTTCAAATTGAGAAAACTATTTACAACAATGCGTACAACTCAGAGAATCATCTCCTTAAGCTTGTTTCAAAAGTTGAAATGTTTCTGTGAAAGTTTTCCCCTGCTTCACTCAAAATTTCACGTTGCATCTTTGCTCCCGAATTTCGCATATTACAAAAATTGTCACTAGCACTTACACACGTCGTACTAAAATCAGAACACCACGAAAATTAAATGAGATATCAACAATCCAAGAAAATGTGCTCACAAAAGGAATGACGTAGAACAGTGTGACAACAACCGCACGTCGCTAAATATCTGCATTAGCGCGTAATTCATAAAGTTCGGTTATTTTTTGAACAGACCTCGTAAGTGTTTTCAGGCCCCCTCAACCCAAAACAAAAAAAATTTTTTGTAATTGATCAACATTAGGGGAGTAGTGCTGATGCACAGAGTGGGACAGGTGGAAACAGCACAAGCAGAGCAAGCTGTGTCTTCAAGTTTTTTTAAATTTTGTAAAATAGCGTATAACCTCGATTCTAAGGCACCCTCGAATCTAAGTTGCAGCTTATTTTGGCAGTACAAATTATGGAAAAAAATCTGGTGTGAAACTCACACAACTGTCTCTTGCCAATGCAAATAATTAATAATAAACCTAACATTATTAATAAATAATTAGAAATGAACAAAAACTAACCTAAAAAACATAACCTTATTTTAATCATGAGTAAATGACGCAAAATAAAAATCGAACTCAATTTGGCTTAAAATAAAAGGAAAATCACACTTTCACGCTAAACTAGGCTCTGTAGAGAAAAATTCTTAAAATAAAAGTTGTAGATCTCTTAATTTTTTATAAATTTTATTATATACACTTTTGCGTAAAGTGTATATAAGGCCGATTTTCTGTTTTTTTCTCACGAAAACGTGAGAAAAATCGATTGTTTTAAGATTTCGGCCTTAGTATGCATTTGACGACAAAAGTGTATATAATAAAATTTATAAAAAATTAAAAGATCTACAACTTTTATTTACAGCATTTTTCTCTACAGAGCCTAGTTTATAGAGAAAGAGTGATTTTCCGTATTTCTAAGCCAAACTGAGGTTGATTTTCATTTTGCGTCTTTCACTCATGATTAAAATTAGGTTATGTTTATTGAGGTTAGTTTTTTATTTATTTCTTATGTTTTATTACTAATGTTAGGTTTATTGTTAATTATTTGCACTGGCAAGTAAAAGTTGTGCGAGTGTTTCACACCAGATTTTTTAAATTAAAAGTACTAAAAACATGTCATAATATAATGTAGGCCTAACAATTTAATTTATAAAAATATTTTTAAAAGTATTTTGCATTTCAATACTTTTGAAATTATTTTGTATTTCAATACTTTTGAAAGTATTTTGTTGTTACTTTTTAATCAGCGTTTACACATTTTGATATAATGCGCATGCTCAGTGACGTCATTATTTGTTTACATTAGGAGCAAACTAACAGAGGCTGGACTATAGATATTTCCAGTTCATAAGTTAATATTACATTGCGCTGGAAATTGACTAGCTGTGTTTCAAAATCAAAGATTGCGATTGTGTGTGTGTGTGTGTGTGTGTGTGTGTGTGTGTGTGTCACTTCTACGAATTCTCATAATTATTTATATAGTTTTATTTAAATTTAATTTTAAAAGATAATTTATTTTATCTTATCATGCGTAGTAGATGTTTCATACATATGGCGGTACAACGATATTAAGTGAATGTGACTACAAGACAGCCATGAAAAAAGGTGCTTCTTAAAATCGAGGAAATACGATAATAGCAATTGGTCTGTGTGTGAACAAAATATTTCGAGAACGAAATATCGTATTAAGTTGAAACTTAGAAATTAAGTTAGGTACCACTTATGGGACCCGAAACATTTCTTCAGAATTGGCGTATTGGAAGTACAGTAAACCCTCGTTAATCCGGACTAATTGGGGCTCTAAATCGTCCGGATTAGTGAAAGTCCGGATTAAATGAAATACGAACGGGTACCCAAAATTAACCGATGTAGCATTGCCGTGGGCAGAGTTTTACGCGCTTCCGCCATGGAGCGTGTATTGCACAACTTATTACCGATTGAGTGCCGCCTGTGTTACCGGTCTAACTTGTACTTCCATTAATCTGAAGTGATTTTTTTGCAATGAACAAAATAACGTTAACAAAAAAATCACTGCAAAATAACGGTACAAGTTAGGCCAATAACACAGGCGTCACTGAACTGGTAATGAGTTGCGCAAAACAAGCCCAGCGGCGGAAGCGCGTGCTACACAAGATCCACCCACGGTGATGCTATTTCGGTTGTTTTTGGGAACCCCCACCTAAACTTAATATAAACAAAGGTACATAATGAATTACCCTTTATAGAAAACGAACGTGTTTTGTGAGTTTAGTTATATATACAGACAATAACATGTTGTAAAATATATTACACTGTGAATATGAAAGGTACATTCTGGGCTTAAGACTACGTTTTGAAACACAGAAAATAAGACTGGTAATTTTTTTAACCTGGTTATATTCTAATATTCTCAATATTAAATAAATTTACAAACCGATATCTACTTGAAAATCAACTATGCAGTCAACTGGCTGTTCGCATTAAGCGAAGTCTGTGTTAAAGGGGTCCGGATTAACGAGGGTTTACTGAAGTAGTTGTTTACGAGTGCAATTTCTCAAAATCGCTTCATGCACTGCATTTTCGTACTCTACAAGATAGGGTATGCACCATGTTTGCTGAAATCCTGTATGGGCTGTGATATCAAGGTAAAAAATGTTTTTTTTTACTTTCTCTTGCCTATATGAATATCTAGGAAGGAAAGTATTTTCATTTCAATTTTTTAAAATTGAGTTTTCACCGGATCTACAAGTTTTCAGACTCCCCTGAACCCAAAAAACATATTTTTAGCGATTGGTAAGTGTGTGTACAGAATATCTCAAGAATGGAATATCATACGAACTTGAAACTTAAATTACCAACTTAATTATATACCACTACCGGACCCGACATGAACATTTTCATCAAAATCAGTCAACCGGAAGTAAGAGTGTATTTGTGTAATTTTTTACTTTTTTGCGAATTTCTCAAAAAACTGGTCGTATAATTTTTTTTTTAAATCGCCTGGTTTACTAATTTTTTTATGTTCTTCAAGATAGAGTAGGCGCCATGTTTGCTGAAATTGTTCAGGTAGTAAAAATTGTTTTTTTTTTAAATATTGCCACCTTAATATGCATTTAAAGCAAATGTTGTGGAAAATCCACCGACAAAGTTTGGGTAATTGGAAAGTTGCCCCAACTATAAGTTGGTTCCAATAACTTAGAAAGTTCAAAAAAGTTGTGTATTAAAGCTGTACAAAGTTAAAACCGTACAACTTTTGTTTTAAATTTTTTTCTTGTACAACGCGTAATTTAGGGTCAATTAATGAATTTTTTTGTATTCATCAAAATTATTTAAGCAAATTGTATTTTTAAGACTGATTATGTATTTAAAGTTATGGGAATAAAAAAAACCTGCAACTTTTATTTAAAAAATTTTTTTTCTGCAGAGCTTAGTCTACCATCATTTAGTGGTTTTGCATATTTTTAATTTTTACAGGGGTTGATGTTTATTTAGCGTTATTCACTCATGATTAAATGTAGGTTGTTTTTCATTATTTACATTGGAAAGAGAAATATTGTGAGTATTTTACACCAGATTTTTATGTTTAGTTTTAATGACTAAAATATTGTTACTTTCTCTTGCCTATATGAATATATGGGAAGGAAAGTATTGTTTTCATGTCGATTTTTAAAAATCGAGTTTTCACCGGATCTATACGTTTTCAGACCCCCTGAACCCAAAAAACATGTTTTTAGCGATTGGTCTGTGTGTGTGTGTGTGTGTGTGTGTGTGTGTGTGTGTGTGTGTGTGTGTGTGTATACAAAATATCTCAAGAACGACACATCGTACAAACTTGAAACTTGAAACTTAAGTTACAAACCACTACCGGACCCGACACGAACATTTTCATCAAAATCGGTCAACCGGAAGTAGTAGTTTTTTCGTATAATTTTTTACTTTTTTGCAATTTTCTCAGAAACTGGTCCTACTACGATTTTTTTAAAAATCGCCTGGTTTACTCAATTTTTTATTCTCTACAAGATAGAATAGGCGCCATGTTTGCTGAAATTCTTGGTGAGGGTGTTTTTACGTAAAACCATAGTTTTTTTTTAAGATTACGCTTTAATATGCAATTTAGTGCAAAAATGTTTATAATAAAAGTTGTAGAGAATTTAAAATTCTACAACGTTTATTTCAAACATTTTTTTTGTATAACGCTTAGTTTAGCAGTAATTAGCGATTTTCTGATTTTTTCTCACGAAAACGTGTGAAAATCGATTTTTTTAACATTTCGGCCTTAGTATGCATTTCACGACAAAAATGTACAGGTATATAATCAAATTTATAGGAAATTAAAAGATGTACAACTTTTATTGAAAACATTTTTCACTACAGAGCCTAGTATGGCGTGAAAGAGTGATTTTCCGTATTTTTAAGCCAAACTGAGTTCGAGTTTCATTTTGCGTCTTTCACTCATGATTAAAATAAAGTTATGTTTATTGAGGTTAGTTTTTTGTTTATTTTTAATGTTTTATTACTAATGTTATGTTTATTGTGAATTATTTGCATTGCCAAGAGAAAGTTGTGTGAGTGTTTCACACCAGATTTTTAACCGTATAATTATTAAAGCGAATGAATTGATGTTGCAGAATTACGTAGACACTTATGTTAACTTTATTACTTGCCGATTCATTTATTACCGGTCATTAATGTTTTCACCAAAAGGGGAAATTTTGTTTCACTTTAAAATCCACTACAGATGAATGGGTGAGGCTTCACCTAATCACCCATCATCGCTCTTCTCCACAAGTTGACGCTTGTTACTTTGAAGCCTCTCTCATACGTGCCAGGTCACGCGTACTTTATGTTTTAGTATGATTTGAAATAAATGTTAACAGGTTGACTGCTATTCGAATGATGAGTAGTCATGCCAGAAACGCTACAATGATTTTTTCCCCTTTTCATGCAGTATAGTATATAAAAATCAGTTACTAGAAACAAAAAATTTAATTCTTTTATTTTTTAATGTAAAGAAACATCAGTTGAAGTCAAAGGCGTTCCAGGTCGAGGGTCATCTTCAATTGACTGGCGACCACTTTCAAATTGAGAAAACTATTTACAACAATGCGTACAACTCAGAGAATCATCTCCTTAAGCTTGTTTCAAAAATTGAAATGTTTCTGTGAAAGTTTTCCCCTGCTTCACTCAAAATTTCACGTTGCTTCTTTGCTCCCGAATTTCGCATATTACAAAAATTGTCACTAGCACTTACACACGTCGTACTAAAATCAGAACACCACGAAAATTAAATGAGATATCAACAATCCAAGAAAATGTGCTCACAAAAGGAATGACGTAGAACAGTGTGACACCAACCGCACGTCGCTAAATATCTGCATTAGCGCGTAATTCATAAATAATTCAAACATGAATGATTATGTAAGAAGAAACAGAACTGTTCTTGTAGTCGTAGGTGTGACCGGTTAAGTGTCCCTTAACCCTTCCATTACTAACGTCCGGAAAATAGGACATCGATATATTTTATGTAGTGACGACAACATCGGGTTTACCGGATGTCCGTAAGCGGACCGGCCATCTTTTCTTGAGTGCCGTAATCTTTGATTTTTGCGCCGATATTCGCATGCCAAACTCAACGCTAAGTTGTGTAACTCATAAACGGCATATTGGAGCCTGTCTTCTGTGTCTAAAATCGAAATAAGTTTTTTCGCGTACAATTATGTTTTGTATTGTCACCAGCTGGTGCACTAATGTCGTCATTGGCAGACGGTTCCAGGACCTTCCGCAGTGAGCGCTTCTGACGCGCAGCAAGCAGTGCCTCCCTTCTAACATGAAGTGGACTCGCCAGGGGGAGGATATAAACAGGTGTTCTGGCCCGCGAGCGTCATTCATTGTCCAACTCTCGAATGGACAGGAAGACTAAAAAAAAGACAAAGGAACTGTGGCAAGATGAACAGTCCAGCCGAGTTGGGATACAGCCATCCCAGGACGATGCTACTGGTGGTGGACGCCTCATTGCTGCCCCGGTCAGCCGACGGAAGCCCGTGCGTGTCGGCAGCGACCACGGTGAAGATGGAGGACAGCACAGGCCCGGAGGGAACCAATTGCCTCGGCCTACACCGCCCGACTGAGGGAAGGCTAGGCTTGAACCCGGTAGCCGAGCCGTCACCCTTCGGAGACCGTGCTGCACACGCCGGCTCGATGTGTCTGACCTCCTACAACGGCTTTTTTCAGGGCCAGCCATCCTGCATGGCGAGTCTTGGCCACGTGTGAATAATCGATTTTTTTAAGATTTCGCCCTTAGAATGCATTTTACGACAAAAGTGTACATAATAAATTTTATAGGAAATATAAAAATCTACAACTTTTATTTAAGCATTTTTCTCTACAGAGCCTAGTTTAGCGTGAAAGAGTGATTATCCGTATTTTTAAGCCAAACTGAGTTCGATATTTTTTCTGTGTCTTTCAATCATGATTTAAATTAAGTTATGTTTTTGAGGTTAGTTTTTTGTTTATTTCTAATGTTTTATTACTAATGTTAGGTTTATTGTTAATTATTTGCATTGGCAAGAGAAAGTTGTGTGAGTGTTTCACACCAGATTTTTTTACTTTACCAACTCTCTGCTGAAGGGTAAAAGATCCTAATTTTTTGTGTTGACCGACACTTTATCGAGTCAATGAATTTTACAACTTTTTTTTACTTAACACTTTCGATGCTGACGACCCATATGTTGCGTCCTAAAGGTTTTACCTCCCGTGCTCACGACGCACGTGATGCGTCGCGGTATTCTACCTGTTGTTTTATTTTTTGGTGAGGGTTAGCACTATTGAAACTGTTGTGTATTATACTAGAGCACTTAGAAAGGTCTAGAGAAAAGCGTGGATACCGTAGCCAGTGATTTTGAGTTGTGGATCGGTCCAGTGTTAGACTTTTGTGCACTGACGAAATATTTCGACAATCTTGAATGATGCTAATAAATAATCATCAGTTGTTTCAAAAATATAATCCCAATAAAAACAAATTAGATATTTATGATTATCAGTATATCATTTTGCAAGCACTTCTTGCCAGAGCCTATCAGTCGCGTGGTACCCGTAAGTGGTAAAACGCATTTAGCAAAGATCGTAACGTTGGACCCAGCTAGTAAAAAACCTAAGGCAATAATGCCAATATTGCTCTGCACAAAAAGAAAGACAAGACACCAATTTTATTATTCCGTAGATTGTCCAAAAAATTCAGGACTATGTTTGACTCCATGTTTTAGATTATTTCACAAATAGGCCTACTAAATTACTTTTACATTACTTAGTGATAAATAACTTAGCATTTCCAGTTAATTGTTTTTCTATACAGTAGATCTATACACTATTGATAGTTCGTTTATCTACTCATTTCATGTTTTTCAAAAATGTATATTAGTATATTTTTTTATTTTAGTATATTGTTTTTTGTATCTTTATTAGTATGTAACGTATTATTTTTGTATTGTTGTGTACTAGTATATTATGTATTTTAGTGTGTTATAATTAGGTTCAATAAAAATAGGCATTATGATAAAATATTAGCGTGTTGTTATTCTCTACACGAATACCGAACTAAGAGAAAATAGAGGGCGACGCAACATAAATGCGTCTTCAGCCAAGTGGCATATTTTGCACTCCGACATTACCGAGTGCTCACGACGCAACAGTTGCGTCGTATAGAAAAACCACTTTTCCGAGCCGTAAACATGATTTCAAAAAAATTAATATATACCTAACCTATTTTTTATTAGTGACTAACGTAATTATTAAAAAAAAGTTAATCAGCACGGGAGCTCATTTAACGAAAAATTGTCAACCGCGAATGTGTTAATTTTTAAACCCACCGGGTTGGTCTAGAGGTAAAGTCGTCGCCAAAATCAGCTGTTCAACGGCTGATTTTCGGAGACGAAGGTTCCGGGTTCAAATCCTAGTAAAGGTAGTTACTTTTATACGGATTTGAATACTAAACAGTGGTTACCGGTGTACTTTGATGGTTGGGTTTTAATAAACCATACTCTCTCAGGAATGGTCGGCCTGGGTCTGTATAAGACTACACAGTCTCATTTACACGTCATACACATAATCCTCATTTCATTGGGTCATGGGATTGCTTATTGTTCTAAATTCAACAAATTGCAACGTACACAAATTAGGAATAAAAAAAACCTAATTTTTAAACAAAAAAAAAGTTAAATTATTTCAAAATGTTAATAAATTATCCTTTTGTTTTTAATTTTATTTGTATTGTAAAGTGAAATTTTTTATACTTGTAGTGAAATAACTACTCTGAAAGGTTTGAAACTTAAAAAAAAATGTGGTGTGAAACACTCTTAGACTTTTTCTTGCCAATGAAAATAATGAACAATGTAACCTAAAATTAGTAATAACACATTAAATATAAACAAAAACTTAACCTCAAAAAACTTAACCTAATTTTAATCATAAGTGAACGATGCGAAATGAAAATCAACCTACGTTTGGCTTAGCTAATAGCACGGAAAATCGCTCTTTTACGCTAGTTTAGCGTGTACCGAAAAATGCTTCAAATAAAAGTTGTAGATCTTTTAATTTCCTATACATTTAGTTGTGTACATTTTTGTCGTTAAATCCCAAGTGCATACTAAGGGCGAAATCATTTAAAATATCCGTATTTTTACTGATTTTCATGAAAAAAATCAGAAAATCACTACTTACCGCTAAACTAAGCGTTATGCAATAAAATGTTTGAATTAAAGTTGTAGATTTTTCAACTGTCTACAACTTTTGTTGTATACTCTTTTGCCCTTACATGCATATTAACCCGAACAGGCGTTAGTTCGGATTAACGGGGTTTCAGTTTTAAGGTGAGACTGTATGATGGTTTTCACTGAAAATTTCAATTTTCGGTTTTTTTATTTTTTTCAATAGTTCAGAAATATTGCTACAAGAAAAATATTAAATTACGTCAAAAATTATTTTACTGAAAAAAATTAAGTTTTTAGCAGGCATATCCAGGAAAATTATCATTTCACCAAGAACAAATATTTTTCGTAATTTTATACCAATCGTTTAGAGCAAAGGGAATTTTAGTTTTTTTTAAATATCTGCGTTACTATTTTTGATATTCTCAACTGTACAGCTTTCTAACAAACTGTAGATAGGAAATTTACTTAATTGTGTTCAATTTTTTTTTTGATTTGTTCACCGGATCTACACGTTTTCAGACCCCCTGAACCCAAAAAACATGTTTTAAGCGATTAGCCTCTTGACTTAATTGATTTTTCACGATACGGTACTTTGTGTAAATATCACATGAAACATAAATTATATTGTTCGATATTTACATGGGCTAGAAAAAGTCTTGTGAGTGTTTTACACCAGATCTACATAAAAACAGAACTTTCCCTCCCTATTATTCATGAAAGTCAATAGAAAGTAAAAATGAAACAATATTTAATATCTAGTAGTTAGAACTAGACAAATTTTATAAGTGAAATATAGTTTATATAATTTTTGGCTTGTGGTTGTTATAAGTATTTATTCGGGTAGTTACTTTATTGATTTTTCGCGATACGATACTTTGCGTAAATATTACATGAAACATGAATTATATTGTTCGATATTTACATGGGCTAGATAAAGTCTTGTGAGTGTTTCACACCAGATCTACATAAAAACAATACTTTCCTTCCCTATTATTCATAAAAGTCAAGAGAAAGTAAAAATGAAAAAATATTTAATGTCTAGTAGTTAGAACTAGACAAATTTTATAAGTGAAAAATAGTTTATATAATTTTTGGCTTGTGGTAGTTATGAGTATTTATTCGGGTAGTTACTTTATTGATTTTTCACGATACGATACTTTGTCTGTGTAAATATTACAATAAATATCAATGATACTGTTCAATATTTATATGGGCAAAATAAAGTCTTGTGAGTGTTTCACAACAGATCTACAAAAAAACAATACTTTCCTTCCCTATTATTCATAAAAGTCAAGAGAAAGTAAAAATGAAAAAATATTTAATGTCTATTAGTTAGAACTAGAGAAATTTTAAAAGTGGAAAATAGTTTATATAATTTTTGGCTTGTGGTAGTTATGAGTATTTATTCGGGTAGTTACTTTATTGATTTTTCACGATACGATACTTTGTCTGTGTAAATATTACAATAAATATCAATGATACTGTTCAATATTTATATGGGCAAAATAAAGTCTTGTGAGTGTTTCACAACAGATCTACATAAAAACAATACTTTCCTTCCCTATTATTCATAAAAGTCAAGAGAAAGTAAAAATGAAAAAATATTTAATGTCTATTAGTTAGAACTAGAGAAATTTTAAAAGTGGAAAATAGTTTATATAATTTTTGGCTTGTGGTAGATATGAGAATTTATTCGAGTAGTTACTTTATTGATTTTTCACGATACGATACGTTGTCTGTGTAAATATTACATGAAACATAAATTACCTTGTTCGGTATTTACATGGGCTAGATACAGTCTAGTGAGTGTTTCACTCCAGATCTATATAAAAACAATACTTTCCATCCTTATTATTCATAAAAGTCAAGAGAAAGTAATAATGAAACAATATTTAATGTCTAGTAGTTACAACTAGAAACATTTTATAAGTAAAAAATAGTTTATATAATTTTTGGCTTGTGGTGGTCATAAGTATTTATTCGGGTAGTTACTAAATTGATTTTTCACGATACGATCCTTTGTGTAAATATTACATGAAATATAAATTATATTGTTCGATATTTACATTAGCTAGATAAAGTCTTGTGAGTGTTTCACACCAGATCTACATAAAAACAATACTTTCCTTCCCTATTATTCATAAAAGTCAAGAGAAACTAAAAATGAAACAATAATTAATGTCTAGTAGTTAGAACTAGACAAATTTTTATAAGTGAAAAATAGTTTATATAATTTTTGGCTTGTGGTGGTTATAAGTATTTATTCGGGTAGTTACTTTATTGATTTTTCACGATATGATATTTTGTCTATGTTAATATTACATGAAACATAAATTATATTGTTCGATATTTACATGGGCTAGATAAAGTCTTGTGAGTGTTTCACACCAGATCTACATAAAAACAATACTTTCCTTCTATATTATTCATAAAAGTCAAGAGAAACTGAAAATGAAACAATATTTAATGTCCAGTAGTTAGAACTAGAAACATTTTATAAGTGAAAAATAGTTTATATAAATTTTGGCTTGTGGTAGTTATGAGTATTTATTCGGGTAGTTACTATATTGATTTTTCACTATACGGTACGTTGTCTGTGTAAATATTACATGAAACATAAATTATATTGTTCGATATTTACATGGGCTAGATAAAGTCTTGTGAGTGTTTCACACCAGATCTACATAAAAACAATACTTTCCTTCTATATTATTCATAAAAGTCAAGAGAAACTAAAAATGAAACAATAATTAATGTGTAGTAGTTAGAACTAGACAAATTTTTATAAGTGAAAAATAGTTTATATAATTTTTGGCTTGTGGTAGTTATGAGTATTTATTCGAGTAGTTACTTTATTGATTTTTCACGATATGATATTTTGTCTACGTTAATATTACATGAAACATAAATTATATTGTTCGATATTTACATGGGCTAGATAAAGTCTTGTGAGTGTTTCACACCAGATCTACATAAAAACAATACTTTCCTTCTATATTATTCATAAAAGTCAAGAGAAACTGAAAATGAAACAATATTTAATGTCTAGTAGTTAGAACTAGACAAATTTTTATAAGTGAAAAATAGTTTATATAATTTTTGGCTTGTGGTAGTTACGAGTATTTATTCGAGTAGTTACTTTATTGATTTTTCACGATATGATATTTTGTCTATGTTAATATTACATGAAACATAAATTATATTGTTCGATATTTACATGGGCTAGATAAAGTCTTGTGAGTGTTTCACACCAGATCTACATAAAAACAATACTTTCCTTCTATATTATTCATAAAAGTCAAGAGAAACTAAAAATGAAACAATAATTAATGTCTAGTAGTTAGAACTAGACAAATTTTTATAAGTGAAAAATAGTTTATATAATTTTTGGCTTGTGGTAGTTACGAGTATTTATTCGAGTAGTTACTTTATTGATTTTTCACGATATGATATTTTGTCTATGTTAATATTACATGAAACATAAATTATATTGTTCGATATTTACATGGGCTAGATAAAGTCTTGTGAGTGTTTCACACCAGATCTACATAAAAACAATAGTTTCCTTCTTTATTATTCATAAAAGTTAAGAGAAACTAAAAATGAAACAATAATTAATGTCTAGTAGTTAGAACTAGACAAATTTTAAAAGTGAAAAATAGTTTATATAATTTTTGGCTTGTGGTAGTTATGAGTATTGATTCGGGTAGTTACTTTATAGATTTTTCACGATACGATACTTCGCGTAAATATTACATGAAACATATTATATTGTTCGATATTTACATGGGGTACATAAAGTCTTGTGAGTGTTTCACACCCATTTTACATTACATTGTGTAAAAATTAAACAATATGTAATATCTAGTACCTAGCTACAGGCAATAATTATTAAAAGAGAAAAATATTTTACATAATTCATTTTGGCTAGTGGTAGTTCTACTAGGGTACTTATATTGTTTTTTCACGATAACGTACTTCTTCTTAGTAAATTTCTACATTATGAATATATACGCGTAAATATTTCACGAGAAATCTCAAAATTTATTTAGAAAATATAAAAATAAATGATTTTTTTAGGCCGGTAAATAAAACCTTATGTTATAAAAACGATGGTTTTAAATTTGTTTTCCCTAACAATAATATCCAGTTGAGTATGACATGTTTGTAGGTGCGCATATAAAAGTCCCCCTCTTTTTACTTTCTCTTGCCTATATGAATATATAGGAAGGAAAGTAGCCTATTGTTTTCATGTCGATTTTTCGAAATCGAGTTTTCACCGGATCTATACGTTTTCAGACCCCCTGAACCCAAAAAACATGTTTTTAGCGATTGGTCTGTGTGTGTGTGTGTGTGTGTGTGTGTGTGTGTGTGTGTGTGTGCGTGTGTGTGCGTGTGTGTGCGTGTGTGTGTGTGTGTGTGTGTGTGTGTGTGTCTGTGTGTGAACAGAATATCTCAAGAACGAAACATCGTACGAACTTGAAACTTGAAACTTAAGTTACATACCACTACCGGACCCGACACGAAAATTTTCATCAAAATCGGTCAACCGGAAGTAGTAGTTTATTCGTGTAATTTTTCACTTTTTTGCGATTTTCTCAAAAACTGGGCCTACGATTTTATTTAAAATCGCCTTATTTACTCAATTTTTTATTCTCTACAAGATAGGGTAGGCGTCATGTTTGCTGAAATTCTGGGTGAGGCTGTTTTCACGTAAAAACAAAGTTTTTTTAAGATTACGGCTTTAATATGCAATTTAGCGAAAAAAATTATATATTAAAAGTTGTAGAGAATTTAAAAACCTACAACTTTTATTTCAAACATTTTTTGGTATAACGCTTAGTTTAGCAGTAATTAGCAATGTTCTGTTTTTTTCTCACGAAAACGTGAAAAAATCGATTTTTTAAGATTTTGGCCTTAGTATGCATTTTATAATAAAAGTGTCTATAATGAAATTTATAGAAAATTAAAAGATCTGCAACTTTTCTTTAAATCATTTTTCTCTACAGAGCCTAGTTTAGCGTGAAAGAGTGATTTTCTGTATTTTGAAGCCATACTGAGGTTGATTTTCATTTTGCGTCTTTCACTCATGATTAAAATTAGGTAATGTTTATTAAGGTTAGTTTTTTTGTTTATGTCTAATGTTTTATTACTAATATTAGGTTTATTGTTAATTATTTATATTGGCAAGAGAAAGTTGTGTGAGTGTTTCACACCAGGTTTTTCTATATTTTGTGTGTTTTAAACCAATCAGCTTCGACTGACTGAACAATCTATTCAAATTGTATCACTTCTTAAGTGAGACAGTTTAATATGTTGTGGTAGTAAGTGCGTTTTCATTTTGCAAGCCAGTTTTCGGTTTATAATTTATCACTACCTTTTTTGTTTCATTAAAGTATTCGGGTAAGTATTTTGAACAGAAACCATTGCTTTCTTCTTATATCAATATTATTAGATTGAAAAAAGGTTAGTTTTAGTATTTTTGTTAATAAAAACGGGGGGTTTTCTGCGGAAGAACTTTAGTAAAACATGATTGTACGTTCGCGTTAAAAGTCCTTTACCCTTTTTACTTTCTCTTGCCTATATGAATATATAGGAAGGAAAGTATTGTTTTCATGTCGATTTTTCGAAATCGAGTTTTCACCGGATCTACACGTTTTCAGACCCCCTGAAAGCAAAAAATATGTTTTTAGCGATTGGTCTGCGTGTGTGTCTGTGTGTCTGTGTGTGTGTATACAAAATATCTCAAGAACGGAACATTGTACGAACTTGAAACTTAAAACTTAAGTTACATACCGCTACCGGACCCGACACGAACATTTTCATCAAAATCGGTCAACCGTAAGTAGTAGTTTATTCGTATAATTTTTCACTTTTTTGTGATTTTCTCAAAAACTGGTCCTACGATTTTTTTAAAAATCGCCTCATTTGCTCAATTTTTTATTCTCTAAAAGATAAGGTAGGCGCCAGGTTTGCTGAAATTCTTGGTGAGGGTGTTTTTACGTAAAAAAAGTGTTTTTTTAAGATTACGGCTTTAATATTAATTTTAGAGCAAAAATGTATATAATAAAAGTTGTAGATAATTTGAAAACCTACAACTTTATCTTAAGCATTATTTTTGTATAGCGCTGAGTTTAGCGGTAATTAGCGATTTTCTGTTTTTTCTCACAAAAACGTGTGAAAAATCTATTTTTGTAAGATTTCGGCCTTAGTATGCACTTTACGACAAAAGTGTACATAATAAAATTTATAGAAAATTAAGAGGTCTACAACTTTAATTTGAGAATTTTTCTCTACAGAGCCTTGTTTAGCGTGAAAGTGTGATTTTCCGTTTTTTTAACCCAAACTGAGTACGATTTTCATTTTGCGTCATTCACTCATGATTAAAATAAGGTTATGTTTTTGAGGTTAGTTTTTGTTTATTTCTAATATTTTATTAATAATGTTAGGTTTATTATTAATTATTTGCATTGGCAAGAGAAAGTTGTGTGAGTGTTTCACACCAGATTTTTAATATTTTGTGACAGATACAGTCAGTGTAGTGCGTGCTTTTAATCCAATCAGCATTAATGACTGACTTTACAATTTACCAAATCGTATTTCTTTTTTTAGATATTTTTTTAATATAATGCAAGAATAGGTTAGTTTTATTTGTTCAAACAGAACACAACGTTCGGTTTTTTACCACTACCGTTTTGTTTTATTTTAAGTGTTCGGGTGTGTATTCAACTGGAATTATTGTATTTTTTTTTTAATGATATAACGTCATTAAAAGAAGGTTAGTTTTATCTTATTAAAAATCTGGTGCGAAACACTCACACAACTTTCTCTTGCCAATGCAAATAATTAATAATAAACCTAACTTTAGTAATAAATTATTAGAAATAAACAAAACACTAACCTCAAAAACATAACCTTATTTTAATCATGAGTGAATGACGCAAAATGAAAATCGTACTCAGTTTGGCTTAAAAAAACGGAAAATCACACTTTCACGCTAAACTAACCTCTGTAGAGAAAAATTCTCTTAATAAAAGTTGTAGACATTTTAATTTCCTATAAATTTTATTATATTTATACACTTTTGTCATAAAATGCGTACTAAAGCCGAAATCTTAAAATAATAGATTTTTCACACGTTTTCGTGAGAAAAAACAGAAAATCGCTAATTACCGCTAAACTAAGCGTTATAAAAAAAATGTTTGAAATAAAAGTTGTAGAATTTTACATTCTCTACAACTTGTATTATATAACGTTTTGCGCTAAAATGCATATGAAAGCCGCAATCTTAAAAAGAATATGTTTTTACGTAAAAACAGCCTCACGCAGAATTTCAGCAAACATGGCGCCTACCCTATCTTGTAGAGAATAAAAAATTGAGTAAACCAGGCGATTTTTAAAAAAATCGTATGACCAGTTTTTGAGAAAATCACAAAAAGTGAAAAATTATACGAATACTACTTCCGGTTGACCGATTTTGATGAAAATGTTCGTGTCGGGTCAGGTAGTGGTATGTAACTTAAGTTTCAAGTTCGTACGATGTTCCGTTCTTGAGATATTTTGTATACACACACACACACACACACACAGACCAATCGCTAAAAACATGTTTTTTGGGTTCAGGGGGTCTGAAAACGTATAGATCCGGTGAAAACTCGATTTTGAAAAATCGACATGAAAACAATACTTCCCTTCCTATATATTCATATAGGCAAGAGAAAGTAAAAAATCTGGTGTGAAACACTCACACAACTTTCTCTTGCCAATGCAAATAATTAATTCATTCTCCTACTACTATAACAACGCACTGCATTCCACAACAACTACACGCAGCTGCGACTCGAGCTCTATAGGTTTAATAAACGAACTTAAGAGTCGGACGAAATCGAAGACACGTTTATTAATCACCCTGTATTTAAGCATACGGTACGCAAATAATATTTAAATATAAACCTTTTATTGAATATAGAATTGCAACGTTTTAGTTATGGGTGAGTCGAATAAAATAAAATTAACTTTATACGTTGTAGTTAAGACTATCATAATACACACATACACACACACACACACACACACACACATACACACACAATAGTAAATAAGTAACCGGTGGTTTGGTAGGCCTGATTGAAAACAATGCGTAACAATAGTAAAGTTAGTGATTGCAATGATAATAAGTTTGTACTGGCTCTAGAATAGAACAATAGAGTATTTAAGTTAAGAGTGTATTTTAAAATTTAAGCACTTTTATTATGATTAGGCTATGAGTAGCTCGCCTCTTTTTGCTTCTATCATTCCCAATTATACCCAGTTAACCATAATAAAATAACACACGGTGCACTAAAACTATTTCTTTGTTTACAACACAAATTCACTCCATTAGAAATACATGTTGTTGTTCAGATCAACAGCCGAAAGGCTCATTTCAACCTTAAGGGGCTGTAAGAGTGAGGATTGAACCGAGAGTTAATGGGTGATTTAGATATAAGTTAAAATAAACTTGTAGTAGTAAAATAAAATGTTTTTAATGAAAATTATTAAAAGTGTAATCGTAGCAAGTAATTATAAATAATGCAGTTTTATATGTTACGATTAACATGTAGATACTGTAGGCTTAGAGATGCAGTTCTGAGAACTGCAGGAAGTGTCGGGTTTCGTTGTCGAGTACAGAGTGCAATCAGCAGGCCTATAATGTACGCCTATGTAAGACATTCTTGATTTTTATGTTCTGTAGTCAGTCAGTCCATCTAATGCGTGAGTAATAAAAAGTCGTTAGCCTGTGCGTGAGTCTATTTTATGTGATGTATCGGAGTATATAGTTTTTTCTTACTAACAGTAAAATGTTTTATATAATGTACTGAAGTACGTTTTTAGTGAATAGTGACTTGTACTTAGTTTATTGAGGTCTAGTGAAAATGCACGGATATCCAACCCACCTATTGTTGTGGCTGGGCCTAACCCGGGTATTTACCGGTAAGTGGTAATTAAGCTGATTGCACTCTCCGCCTGGCTAAGCCGGCCGTTATTTTAAGAGTTCTTATTTATCTGAAACCTGGAGCGGCGGTACTTAACTGTGCTACCTTTAGCACTATTGCCAATAGTTTGTTTTAATTATTATTTTAGTGTAGTAAAGATTGTCACCACCTATGGCTGGTAACGCTTGGTTCATTGTCTGGGAGTTTTTATTGGCACGAGATTTGTGACGTTACAATTAAACAATGTTTTGTTAGGTTCAAAACATGTTTGAATTCGGATATATGTTTATCCTGTGCCCACTAGGAATCCTGGCAGTGCCGCTCCAGGCAATCATTTAATGATGGGTAATTTTTATTTTTATTTGTAGTGTACCCTGGCGTATGTTTAAGGATAGAATAGCATCATTGTATTATGAAGAGATCTAATGGAAATTTGTTGCTTTAAATCCAAAAATGATTATGGAATTGGAGGTCGTAGATTGGACCTAATATTGAATTTGACCCGTTGTCAGATTCATTTTATGACTTATTAAATTTAGTACGTGTTGGTTAAGATTGATCATCAGTTACCTTTATATTTTAGTGATCTCTTCATGGTGCAACGATGAGTTTATCGTAGTAGTCCGCCACAACAGGGACTTAGATGAGTGGTAGCCTGATTTAACCTTATCTTGAGAATTTGTTTTGTAGTTTACTGTATTTGATTTGTAATTTAACTTTTGCTGGAGTTTATTTGGTAATATTGTGTTAGAAAACTGGTCGGGCTATGCTCGGTCATTAGTAGTGTAAAAACGGGGGTTCTAGCCCACGGACCAGTAGTATGGTACCAGCTCAAAATTTTGCTACGATTATTTGGTTATTATTGATCTGTTGTGGTCGGCAACTGTGCCCGTATGTGGCTTAAGGTATTAGTTGTAGTTTGAATCAAATTTGGTTTTCAATAAAATTTTATCGTGGAATCGCTGTGGTGAGAAATTATTGTAAGTCTACCCTCATCTAGCCTCCAGATTTTTCCTATTGCACCTCTTCCCCGATTGCTACAGTGGTGTCAGGTGTGGGGTAGAGGGGCAGGAATACCTCTACCGTCATGGAGGGGGATGAGCTGAGGGAACAGCTGGAGGAACTGCGGCGGGCCAACGAAGAGTTCGCGGCCTTACAGGCACAACATGAAAGAGAGAAAATGGACCTGTTACGGCAAATGGAAGAATTACGCGTGAGAGACCCTCCGAGGCAACCAAATCCGGTGGTTAAGAAAGATCTGGGACTTCAGGCATTGATCAAATCATGGTCGGGTGATGTCGGGGGTGTTCGGGTAGACGACTTCCTAAAATCCATTGATCTGGTAGCTACGACTGGGAATTGGGGAGATAACGACAAGAAGATCATCTGTCAACTTAAGGTAACCGGCCCGGCGGCAGCATGTATTGAAGCTCATCCAGAGCTACAGCGCGAAGCGTCGACTTTTGAGGACTACCGACGAGTTCTCCGACAGCGGTTTGGACCGGAGGCTGATCCGGAAAGGTTCCTACTGGCGCTGAACACCGTGAAGCAGGAGCCTGGTGAAAAGGCGCGAGCCTTTGCCGATAGATGCCGCGCGCTAGCGATGAAAGCGACCCCGCCGCCAACCGATCCCCAAGAGGCAGCCTGGGCCCGGGCTCATATGGACAGGTTGTTACTGGCCGCCTATGTAAGGGGGCTTCACGGAGCCGCGGCAATGACGCTGCAGGTCTATCCGCCCGAGGACTTGGAATCGGCCATCAAGACGGCGGAACGAGTGGAGCAAGCACATGAGGCAGTAAAACGACCCCGGGACATATTCGCCGCTACGGCACCATGGGCCGCGGAACCGACTCCCGTGGTGTCTGAAGCAGCAGTTGAGCGGTCTCGACGGAGGAGCCCGGATGCTTGTTATACCTGCGGCGGACGAGGACATTTCTCTCGAGAATGTGCCTCCAGGCGAGGGGGACGAAACGTGAGAGGAGTTGGAGAACCGAACCAGACGGGAGCTCGAAGTGCTGGAAGAGGCATCAATACCAACCGGGCGGTGCCCAGGGGTACTCGATGTTTCGTGTGTGACGAACAGGGTCACTGGGCGGCTAAGTGTCCCAGACGGGCGGGTCGAAGAGCAGATACAGGGCGAGGCGAGGCAGAGAGAAGGGCACAATCCCCAAATGCGAGCGGCTCCGGACCTGCCCCGAACCAGAGCCAGTGAGACAGGGGCAGACGGAAAATCCCCAACGAAGCCACGACGGGGATGCTCGCGTCAATTGGATTCCTAATGTTACCAGCAGCGGAGCGGGAATCTCGGTAACCATGGAGGTGGAGAAGTATCAGCGGACGTTACTGGTGGACACCGGCGCCGAAGTTTCAATCCTAAGGGAGGCGGTACCCGGTGTTCCAGTTCAGAAAATTAACGTCGAGGCCAAGGGAGTTACCGGAGCAAAACTAGGAGTTTTGGGCGTCCAAGAGCTAGAGTGTCGGGTGTCTCACGTAAGCGTGCAACACTCGTTCGTAATAGCGGCGATTGACACGTGGAGAGACGGTTTGTTGGGATGGGATTTGTTGAGGAAGCTAGGAGCAGTTATTGATACCAGGAACGGTGGAGTAACCTTTAGGGGTGTCGGAGCTAGGGCCCTGACATGCGGGGTTGAAGACAACGTCAACGGCGAGGATCCCTCAGAAGCGGGCGGGACTTCAGAGGAGGGAACCCGAGAAGATGGCGAGGCAAATCCGTGTGGAGCAGGCGGTCATAGGACACCAGGGAGGCGTCGTAGGGGAGCAAGGACGGTGCCAGCGGCGACGGGAGGTCCGGCTGAAGAGGTCCAGGCGGCGTGTATGGTTACTCGCGCTGTAGAAGAAAGAGGGTGTCCGAGTTCCCGGAGCACCGAAAACGAGATGGGATCGAGGCAGGAGTCCACTCCTAGGATTGAAATAGAGAGGAGGGGGAAACTAGCGGAGGACCAAAGTATCAGTGGCAACAGAGACGCTATAGGCAGAGCGGTTGCGACGGTCAAAGATGGGGCTCTGATGCAAGAAGCTGAACTGAGCGTATGGTGTGTACGACGGGAGGTCGTACCTGCGTATACCGAAAAATTAATCGAAGGCAAGGTTGAGAACGTGGAAGATGGGAAAGCTGTGTTAATTGAGCCAGTAATTCAGCCCCAGGCTGGATTGAGGGTGGGCAGAAGTGTCGACGCTATTCGAGCCGGACGAGTGGTGATGCGTGTGGTGAATCTGACAGCGGCTCCGGTCGAGGTCCCCAAGAAACAGATGATAGGAGTCGCCGAATTATTACAGGACAAACGGGATTGCCGACGAGTGGCACGTGTTAGTACCGGCCAGGTGGCGACGACTAATGAGGGGAAGATAATTGAGAAACTGGGTCATCTTTCGGGCCGAGAGGCTGAGGTATTAGGAAGAGTGTTAAAGAGCTACGCAGAAGTCTTCGAGGAACCTGATCGGGAAGGATGTCGAGGAGGAGTGCAGCATGAAATTAGGACTACTGATGACAAACCGATTGCCAAAAGACCATACCGGGTCCCCTACCACCTTCGCCCGGTAGTGGAAGAACATCTGGCAGAAATGCTCGACAAAGGCGTAATAACTCCATCTACCAGCCCATGGTCGGCCCCAGTTGTGTTAGTAAGGAAGAAGTCCGCTGATGGAACCGTGAAGTACCGCTTTTGTACAGATTTCCGCGCACTGAACGAAGTGACCAGGGCAGACGCATACCCGCTGCCCCTAATTCAAGAGACCCTCGAGCATCTGGGGAAGTGTCGATACTTCACGACCCTCGATTTACATAGCGGATACTGGCAGATTCCCATAGCCCCAGCGGATCAGGAGAAGACGGCTTTCACCACAGTCGGGGGCCATTTTGAGTATAAACGGATGGCATTTGGATTGATGGGAGCCCCGGCCACTTTCCAAAGGCTCATGGATAATCTCCTTAGTCAGATTAAGGGGACGGAGTGCCTGGTGTATCTGGATGACGTAATTATCTTCAGTACCAGCATCGAACAACATGCGGAACGACTGAGTCATGTGTTGGAGGTTTTCAAAAGAGCGAATCTAAAGGTCAATCTAGAGAAGTGCCAATTTGCAAGTGACGAGGTGCAATATTTGGGACATGTGGTAACATCTAATGGTGTGCGGCCCGACCCGGGGAAAATTGACGCAGTGAAGAATTTCTCAGTGCTCAAGAACGCAAGAGAGGTGCGTGGATTTTTAGGCCTAGCCGGCTATTACCGACGGTTCGTGAAGGGTTTCGCCGAGGTGGCGAAACCATTGACTGAACTTACCAAAAAGGATGTGAGGTTCATGTGGAAGGAAGAGCAGCAAGCGGCTTTCCAAGCGTTAAAGGAGGCTCTGTGCTCAGAGCGATTACTTATGTTTCCAGATTTTAACGAACGATTTATTCTGGCAACTGATGCTTCCAAAACAGCGTTAGGGGCTGTACTATCCCAAAACACCGAGGAGGGCGAGCGGCCGATAGCGTATGCGAGCCGCCAACTGAACTCAGCTGAAAGAAATTATTCGACCACGGAACGTGAGCTGCTTGGCGTTGTGTGGGCCACGAGACAGTTCCGCTGCTACTTGCTGGGAAGAAATTTTACGCTGGTCACCGACCACGCGGCGCTTCGGTGGATGCTAAGTTTGAGGGATCCGTCCTCACGGCTAACGCGTTGGGCGTTACGCCTATCAGAGTTCGACTACACGGTGTGCCATAAGCCTGGAAGGAAGCACACTAACGCTGACGCACTAAGTCGTGCAACTGAAATAGCGCGTGTTGTAGAAGGAATTGATCGACGAGAATTGGTCGAGTGCCAAGAGAATGATGAATGGTGCCAGAGTCTGGTTGAGGTAGGAGGCGGGTCCGTGAGGGATGAAGTGGTCTACTGGACCGGTGGGGTAAATTTGGAAGAGCAATGGAGAATCGCGGTGCCAAAGGAGCTGAGGACCAGGGTTATTGAGCTGTGCCACGCGACGCCTTGGGCGGGGCATCCTGGTGTGGAACGAACCACTATCCGAATCAAGAAACAATATTATTGGCCTGGAATGCACGAGGAGGTACGGAAACATGTTCAAGGATGCGGGCTATGCCTGCAACGGAAAACGCCCATTAAACTGAAGGCTCCATTGATGACGGCGTATGAACCGACACGACCTTTTGAACTAGTATCACTGGACATCGTGGGCCCACTACCGAAGAGTAGAGATGGGAATAAGTACTTACTCACGTTCATCGACCACCTGACCAGGTACGCGGAAGCAGTGCCCATACCAGATCAGACGACAGGGGTCATCGCAGGAGCGTTCGTCACCAAAGTGGTGACCAGACATGGAGTGCCCGAGAAACTACTCACCGATCAAGGGCGAAATTTCACGTCAGAGTTGATGGCTGAAGTATGCCGGCAGCTGGGAATTCGCAAGCTCCAAACGAGCCCTTACCACCCGGAGGGGAATGGCCGACTGGAAAGACTACACAGAACGTTAAACGACTCGATTTCACACTTTGTTAGGCGGGACGGTCGTGATTGGGACCAGTGGGTCCCATATGCGTTGATGGCGTATCGGAGTGTTCCCCATACGTCTATTGGATACTCGCCACACTACATGTTGTACGGTCGAGAAATGGTGCTACCTGGTGACTGCGTCGTTCCATCTCCAACCTGCAGCGCTGACACGGAAGACCACCTCGCTCTTCTTCGACAGCGACTGGAGGAGGCTTACGCTGAAGCTGTTCGGAAATCTGGAGACGCTGCGGCTGCTCGAGCTCGCACCTATAATCGGGGGAAGACGCTACGAGAATTCGAGGTTGGCGAGAAGGTGTACTTGTACGAACCGGCGGTGCGAACGGGAGAGGCCAGGAAATTTCACCGTCCGTGGTCGGGGCCTTACTCTGTCATCGAAAAACTGTCCGATGTCAACTATCGGCTGCAGGTAGCTGCGGGGCGGACAGTGGTGGTGCATGTTAATCGATTAAAACCGGGACACGAGAATGCGGCCATGGAAGGGGAACTCAGACCTACACAAATACGGAGAGGGACTGGCGCCCCTGCGGTCTCTTCAAAAGACGAACGGGACGAGGAAGAGGAAGATGAAGAGTTAGTATACTACCCAGCTAGAGACGGGGACGACGAGTGGGATGGCGCGCAGGAACAACAACCAACAATTACGGCAATGGGACCAGGTGAGCTAATGGAACCCAGTGGACCTGTGGGGCCAGCCACGCCTGTGAGGCCGGAGAGACCTGAACGGACTATTCCCCGGAATGACAGGGAGACCGCGGTAGCGGACGCCAACGAAGCATCAGGCGAAGAAATCAGGGTAGATGAAGAACCCTGGAGTCCGTGGAGTCCCACAATAACTGACAGCGTTTTCGGCGATCCCGCAAGTTCGCCAGATCCGCCTGACCGGATCAGAGAAGACCCGTCCTACAAGCCATCACCGCGGGACCGAGTACCCAGCCAACGGTCACCGTATGGATTGCGGAGCAGAACTCGACCACTGGAAGAAGGATAATCAACGACAAAGGAAGGGAGAGGTGAGATGAGGGATAGATAATCAGTAGGCTAATAATTGATGTTATATTAGGATTTAAGTACCATAGTAAGTGTTCCGTACCGAACACTATTAAGGTGAAAGCAGGCAGTATTGTAGCTTGTAAATATGAGTAGTAGTAGTAGTAATGTAGTAGTAATGTAAGAGATGAGGTTACGACAGCAAGATGTATAAGTAGATATATAATACTTTACCCCTATATGATGTATCTTAAAAGGTGGATTTATTTATTTTGTGGCATGATGGTATTCACTTAAGGTAATTTATTAGTAGGCTAAGATAGGTAAGCCATATTCGTAGTTGATAAGTATACCCTGGAGGTGAGGTGGAGGGGCTCACAAGGCCGCGTTTTATGTGCAGGTGTGTTGTCCAAACCAGATACGGCAATGAGAAACGGAGTCCTATTCCTGGGCCAGGGCGAGATGGTGGTGACTGGCGATTTCTGGAGGGTCATTGTGGAGTTGAACGTGACACAAATTACCAATCAAGCTAGCGAACTACGAACTGCGATGGGTGACGCTAGGGTGGCCCTGAGTGAGGCGATCACTAGGATTCCAAAGCTTCAGGTGCTACAGGGATCTTTGATAGAAACGGAAGATTTGCTGGAAGAAATGGAGGACGCCGGTCAGACGCTACGTGACATGCTGCCGAACGGTCGGACCAAACGAGGGCTGTTGAACGTCGGTGGCAAATTGATAAAAGTCATTTTTGGGAATCCGGATGCCGACGATCTCAACGATTTGCACGAGAAGATCCAAGGCCTTGAACGAGCGTCTGCGGAGACTGTTTTCCTGCAAAAGGAGTTAACCACCATCACGAGGGCGCTATCTCAACAGACGGAAGATAATAGCGAGAAGATACGGCAATTGGCTGCGGAGGTGGCGGAGCTGGTAAGTCCGATACTGAGGAGAATGGGCCACGTAGAAGAACGACTACGTGATACGGAGACTACGCTTCATCTCTTCATGAATGCGTCCACCCTGTTAGCTGACCTGCGTCTAGCCTCACTCCAGGGACTTGTAGCGATTAAGGATTTAGTTTATAGCTTACAGAAAGTTAATGTAGGAGAGGGAATCAGCGCGTCACTGATCTCCCCAGTAGAATTAAGTAGAATTGTAAGGAAAGTGCAATCGGCCTTACCCAGAGGCGTTGAGCTGTTAACCAGTACCGAGGTAGTGGACATGTACAAATATTACGCGGTGACTAGGGTTTGCGCTCATTCTGTCGGACATTACATTAGAATAGCCATTGACTTGCCTCTGGCCTCCCAAGGTCATATGTTCCAGATGTTCAAAGTGAGGTCCATCCCAGTGACTGATCCGGCTACGGGTGTAGCAGTGCTGTACCGTGTGACGTCACCCCTCTTCATCATCAGCGAGGACCGGGAGCTCCATGCAGAACTGGGCCCAGATGAGCTCCAAGAATGCCGAGGGCGCGAGCCTATGGTTTGCCCAGCAGAGATCGCCCTGCGATATCGTCGAACCCGGACCTGCCTCCACTCCTTGTATGTGGATAGTAGAAGCGACTACGAGGACCAGTGTGAACGAGCAGTGTTGGCGTCGCCTCCCTCTCCATACTGGGTATGGAACGAAGTCGAACGCGTCTGGTACTACAGCCTTTCCACGGAGGAGAAATTAGTGGCCGACTGTCGTGATGGCTCGTCAACGACTGTCCAAGAGCAAATCTTAAATGGAGTTGGGCAGCTGAAACCCGTGAAGGGGTGTACCTACCGTACCGACCAGTATGTCTTACTACGAAGAACGAGAGGTAGCACTACTACCCGGCTACCCACTCTTCTTATCAACTTCACAACCAACCCCCTAAACGTTCCGGACGGAGTACCCGAAGCCGATAGGGAAGAAAGCTGGAAGATCATCGGGGAATTGACCGCTGAGGGCAGATCCCATCCTGGCCCACATGGTCCGGAAATAGAATACACGGAGATGCTTCGAACTATGGACCGAAGACGTGCCTACAACCGCACCATCATCTGGACAATGGGCATAAGCATTGTCCTCGTTGGACTGACAGCAGTTCTTGGAATATCCTGGTACCGATGGCGGCGAGTTCGAGACGCCCGTTTGGAGGAGACTGCCAGTGTGGAGCATCCAGAGATTGAGTTGCGGCAGATGGAGACGAGCCAGTCAGTAGAGAGCCGACGACGGGAAGACCGACCATCCGAGGGAGCGACAACATCGACCCGAGATCCCAGACGTCCAATCCATCGATTGCCCTTGAGGGACCGACGGCACCTGGTGGAACGTGGATACTGCAGCCCGGAGAACGATCAGTAGGCGACGATGATCAAGTGCGGAAGGTGGGAGTGAAACGAACGTCTGAAATAAAAGTGAGGTCAGCCTAAAGTGATAAGTGTTGGGAGTGATTACAACCGCTGTCCCATAAAGTCGATGATTCCCGCGTAATCCCACTTTTTTATGAGGGAGGGTAATGTAAGAGTGAGGATTGAACCGAGAGTTAATGGGTGATTTAGATATAAGTTAAAATAAACTTGTAGTAGTAAAATAAAATGTTTTTAATGAAAATTATTAAAAGTGTAATCGTAGCAAGTAATTATAAATAATGCAGTTTTATATGTTACGATTAACATGTAGATACTGTAGGCTTAGAGATGCAGTTCTGAGAACTGCAGGAAGTGTCGGGTTTCGTTGTCGAGTACAGAGTGCAATCAGCAGGCCTATAATGTACGCCTATGTAAGACATTCTTGATTTTTATGTTCTGTAGTCAGTCAGTCCATCTAATGCGTGAGTAATAAAAAGTCGTTAGCCTGTGCGTGAGTCTATTTTATGTGATGTATCGGAGTATATAGTTTTTTCTTACTAACAGTAAAATGTTTTATATAATGTACTGAAGTACGTTTTTAGTGAATAGTGACTTGTACTTAGTTTATTGAGGTCTAGTGAAAATGCACGGATATCCAACCCACCTATTGTTGTGGCTGGGCCTAACCCGGGTATTTACCGGTAAGTGGTAATTAAGCTGATTGCACTCTCCGCCTGGCTAAGCCGGCCGTTATTTTAAGAGTTCTTATTTATCTGAAACCTGGAGCGGCGGTACTTAACTGTGCTACCTTTAGCACTATTGCCAATAGTTTGTTTTAATTATTATTTTAGTGTAGTAAAGATTGTCACCACCTATGGCTGGTAACGCTTGGTTCATTGTCTGGGAGTTTTTATTGGCACGAGATTTGTGACGTTACAATTAAACAATGTTTTGTTAGGTTCAAAACATGTTTGAATTCGGATATATGTTTATCCTGTGCCCACTAGGAATCCTGGCAGTGCCGCTCCAGGCAATCATTTAATGATGGGTAATTTTTATTTTTATTTGTAGTGTACCCTGGCGTATGTTTAAGGATAGAATAGCATCATTGTATTATGAAGAGATCTAATGGAAATTTGTTGCTTTAAATCCAAAAATGATTATGGAATTGGAGGTCGTAGATTGGACCTAATATTGAATTTGACCCGTTGTCAGATTCATTTTATGACTTATTAAATTTAGTACGTGTTGGTTAAGATTGATCATCAGTTACCTTTATATTTTAGTGATCTCTTCATGGTGCAACGATGAGTTTATCGTAGTAGTCCGCCACAACAGGGACTTAGATGAGTGGTAGCCTGATTTAACCTTATCTTGAGAATTTGTTTTGTAGTTTACTGTATTTGATTTGTAATTTAACTTTTGCTGGAGTTTATTTGGTAATATTGTGTTAGAAAACTGGTCGGGCTATGCTCGGTCATTAGTAGTGTAAAAACGGGGGTTCTAGCCCACGGACCAGTAGTATGGTACCAGCTCAAAATTTTGCTACGATTATTTGGTTATTATTGATCTGTTGTGGTCGGCAACTGTGCCCGTATGTGGCTTAAGGTATTAGTTGTAGTTTGAATCAAATTTGGTTTTCAATAAAATTTTATCGTGGAATCGCTGTGGTGAGAAATTATTGTAAGTCTACCCTCATCTAGCCTCCAGATTTTTCCTATTGCACCTCTTCCCCGATTGCTACAGGGCTTTACTAATTAAAAAAAAAAAAAAAAAAACTGGTGTGACACACTCACAAGACTTTCTCTTGCCAATGCAAATAATTTACAATAAACCTAACATTAGTAACAAAACATTAGAAATAAACAAGAAAACTAACCTCAATAAACATAACCTTATTTTAATCATCAGTGAAAGAAGCAAAATGAAAATCGACCTCAGTTTGGCTTAAAAATACGGAAAATCGCTCTTTCACACTAAACTAGGCTCTGTAAAGAAAAATTCTTTAAAGAAAAGTTGTAGATTTTTTAATTTCCTATAAATTTGATTATATACACTTCTGTCGTAAAATGCATTCTAAGGCCGAAATCTTAAAAAATAGATTTTTTACACGTTTTCGTGAGAAAAAAAACAGAAAATTGCTAATCACGGGTGTTCCAGTCAAGCATTAGTGTGGTGACAGCAGTCATTTCATTATATTGTGTCAGCAATGGTTTTTTCCAAGCAAGAACCGGGTGTTTTATTAAGGACGCAACCCTGATTATAAGAAGATAGAAGTAGGCAATAGAAGTAGAGTAAGTAATACATTGGTAAATTTTCTGTCCCTCAATCGGTATGTTGGCAACAGTGTACTCAAGGCCAACTACCTAAGACAGTTAAAATGTTCCAGTCAAGCATTAGTGTGGTGACAGCAGTCGTTTCGTTATATTGTGTCACCAATGGTTTTCTCCAAGGAAGAACCGGGTGTTTATTGTAGAGACTTACATAGCAAGTAAATCTTACAAATGTGTGCAAGATAAGTTTCAGTTGAAATTTACCCGATTTTTGTAAGTAAAATTTCAGTTGAAATTTTGTTAAGATTTGCTCGCTTTGTCTCTACAATAAACACGCGTTCTCCCTTGGAAAAAACCATTGGTGACACAATATAACGAAACGACTGCTTTCACCACACTAATGCTTGACTGGAACATTTTAACTGTGTTAGGTAGTTGGCCTTGAGTACATACCGATTGGGGGAGAGACAATTTACCCATGTATTACTTCTATCTTCTTATAAACAGGGTTGCGTCCTTATGAAACACCCGTTATAAGGAAAAATCTTCGCAAATCATCAAATAAATTTAAAAGACATATTTACAATACAAATTTATATTTTAATTGAAAGTTTAAAAAATTATCAAATAAAAAGTAATTAATATAAATGAATGCAGATTTTATTTGGTGTACTGTTGACCGGGGCAGTTGAAGAGAACGGTTGTGTTTGTGTGCGGTTTCATTTATGAAAATGTATTAAATAAATATAATAATCTTATTATTATTACACAGATATACCTGTAGCAGCCAGTTTTGAGGTTTCATTATTGTAAAACATGACATTTATTCTAGTATAAAACGTAACGTGCTCGCCTCTCATCGTGCGTCCTGGGTTCGAATCCCACTCAGGCACAGCATATTTTCATACGTTACAAAAAATCATTTCATCCTCCATTGTACAATAGTTACACCCCAACGTCGTCGCTAATGACCCTTGGAGTTAATGCGACGTTAAATAAATTTAAAAAAAATACAAATTATAATAAAAAAAATTTCAAAATAAACGTTATTGAAATTATTAATATATTATTAAATTATTAAAAATAAATGTTATTTATTATTCTAAATTTATATCTAATATTTATGTCAAATAAATTAAATAAATTAAAAATTTTTTTACCACAATTGAAAGTTTAAAAAAGGAAAAGGAATAAACAATTGTTTGTCGGTAGCTGGTTACCGGTAAGTGCAGTTGAGTTTTTTTATTTCTTCTTAGTAAATAATAAGTTTAAAAAATATCACGCTACAGTCCTATGAAATGAAAATTGAGTGAAATAAAGTAATTTAATAAATTTTTTTTTATTGTTTTATTCCTAACTTGTGTACGTTGCAATCTGTTCAATTGACAACAATAAGCAACCCCTTGACCCAATTAGATGAGGATGATGTGTATGACGTGTAGATGAGACTGTGTAGTCTTCTCGAGACACACTCACTGAGTATGGTTAATTGAACCCCAACCATCAAACTACACCCACAACCACTGTCTACCATTCAAATACGTATTAAAGTAACTACCTTTACTAGGATTTCAACCAAGAACCTTCATCTCCGAAAATCAGCCGTTAAACAGCTGATTTTGGCGACGACTTTACCTCTAGACTAACCCGGTGGGTAATAAAATTACGGCGAGAAATTATATTAAAATACGAACGGAACATTGAATGATACTCTTAAGGCGGGCTTCAGAAACGATAAGTATAAAACACTAACCTGTCAACAGTTGTTGCTTAGGTGATCAGCCTGTAGTCTGGTTTGAACCTGTAGAGGTTTTACTAAGTAAATAGAGGAGTCACGTGGTTTACCATTGCCACAACTCACTGAATGGAAAATTACACTTATCAGCATGCCGGGCCCTCTGAAAAGCACGTATTTTCCACTCTGCAAATGACACCTTCACTTCATTCACCACACAATCCAACTGTATACTGAAATTCATTACTTTGAGAGGAGATAACTGTGATTAGTGTCACAGTACACCTCTACCTCTTCTCTTCTTAAATGATTTAGTCATTTAATTGGCTGATTTAATGTGTTAAGAAACACAACTATTTATTTTAGCCCTGCAACTAACAGATTGAGTGGAAATAATTTGACACTCCACCTGTCTGTTATGAGCAGAACCGGTCAACTGTAAAATATTAATTCACTAACAGCTGAGATACACTTTAGAAATATATTTTATTAATAATAATAATAACAACTAAATAATTTCTAAAATATTTTAAATTTATTTATTTTTTTATAAAGCCAGTAAATTAAATTGAAATTTAATTTAACAACCGATTTCCTTTTGTTTTATTTTGATTTTATGTGTTTATAATTAGAAATACATAAAAAATGTTACAAGCTATACACATTTTAATGAAATTTTCCGCGAAAATCATTAATAAAAAAACGTAGTAGCCTACATAAATGTCAAGTGTGTTATTAAATTTTCACGGATATTTAAAGAATAATTTCAAGCGTCGGGTAAAGTAATTTTTTTATTTTTGGGACAGCTGTATTCGGTGTGGCACCTGAAATGAAGTAAATGGAAAACAATGCGTAAAATATTGTTATCAAAAAATATAATAGAATAAGGCAGCCTATGGAATAATTTTCGTCGACCTAGATACAAATAGCAAATTATTTTCCCACCATATTTTCCGCGATTATAGGTTAAAGACGCGCAAAACACAATTCGTATGTCCGTCTCATTATTTCCTATGCTTGGTGTAACAGTCCTACTGCGATTTGCTATGCGCAGAACCCACTTTGAAATTTTACTATTGTAATCTCTCTCTCTCACTCTCTCTTTCTCTTTCTCTCTCTCTCTGCACTACATACACATTGAGAAAGCATTTACAGAAATAGTAAGAGTAGTAAGTCGCAGCACCGACTTTGAAATTTTACTATTTGCATCACTCTCTCTCTCTCTCTCTTTCTCTTTCTCTCTCAATCTCTCTCTCTCTCTGCACTACATACACATTGAGAAAGCATTTACAGAAATAGTAAGAGTAGTAAGTCGCAGCACCGACTTTGAAATTTTACTATTTGCATCACTCTCTCTCTCTCTCTCTTTCTCTTTCTCTGCACTACATACACATTGAGAAAGCATTTACAGAAATAGAAAGAGTAGTAAGTCGCAGCACCGACTTTGAAATTTTACTATTTGCATCACTCTCACTCTCTCTCTGTCTGTCTGTCTCTCTCTCTCTCTCTCTGCACTACATACTCATTGAGAAAGCATTTACAGAAATAGTAAGAGTAGTAAGTCGCAGCACCGACTTTGAAATTTTACTATTTGCATCACTCTCACTCTCTCTCTCTCTCTCTCTCTCTCTGCACTACATACTCATTGAGAAAGCATTTACAGAAATAGTAAGAGTAGTAAGTCGCAGCACCGACTTTGAAATTTTACTATTTGCATCACTCTCTCTCTCTCTCTCTCTCTCTCTCTCTCTCTGCACTACATACACATTGAGAAAGCATTTACAGAAATAGTAAGAGTAGTAAGTCACAGCACCGACTTTGAAATTTTACTATTTGCATCACTCTCTCTCTCTCTGTCTGTCTGTCTCTCTCTCTCTCTCTCTGCACTACGTACACATTGAGAAAGCATTTACAGAAATAGTAAGAGTAGTAAGTCGCAGCACCGACTTTGAAATTTTACTATTTGCATCACTCTCTCTCTCTCTGTCTCTCTCTTTCTCTTTCTCTCTCTCTCTCTCTGCACTACATACACATTGAGAAAGCATTTACAGAAATAGTAAGAGTAGTAAGTCACAGCACCGACCTTGAAATTTTACTATTTGCATCACTCTCTCTCTCTCTCTGTCTGTCTCTCTCTCTCTCTCTCTGCACTACGTACACATTGAGAAAGCATTTACAGAAATAGTAAGAGTAGTAAGTCGCAGCACCGACTTTGAAATTTTACTATTTGCATCACTCTCTCTCTCTTTCTCTTTCTCTCTCTCTCTCTCTTTCTCTTTCTCTCTCTCTCTCTCTGCACTACGTATACATTGAGAAAGCATTTACAGAAATAGTAAGAGTAGTAAGTCGCAGCACCGACGTTGAAATTTTACTATTTGCATCACTCTCTCTCTCTCTCTCTTTCTCTTTCTCTCTCTCTCCCTCTCTCTCTCTCTCTCTCTCTCTCTCTGTACTACATACACATTGAGAAAGCATTTACAGAAATAGTAAGAGTAGTAAGTCGCAGCACCGACTTTGAAATTTTACTATTTGCATCACTCTCACTCTCTCTCTCTTTCTCTTTCTCTTTCTCTTTCTCTCTCTCTCTCTGCACTACGTACACATTGAGAAAGCATTTACAGAAATAGTAAGAGTTATAAGTCGCAGAACCGACTTTGAAATTTTACTATTTGCATCACTCTCACTCTCTCTCTCTTTCTCTTTCTCTTTCTCTTTCTCTCTCTCTCTCTGCACTACGTACACATGGAGAAAGCATTTACAGAAATAGTAAGAGTAGTAAGTCGCAGCACCGACTTTGAAATTTTACTATTTGCATCACTCTCTCTCTCTCTCTGTCTCTCTCTTTCTCTTTTTCTCTCTCTCTCTGCACTACATACACATTGAGAAAGCATTTACAGAAATAGTAAGAGTAGTAAGTCGCAGCACCGACTTTGAAATTTTACTATTTGCATCTCTCTCTCTCTTTCTCTTTCTCTCTCTCTCCCTCTCTCTCTCTCTCTCTCTCTCTCTCTCTCTCTCTCTCTCTCTCTCTGTACTACATACACATTGAGAAAGCATTTACAGAAATAGTAAGAGTAGTAAGTCGCAGCACCGACTTTGAAATTTTACTATTTGCATCTCTCTCTCTCTTTCTCTTTCTCTCTCTCTCCCTCTCTCTCTCTCTCTCTCTCTCTCTCTCTGTACTACATACACATTGAGAAAGCATTTACAGAAATAGTAAGAGTAGTAAGTCGCAGCACCGACTTTGAAATTTTACTATTTGCATCACTCTCTCTCTCTCTCTCTCTTTCTCTCTCTTACTGTCTGTCTCTCTTTCTCTTTCTCTCTCTCTCTCTGCACTACATACACATTGAGAAAGCATTTACAGAAATAGTAAGAGTTATAAGTCGCAGAACCGACTTTGAAATTTTACTATTTGCATCACTCTCACTCTCTCTCTCTTTCTCTTTCTCTCTCTCTCTCTGCACTACATACACATTGAGAAAGCATTTACAGAAATAGTAAGAGTAGTAAGTCGCAGCACCGACTTTGAAATTTTACTATTTGCATCTCTCTCTCTCTTTCTCTTTCTCTCTCTCTCTCTCTCTCTCTCTCTCTCTCTCTCTCTCTCTCTGCACTACATACACATTGAGACAGCATTTACAGAAATAGTAAGAGTAGTAATAGCCGCTGGTGTAGTGGTCTGCACAAATAGATTCTATGTTAAGGGTCCGACGTTCGATTCCTGGTCAGGTGTGACATTTTTTCATCGCTTATTTTAATCAATCACCCTTCACCGTCTGTGTTAGGCAGACGTAAAGCGATAATTTACATACAGTACGTCTAATAAATATCTCGTTTAACCACATTTGATTGGGCAGGATAAACAAGCGAACACAATTCGAGTACAAAACTGAAAAAATAATTCAATCTGAATTCTAAGACTATATATAAATTCTACCAGGATGCGCATAATGTTGCAAAAGGTGTTGTTAGGAACAGCCTCTCAAAATTATTGGAAAAATTGAATTTTTTTTCTAAGACTATATGAATTCTACCAGGATGGGCATAATTTTGCAAGAGGTGTTGCTAGGAAACAGCCTCTCAAACATTTTGGAATAATTGAATTTTTTCTAAGACTATATAATATAGCCTCTTGCAAAATTATGCCCATCCTGGTAGAATTCGTATAAACTTAGAAAAAATTTAAATTTTTCCAAAAGTTTTGAGAGGTGTTGCTAGGAAACAGATATTTTTTTAAAAAGTTTTGAGAGGTGTTGCTAGGAAACAGCCTCTCAAGACTATTTGAAAAATTAAAGTTTTTCAAAGACCATATGAATTCTACCAGGATGCGCATAATGTTGCAAGAGGTGTTGCTAGGAAACAGCCTCTCAAAATTTTTGGGAAAAATTTAAATTTTTTTCTAAGTTTATACGAATTCTACCAGGATGTGCATAATTTTGCAAGAGGGTGTTAAGTAGAAAATAACCCCTCAACTTGGGATGATACAATCTGACCTAAAAAAATTCTAAGCCATTAAAGAATTGTACCTGGTAGACATTATGTTGTCGGAGGTAGTAAATAGAAAACAGACTCAAAATTTTGTAGACACCATTTAACCAAAAATTTTTTTAACGACACTAAGAATTCAGCTTGGAGGGCACAATATTGCAAGAAGTGTTATATATAGAAACAGCTCTTCTTTTGTGGACTGAATTCATTTAAATTGAAAAATCTGGTGTGAAACACTCACACAATTTTCTTTTGCCAATGCAAATAATGGCCAAATCAACCTAACATTAGAAATAAATAAAAAACTAACCTCAAAAAAACCATAATTTTTTCTTAATCATGAGTGAAAGACGAAAAATTAAAATCGACCTCAGTGTAGCTTAAAAATACGGAAAATCACACATTCACGTTAAACTAGGCCCTGTAGAAAAAAATGCTCTAAAAAAAGTTGCAGATCTTTTAATTTCCTATAAATTTGATTATATACTTTTGTCGTAAAATGAGTACTAAGGCCGAAATCTTATAAAAATAGATTTTTCACACGTTTTCGTGAGAAAAAAACAGATAATCGCTAATTACTGCTAAACTAAGTGTTAAACAAAAAAATGTTTGAATTAAAAGTTGTAGGATTTTAAATTCTTTACAACGTTGATTATATACATTTTTGCGCTAAAATGCATAATAAAGCCGTAATCTTAAGAAAACAATTTTTTTACGTGAAAACAGCCTCACCAAGAATTTCAGCAAACATGGCGCCTACCCTATCTTGTACAGCATAAAAAATTTAGTAAACCAAGCGATTTTTAAAAAAATCGTAAGACCAGTTTTTGAGAAAATCGCAAAACAGTGAAAAATTACATGAATAAACTGCTACTTTCGGTTGACCGATTTTGATTAAAATGTTCGTGTAGGGTCCGGTAGTGGTATGAAACTTAAGTTTCAAGTTTCAAATTCGTACAATGTTCCGTTTTTGAGATATTTGTACACACACACAGACCAATCGCTAAAAACATGTTTTGTTTGGTTCAGGGGACAATACTTTCATGAAAACAATACTTTCCTTCCTACATATTTATATAGGCAAGAAAAAGTAAAAATGAAATAATTATTTGTATGTTTGTACATTGTAATAAGGTTTTAGGCATTTTTGTACATTAAAATTTGTAGACCTTGTTAAAAGAATAGGTTACGGATATACTTTACGTATAGCTGAGTGTACACGTAGAGCAACCAGTTTAGCTGTACCAGTTTTAGCTGGATATTTTAAACTTATTATTTACTAAGAACAAATAATGGAAAACTCAACTGCACTTACCGATAACCAGCTATCGACAAACAATTTTTTATTCTTTTCCTTTTTTACTTTCTCTTGCCTATATGAATATATAGGAAGGAAAGTATTGTTTTCATGTCGATTTTTCGAAACGGAGTTTTCACCGGATCTATACGTTTTCAGACCCCCTGAACCCAAAAAACATGTTTTTAGCGATTGGTATGTGTGTGTGTGTGTGTGTGTGTGTGTGTGTGTGTGTGTGTGTGTGTGTGTGTGTGTGTGTGTGTGTGTGTGTGTGTGTGTGTGTGAGTGTGTGTGTGTGTGTGTGTGTGTGTGTGTGTGGGTGAGTGGGTGTGTGTGTGTGTGTGTGTGTGTGTGTGCGTGTGTGTGTGCGTGTGTGTGTGTGAGTGAGTGTGTGTGTGTGCGCGCGCGCGCGTGTGTGTGTGTGTGTGTGTGTGTGTGTGTGTGTATGTGTACAAAATATCTCAAGAACGGAACATCGTACGAACTTGAAACTTGAAACTTAAGTTACATACCACTACCGGACCAGACACGAACATTTTCATCAAAATCGGTCAACCGGAAGTAGTAGTTTATTCGTATAATTTTTCACTTTTTAGCGATTTTCTTAAAAACTGGTCCTACGATTTTTTTAAATCGCCTGGTTTACTACATTTTCTATTTTCTACAAGATAGGGTAGGCGCCATGTTTGCTGAAATTCTGGGTGAGGCTGTTTTTACGTAAAAACATTTTATTTTTAAGATTGCGGCTTTAATATGCATTTAAGCGCAAAACATTATATAATAAAAGTTGTAGAGAATGTAAAATTCTACAACTTTTACTTCAAACATTTTTTTGTATAACGCTTAGTTTAGCGGTAATTTGCGATTTTCTGTTTTTTTCTCACGAAAACGTGTGAAAAATCGATTTTTTAAAGATTTCGGCCTTAGAATGCATTTTACGACAAAAGTGTATATAATAAAATGTAACACCCGCTTATCGCTGCCGGGAACACATACGGCAAACCAAACCGATAGGTTGGCAAGGGTGTTAACAAAACATAAAAAAAATTTAAGGAAGCTCAAAAAAACAAACACTCGGGAAATCGTTGCATAAATGAAATAAATGTGAATAAGTGAGTAGTAAAAATAATTTAATTTTATAACAAGAAATATATATATATAGTAAACAGCAAAATTGTACAATGTTACCCAACCTTAAATAGCTAGAAGGTTTAATACAATATCAGGTCCAAAAGTACTTCCTGAGGTATATTTTATAAATATTAAGTGAAACAATAAAAATTAAAGATATATTCATTAAATGAATAACTGAACATCAAAAAAATATGGCTAAATTATTTTGAATTTAAACTTATCCTTTTGTTTAGCATGCTAGCAGCTTTCTTTTCGATATACATATTTTATAATTATTACTTTTAGAAATTTTAAAATAAAAAAACTAAATTCATAATCAACCTTTTCAATAAGGTGTAAAACAAGAATAATAATAAAAATTATGAAAAGAAATGTTAAATTTTATCTTTAAAATTTTAAATTAAGAAAAATACACATATTCAAATTCAACCCTTCTAATAAAGAGTAAAAAAAAATAGAATAATTATTAAAAATTTTATGCAATGGAAAAATAAATTTTACAGAACAATGTTCCTGATTGCTTAGTTTAGCAAAAGAATTAACAGGAAAACCTTTCAAGCAGGTCACTTTGAATTCACTAATTTTCCTGTTTAAGACAAGAAGTTACCAAGATGGATCCCAATTTCTGGCGTGATCTTTTCCCCAAAAGGCATCGGTTATCACTTTGAAAACACCTTAAGTAGATGGATGAACTCCCCTCATAATAGATAAAATAATAACACATACCCTTTTGTAGTTAACACTTATTTTTGAAACACAACTGACGTATGCAACCATCAAAGGAAGATCCCAGATGAAATTCCCATCCAAATTGAACTCCAAATAACTCCACGAAAGAAATTGTCAGGAAACATTGAACATCAATTACGGGATGCTGGCGAGGTGAAAATTTGTCATTCTCAGGAGTCGAACTCCATGTACTGATTATAGATATAGCAAGATTATTGAACGGCAATTCCCGTTCCCGGATTTGAACCCTGAAGAAAAGATCGAGCTAGTGTTAATATTAGGTAAAATAAGCGTCGATCACAAGCAATAGCACTAACGCATGAAGAATGCAATGTAAATGAACGAAATATAACAAAGTTATGAATTTAAAGATAGAAACTTAATACGAGTTGCAATAGATAGACAATAATAAAGTTTAAAAAAAACTAGACAATTAAAATAAGCTATTACAATTCGAAGAAGAATACAATTTACCAATTACAAGGCTTTACATCATTTACAATAAATTTATCATATGTCATAATTTAGTTTTACATAGATCAAAATCGAATCTAGTAGTCAAGAAATTGCAAGTACAATTGCAACGTAGATACGTTAATACAAAAATATAATTTAATGCAACTCGAGATAAATTTCCAGCTCTCGGAATACAAAAAAAAACAAATTACTTACCATGTTTAAATGGGCAAGAAGAATTTAACTTTATTCAAAAGTTATAAATTTACAATACACGTAATAAGAATTTACTACATAGTAACCGATCTTAACTCAACGAAAATTCAACCGAGAGTGTCTTGTCATGCAAATTGAGCAGCTCGATGAGAGGGCGAAACGCAGTTAGCAGTAAAAGCGGTAGAGCGCACGATCGGACGGTGAGTCAATTAACGTTGCCAGTAGATTCGAGTTATCGGCAACCTAAACAACTAGTGAACGCCAACAAAACCAAAACAAAACGTAACAATCAGAAAGCAGATGTTACAAAAATTTATAGGAAATTAAAAGACCTACAACTTTTATAAAAAGTATTTTTCTCTACAGAGCCTAGTTGAGCGTGAAAGATTGATTTCCCGTATTTTGAGGCCAAACTTAGGTTGATTTTCATTTTGCGTCTTTCACTCATGATTAAAATAAGGTTATGTTTTTGAGGTTAGTTTTTTGTTTATTTCTAATGTTTTATTACTAATATTAGGTTTATTGTTAATTTTTTGCACTGGCAAGAGAAAGTCGTGTGAGTGTTTCACACCAGATTTTTAAACTTTCAATTGTAAAAATTTTTTTAATTTATCTAATCATTTGACATAAATATTAGATTTAAATTTAGAATAATAAATAACATTTATTTTTAATAATTTAATAATATTTTATATATTAATAATTTCAATAACATTTATTTTGAATCCCACCGGGTTGGTCTAGAGGTAATGTCGTCGCCAAAATCAGCTGTTTAACAGCTGATTTTCGGAGACGAAGGTTCCTGGTTTAAATCCTAGTAAAGGTAGTTACTTTTATACGTATTTGAATGGTAGACAGTGGTTGTGGGTGTACTTTGACGGTTGGGGTTTAATTAACCATACTCTGTGAGTGTGTCTGTAGAAGACTACACAGTCTCATTTAGACGTCATACACATCATCCTCATCTGATTGGGTGATGGGGTTGCTTATCCTTCTAAATTGAACAGATTGCAACGTACACAAATTAGGAATAAAAAACAATTTATTTTGAAAATTTTTTTACTATTTTTATACTAGAATAAATGTTACGTTTTACAATAATGAAACCTGAAAACTGGCTGCTACACAGTTTAAATTGTCGACTGCCCTATAAAGGGCGTAGGGTATTAACCTGTGCCAGGAAGTGGCGTAGTAGATTATTTTTGTGGTGAAAAGATGGACTGATAGATGGAAATTTCAAGGTGAATCGATGAATAATCCATTCCTTACGCACAGTAGGCAACCGTTTTTCCTCTTTCTTCCTAACCGATCTCTAATAAATGAACGGTGGTTTCACTACACTCGTAAAACCACTCCGGTACGCTATTTCATTTTAAGCCTATATATTTTTTTTAATGAGTACTAAATCTTTGTGAAGATAATATTAGGTCTTGAAAAAAAGTATAAAAATTGATTCAATTCTAGTAATACGAGGGCTATTCAGAAAGTAGGGAACGTTTTGTAAATAAACAAAAACTATGTAAAAGAAATTTTTTTTATTATATACATCTGAAAGAGTGATTAAATTACTACTTTTCTACATAGTCACCAAGCAAATTGAGGCACTTGTCATAGCGGTGGACAAGCTTCAAAATTCCTTCGTCATAGAAATCCGCCGCCTGCGACCGCAGCCACTCAGTGACGCGCGCCCGGAGTTCCTCGTCGTCGTCGAAGCGCTGTGTTGCTAGCCAGTTCTTCATTCTTGGAAACAAGTTAAAATCACTCGGTGCAAGATCAGGACTATAGGGTGGATGAGGGAAAACCTCCCATTTGAATGAATCAAGGAGTTCTTTTTTGCGGTTTGCCGTGTGAGGTCGGGCATTGTCATGAAGAAACAAAATTTTTGACGACAACTTTCCTCGGCGCTTGTTTTGAACTGCTCTCCTAAGGTTGCGCAATGTTTGGCAGGTACCGATCAGAGTTTATTGTTGCACCACGCTCGAGAAAGTCAATGAGCAGCACACCTTGCCTGTCCCAAAACACCGTAGCCATAATCTTCCTTGCTGATAAGGTTTGTAGACATTTTCTTGGTTTTTTAGGAGAATGTGTGTGCTCCCACTCCATGGACTGCAATTTTGTCTCAGAATTGACATGTTTAACCCAAGTCTCGTCACCCGTTATGATGCATCCAGCAATGCATCACCATCGGGCGCGCGTCACTGAGTGGCTGCGATCGCAGGCGGCGGATTTCTATGACGAAGGAATTTTGAAGCTTGTCCACCGCTATGACAAGTGCCTCAATTTGCTTGGTGACTATGTAGAAAAGTAGTATTTTAGTCACTCTTTCAGATGTTTTTACATAGTTTTTGTTTATTTACAAAACGTTCCCTACTTTCTGAATAGCCCTCGTATTATCGTATTTTGGTATTATGGATTTACAGTTTTTCTCGTCGTAGGAAGATTTTATTTTATTTTTTATTGAATTTTATTAAAGAACGCCCGCCGGAACTGATATGCAAATAGATGTAATTTTTTAACTTTTCTTTTTATTTAACGAATTCCGTGTAAAATATTTCAATACAGTTATTCAAGTGGGTAAATAGTAGGGGAAAACGTTTAGGCGGCGTGACCACGTCACTATCATCTCCTCTCAGTGACGTAGCCAAAATTTGTAAAGAGAGGGTTCCGGGGGGCCTCCCTCGGGAAAATTTTTAAATATTTTACCCCCAAAACACGGTTCTTATCATATCTACAACTTAAAAAAAATCTGGTGAGAAACACTCATACAACTTTCTCTTGCCAATGCAAATAATTAACAATAAACCTTACCTTTGTAATATAACATTACAAATAAACAAAAAAACTAACCTCAAAAACATAACCTTATTTAATTCAATAGTGAAAGACGCAAAATGAAAATCGACCTCAGTTTGGCTTAGAAATACGGAAAATCACTCTTTCACGCTAAACAAGCCTCTGAAGAGAAAAATGCTATTAATAAAAGTTGTAGATCTCTTAATTTTCTATAAATTTAATTATATATACTTTTGTCTTAAAATGAATACTAAGGCCAAAATGTTTTAAAAAAATTGTTTTTTTCACGTTTTCGTGAGAAAAAACAGAAAATCGCTAATTACCGCTAAACTAAGTGTTATACGTACAAAAAATCTGGTGTCAAGCACTTACACAACTTTCTCTTGCCAGTGCAAATAATTAACAATAAACCTAACATTAGTAATAAAACATAAGAAATAAACAAAAAACTAACCTCAACAAACATAACCTAATTTTAATCATGAGTGAAAGACGCAAAATGAAAATCAACCTCAGTTTGGCTTAGAAATACGGAAAATCACTCTTTCTCTCTAAACTAGCCTCTTTAGAGAAAAATGCTTTAATTAAAGTTGTAGATCTTTTAATTTTCTATAAATTTAATTATAACACTTTTGTCGTAAAATGCATACTAAGGCCGAAATGTTAAAAAAATCGATTTTTCTCACGTTTTCGTGAGAAAAAAACAGAAAATCGCAAATTACCGCTAAACTAAGCGTTACAAAAAAAATATTTAAATTAAAAGTTGTAGAATTTTAAATTCTCTACAACTTTTACTTATAAATTTTTGCTCTAAATTCCATATTAAAGCCGTAATCTTAAAAAAACTATGTTTTTACGTAAAAACAGCCTCACCCAGAATTTCAGCAAACATGACGCCTACCCTATCTTGTAGAGAATAAAAATTGAGTAAACCAGGCGATTTTTTAAAAAAATCGTAGGACTAGTTTTTGAGAAAAACGCAAAAAAGTGAAAAATTACACGAATAAACTACTACTTCTGTTTGACCGATTTTGATGAAAATGTTCGTGTCGGGTCCGGTAGTGGTATGTAACTTAAGTTTCAAGTTTCAAGTTCGTACAATGTTCCGTTCTTGAGATATTTTGCACACACACACACACACACACACACACACACACGCACGCGCGCGCGCGCGCACACACACACACACACACACACACACCAATCGCTAAAAACATGTTTTTTGGGTTCAGGGGGTCTGAAAACGTGTAGATCCGGTGAAAACTCGATTTCGAAAAATCGACATGAAAACAATAGGCTACTTTCCTTCCTATATATTCATATAGGCAAGAGAAAGTAAAAAAGTTTGAAATAAAAATTGTAGGGCTTCAAATTTTATATAACTTTCTAAGCTGAATCCATAATAAAGCCGCAACCTTAAAAGAACAAAATTTTTTTACGCAAAAACAGCCTTTACTTTTCTGCAAACATGGCGCCCACCCTATATTGTAGAGCATAAAAAATTTAGTAAACCAGGCGATTTTAAAAAGCAAAGTTCCTCACCCAAACGATGTTACGTAACAAATTTAGCCAGTTTGTATCGGGTCATAGGGCGTAGCCCGATTCCCTCCTAGGTGAAAGGTTGTTCCTTGGTTTTCCCCAGGTAGAAAGTTGGACATAGCCCGATTCCCTACCCCCCACTGCTCTATTGTCACCCTTCCACTGGAAGGATTAAGAGAAAAACCTAACAAAGAATTTAAATTTAGGAAAACAATGAATGATAAAAAAAAATCTGGTATAAAACACTCACACAACTTTCTCTTGCCAATGCAAATAATTAACAATAAACATAACATTAGTAATAAAATATTACAAATAAACAGAAACCTAATCTCAATAAATACGAGGGTAGGCTGATAAGTAATGCACACATGCTTGTAGAAGACAACTAAATAAACTTCAGTAGCGCGCCTGGTGGCATGTGGAAGTACTATTTCTCCTCTACAAGCCTGCGCAGTTTGAAGGCGTTGCTTTCATTCAGTTTGTTTTGAGTAGTGGAAGTATGGCGTCGTGTTCTGGTGCTATGTCAACGAGAATTAAACAACGCGCTGTTATCGAATTTTTAACTGCTGAGAAAGTGAATCCTAGTGAGATTTATCGTCGTTTAAAGGCTGTTTATTGTGACGATACTGTTGATAGGTCTACTGTGAATCGTTGGGTAATAAAATTTCGTGATTGCCAACCTGGAAAAGCCTTAATTGTTGACAAAACACGCAGTGGACGACCAATCACTGCCTCAGACGATAATCGTCGCAAACTCATCGATGATTTGATTCAAAATGACCGGCGAATCACTCAACAGCGTATCGCAAACCAAATTGGAATATCTAAGGAACGTGTTGGCTTCATTATTGAACAATTGGGATACCGTAAAATCTGTGCACGATGGGTACCACGCCGTCTGACAGACGAGAATAAACAGCGTCGATTGGAATGCTGTGAACAACTTTTGAAGCGCTACCGTGACGAAGGAGACGACTTTCTTTTGAATATTGTGACGGGGGGACGAGTCATGGGTTTCATCATTACGAATCCCGAAGAAAAAAGGCAGAGCGCTGAATATCGTCATCCACATTCTCCTGTTGTGAAAAAGTTCAAAACACAACCGTCCGCAAAAAAAATTCTTTTGACTGTGTTTTGGGATGCTCGCCGAGTTTATGTGACTGATTATCTGGAACGAGGGGCAACGGTAAATTCTGCTCAGTATATACAGACTCTGAAACACCTCCGACGTCGAGTTTGTCGTGTTAGAGGTAACCTGGCGCCAATAATTTTGCAACACGACAATGCTCGTCCACACACTTCGCGTGCAACTGGAGAGGCTCTGAGAAAACCTGAAGTTTCAACCAATTTTACACCCTCCGTATTCTCCCGACCTTGCGCCTTGCGATTTTTATTTTTTTCCTCTACTGAAGAGAGACCTTAAGGGTAATCATTACAGCTCGGACAATGAGGTGAAGGCAGCTATTGCGTCCTGGGTTCGAGGAAAGTCGGAAGAATTTTTCAGTGACGGAATGAAAAAACTTGTTAAACGTTGGGAGAAATGTGTAATGCTTAACGGTGACTATATTGAAAAATAAATAGATAATTTGGTAGGTTAAGATTTGTACTTTAATTTGTTATTTACCCCATCTTGCTATTTCTTTTTGTTCGTCTTCTACAAGCATGTGTGCATTACTTATCAGCCTACCCTCGTATAACCTAATTTTAATCATGAGTGAAAGACGCAAAATGAAAATCAAACTCAGTTTGGCTTTAAAATACGGAAAAGCGCTCTTTCATGCTAAACTAGGCACTGTACAAAAAAGTGCTTTAATTAAAAGTTGTAGATCTTTTAATTTCCAATAAATTTTTTGAGAAAAATTTGGGATAGGCTAGTGGGGCATATCCTAAGACATCCAGGTATTGGGCTATCAATAATGGAGGGTAACATTGAGGGAGTAAATTGTAGAGGGAGGCAAAGATTAGAATATATAAAGCAAATTACAAAAGATGTAGGGTGTTACAGGTATGTAGATATGAAACGACTTGCGCAAGATAGAACAGGTTGGAGAACTGCATCAAACCAGTCGAGAGACTGATGACAAAAAAAATAAAAAATAAATTTTTTAACACACTTTTGTCGTAAAACTCAATTTTTTATTCTCTACAAGATAGCGTCGCATGTTTTGCTGAAATTCTTGGTGAGGCAGTTTTCACGTAAAATAATTGTTTTTTTTTTTAAGATTACGGCTTTAACATGCATTTTACCGCAAAAGTTTATATAATAAAAAATGTAGAAAATTTAAAACTCTACAAATTTTATTTCTAATATTTTTTGTATCACGCTTAATTTAGCAGTATCTAACAATTTTCTGTTTTTTCTCACGAAAACGTGTGAAAAATTGATTGTTTTTTTAGATTTCGGCCTTAGTATGCATTTTACGACAAAATTTTATATAATCAAATTTACAGGAAATTAAAAGATCTACAACTTTTATTTAAAGCATTTTTCTCTACAGAGCCTAGTTTAGCGTGAAAGAGTAATTTTCTATTGTTAAGCCAAACTAAGGTTGATTTTCATTTTGCGTCTTTCATATATGACTAAAGTTAGGTTATGTTTATTGAGGTTGGTTTTTTTGTTTACTTCTAATATTTTTATTACTAATGTTTAGGTTAATTGTTAATTATTTGCATTGGCAAGAGAAAGTTGTGTGAGTGTTTCACACCAGATTTTTTAATTACGCAATTACATATATTGTGTAAGTGGAGTTGATTCATATGTTATTATACGCATTATTACTATTATAAAATTATTATTTTCATTTTTAAATGAAAAGTTGTCAGTTTGTAGAGGGGTGCATTTAATTTTTGACGAAACTTGATGTGCATTACAAAAATGTAATTTTCTATAAATTTTATTATATACTTTTTTGTCGTAAAGTGCATACCTAAGGCCGAAATCTAAAAAAAAATCGATTTTTCACACGTTTTCGTGAGAAAAAATCAGAAAATCGCTAATTACTGCTAAACTATGCGTTACACAAAAAAATGTTGTAAATAAAAGTTGTAGGTTTTTGAATTCTCTACAACTTTTAATATAAATTTTTGCGCTTAATTGTATATTAAAGCCGTAATCTAAAAAAAAACAACGTTTTTACGTAAAAACAAGCCTCACCAAGAATTTCAGCAAACATGGCGCCTACCCTATACTGTAAAGAATAAAAAACTGAGTAAACCAGGCTATTTTTAAAAAATCGTAAGACTAGTTTTTGAAAAAATCGCAAAAAAAGTGAAAAATTATACGAATAAACTACTACTTCCGGTTGACCGATTTTGATAAAAATGTTCGTGTCGGGTCCGGTAGTGGTATGTAACTTAAGGTTTAAGTTTCAAGTTCGTACGATGTTCCGTTCTTCAGATATTCTGTTCACACACACACACACACACACACACACACACACACACACACAGACCAATCGCTAAAAACGTGTTTTTTGGGTTCAGGGGTTCTGAAAACGTATAGATCCGGTGAAAACTCAATTTCTTAAAATCGACATGAAAACAATACTTTCCTTCCTATATCCTACAAAGTAAAGAGCAATAAAATTGTTAATTTATTAATAACTAGCAACCCCTGCTCGCTTCGCTTCACAGCAGCCAATGTAGGCCTCATTAAATTATTTTGAAACCTCTCTAAATACAATATTTTGTGGTTTCGTTGCCGTGTGGCAGCAAAATAAATTGTTTTTCTGCACTTGCAGCTCTAGAAAGTCCGACATAATGTGGTCGATGAGTGAAGGAAGCACTCTTGTCACAAATCGATGCCCACCGTTTTAAATGTTTGTGCCTGCGATTTAACACAATTGAATAGACTAATGCGTAAAAGAATACCGATGGAAAAGAAAGAGACAGTTGATATATGGCTGTGATAACAGATACAAAAGAGTAATTGCAAATATATCACTCATTCACTACCTGGCAAATCAAAACATAATTATATATGAAATACAGTACAGAAATAAAAATTTTGAATATTTCTTAATTTTTAATGTTTTTGGAATCGAATGTTATACTTCACGTTTTTCTATTAAATATAGAAGTTGATATGTGCTTCTAGCCTAAAAATACACCACCCAGAGGACTTGGAAAAAATAAAAGTGCTATACACCCGATAAACTGAAACATATGACATCGTCACCAGTTTAAGTTTCTTAACTTACTTAATTAAAGTTAGTTAAAGTTGCAAAATAGCCTATATTGATGAGGAAGCTCTAAGCTATGCAACAATGAAAGATTTTTTAAAATCAGTTGAGTAGTTTCTGAGATTACCTCACACAAACAAACAAACAAACAAACAAACAGACGTTTCTTCTTTATTGTATTAGTACATTATTATAGATAATGGTAGCAATATAATTAACGTGCGTCGTGGAATTTTCCAGTATACTCTTTACTTTCTCTTGCCTATATGAATATATAGGAAGCAAAGTATTGTTTTCATGACGATTTTTCAAAATCGAGTTTTCACCGGATCTATACGTTTTCAGACCCCCTGAACCCAAAAAACATGTTTTTAGCGATTGGTCTGTGTGTGTGTGTGTGTGTGTGTGTGTGAACAGAATATCTCAAGAACGGAACATCGTACGAACTTGAAACTTAGAACTTAAGTTACATACCACTATCGGACCCGACACGAACATTTTCATCAAAATCGGTCAACCAGAAGTAAAAGTTTATTCGTGTATTTTTTCACACACACACACACACACACACACACACACACACACACAAACACACACACTCACACACACACACACACACACACGCACACACACACACACACACACACACACACACACACACACACACACACACACACACACACACACACACACACACACACACACACACACACACACACACACACACACACACACACACACACACACACACACACACACACACACACACACAGACCAATCGTTTAAAACATGTTTTTTTGGGTTCAGAGGGTCTGAAAACGTATAGATCCGGTGAAAACTCGATTTCGAAAAATCGACATGAAAACAATACTTTCTTTCCTATATATGAGGAGCTTTTTTTCAAAACTTAACATGTCCACAGACAAAAATTTTCCAGGAGATGGCAAAAACTTCTAGTATAAAATCCTGAAAGTATTTTTTAATTCTGTTTAGTTGAAAATGTTACTTGGTGAACCACAATTTTTTTAGGTAAAATTTAGAATTATATGTTTACTGGTTTAATGAAAATTGAGGAAAATGTCTTGGAGATGTTAAGTTTTGTTAAAAAAGCACGGAGATGTTAAGTTTTGAAAACAAAAACAAACATTAAATGAAGATTATAGCAGTATTCTAACCTTAAACGTTAGGTAATACTAAGCTTAACACTTTTTGTACTTACCATAAAATTATCTTTCTACATAATTTATTGGAGTAAAAAAACACAAAATTTTTTATCACTTTTACACATAACCTATTTTTACAAACACTAACATACAAAAGAAACTGCATTTTTCAAAAAGTAAAATATGATAGGTATAAAATAAAAATTAAACATGAATCCCACAGTCTTCATCTAAACAATTGCACAATTCATCTTCTTCACAGTTAGTAAAATCACTCTCAGTTTCTTGCATTACACAAATTTTTTTATACCACACAAGTTCTGGGATAGACTCCCAATTTGATCCGAAGTGTTTCATTAATAAATTAAGCACATCTCTTTTTTTTTCAGTAGAAATTGTATTTTTTAACTCACATTCTGTCAGTTGTATATTATTCTCTTTTTTATTTTTTTTTACGATGGACCTTTGATTCATTTGTTCAACGGATGAAGAAAATTTATAGTTTGTGAAGAACTGGACTTTACTGAAAATTTCATTTGTTGAGCGCTTTTTGTGTTTTGTGATGATTATTCGTTTTGCGTCTCTGATACCTTTTATCTTGGAATAAACGTCTTCTAGAGCCTTTAAATTATATACAACCCAATCTTTACCAAGTACTTTAACTTCCCCAACTTCTTTATATATTTCACCATATTCTTCAGCAGTTTTAATTTCAGCTTTCTTTTTAATTAATTTTTCTGTTCTTCCAAAGGCCCTATCAGCAGGTAAAAATGAATGTCCCCTGACTGGGAAAGTTATCTGAATAGTGTTTATGTTATCTGGAGATTCAGTTGTTAACCAGTAACACAGCATATGGACAATGTGAGCATTTCTATTTTGGCCAGCACAACCATCACAAAATAGAAAAATTGTCGTTACACTATTCAAAGCAAGTGAACGTAAATGGTGTATTAATGCTGACCCAATCTCAGTTGAACCTCTTCGAGACTGATTCTCGGTCCATGTATAAAATGTAGGATTCTGAGAATCCGTGTTTACACAACAAAATGAATAATAGTTAATTTGTCTACTATAAAAAGCATCCTGTATGTTTGTTTTGGGAAGTGGATGAACTTGCTGCAAATCAAATGAGAAAGCGATACAAGTCTCATTTTGTTTCGTTTGTTTCATAATATCATAAAATGCATTTGCACGCAGTTTATGAACTCTTAATCGTGTTCTAATATCCTGTAAACAGCTTGAGTCATTTTCTTTCAAAGCTAATTCGGATTTTAAACGTGTACAAAAGGCACATGCATCGCTTGCTGGAGAACGAAAACCAATGTTAAATTTAGTGCTAAAGATTTTGTAGAAAAACGAGTATGTAACTTTCAGACTAGCATTGCTTTCTGAATTATTGTACAATGTCCACAATTTCATTGTATTAAAGTCAGCACTCAAATACACTCTTTTACTTTTATTACGACTGTAATGCGATTCTGAGGCTGGTAAATTGCTGAGAAACGTTTTTACCTTTTCCATTTTGCCCTCAAATAATTTATACTTCCGATTACCTCCTCGCTTTTCAGTAGGCACTTGCCCTAAATTAATTATTTTTCCTAGTCTAAGTACTCGGGAAGCCGGTATGCCTAGCGCAAAACAGAAAAACTTTTTACATACGGTAACCATTCCCAGCTTTTTACTTTTTAGAAAATATTTTAAGGAAACTGATTTCGGTTTACTGCCATCTTTACTTCTTTTCCGCTTAGGATCTTGCGTGGATATAAATTTACATAATATCATATCTTGATTAATTTTACCCTTGGCTGAATAAATTTGCATGCGATTTGACATTATATCTGAATTCTGAATACTGACACAATTATACGCTTTACCATTATGGTTACACGGTCGTGGTAACTGTTTGAGTCTATGCAGGTTAGGGTCTGTATCGAAATAACGAGAGTAGTTTTCTTTTGGTTTTTTAACTTTTTTACGGGAACCACTGTTTATATCACGCACTAATGTTTGTAATTCCATATTAAATAAAAGATTCACTCAATTTAAATACAATAACACATTTATACTTGCATAAAATAAACAAACTTGTATAAACGATGTACTTAACGAAATAGTAAACACTAAACAACGTGGGCGACGCCGTGCGTGAACCGTGAACTAGGTTAGAAAACGTTTACGCGTACAGGTTATACGAAGCGTTGATGTTTGCAATTGCCAACATGATATCTTCAATATGTATTCTATAAGTAGCAAGTAACAATGTGATGCTATCTGAAGGGATTTTTGAGAAACAGTAAGAAATAAATACGCGCGAAAAAGTTCAGTTGGAGATGTTAACTTTTGAAATAAACTAGAAGACCGCTCTATAATTAGCATTGGATATGTAAACTTTTGTCGAAAAATAACTCACAATTTTTAATAGAATGGATATGTGAAGTTTTGACGCAAAACCACATATTCAACTATATTTATATACGTTATATGTTAAGTTTTGTTACAAAACGAATATTCTCCTTATGTAAACCAAGTATAAAATTGAGATAAGCTAGAAAACTCAATTTTCGAATTTTGTGGATATGTTAAGTTTTGAAAAGAAGCTCCTCATATTCATATAGGCAAGAGAAAGTAAAAATTGTGAAAACCGGTAATGTGTCAAAAGTTCTGTATAATTATCCGGTACTCTAATTTTTTCTTTGATTTTTATTTAGGTCTTTTTTGTTGTTTAGGTCATCAGCCAAAAGGCTGGTTTGAACCTGTAGAGGTTTTACTAAGTAAAACGAGGAGTGAGGTGGTTTACCATTGCCACAACTCACTGAATGGAAAAGTACGCTTATCATCATGTCGGGTCCTCTGAAAAGCAAATATTTTCCACTCTGCAAATGACACCTTCACTTCATTCACCACAGGGTCCAACTGTTTAATAAAATTCATTACTTGCAGAGGAGATAACTCTGATTAGTGTCTTTTACACCTCTACCTCTTCTCTTCTTAAATGATTCAGTCATTTAGTTGGGTGACCATGTGATAAGAAACAGAACTATTTGTTTTAGCCCTGCAACGAATAGATTGAGAGTAAATAATTTGACACTCTACTTGTCTGTTAGGGGCAGATTAGGTCTTTTAATACTTTAAAAAAAAAATATATTTTAATGAAGGTTTAAATATATTTTTACAGGTGACTGTTGTCGACAGAGGTCCTCCTGACAGTGGTGGTTCCGTTTCGTACACATTTGTTTCGGCTCCTCCAGAAAGACTGAAATTTTATATCAATGAATCAACTGGTGTCTTAACCACTAGACTTGTAAGTTAAACATACAATCTATTTCTTTTCTTTTTATTTAAACATGAAAATTGGTCTTCTGTTTTTTTATCAGTTATCGTATAAACTGAACCTTAATTAAGTTATGGATGTTATTTCAGCACATCTTTGCTTAATCAGTTTCTGTGGAATTCAAACCTAAACCTTGATACTGAATTAAGTAAAAGTGTGCCAAGTAATGTATTCAATTAACATATAAAATATTATGACTATTTCACATAATGAATTAATATAATAATTTCACTAACCTTCTTTTAAACTGCGTCACCTTTATTTAAATTCTTACTTACACGTGTTTCGGTGGATCCACCATCATCAGAGTAAATGAAAATTGAAACTAAATTTTTTTTTTATCTCACTTATTTAAAAATTTTATATCTCACTTATTTAAAATTTACAGAACATCATCGAAGTAAATTTTAAATAAGTGAGATAAAAAAATCTTTTAGTTTCAATTTTCATTTACTCCAATGATGGTGGATCCACCGAAACACGTGTAAGTAGGAATAAAGGTGACGCAGTTTAAAAGAAGGTTAGTGAAATTATTATATTAATTCATTATATGAAATAGAAACAATTTCAAACTGCAGGATGCATTATAAAGATATATTTTTGAAAATATTATAAATTGTACTTGTTATTATCAAATTCATTTTTAAAACAAAACTAAAATTAATGAATTATACATATCAAACTATGTAATAATATAATATTACGGTTAATTATTTGAAATGTTTTTTACTTTCTTTTGCCCGACATAAATTTAAAACAAAGGAAAGTTTTGTTTTAATGTCAATTTTTCACTGGATATAAACATTTTTATGCCCCCGATCCCCAAAAAATATGTTTTTAGAGAGTGGCCTATGTAAACAAAATATCACAGTTAAAACTTTATACTTAAGTTAGGTACCACTAAAGGACCAGACACGAACATTTTATCAAAATCGGTCAACCAGAAGAAGTAGTTTAGTCATGCAGTTTTTCACTTTTTGCGATTTTCTCAAAATGGGTTCTACAAGTTTTTTTTTTGAAAAATCACCTCATTTACTACACTTTCAATGTTGTACAAAATAGGGTGAGCCCGTATTTGTGAAATTCTTGGGGAGGCTGTACTCTTGTAGAAAGAAATGTTTTTTAAGATTGCAGCCTTAACCCTGGCCCTCACTGGTAATCTAATTTTAGGTGATGCCGAATGGATTGCGGTTGGGGTGATAAAACATGCTTCTGCAAAGGAGCATAAGCCGGAAACCAGTAAATATTGTATTTTTCTAGCAGGGAATTGTTCAACGCATCTAATAGTGTTTACAGAAATAGAATATCATAACAGGGGAAATTTTTATTCCCTCTATAGTCTGTATGTAGCATTGATGGTTTTGGAATTGTTTGTTTTGAATGGAAACTCGTGTAGCTTGTGTGTAAGTCAACGTAGATGCATTTTCTTATATAGAGCGTAGTCTAATGATCTAAAAACCCAATTTAAATTGTGACGAAAATTTCACATCTCATTATTTACCTAATTTTAAGTTAATTGATAGACTGGATTTGAAAAAATGAATATTATCATCATCGTTATGAAAGAACGAACAAATTTATTCTTACTAATTGTTCAAAAATATAATCTGTTAATAGTTTATTCAATTTAATGTTCAAACCAACATCATCTTTAAATATTGTAGGCGTAATCTATTAATATGTACGGTCTTATTTCTCAGAATTATTATAGTTTTTGTGCTTGAATTTTGACTATAGCAATAATAATCAGAGAGCTATGGCAAAACTAATTTTCTAATGTTTTTTAAGGCATGAATTGATGATTGGAATTCTACACTGTTGGCGCGGAACGTGTATATTTTAATTATACATTATGAGTTAACTATCGGATTTTAAATCAACAAAAAATAAACATTACAGATATCGTTACTTAACGAATTTTTTTTCTTCTGCACTGTTTGTGTCTATACATAAGCGAAAATATATTAATAAAATCTAATAGAACTGATGTACAGTTGACAAATTATTTAGGTCTTGCGAGTAAGGCGGCCTACGTTGACGGTGACGCGCGTGTGACGTCCAAAGGCAGATATAATATCGGACCAATCAGAGTCTAGTATTCTCAACTAATGAAAAATCACCAAATCTAGCCAATGAGATGTCTTTCTATGCGTTAATTTGATGGTTATTATTGTCCAATCAGAGAGCTTATTGTTATTCACTACGTCATCCGATATGAACCAATGAAATCGTTTCATTCAGTATTACGTCATTTGTCAGTATGGACTTCCTGAATTGGTCAAGAACTGTTCCTGCGCGTGACGTCGACATACATTTTTACATAAGATCCGCCCATTGTCACCGCCCAGTTAACGATACAGCCGAATATTACGGAATAACGTCTACTGAAATGCTATACGTTCCAGAATTAAAACACCTACCAAAAACATTTTAAAATTGTTAGAGATCTTCCTGGTTCGCAATGATTATGGTATTATTTTATGTAACAGTAGTATAATTACAGCTGTTTTTTACAGTATGAAATAAAAAAAGCCAAGTGAAGGAAGCAAGAAAATAGATTTGGTTGTCACATAAAAGCTTGCTCGAACTTAACAAATTATTTTGTCGGCTAACATGCAAACACTACTATACGAACATAACACATTGTGATTTTGTCACTGTATATTAAGGTTAATTCTAATAAGGACATAAATTCCGGTTTTTTTTTGTCAAAAATCGTCAGTAGAATCGCCGGCATTGTCAAAATGAATTGTAGAACATACTTGATCTAACTTGTTAGAGCAACAAACAAATTGTTCCGTTTTGACGATAAACGGTCACGTTACAAACGTTTAACGATATGAACAATTTTTGGGCGATATTTTTCAACATTTCTCCGCGTTGATTCGTAGTTTGTTTCATAATTATACTTTATAATGGGAAATTTTAGTATTGCCTATAACAGGTAGTTAAACTTTAAATATTTTTTAAAATTTCATTTGCTACTTCTACGGCTACATTCATAGTTCTGTTTTTTTCACTAGAGAAGTTAAATACAAACTAAATCATATTAAGTACAGAAGAGGTACTGGTGGAAGAAAAACTGTTATGAGCTTCTTCCAACGACAGTAGATTATTATACAGTTAGACCTTGCAGTGAATAATAAAAGCGCATTTGCAAGATGCAAACTGAAAGATTTTTAAATGCCTCCTATGCTCATGAAAATACTCTTTTACTGAGTGATACGGTTATAAACCAAAAAATGTAACCAAATTATTTTTTTCTGATTATTTCAGATAACATGTAAATGTTTGAACTAAGTTCTAGCCTAATGATCTAAAAACCCAATTTAATTGTGCCGAAAATTTCACATCTCATTATTTACCTAATTTTAAGTTAATTGATAGACTGGATTTGAAAAAATGAATTTATCATCGTCGTTATGAAAGAACGTACAAATTTATTCTTACTAATTGTTCACAAAATGTAGTCTGATAATAGATTATTGAATTTAATGTTCAAACCAACATCTTCTTTAAATAACGTAGGCGTAATCGACTAATATGTACGGTCTTATTTCTCAGAATTTTTTTTTTTTTTGCTTGAATTTTGACTATAGCAATAATAATCAGAGAGCTATGGCAAAACCAATTTTCTAATGTTTTTTAAGGCATGTTTGATGATTGCAATTCTACACTGTTTGCGCGGAACGTGTATATTTTAATTATACATTATGAGTTAACTATCGGATTTTAAATCAACAAAAAAATAAACATTACAGATATCGTTACTTAACGAATTTTTTTTCTTCTGCACTGTTTGTGTCTATACATATGCGAAAATATATTAATAAAATCTAATAGAACTGATGTACAGTTGACAAATTATTTAGGTCCTGCGAGTAAGGCGGCCTACGTTGACGGTGACGCGCGTGTGACGTCAAAGGCAGATATAATATCGGACCAATCAGATTCTAGTATTCTCAACTAATGAAAAATCACCAAATCTAGCCAATGAGATGTCTTTCTATGCGTTAATTTGATTGGTTATTATTGTCCAATCAGAGAGCTTATTGTTATTCACTACGTCATCCGATATGAACCAATGAAATCGTTTCATTCAGTATTACGTCATTTGTCAGTATGGACTTCCTGATTGGTCCGGAACTGTTCCTGCGCGTGATGTTGACTTACATTTTACATAAGACCCGCCCATTGTCACCGCCCAGTTAACGATACAGCCGAATATTACAGAATAACGTCTACTGAAGTGCTATACGTTCCAGAATTAAAACACCTACCAAAAACATTTTAAAATTGTTAGATATCTTCCGGGTTCGCAATGATTATGGTATATTTTATGTATTAGCAGTATATTTACAGCTGCTTTTTACAGTATGAAATAAAAAAAGCCATGTGAAGGAAGCAAGAAAATAGATTGGGTGTCACATACAAGCTTGCTCAAACTTTACATATTATTTTGTCGGCTACCATGCAAACACTACTATACGAACGTAACACATTGTGATTTTGTCATTGTATATTAAGGTTAATTCTAATAAGGTTGTCAAGGCCGTTTATTTGTCAAAAATCGTCAGTAGAATCGCCTGCATTGTCAAAATGAATTTTAGAACATATTTGATCTATACCTTGTTAGAGCAACATACAAATTGTGCCGTTTTGACGACAAACCGTCACATTAAAAACGGTTAACGATATGAACAATTTTTAAGCGATATTTTTCAACATTTCTCCGCGTTGATTCGTAGTTGGTTTCATAATTATATTTTATAATGGGTAAAGTTAGTATTGCCTATAACAGGCAGTTAAACTTTAAATATTTTTTAAAATTTCATTTGCTACTTTTACGGCTACATTTATAGTTCTGTTTTTTCACTAGAGAAGTTAAATTTAAACTAAACCAAAAACATTTTAAAATTGTTAGATATCTTCCGGGTTCGCAATGATTATGGTATATTTTATGTATTAGCAGTATATTTACAGCTGCTTTTTACAGTATGAAATAAAAAAAGCCATGTGAAGGAAGCAAGAAAATAGATTGGGTTGTCACCACGGACTTAGTATGATAGGGACGAAGCGTACGTATCTTAATACACGCAACGAAACTGTGTCCAACTCCGGCCACTTGGAGAAAAGAGAAGGTTGTATAAATTTAAAATTCGAGCTATGGTCGCCTCCCACTCCTTACACTCTCGGTTACATGTATATGTTGTGTATACAGTGGGAATAGCTCATTTAACTGTAATGCAAGGAAATTGTAATAGTATAAAAAATATATACATATGTTATGAGATGATTATTGTATTGTTTATTGATCACCAATTACATAAATTAAAATTATTATCTATCTATTATAATTATACTGTTATAATGTATATTTTATGAAATCATATATTTATTTTCATGTGCAGAAAATCCACTTTTTAAATTGCACTGTCAGCGATTCGATCCCTATCCAAAATTTAGTAATTCTTTAAGTAGTATTTGCTATATATATACATCAAAACAAACAATGTTAATGTGTAATATATCTTTAAATTATTGATTCATGAAAAGAATTAACTTTGTAAATAAATGTCTTTTGTTGGAGCGTTTATCAAATGCATGGTTATTTATGTAAAACATTCTAACTTTAATGAATTTTTGAACAACTGCTTTAATTAATGAAGGCGAATGAGTACGCAAAAATTCCTGTTCGAGATCGTGTTCTTTCAAATTATCAAACAGTTTTGCATTAACAAGTTTTGTCATTGTTGCTGCGACTAAAAACTTTTCTGAAAATTTTTTCAACAAGATACGACTACCACTTGCAAAAAGGGCTGTTTTTATCACTGTTTCAGCTTTTTGACAAATATTCACAACATCTTGTGAAGGATAAATTAATTTTCCTTTACTTTTAAGTGAAATTAATGCTCCGCTGTTATCTTTCAAAATTTTTTCAGATCCTAATAAGGCATTTTTGCACTCATCGCAGACAATTTTTTTAAGCAGTGTTTTAACAACAAAACCAGCAATATACGTAATAATATAATTGGAAAATGGTGAAGTTATAGTAGGATCAAAGGTATAGGAATTTTCAGCTACAGAATTCATGATTTCTTCCCAATTTTCAGAAATTATTTTGTAATTACAAAATGAATCTTGCTGCGTTCTGGGTGTACTTACATTTATCATGTCTTCTGGCTGAATTTTGGTCTTTGAACTTACGCTTAAAATAGGTATTTGTTCTAAAGGTGTACAATTACCACTAAAAAATGGTCGCAACTCGGTATGTATCAAAATTTTTTTAAAAACTGACTCAAAAACTCGAGCATCTGGATTATTATTACATCCATGATGTAACTTATACACCCAAATAACAACTCTAAATGGTCTTGACTCAATTTGTACGTTGGTATAAAAGTTAATATTTTTTTATCTTCAACAAGTGACTTAAACATGTCTTTTAAACTAGTTATATTTATTAAAAATCCAAGGAATCCAGTATAATTTGCAGTTTCAAGAAGTAAAACTCCAGCATCATTTTTCAAACTCAATATATTTTACATTCATCTAATTTTTTAAAAATTTCATCTTTATTTTTTGCATTTAAAGGTTTTTTAAAATTAAGCTGATTCAAATTTTTCGAATTAAAAATAGCGAACAAATCGTTAATTTTTAAAAAAAAATCAATTGTCTCTTGCGAATCTTCAAAAAAAGAAATTTTCAACTCATCTTTTAAAAATTGTATAGATTTTGCTACAGAATCGCTCAAAGTTTGAGTTGCCAAACGAACTTTCATTTTGTTATCTTCAAAATTTATATGAGCTGATCTTAATTTGTTTGCTAAATGTAAATTATTTTTTTCCTGCAATTCATAAAGACCTGAATATACTGCCATTTAACAATATCCGTATCAGTTTTAATTATTTTTTTCTCTCCCAAGTAGTTTCGAACTAATTTTATCATGTGACATGCGTCAAGAAATATGTAAATGTTTTCATTGGTGTCTGGGTGATAAAACCATGTTTGCTTAGGCTTACTAGGATCAAATTTCTTTATGCCAATTAATCTCTTTGCTAATGCTATATTAGTCGAAGGATCATCAAAAGTTAGACTAACCACTCTTACCCCGGCTGAATTTAATACTTTTAGTGCTTGTTTCACCAAATATTCTTTTTGTTCGGCAGTAGTACTATTGACTAAAAAATAACCAATCGGAATTTTCCATGAACCATTTATTGCAACAACGGAAAATACTAATGCATCAGTAGCAATATTTTTTTTATTATCGGAGTTAATTTTTTCTATACTTTCAGACCCAATTCCAAAATCTACATATCCTTTTACGCCGTCTTTGCCTTGACTTAATTTGTTCTTAATTTTCATTTCATCAAACATAGCTGCAACTAATTTTATTTTCTGATGATTTTACTTTTCTTTTAATGCATTCTAAAGAGTCAATATTAAAACCAGGTTTACCATCTACTGAGCAATACCATTTATAAATTGTTTTTTGGTGTGGAAGACAACAATCTAATTTACTACGAACATATTCGTAAGCTCTAGGAGAATAATAATGCAAAGTGAGTGCAAAAGCACGGAGTTCAGGAGAACATTTTTTAGGAAGAGGTTTTTTGGATTTTTTACAAATTTGTCTTCTCAATAAATCAACATTAGATGCTCCTAATTCAGACAGTACACCTAATTGCTCACTGCTTAATAATTTTCTACCTTTAAGCGATTTTATGACATTTTGTAAACTTGCAATTTTTCTACTATATCTGAGACAAGTTTGTTTCAAAGTTTTTACCTGTCTTGCTGTTTTCAAAAGCATTTGTTTTTGTTTCAAAACTGTTTGTTCCAAATTATTTATTATTGTATCTTTTTCCATTATTTTTGTCTCTAACTGTGAAATACTAGTATTATCATTGTTTTTAATTGAAAATTGAGTGTCATTTGAAGAAGTACTGTCTGTAAAAGCAGAATCTGATGAAGTAGATATTTACATTGGAAGGTTTCTTAAGTTGGTTGGTTTTGGAATGCTGAAGAAGAGTTGTAATCTATCCATCCATACGATGGGCTCATATGGATCTACATTTGGAAATAGGAATGTTGGTCTTTATGCCGGCGTATAAGATTGCATTTCTGCTAGAAAGAGAGAGAGTGAGAGAGAGTGTTGCCCAGGTGAGGTACACATTGTAAAAGTCATGCCTTTTTAATAACTAGCATTGCGTTACCACAGCATTAGAACCGCATTATATTATGCTGTATTACCGTTATGTTGTAAACGAAATTTACTCTTTCGTAAAAAGAAGGTCGTATTAGCATGAATCTCAAGTTTAGAACTTTTGGGGAAATCATGAATGAATACTCTTTAAATACATGTAGGCCTATAAATTATCCGTTCGGTAGAATTTAGTATTCAGAAGTTAAAAAAATTCCCATTTTAAAATACATTGGAAGCGATATTGCGTTTTAAGTGTATAGAGAGTATTACTATATATTTGTAACGATTGTAAGTAGTTTATCTATATTTAATTTTGTTTCCTTAATTTTATATATTTTTTTTATTTTCTGGAATACTTAATTCTAATAATATGGTAGATTCGCTGTTGGTAATTTCTGTATTTCTTTTAAAATGCATTCGACCCTGTGGGTATGTTATATTCTTTTGTTCACTAGAAATTGTAGTAGTGAATTTTATATTTCTTTTGTGTGAGGGTCTGGACTATGTTCCAACCCTCCCACCCTGCTTTTGTTTGAGGTCATCTACATCTTGGGGTGTACGTGATGTCTTAGCCGTAGACAAAATCAGATGATCGCTAGAAGTGTTTTGATTGGTCGGCCAATATCGCGTGACGTTCCATACAGTCCCGGATGGGGGATGTCTTGTAGTTCTCTCGCCCTGTTGCGTCCTGACTTTTGAGCGATGCGGAAGCATAAATTGAAGGTTTAATGGCCGCGAAGGCAAAATGAGGCGGTATCAACATGTTTAATTAGCTTAGTTATTTTCTGTTATAGTAATGTTTAGTTTGTTCGTTTAGTTTCTTTTTGTTGTGCTATTCGCGAATTATGTTAAAGTTATACACCGTTATGTAAATTCTAGGCGAGTACTTCCTTTGTGTTTTCTTGCGCCCGACGCTTCGGAAATTATTGGAAATATATATATATATATATATATATATATATGTTTTACATAGGTAAAAATAATGTACATTACAAATAAACAGCTACTTTTTTACTTGAAAAATTAACTTATAAATATATAAGTGGGCCCACCCAGAAAAAAATTTCTGGGGCCGCCACTGGCAAAATCTCCTAACCAACTTCTCGAGCGTTTCTCCTGTTCTAAACAGTTTTGGGGGCGCGCGTTGTCACGCATAAGAACTACACCTATTGAGAGAGTGCTTTTACGTGTTTGCTTATTGCGGGTCTTACTTTCTGTTGGAGCAAGTTAAAATAAAATTCACTGTTCACAGTCCCGTTTTTCTTCTAGCCATACAAAATTGGGCCATGCGAGTCTTAGAAAACCGTCAAAATCACTTTGCCGGCTGGCATCTAAGTTTTGAACGTTTATTTTTGGTGGGCAAATCCAGATGTTTTCACTTAAGACTCGCCGTTTGAATTCCGGGTAGAAACGGTGAATCCACATTTCATCACAGGTTATTATAGGCCTACGATCTAGAAAATCATAATCTTCCACTTTAAACCGTTGTTCAGAACAAATGCGAATCCGCATGTCCTTATCCACTTGACTCAACTGTTTTGGAACCCATCTTGAACACTTTACGTAAGAATTCAGCCCTTTATGAATGACTGAATGCACGGTTCCAACAATAATATAGCACAAACTAAAAATTTGGGAAATTGTGACTCTCATATCTTCGCGAATAAGATCATTTATGCGATTTTTCAGCGCAGTAAATGAAACTTCAACTTGTCTTCCAGAGCGATGGATATCATTGACATTTTGTTTTGCCCGAACTAATGTCTTAACCACTTTTACAATTTACTGTAGTTTAAATACTTTTCACCATACTGTTTCAACATTTTTGAGTAAGTCTCCAGCGGTTTTACACCTTCAGACAGAGAAAATCTCATCACTACTGAACGTTGCTCTTCCAGCGTACATTTTTCAAGCGTAACTGAAATTTTGAAATGAACAAAAGTGATAATGTTTATTTATTTACAATTAAACAGCTGATCAACAGTTTTCAAAAGGTTGCAAACTTTGCCCTCAAAAAGTTTCATTGTCATTGAACGAACCGTTTTTCTCTACGTTAATTTATCCCCTTAATTATTGAACGTCCCAGGTATAATTAAGTGTTGTAGAATGATTTATATCTGCCCAGTATGACTTAAACACAGTTTCTACATGTCATTAATTATTCATGTAATTGTTACAGGAAGATGAATTTGAAAAACAAGGACTGAAGAGAAATAAAAAAGACACTTTCGTTCAAACATTCAGTACAGTAAATAAAAAGAAATTGTGCCAAACTTCTCCAATAAATACTACGGTAAGAAAATAAAAAAATAATACTTTTCTGTAATTATATTAGTAAAATTGTGTGTATCAATCTGTTAATCCCAAAGTCCGATCCGTCGGACGTCGAATAAAGTGCAATTTAAAACGTTATTACGAAACACTTTGTATACTACATATAACACATTGTATACCATTTACCGCAAAACACTATTAGCTTTCCTAAATTCAATAAAGTGCCAATTATCCTCGGGCTGTTTTATAATAATAACAATGATGGTAATGTATTTATTTCTGTTCAATAATCGGTACAATATATAGCATATTTTCTGTAACTACACATATTCGTTTAAAATAACTTAAAAAAATTGTATACACGAATAAAATAAAAATAAACAAATCAATTTATTATGAACAAAAATACTACCTTACCTACAAAGAAAATATTGATTGAAGTTTTAAAGAATTGCTTTTGAGGAAAAGGTTTATAAACTTATATTTTACTGCTAAACAAAAAATATAGTCCGCCACTTCAAAAACACAACTAGAAAAATATTTTGAATAACTAATGACAAATACATTATCAACAAAATTTCATCCTTTTTTGGTTTTACGTCTGACTTTTGCAATATTGCTACTAATGCAGAACGCATTAGCAGCAATATTTAAATTTTTGCAACCTTTGAAACAATATAAACAAACTAACGGGTGATTTATTACCCGTTACGGACGCAACGCTGATTATAAGAAGATAGAAGTAATACATCGGTAAATTTTCTGTCCCCCAATCGGTATGTTGAGAACAGTGTACTCAAGGCCAACTACCTAAGACAGTTAAAATGTTCCAGTCAAGCATTAGTGTGGTGACAGCAGTCGTTTCGTTATATTGTGTCAGCAATGGTTTTTCCCAAGGAAGAACGCGTGTTTATTGTTGAGACTTACATAGCGAGTAAATCTTACAAATGTGTGCAAGATGAGTTTTATTTGAAATTTCCCCGTTCTGCCGTTCCGAATAAATCGTCAATATTGCGTTTAATAAATAAATTCCGTAGAACTGGGAATGTACTCGATGAGAAACCACCTCGCCAGCCAACAAAGTTAACCGCGGAAGTTCTCGAAGATTTGAAAAATCGTTTGACTCAATCACCTAAAAAATCGCTTAGAAGATTATCATCACAAGCTGGGCTAACATTAACTACGTTTTCAGAGCTACAAAAAGTTACATTTGCATTTTTATCGTGTTGGTATAACTCATGAACTCATGAACACGCTGAATAAACACGCGTTCTACCTTGAAAAAAACCATTGCTGACACAATATAACGAAACGACTGCTGTCACAACACTAATGCTTGACTGGAATATTTTAATTGTCTTAAGTAGTTGGCCTTGAGTACACTATTGCCAACATACCGATTGGGGTACAGAAAATTTACCGGTATTACTTCTATATACCGGTATATCTTCTTATAATCAGGGTTGCGTCCTTAATAAAACACCCATTATAACAACGAACTATTGTAAAAAATTATGAATAAAAACAAATATTTCTATGATGTTTCAGTATACATTTCTTTGTCTCACTGACATAACTATAGTGAAATTATTTCTTCTGTTCGTAGAAAAAACTAAATACATAATTAAAGCGGAAAATTCAAGCTACAATAATCGATAAAAACTAAATTCGAAAATATTTCGATTATTTTCATTAAAAGAACTCCCCTTAAACCTGAGAGAATGTTTACTAAAATGGTTTGGCATGTAGCTTACTGCTTCACGGATGCGATGCTTGGACATTCAGGGAAACTAAGGACAAGAGCTTGAGTCTTCTGTAATGTGGATACGACACATCTAAATGTGAAGACACGTCAGGCTCTTGGAGAAATAAATATTTTAAAATTAAGGAATAAAATAATATTGAAAATAGTAAGAAAATATACATTTCAGTTTTGTTGATTGGGTTTCAGGATAGTTACGTGTTTGCAACTGAATGGGATTTATATGATACTTACAGAAAAACATCTTGTGATGGTGGTAAGTTCTAAGCTATCTTGTGATTTGTGTACAATTATACGAGATTTACAAGTTTGAAAAGTTAAGGTGAAGTCCGACTTTCCAAATAACTCAATGTCAACTTTTTGCCATACATCTCAACACATGTAAAAGATAGGGCTTCATTTTGTGTTTTGTTTTGTTAGATCTGTCGTTTTTTAGTTCCTTACGTGAGAATTTATTGATTAAATGACCCAGGTTTCTAAAAAGAATTCTGCTAGAAAGAAAAATCACAAAAAAATTGTTTCTCAAAATGTAATGGATATTGAGCACTTATCTCTAAGGTCCACTTCAAGATCTGGGTAAATTAAATAATATTAACACACAATAGTTTAAAAATTATAATTATTTATTATAAACTAAAATTTACAATTACAATTTAAGTGTCTTAAATCTACAAGGAAATCACTTATAATAAATAACTAACTAATCACAATAAATTGATAACTTAAACTTAAGAAATTATAAGATTATTTTTCACTTACTTAAAACTAAATCCTACTTACAAAGCTAACAACGATTAGGCCTATACGGTCTGCAATGCAGTCTACGCTGGATCTCCTTGCAGACGTACTCGTACTCAGTATAACTCGCTTACTCACTGACAAATCAAAACTCGCCGATAGCAGATCAAAGACTAAGACTCTAACTAAACTGGCTGCACTTATATAGGTACTTGAGCTGTGGAGATTTCGAGAAGGACAGAGATTTTCGATATATTAATAAAAATACAAAATCTTTTTGTCGGTTTCTGGATAAATCCTAACAAACTGTGAACACATTAGGACTGAATAAAAGGGGTTAAAAAAGGGCCAATTATCTAAATAGGTAGGCCTACCCGGCTCTTTCAGATAGCCGTGCAACAATAGGCCTACCTATATGTAACCATTTGTGCGTTCTATTTCTATTTCTTAGAAACCCTATTTACTATAGTCACTTGAGTCACGAGTTTGCCCTTGCTTTCAAAGAGGGGTAAAGGGGGAAAAGCATCAGTGCGCATGCGCGACTGCTTTAATTTCAGTACGGCAAACATACAACTTATACTATACCCAGACCATATACAGTATATCGGGGAACCTTTTGTAGGTTAACTGTACGAATATAACTGTTTGTTACCGTAAACACAAATGTCGGTTTCTCGAAAACGTGGTCGAACTATTCACAGTGCTGAACCCAATGTAATATTGTATACATATGTAACCCAATGTATACATATTGTATGAATATATATATTTATATGGTTCACCGTATTGTAGATAAGGTGGCCTGATACAAAAGGTAATATTTCAATTTCAGATTTGTCAGGATAATCCAAAAGTTACGTGAAACAATAGTACTGTAATTACATTGCAATTACCAAGTTTAAAAAAAAGAAGTAACTAAAGTCTAAATTTTTTTTCAAACAAAAGTCGTACTGTAGTAATTTGTGTAAAAAATTTAATTTTTAAATCCATTAATATTCAAGGGTTGATTAACATGCAAGCCACGTTTATATGTTTCCAGAATCAGATGAAGAAATTTTGCATGGAGAGACACCCCAAATTTCAAATAAGAAAAGTAAAAAAATTGAAGTTAAAGGAAATGATCGGATTCCAGATGATTTCTGTTTGCCAGGTAATCTTTTAAGTTAAAAATACAAACAATGAACAACGATTGGCTTTAAAACTAGTTTTCTGTTATAGGAACAAGACTAACTTTTGCATCCGCCAAGCGCGTGGTTTCATTGCTAGTCTCAAAGAGGTTGCGTTAAAATAGAGTTTTCAAGCACCACTGAGTGAATAGAACTAATTACTGTTGGTTGTCGAGTGGTCGTTATGAAATTGTTTTTTACTTTCTCTTGCCTATATGAATATATAGGAAGGAAAGTATTGTTTTCATGTCGATTTTTCGAAATCGAGTTTTCACCGGATCTATACGTTTTCAGACCCCTTGAACCCAAAAACATGTTTTTAGCGATTGGTCTGTGTGTGTGTCTGTGTGTGTGTCTGTGTGTGAACAGAATATCTCAAGAACGGAACATCGTACGAACTTGAAACTTGAAACTTATGTTACGTACCACTACCGGACGCGACACGAACATTTTCATCAAAATCGGTCAACCGGAAGTAGTAGTTTATTCGTATAATTTTTCACTTTTTTGCGATTTTCTCAAAAACTAGTCCTACGATTTTTTTTAAAATCGCCTGGTTTACTACATTTTTTATGCTCTACAATATAGGGTAGGCGTCATGTTTGCTGAAATTCTGCGTGAGGCTGTTTTTACGTAAAAACATTTTCTTTTTAAGATTGCGGCTTTAATATGCATTTTAGCGCAAAACGTTATATAATAAAAGTTGTAGAGAATATAAAATTCTACAACTTTTATTTCAAACATTTTTTTGTATAACGCTTAGTTTAGCGGTAATTTGCGATTTTCTGTTTTTTTTCTCACGAAAACGTGAGAAAAATCGATTTTTTTAACATTTCGGTCTTAGTATGCATTTTACGACAAAAGTGTATATAATTAAATTTATAGAAAATTAAAAGATCTACAACTTTTGTTTAGAGCATTGTTCTCTACAGAGCCTAGTTTAGCGTGAAAGCGTGATTTTCCGTATTTTTAAGCCAAACTGAGTTAGATTGTCATTTTGCGTCATTCACTCATGATTAAAATAAGGTTATGTTTTTGAGGTTAGTTTTTGTTTATTTCTAATATTTTATTAATAAAGTTAGGTTTATTATTAATTATTTGCATTGGCAAGAGAAAGTTGTGTGAGTGTTTCACACCAGATTTTTTTATCATGGTATGGTGACCACGGATGGGCTACTGTATTTCGGATAGTAGGCCTACCAGAGAAAGATAGTGGGATCTTAATCTGCGTTCTTGTTAAGTTTCTAGTTAAATTGTAATGAATATGACAGAAAAGCTATTATGATATGCGCCGGCCGCATTGGCGCAGTTGGTAACGTGCTCGCCTCTCATCATGCGGTCTTGGGTTCGAATTCCATTCAGGCACGGCATCTTTTCATACGTTACAAAAAAATCATTTCACCCTTCACCGTCTGCATTAGCAGTAATTGCAGAACAGTCGAACGTTAAACCAAAAAAAAAAAAAAAAAAAAAACAGTTTGAATTTATAGTTGAAGGATTGAGGGCTCGCTGTCGCTTGTATTGTAACCGCTGACCACACACTCGCCGCTAGTACGCACCGGAGACAGTCGGTCCGCCGCTTTTATGGAAGTGCACCGCCACGCTTTATTAACAGCATCGCCTATACGCGCACCCGGAAAACGGCACACAACCGGGAAGTTTCATGTGAAGAAATCGCTCCTTGGAAGAAGATAGCAGTGTAGTGGGTATACCTATCTCTTATTTCTGTCTTTCCCCTTTTAATCCCCACTCATCACGAGTACAATTCACGCTTGAAAAGGAGGTAAGAGGCTGCTTAATTTTGTATTTCTTTATATCGCATTCCGGGTACGTCAAACAAATAAAAAGTGCTCAAGACGCGCGGCAGAACCATAGAACTAACTATCTAATGGAATGCTGAGCCAGTGCAGTGCGAGCGAGCCGGCCTCTGTCAGTACTCCTTACCATTAGTCAGTGGTGCGTCAGCCCAGCTTCGTTTACACAAGGGCCGCCGACGTTTTGTTTTACGTTTATTTGCTTTTAATACCAATTCTTAATTTGTATTGTTGAAATTAATATTTACGACTAATTCAGCTATTAAACAGCTGAAACGTGGCGACGAATATACCACTAGACCAACCCGGTGGGTTAATATAAAATTATATAAACCTACTATTTTAATATTTCAATAAATAGCTTGCTTAAATATATTAATCTTACACAACAAATAAAAACGTGTTAAAAATTTAGAAGTAATTTAAATTTAGAATGTTAAACATAAAAAGGTAATAACTAATAAAATTACTATAATTTTTTTTAATATAAAAATTGAAGATTGTTGGTTGAGAATCGAAGGTAGTGTTATAGATTTTCAAAATAGTTGATCACATAAAATATTTTTCTAGTTATCAGAGTTGTTTCTATTGTTACTTGGCTGTGCAGATTAAATATCTGCAGCGGGCCTTATAGCCTTATGGCCTAATAGTACCAACATTTGTACAAATAGGAGAATTGGAGCTTGTAGCAGTTCCCACCGGGGCAGATGAAGAAAATTCACTTGAGATAGAAGTAAAACAAAACCAGGAAGCTGGCACATCATTATTGAATCCTGTATGTCCTGAAGAATTCTCGAATATGTACTTGGATTTCATAATCAATTTTTAGAATATTCTTTGACGATTCCTGGACAACATTTTTAATTTTATTTTATTTTTACTTTATCTATTCTTTATCATACTATTATCTACTACTTTATCTATTTTTATTCCAGTCTCCAGAAGTCTTAGTCTCCAGAAATTGTTCTAAAAGATCTTCCAACATTGATTAAAGTGGTCCGTTGTTAGGCCTCAAAAGCAAAAAAAAAAAAACAAAAAAAAACAAAAAAAAATAGTTAACACAAAAGAAGATAAAAATATCCACTCAAATAAAGGAAACGTTTAACTATTAACGCCAAGGTTGTAATATGAAGAATGTGCATAACATACAGTATAACTCAGTAAAGTATTTAGCAAAAGTAAAACCGGAAAAACTTTCATAAACAAACGTTACGTCTTTTTAATATTAGTGTAGCTAATACGTCTACCTTTTGAAAAAAATTAAACTGAATTTTTTTAAATGTTTTGCAGAAACTGAAATCGACGAAGAAAAATCTTTAGAATGTAGTCGCAATGATGAAATAATAAAATTGTTTCGTATGCCCAGATTCAAACACGCCATGGTTATTGCAGAACGTTTGCTAGCTTCCAATGTTTATACTGCCCAACAAACATCATTTTCCGGGATTATCGTTGACGGTAAGTAGGCTTTATTAATGTAGCCTGTAGGATAAGTCTTGGTATCCGCAACCCTTTATTATTGATACAATGGTGAAAGGTGGATTTGAATGATTGAGATTCTCTCATAAAATAACCCTTCCATTTCTTTTTCGAACTTAAATAACGAGTCATTACCATGTTACTCACAAAAAAATGTGAAATGTTAAATACTAAATAATTTTTACTTTCTCTTGCCCATATGAATATATAGGAAGGAAAGTATTGGTTTCATGTCGATTTTTCGAAATCGAGTTTTCACCGGATCTACACATTTCCAGACCCCCTGAACCAAAAAAACATGTTTTTAGCGATGGTCTGTGTGTGTGTGTGTGTGAACAGAATATCTCAAGAACGGAACATCGTACGAACTTGAAACTTAAGTTACATACCACTACCGGACCCGACACGAACATTTTCATCAAACTCGGTCAACCGGAAGTAGTAGTTTATTCATATAATTTTTCACTTTTTTGCGATTTTCTTAAAAACTGGTCCTACTGTTTTTCTAAAAATCGCCTGATTTACTAACTTTTTTATGCTCTACAAGATAGGGTAGGCGCCATGTTTGCTGAAATTCTTGGTGAGCTGTTTTCACGTAAAAAAAATTGTTTTTTAAGATTACGGCTTTGATGTGCATTTTAGCGCAAAAATTTATATAATAGGTAAAAGTTGTAGAAAATTTAAAATTCTACAACTTTTATTTCAAACATTCTTTGTATAACGCTTAGTTTAGCGAAAAAAATTGTTTTTTAAGATTACGGCTTTGATGTGCATTTTAGCGCAAAAATTTATATAATAGGTAAAAGTTGTAGAAAATTTAAAATTCTACAACTTTTATTTCAAACATTCTTTGTATAACGCTTAGTTTAGCTTAGTTAATAGCGATTTTCTGTTTTTTCTCACGAAAACATGTGAAAAATCGATTTTTTTAAGATTTCGGCCTTAGTACGCATTTTACGGCAAAAGTGTATAAATCAAATTTATAGAAAAATAAAAGATCTACAACTTATTTAAAGCATTTTTCTCTACAGAGCTTAGTTTAGCGTGAAAGAGTGATTTTCCGTATTTTTAAGCCAAACTGAGATCGATTTTCATTTTGCGTCTTTCACGCATGATTAAAATGAAGTTAGGTTTATTTGAGGTTAGTTTTTTGTTTATTTCTAATGTTTTATTACTAATGTTAGGTTATATTGGCCATTATTTGCATTGGCAAGATAAAGTTGTGTGAGTGTTTCACACCAGATTTTTGGTATTAAATAAGTAAAACATTAAAGTTTACTAGCTGATCGGTGTGAATTAATTCACAAAATAATATTTTTTTCTTAACAACCAATTTCACAATTACATTTACACTTTTAGTCTTAATTCGCGATGTTTTGTACCAGTATTTATCTAATAAGGTAACCACCTAAATAAACATTTCCCGTCACTATAAAAAAAATTACGAAAGTCAACAAAAACTAAACTAAACGCCGCCATCAGATTAGTTCGATGGTGCTCATCGAATGTTAATTAAATTTGTATGCTATTAGAAAAATATCGTTATGGCTTTTAGAATACTGACACGATAAATTGAGCGATGACTGTGAGTGCAGTAAAATTGGTGAAGACGATTGTTTCCCCTCTACCTATACTCCCTTTTTAAAGTTTACCGGCCGCATTGGCGTAGTTGGTAACGTGCTCGCCTTTCATCATGCGGTCTTGGGTTCGAATCCCATTCAGGCACGGCATATTTTCATACGTTACTAAAAAATCATTCCATCCTTCACCGTCTGCATTAGCAGTAATTGCAGAACAGTCTGACGTTAAACCAAAAGAAAAAAAGGAGTTCCCTGAATAAATTTTGTAAAATATTTCTAGGAAAAGGAGTCGTACATCTATTGCAATGAATAAAACAAGTAAAGACAAAAAAGTGAAAATATGTAACGCTGTGGATAACGGGGCATTTTATTGTCCATAAGATGATTATTAAAAGACGAGACCGACAAGCAAGTTTCCACAAATTATTTATTAATAATAACTTATTTACTGTATATTCTATTAAAATGGCTTTAATGTTGTTTCTCATTTGCTTTCATTAGATTTAAAAACACCAATAGGATTTCATTATATAATGAAATTATTATGGACATTTTCGTTAAAGAAAAATGATGATAGGACTGTTACTGCAATTTCTTGGAACACAGTAAATTTGGTAAGATATAAAATTCACTTTATTTAAAACACTTTATTTAAATTTCACTTTATTTTTTTTTGTAAGATGAATTTTAAAGCCTGTTGTTGTTTAGGTCAACAGCCGAAAGGCTGGTTTGAACCTGTAGAGGTTTTACTAAGTAAAACGAGAAGTGAGGTGGTTTACCATTGCCTTCCTCACTGAGTGGAATAGTACGCTTATCAGCATGCCGGGCCCTCTGAAAAGCACATATTTTTCACTCTGTAAATGACACCTTCACTTCATTCACCACAGGGTCTGGCTGTATAATGAAATTCATTACTTTCAGAGGAGATAACTCTGAGTAGTGTCTTTTACACCTCTATCTCTTCTGTTCTTAAATGATTCAGTCATTTAATTGGCTGACCATGTGATAAGAAACAGAACTATTTACTTTAGCCCTGCAACGAACAAATTGAGTGTAAATAATTTGACACTCCACCTGTCTGTTATGGGCAGTTTAAAGCCTAATTGGCATAAATAATATGTTCAGTGAAAGAATCATATTTCCTGTTCAGGTTTCATAGGCCTATATTATTTTCTAAATCTTGTACCACTACAACTAGCAAACCCGCTTGCTTCACTTTCATAAATAATAATTATAATAAAACTTCATTTCCATATATTTTACAATAATAATGCACACACATTTTTTTCTAAAGCCATAAAGTATTTACAATTCACAATGTACGAGGTGGAGGAAATTGACCTACCGAACTTTGGCAAAAAGCCATGTCTTAGGGTAGGTGTTCTCTTCTTTTATTTCGCAGACTGTACAACTGAGATTCAAAACTAGGTTTAGGCTTAAAACCATGACAATCAAAAAAATTAAACTATTTCTAAAAACAATCTAAGAATTTAAAAAGTCGAATTAACTAAAATTTTATAGGGCGTTAAGAACACGCAAACAAAAACAATTAATAATAAATCTAAAAAAATACGAACAACAAACCTAATAAACTAATATACTTATCCTACATTCTTGCTTAATGTTGTTGGACCCTAAAGAGAGATGTCATGACAAAAAATATCGTAGAAAATCAATCACTACTACTTTTTAGGTATGCATTTTATATACTTTTTGTTGTAAAATTAAAATATTCGTCTCTAAAAATCATTACGTGATAGGCTGATTCTGAAAACATATTTTAATTCAGCGGAAAACCATTTCTGGGACAAAAAAAATCAAATTTCGTATGCCAGTGTCATTATTTCAAGGGTTAGTTCTAATGTGTTTTGTAGTGTTTCATGTATTCATATTTTATTTACATGTTATACGTACTGTACATTTTGTTGTCACTGATAACCTTAAAGCTAAGTGAAAGGCACATGAAAGCGATTGCAGTAGCGCGTGAGCGAGGTACACAGAATTCCATGAGATGTACACATTCAAACGCGCGATTTGGCCGACCGCGCGTTCTGACCGCGCGAGTTATGGCTGTTAAACACGACTACCGCGCGCTCTCCCGTATACATTGTGGTAATTTCCTTTGTACATCTCATCGCGCGTTTTGAAACTAGAAGTTGCTTTTTGTCAACCGTCTTTATTGCTCTATTTCATTATTACAGATATAATCATCAAACAGGCACTGTGTGAAATACAAAATGGACACGGAAAGATTTGAAATAAAACGTTTCATAGATGAAATGGTGTGAAATAGACGAAATTACAAGTTTTCTTCAGCTCCAATTGCATGTCTTACATTGTTCATACTGGGCGAAATATCGTCCTCTATCAACTATAATAAAGCATCAAAGGTTTTGTGAACCTTCGGAAGTTATCAAAGAATTTGGAGTACAGTGTTACAAATAAACTATGCGTTAGTTTATCTCATAAAACTGGCTGCATCCAAAATTGTTTCTGTCCTTGCCTGCGACGTCGATATCAATTATTATCACAGAGCCACAAACACACTACCTCTTTGACTTCCATTTTTATTAAAATGACATGAACTTCCTAGCAATGAACAGCTGCGCTATGTATTGTTTTCTTTAACAAACGCGCATTTTACGCTTGAATGTGTTTGCAAACGCGCGGTTAACGCGGCGTTAGTCGCCTCATGTGTACAAGCCCTTAATGTTGATGTGATTGAAACAAAAAAAAATGTATATGTTTATTAACATTTCAATTAATAAAATAAAATATTCGATTAGTTTTTTCCAAATAATATTTTCTTTGATTTGAATGCGTTAAGCTTCGCAATGTTATCCACAAATATTTGTTCCAGAATATTATTGCTGCTGGATATGGTAAATATTTTTATGAAGACGAGATGGATGGATTAGTATGTTGTTGGAATGTGAAAAACCCCGACCAACCTGAAAAAATTTACCCTATAAATGATGTTGTAACTGCTTTAAGTTTTTCGGTAACAGAACCTAATCTTTTAGCTGTTGGTTGTTACAGAGGAGAAATTTTATTACTAAATATATCAACAAAAAATGGAGAGCGTATAGTCATCAATGGGTATGTTAATTTTTTTTTATATTTCAAATCTAGTGCAACTAGTTATTTAAAACTAATGAACAGTTTCTCTTTAGCTGTGTTATTCCCTTCCAACCATAATTATGCAGTCACCCAATGGCACTAGCACTTATTTTATGATTTCACTAACACAGTGTTATAGAAACAATTTTAGGCCTATACTTAAATTTAATTTAATACTTTTTACACCTAAACTACATTTTAGTGACTAAAAATAATATATGAGATATAAATGTAACTTAACTTATGATACATTAATGGCCAAAAATTAGGTTACAAAAATCGACCAACTAGGAAAAATAGATAACTCTCTTTTGTTTATTTTTCTTTGTGTCGGTATCGAATGAACACTCGTGATTTTTTAAAAACCGTGTTAACATTTAGCAGTAACAGAAACCAATTTTTAATTACCTTAAGAAATCGAAAGATCTCTACAATGGGGTACTTCATATTTCGTAAGTGATATTTACCTAGAAAATAAAAATCTCATTAAAAGGTACATTCATATGTTCTGCCCTACCGTTAACTAGAAGTTGACATTGGGTGTGGACTTTATATTACAATCACACTCGACGTGACGCCCAGAATCAGTACGGACCAATCAGAAAGCAGCATATCCTGACGAATGACGTAACGCTCAAGACACTTTGTCATTGGTTGACATCGGTGTGACGTTGTACAGTAATATAAACTCTCTGATTGGACAATATTAACCAATCAAAAAGACGCAAAAGAAGACATCTGATTGGTTAAAACTGGGCTTTCATATATGCCGAAAATACGAGACCCTGTTTGGGCAATTATTACCAGAGCCGTTGACGTCACATGAGCATCACACTCAACTTGGCCCGACTTACTCACGCAACCCTAATAGATCGTTTGTTGAATACCAGTTATATTTTGATACATATATTTTTGTTTCTGTTAAACACAATAATAGCGGAGGTCAAAAATGATTTGTCAAGTAACGTCTTGTCAAGTCTATTTTTCGTTGATTTAGGATCTGTTAGTTAACGGGAAATTTATAAGCAGTATTTATATCTTCTACACAGGCAGTATAAAACTATAACCTTTAAAACCTGATTCGTACAGATGAGATAAATGAAAAATAATTCGGCGACAGCATTCGCTTAATTGTCGTAGCGAAAATATAAGCAAAAAAATGACGATCCCGATAGCTGTGATTTTATAGAGTTTTAGGCCTGTAATCAGTATTTATGTAGGCAGCTTGTTCGAATATTAAAATTTTATAAGCATTATCAGATGCAACTTTTTAACGTTCCGAAACGGATTAATTCATGCGTTCTCTTAAGCAAGGTAGGCTAATAAAATTACTTATTTTCAATCCAATTTGTCAGTAAACTAAAATGCTGGCTGTTGAAATTGTTGTGCAATGAAAGTTGTTTTTTAGGTAAGCAGCGGACAAGGTGGTTTGAACCTCTAAAATCTTTTCTGAGTGAGATGAGTTGAGTTGGTTTACATGGTCTTCTCACAGCGTTTATAATTATACTTATCAGAATGCCAGTCCTTAGGAAAATCATGTACTTTCGACTCTTGGAATGACACCTGTATTTCATTATCAACAGGGTTTGATAGTAAAATGAAAGCCATGAATCTCAGATGAGATAACTCTGACTAGTGTCATTTATACCTCTACCTCTTCTGTTCTTACGTGGTTAAGTCATATAATTGGCTGACTCTGTGATAACAATGAATACATATTTACGGTCAGGAACTAGCAAATTACGTGTAAAAAATGTTTAACACTCTACCTTTTTATTATGGCCACAATAAATTTCATCCATCTTAAAATACAAAAACTAATAAAATAAGAGTAAAGCCAGAAAACCTTTTTCGAAATTACATCGGCCATTATATCATCATTTTGTCAGACCGTTGATTATTATTTTTCGCCTTATGCTCGTTGGTAGAGCAAAATAGTTTTCTTGTTATAAAACGGATTAATGAGGTATATTTTCTTACCTGGTAGGATATTGACTTGGTTTCATCTCAAGATATTTTGAATTAGATTTTTCAGTTGCCTTCTACGTATCGTAATATTTATTTACAGTTGTATAAATTCATTCCCTTAAACATATGATACATTTCTGGCTAAAAATTAGGTTACAAAAATCTAACAACTAGGAAAAATAGCCAACTCTCTTTGGTTATATTTCTTTGTGTCGGTATCGAATGAACACTCGCGATTTTTTAAAAAAACGTGTTAACATTTAGCAGCAACAGAAACCAATTTTTAATTACCTTAAGAACTCGCAAGATCTCTACAATGGCGAAGACCTACTACTAAAATAAAATAGAACTGATGTACAGTAGAAAAAAATTATTATTTAGGTCTTGCGAGTGAGGCGGCCTAAAATGACGACAACGCGCGTGCGACGTCAAAGGCAGATATAATATAGGACCAATCAGAGTGTAGTATTTTTAACCAATGAAAAATCTCCAAACCTAACCAATCAGATGTCTTCTTAGGCGTCATTTTGATTAGTTAATATTGTCCAATCAGAGGGCTCTTTATAGTTCACTACGTCATCCGATATCGACCAATGAAAACGTCTCAATCAGTATTACGTCATTTGCCAGTATCGAGCTTCCTCATTGGTCCGGTACAGTTCCTGCGCGTGACGTCGACTTACATTTTTACATAAATCCGCCCATTGTCACCGCCCAGTTAACGATACGACCGAATATTAAACAATAACGTCTACTGAAATGCTATACTTTCCAGAATTAAAACGCCTACCAAAAAAATTTTTAAACCTGTTAAGGTCTTCCGAGTACGGAATGATTATGGTTAATTGTATGAAACAGCAGTATATTTATACTGCTTTTCACAGTATAAAAAATTAAAATTCACAAAAAGGAAGCACAAGAATAGATTGCGTTTACACATACTAGCTTGCTTAAATTTAAGACATTATTTTCTCGGCTACCATGCAAACACTACTATACGAACGTAACACATTGTGATTTTTTCATTGTATATTAAAGTTTATTCTAATAAAGACGTCTCTGAAGTTTTTTTGTCAAGTAATCGTCAGTAGAATCGCCAGCATTACCAACCTGAAATTTAAAATATACTTGAACACTACCTAGTAAGAGCAAAATACAAATTGTGCCCTTTTAACGACAATCAGTCACACTAAAAACGGTTAACGATATGAAAAATTTCTAACCAATATTTTTGACATTTCTCCGCGCTTATTCGCAGTTCTTTTCATTATTTTATTTTATGATGGGAAAATTAGTATTGCCTATATGAAACATTAAACTGTTAAATATTTTTTAAATTTCAACTGCTACTTCCACGGCTAAAATAATACTTCTGTTTTCTTCAAGAATGAAGCAATTTTCGACTAAAACATTATAACAACATAAGAAGTACTGGTGAAATAAACACTTTTAGACCTTCTTCATATGACAGTAGATTTTTATACAGTTAGACCTTGCAGTGTGAATATATTAAAGACGCATTTGCAAGGTGCGAAGTGAAAATTTTTTAGAAGGCCTGCTTTGCTCATCAAATGACTTTTCTACTGAAACATACGGTTACAAACCAAAAAATGTAACCCAATTAACTTTTCAGTTTATTTCAGATAACTTGTAAATGTTTGAACTAACTTCTACCCTAATGATCTAAAAACTCAAATTAATTGTGCCGAGTATTTAACATCTCATTATTTACCTAATTTTAAGTAATTTAAAAAATCAGATTTGTAAGAAAGGATGTTATCAAAGTCGTTATGAAAGAACGTACAAATTTAATCTTACTAATCGTACAAAAAATATAATCTGATAAGAGTTTATTAAATTTAATGTTCAAACCAACATCTTCCTTATATAACATAAGAGTAGTACATAAATACGCACGGTTTTATTTCTAGGAATTATTATAATTTTTGTGCTTGAATTTTGACTATAGCAAAAATAAACAGAGAGCAATGCACAACGATTTTTCTAACGTTTTTTAAGAAGGAATGAATTGCTGATTGGAGTTTTACACTATTGGCGCATAATGTGTATATTTTTATTATATGTTTTAAATTAACTATCAGTTATTAAATCAACAAAGAAATAATCATTAGAGAGCGTTATTTAACGAATTTTTATTTCTTTCGCACTATTTGTGTCTTTAACATATCCGAAAATATACTACTAAAATATAATAGAACTGATGTACAGTAGAAAAAAATTATTATTTAGGTCTTGCAAGTAAGGCGGCCTACAATGACGGCAACGCGCGTGTGACGTCAAAGGCAGATATAATATAGGACCAATCAGAGTGTAGTATTTTTAACCAATGAAAAATCTCCAAACCTAACCAATCAGATGTCTTCTTAGGCGTCACTTTGATTGGTTAATATTGTCCAATCAGAAGGCTCATTATAGTTCACTACGTCATCCGATATCGACCAATGAAAACGTCTCAATCAGTATTACGTCATTTGTCAGTATCGAGCTTCCTGATTGGTCCGGTACTGTTCCTGCGCGTGACGTCGACTTACATTTTTACATAAATCCGCCCAATGTCACCGCCCAGTTAACGATACGGCCGAATATTAAACAATAACGTCTACTGAAATGCTATACTTTCCAGAATTAAAACGCCTACCAAAACATTTTTAAACTTGTTAAGGACTTCCGAGTACGGAATGATTATGGTTAATTGTATGAAACAGCAGTATATTTATACTGCTTTTCACAGTATGAAAAATGAAAATTCAGAAAAAGGAAGCACAAGAATAGATTGCATTTACACATACAAGCTTGCTTAAATTTAAGACATTATTTTCTCGGCTACCATGCAAACACTACTATACGAACGTTAAGGTCTTCCGAGTACGGAATGATTATGGTTAATTGTATGAAACAGCAGTATATTTATACTGCTTTTCACAGTATGAAAAAATAAAATTCACAAAAAAGAAGCACAAGAATAGATTGCGTTTACACACACAAGCCGCTATACTTTCCAACGTCTACTTGCTATACGTTAAAAGAAGTTGTAGCACGAATGAAGCAAACAATACAAATTGTGCCCTTTTTTTGAATGGATATGAACTAGCTTATTTTTAAATTTTCTACTGAAACATACGGTTACAAACCAAAAAATGTAACCCAATTAACTTTAAGAAGTATTTAACATCTCATTTGTCTTAAATTTAAGACATTATTTTCTCGGCTACCATGCAAACACTACTATACGAACGTAACACATTGTGATTTTTTCATTGTATATTAAAGTTTATTCTAATAAAGACGTCTCTGAAGTTTTTTTGTCAAGTAATCGTCAGTAGAATCGCCAGCATTACCAACCTGAAATTTAAAATATACTTGAACACTACCTAGTAAGAGCAAAATACAAATTGTGCCCTTTTAACGACAATCAGTCACACTAAAAACGGTTAACGATATGAAAAATTTCTAACCAATATTTTTGACATTTCTCCGCGCTTATTCGCAGTTCTTTTCATTATTTTATTTTATGATGGGAAAATTAGTATTGCCTATATGAAACATTAAACTGTTAAATATTTTTTAAATTTCAACTGCTACTTCCACGGCTAAAATATTACTTCTGTTTTCTTCAAGAATGAAGGAATTTTCGACTAAAACATTATAACAACATAAGAAGTACTGGTAAAATAAACACTTTTAGACCTTCTTCATATGACAGTAGATTTTTATACCGTTAGACCTTGCAGTGTGAATATATTAAAGACGCATTTGCAAGGTGCGAAGTGAAAATTTTTTAGAAGGCCTGCTTTGCTCATCAAATGACTTTTCTACTGAAACATACGGTTACAAACCAAAAAAAGTAACCCAATTAACTTTTCAGTTTATTTCAGATAACTTGTAAATGTTTGAACTAACTTCTACCCTAATGATCTAAAAACTCAAATTAATTGTGCCGAGTATTTAACATCTCATTATTTACCTAATTTTAGGTAATTTAAAAAATCAGATTTGTAAGAAAGGATGTTATCAAAGTCGTTATGAAAGAACGTACAAATTTAATCTTACTAATCGTACAAAAAATATAATCTGATAAGAGTTTATTAAATTTAATGTTCAAACCAACATCTTCCTTAAATAACATAAGCGTAGTACATAAATACGCACGGTTTTATTTCTAAGAATTATTATAATTTTTGTGCTTGAATTTTGACTATAGCAAAAATAAACAGAGAGCAATGCACAACGATTTTTCTAAAGTTTTTTAAGGAGGAATGAATTGCTGATTGGAGTTTTACACTATTGGCGCATAATGTGTATATTTTTATTATATGTTTTAAATTAACTATCAGTTATTAAATCAACAAAGAAATAATCATTAGAGAGCGTTATTTAACGAATTTTTATTTCTTTCGCACTATTTGTGTCTTTAACATATCCGAAAATATACTACTAAAATATAATAGAACTGATGTACAGTAGAAAAAAATTATTATTTAGGTCTTGCAAGTAAGGCGGCCTACAATGACGGCAACGCGCGTGTGACGTCAAAGGCAGATATAATATAGGACCAATCAGAGTGTAGTATTTTTAACCAATGAAAAATCTCCAAACCTAACCAATCAGATGTCTTCTTAGGCGTCACTTTGATTGGTTAATATTGTCCAATCAGAAGGCTCATTATAGTTCACTACGTCATCCGATATCGACCAATGAAAACGTCTCAATCAGTATTACGTCATTTGTCAGTATCGAGCTTCCTGATTGGTCCGGTACTGTTCCTGCGCGTGACGTCGACTTACATTTTTACATAAATCCGCCCAATGTCACCGCCCAGTTAACGATACGGCCGAATATTAAACAATAACGTCTACTGAAATGCTATACTTTCCAGAATTAAAACGCCTACCAAAACATTTTTAAACTTGTTAAGGACTTCCGAGTACGGAATGATTATGGTTAATTGTATGAAACAGCAGTATATTTATACTGCTTTTCACAGTATGAAAAATGAAAATTCAGAAAAAGGAAGCACAAGAATAGATTGCATTTACACATACAAGCTTGCTTAAATTTAAGACATTATTTTCTCGGCTACCATGCAAACACTACTATACGAACGTTAAGGTCTTCCGAGTACGGAATGATTATGGTTAATTGTATGAAACAGCAGTATATTTATACTGCTTTTCACAGTATGAAAAAATAAAATTCACAAAAAAGAAGCACAAGAATAGATTGCGTTTACACACACAAGCCGCTATACTTTCCAACGTCTACTTGCTATACGTTAAAAGAAGTTGTAGCACGAATGAAGCAAACAATACAAATTGTGCCCTTTTTTTGAATGGATATGAACTAGCTTATTTTTAAATTTTCTACTGAAACATACGGTTACAAACCAAAAAATGTAACCCAATTAACTTTAAGAAGTATTTAACATCTCATTTGTCTTAAATTTAAGACATTATTTTCTCGGCTACCATGCAAACACTACTATACGAACGTAACACATTGTGATTTTTTCATTGTATATTAAAGTTTATTCTAATAAAGACGTCTCTGAAGTTTTTTTGTCAAGTAATCGTCAGTAGAATCGCCAGCATTACCAACCTGAAATTTAAAATATACTTGAACACTACCTAGTAAGAGCAAAATACAAATTGTGCCCTTTTAACGACAATCAGTCACACTAAAAACGGTTAACGATATGAAAAATTTCTAACCAATATTTTTGACATTTCTCCGCGCTTATTCGCAGTTCTTTTCATTATTTTATTTTATGATGGGAAAATTAGTATTGCCTATATGAAACATTAAACTGTTAAATATTTTTTAAATTTCAACTGCTACTTCCACGGCTAAAATATTACTTCTGTTTTCTTCAAGAATGAAGGAATTTTCGACTAAAACATTATAACAACATAAGAAGTACTGGTAAAATAAACACTTTTAGACCTTCTTCATATGACAGTAGATTTTTATACCGTTAGACCTTGCAGTGTGAATATATTAAAGACGCATTTGCAAGGTGCGAAGTGAAAATTTTTTAGAAGGCCTGCTTTGCTCATCAAATGACTTTTCTACTGAAACATACGGTTACAAACCAAAAAAAGTAACCCAATTAACTTTTCAGTTTATTTCAGATAACTTGTAAATGTTTGAACTAACTTCTACCCTAATGATCTAAAAACTCAAATTAATTGTGCCGAGTATTTAACATCTCATTATTTACCTAATTTTAGGTAATTTAAAAAATCAGATTTGTAAGAAAGGATGTTATCAAAGTCGTTATGAAAGAACGTACAAATTTAATCTTACTAATCGTACAAAAAATATAATCTGATAAGAGTTTATTAAATTTAATGTTCAAACCAACATCTTCCTTAAATAACATAAGCGTAGTACATAAATACGCACGGTTTTATTTCTAAGAATTATTATAATTTTTGTGCTTGAATTTTGACTATAGCAAAAATAAACAGAGAGCAATGCACAACGATTTTTCTAAAGTTTTTTAAGGAGGAATGAATTGCTGATTGGAGTTTTACACTATTGGCGCATAATGTGTATATTTTTATTATATGTTTTAAATTAACTATCAGTTATTAAATCAACAAAGAAATAATCATTAGAGAGCGTTATTTAACGAATTTTTATTTCTTTCGCACTATTTGTGTCTTTAACATATCCGAAAATATACTACTAAAATATAATAGAACTGATGTACAGTAGAAAAAAATTATTATTTAGGTCTTGCAAGTAAGGCGGCCTACAATGACGGCAACGCGCGTGTGACGTCAAAGGCAGATATAATATAGGACCAATCAGAGTGTAGTATTTTTAACCAATGAAAAATCTCCAAACCTAACCAATCAGATGTCTTCTTAGGCGTCACTTTGATTGGTTAATATTGTCCAATCAGAAGGCTCATTATAGTTCACTACGTCATCCGATATCGACCAATGAAAACGTCTCAATCAGTATTACGTCATTTGTCAGTATCGAGCTTCCTGATTGGTCCGGTACTGTTCCTGCGCGTGACGTCGACTTACATTTTTACATAAATCCGCCCAATGTCACCGCCCAGTTAACGATACGGCCGAATATTAAACAATAACGTCTACTGAAATGCTATACTTTCCAGAATTAAAACGCCTACCAAAACATTTTTAAACTTGTTAAGGACTTCCGAGTACGGAATGATTATGGTTAATTGTATGAAACAGCAGTATATTTATACTGCTTTTCACAGTATGAAAAATGAAAATTCAGAAAAAGGAAGCACAAGAATAGATTGCATTTACACATACAAGCTTGCTTAAATTTAAGACATTATTTTCTCGGCTACCATGCAAACACTACTATACGAACGTTAAGGTCTTCCGAGTACGGAATGATTATGGTTAATTGTATGAAACAGCAGTATATTTATACTGCTTTTCACAGTATGAAAAAATAAAATTCACAAAAAAGAAGCACAAGAATAGATTGCGTTTACACACACAAGCCGCTATACTTTCCAACGTCTACTTGCTATACGTTAAAAGAAGTTGTAGCACGAATGAAGCAAACAATACAAATTGTGCCCTTTTTTTGAATGGATATGAACTAGCTTATTTTTAAATTTTCTACTGAAACATACGGTTACAAACCAAAAAATGTAACCCAATTAACTTTAAGAAGTATTTAACATCTCATTTGTCTTAAATTTAAGACATTATTTTCTCGGCTACCATGCAAACACTACTATACGAACGTAACACATTGTGATTTTTTCATTGTATATTAAAGTTTATTCTAATAAAGACGTCTCTGAAGTTTTTTTGTCAAGTAATCGTCAGTAGAATCGCCAGCATTACCAACCTGAAATTTAAAATATACTTGAACACTACCTAGTAAGAGCAAAATACAAATTGTGCCCTTTTAACGACAATCAGTCACACTAAAAACGGTTAACGATATGAAAAATTTCTAACCAATATTTTTGACATTTCTCCGCGCTTATTCGCAGTTCTTTTCATTATTTTATTTTATGATGGGAAAATTAGTATTGCCTATATGAAACATTAAACTGTTAAATATTTTTTAAATTTCAACTGCTACTTCCACGGCTAAAATATTACTTCTGTTTTCTTCAAGAATGAAGGAATTTTCGACTAAAACATTATAACAACATAAGAAGTACTGGTAAAATAAACACTTTTAGACCTTCTTCATATGACAGTAGATTTTTATACCGTTAGACCTTGCAGTGTGAATATATTAAAGACGCATTTGCAAGGTGCGAAGTGAAAATTTTTTAGAAGGCCTGCTTTGCTCATCAAATGACTTTTCTACTGAAACATACGGTTACAAACCAAAAAAAGTAACCCAATTAACTTTTCAGTTTATTTCAGATAACTTGTAAATGTTTGAACTAACTTCTACCCTAATGATCTAAAAACTCAAATTAATTGTGCCGAGTATTTAACATCTCATTATTTACCTAATTTTAGGTAATTTAAAAAATCAGATTTGTAAGAAAGGATGTTATCAAAGTCGTTATGAAAGAACGTACAAATTTAATCTTACTAATCGTACAAAAAATATAATCTGATAAGAGTTTATTAAATTTAATGTTCAAACCAACATCTTCCTTAAATAACATAAGCGTAGTACATAAATACGCACGGTTTTATTTCTAAGAATTATTATAATTTTTGTGCTTGAATTTTGACTATAGCAAAAATAAACAGAGAGCAATGCACAACGATTTTTCTAAAGTTTTTTAAGGAGGAATGAATTGCTGATTGGAGTTTTACACTATTGGCGCATAATGTGTATATTTTTATTATATGTTTTAAATTAACTATCAGTTATTAAATCAACAAAGAAATAATCATTAGAGAGCGTTATTTAACGAATTTTTATTTCTTTCGCACTATTTGTGTCTTTAACATATCCGAAAATATACTACTAAAATATAATAGAACTGATGTACAGTAGAAAAAAATTATTATTTAGGTCTTGCAAGTAAGGCGGCCTACAATGACGGCAACGCGCGTGTGACGTCAAAGGCAGATATAATATAGGACCAATCAGAGTGTAGTATTTTTAACCAATGAAAAATCTCCAAACCTAACCAATCAGATGTCTTCTTAGGCGTCACTTTGATTGGTTAATATTGTCCAATCAGAAGGCTCATTATAGTTCACTACGTCATCCGATATCGACCAATGAAAACGTCTCAATCAGTATTACGTCATTTGTCAGTATCGAGCTTCCTGATTGGTCCGGTACTGTTCCTGCGCGTGACGTCGACTTACATTTTTACATAAATCCGCCCAATGTCACCGCCCAGTTAACGATACGGCCGAATATTAAACAATAACGTCTACTGAAATGCTATACTTTCCAGAATTAAAACGCCTACCAAAACATTTTTAAACTTGTTAAGGACTTCCGAGTACGGAATGATTATGGTTAATTGTATGAAACAGCAGTATATTTATACTGCTTTTCACAGTATGAAAAATGAAAATTCAGAAAAAGGAAGCACAAGAATAGATTGCATTTACACATACAAGCTTGCTTAAATTTAAGACATTATTTTCTCGGCTACCATGCAAACACTACTATACGAACGTTAAGGTCTTCCGAGTACGGAATGATTATGGTTAATTGTATGAAACAGCAGTATATTTATACTGCTTTTCACAGTATGAAAAAATAAAATTCACAAAAAAGAAGCACAAGAATAGATTGCGTTTACACACACAAGCCGCTATACTTTCCAACGTCTACTTGCTATACGTTAAAAGAAGTTGTAGCACGAATGAAGCAAACAATACAAATTGTGCCCTTTTTTTGAATGGATATGAACTAGCTTATTTTTAAATTTTCTACTGAAACATACGGTTACAAACCAAAAAATGTAACCCAATTAACTTTAAGAAGTATTTAACATCTCATTTGTCTTAAATTTAAGACATTATTTTCTCGGCTACCATGCAAACACTACTATACGAACGTAACACATTGTGATTTTTTCATTGAATATTAAAGTTTATTCAAATAAGGACGTCTCTAAAGTTTTTTTTGTCAAGTAATCATCAGTAGAATCGCCGGCATTACCAAACTGAAATTTACAATATACTTGAACAATACCTAGTAAGAGCAAAATACAAATTGTGCCCTTTTAACGACAATCAGTCACACTAAAAACGGTTAACGATATGAAAAATTTCCAGGCAATATTTTTGACATTTCTCCGCGCTTATTCGCAGTTCTTTTCATTATTTTATTTTATGATGCGGAAATTAGTATTGCCTATATGAAACATTAAACTGTTAAATATTTTTTAAATTTCAACTGCTACTTCCACGGCTAAAATATTACTTCTGTTTTCTTCAAGAATGAAGGAATTTTCGACTAAAACATTATAACAACATAAGAAGTACTGGTAAAATAAACACTTTTAGACCTTCTTCATATGACAGTAGATTTTTATACCGTTAGACCTTGCAGTGTGAATATATTAAAGACGCATTTGCAAGGTGCGAAGTGAAAATTTTTTAGAAGGCCTGCTTTGCTCATCAAATGACTTTTCTACTGAAACATACGGTTACAAACCAAAAAAAGTAACCCAATTAACTTTTCAGTTTATTTCAGATAACTTGTAAATGTTTGAACTAACTTCTACCCTAATGATCTAAAAACTCAAATTAATTGTGCCGAGTATTTAACATCTCATTATTTACCTAATTTTAGGTAATTTAAAAAATCAGATTTGTAAGAAAGGATGTTATCAAAGTCGTTATGAAAGAACGTACAAATTTAATCTTACTAATCGTACAAAAAATATAATCTGATAAGAGTTTATTAAATTTAATGTTCAAACCAACATCTTCCTTAAATAACATAAGCGTAGTACATAAATACGCACGGTTTTATTTCTAAGAATTATTATAATTTTTGTGCTTGAATTTTGACTATAGCAAAAATAAACAGAGAGCAATGCACAACGATTTTTCTAAAGTTTTTTAAGGAGGAATGAATTGCTGATTGGAGTTTTACACTATTGGCGCATAATGTGTATATTTTTATTATACGTTTTAAATTAACTATCAGTTCCTAAATCAACAAGAAAATAATCATTAGAGAGCGTTACTTAACGAATTTTTATTTCTTTCGCACTATTTGTGTCTTTAACATATCCGAAAATATACTACTAAAATATAATAGAACTGATGTACAGTCGAAAAAAATAATTATTTAGGTCTTGCAAGTAAGGCGGCCTACAATGACGGCAACGCGCGTGTGACGTCAAAGGCAGATATAATTTAGGACCAATCAGAGTGTAGTATTTTTAACCAATGAAAAATCTCCAAACCTAACCAATCAGATGTCTTCTTAGGCGTCACTTTGATTGGTTAATATTGTCCAATCAGAAGGCTCATTATAGTTCACTACGACATCCGATATCGACCAATGAAAACGTCTCAATCAGTATTACGTCATTTGTCAGTATCGAGCTTCCTGATTGGTCCGGTACTGTTCCTGCGCGTGACGTCGATTTACATTTTTACATAAATCCGCCCAATGTCACCGCCCAGTTAACGATACGGCCGAATATTAAACAATAACGTCTACTGAAATGCTATACTTTCCAGAATTAAAACGCCTACCAAAACATTTTTAAACTTGTTAAGGTCTTCCGAGTACGGAATGATTATGGTTAATTGTATGAAACAGCAGTATATTTATACTGCTTTTCACAGTATGAAAAATTAAAATTCAGAAAAAGGAAGCACAAGAATAGATTGCATTTACACATACAAGCTTGCTTAAATTTAAGACATTATTTTCTCGGCTACCATGCAAACACTACTATACGAACGTTAAGGTCTTCCGAGTACGGAATGATTATGGTTAATTGTATGAAACAGCAGTATATTTATACTGCTTTTCACAGTATGAAAAAATAAAATTCACAAAAAAGAAGCACAAGAATAGATTGCGTTTACACACACAAGCTTGCTTAAATTTAAGACATTATTTTCTCGGCTACCATCCAAACACTACTATACGAACGTAACACATTGTGATTTTTTCATTGTATATTAACGTTTATTCAAATAAGGACGTCTCTAAAGTTTTTTTTGTCAAGTAATCGTCAGTAGAATCGCCGGCATTACCAAACTGAAATTTACAATATACTTGAACAATACCTAGTAAGAGCAAAATATAAATTGTGCCCTTTTAACGACAATCAGTCACACTAAAAACGGTTAACGATATGAAAAATTTCTAGGCAATATTTTTGAAATTTCTCCGCACTTATTCGCAGTTCTTTTCATTATTTTATTTTATAATGCGAAAATTAATATTGCCTATATGAAACATTAAACTGTTAAATATTTTTTAAATTTCAACTGCTACTTCCACGGCTAAAATAATACTTCTGTTTTTTTCAAGAATGAAGGAATTTTCGACTAAAACATTATAACATCATAAGAAGTACTGGTGAAATAAACACTTTTAGACCTTCTTCATATGACAGTAGATTTTTATACAGTTAGACCTTGCAGTGTGAATATATTAAAGACGCATTTGCAAGGTGCGAAGTGAAAATTTTTTAGAAGGCCTGCTTTGCTCATCAAATGACTTTTCTACTGAAACATACGGTTACAAACCAAAAAATGTAACCCAATTAATTTTTCAGTTTATTTCAGATAACTTGTAAATGTTTGAACTAACTTCTACCCTAATGATCTAAAAACTCAAATTAATTGTGCCGAGTATTTAATATCTCATTATTTACCTAATTTTAAGTAATTTAAAAAATCAGATTTGTAAGGAAGGATGTTATCAAAGTCGTTATGAAAGAACGTACAAATTTAATCTTACTAATCGTACAAAAAATATAATCTGATAAGAGTTTATTAAATTTAATGTTCAAACCAACATCTTCCTTAAATAACATAGGCGTAGTACATCAATACGCACGGTTTTATTTCTAAGAATTATTATAATTTTTTTGCTTGAATTTTGACTATAGCAAAAATAAACAGAGAGCAATGCACAACGATTTTTCTAACGTTTTTTAAGGAGGAATGAATTGCTGATTGGAGTTTTTCACTATTGGCGCAGAACGTGTATATTTTTATTATACGTTTTGAGTTAACTATCAGTTCCTAAATCAACAAAGAAATATCCATTAAAGAGCGTTACTTAACGAATTTTTATTTCTTTCGCACTATTTGTGTCTTTAACATATCCGAAAATATACTACTAAAATATAATAGAACTGATGTACAGTAGAAAAAAATAATTATTAAGGTCTTGCAAGTAAGGCGGCCTACAATGACGGCAACGCGCGTGTGACGTCAAAGGCAGATATAATATAGGACCAATCAGAGTGTAGTATTTTTAACCAATGAAAAATCTCCAAACCTAACCAATCAGATGTCTTCTTAGGCGTCACTTTGATTGGTTAATATTGTCCAATCAGAAGGCTCATTATAGTTCACTACGTCATCCGATATCGACCAATGAAAACGTCTCAATCAGTATTACGTCATTTGTCAGTATCGAGCTTCCTGATTGGTCCGGTACTGTCCCTGCGCGTGACGTCGACTTACATTTTTACATATATCCGCCCATTGTCACCGCCCAGTTAACGATGCGGCCGAATATTAAACAATAACGTCTACTGAAATGCTATACTTTCCAGAATTAAAACGCCTACCAAAAACATTTTCAAACTTGTTAAGGTCTTCCGAGTACGGAATGAATATCGTTATTTGTATGAAACAGCAGTATATTTATACTGTTTTCACAGTATAAAAAATTAAAATTCACAAAAAGGAAGCACAAGAATAGATTGCGTTTACACATACAAGCTTGCTTAAATTTAAGACATTATTTTCTCGGCTACCATGCAAACACTACTATACGAACGTAACACATTGTGATTTTTTCATTGTATATTAAAGTTTATTCAAATAAGGACGTCTCTAAAGTTTTTTTTGTCAAGTAATCGTCAGTAGAATCGCCGGCATTACCAAACTGAAATTTACAATATACTTGAACAATACCTAGTAAGAGCAAAATATAAATTGTGCCCTTTTAACGACAATCAGTCACACTAAAAACGGTTAACGATATGAAAAATTTCTAGGCAATATTTTTGAAATTTCTCCGCACTTATTCGCAGTTCTTTTCATTATTTTATATTATAATGCGAAAAGTAATATTGCCTATATGAAACATTAAACTGTTAAATATTTTTTAAATTTCAACTGCTACTTCCACGGCTAAAATAATACTTCTGTTTTCTTCAAGAATGAAGCAATTTTCGACTAAAACATTATAACAACATAAGAAGTACTGGTGAAATAAACACTTTTAGACCTTCTTCATATGACAGTAGATTTTTATACAGTTAGACCTTGCAGTGTGAATATATTAAAGACGCATTTGCAAGGTGCGAAGTGAAAATTTTTTAGAAGGCCTGCTTTGCTCATCAAATGACTTTTCTACTGAAACATACGGTTACAAACCAAAAAATGTAACCCAATTAACTTTTCAGTTTATTTCAGATAACTTGTAAATGTTTGAACTAACTTCTACCCTAATGATCTAAAAACTCAAATTAATTGTGCCGAGTATTTAACATCTCATTATTTACCTAATTTTAAGTAATTTAAAAAATCAGATTTGTGAGAAAGGATGTTATCAAAGTCGTTATGAAAGAACGTACAAATTTAATCTTACTTATCGTACAAAAAATGTAATCTGATAAGAGTTTATTAAATTTAATGTTCAAACCAACATCTTCCTTAAATAACATAGGCGTAGTACATAAATACGCACGGTTTTATTTCTAAGAATTATTATAATTTTTTTGCTTGAATTTTGACTATAGCAAAAATAAACAGAGAGCAATGCACAACGATATTTCTAACGTTTTTTAAGGAGGAATGAATTGCTGATTGGAGTTTTACACTATTGGCGCATAATGTGTATATTTTTATTATACGTTTTAAATTAACTATCAGTTCCTAAATCAACAAAGAAATAATCATTAGAGAGCGTTATTTAACGAATTTTTATTTCTTTCGCACTATTTGTGTCTTTAACATATCCGAAAATATACTACTAAAATATAATAGAACTGATGTACAGTAGAAAAAAATAATTATTTAGGTCTTGCAAGTAAGGCGGCCTACAATGACGGCAACGCGCGTGTGACGTCAAAGGCAGATATAATATAGGACCAATCAGAGTGTAGTATTTTTAACCAATGAAAAATCTCCACCCCTCCTAGGGAGTACAGGACCTTGTAGATGGTGGAGGGGCTTGCGTGCTCCCAAGACCCGGAGAGCTATGCCGGCGGTAGTGTAACTACCAGCAGGGCCTCCCAAGCCGGACAGGTCAAAGGGTAGGAGCCAGACGAAGAAGTACTCCAAAAACGACGTCGTTGGGCCAATCACCCACACGTTGAAAAAGCGGATTCAAAGTCACATAAATAGCCTCGGACAGGACAGGAATTTTCGGAATAAAAGACTGGACAAACCTAATTTACGATTTGGAAATTGGAATATACGCACTTTGACTGGAAAGGAAAAGGAAATAGTAGAGGAGATGAAAAGGTATAAAATGAGTGTTCTAGGAGTTAGTGAGATTCGGAAAAAAGGATGTGGAGAGAGACAATTGGATGATGGATATGTGCTCAGATATTCAGGAACGACTGATGCAGGACGGTTAAAAGGAGGAGTTGGTGTCATACTGGACGAGAACACTAATAAATTAGTAAGTGGATGGGAAGCCAGGAGTCCCAGGATTATAAGAATTGATCTAGAACTGTCAGAAAATATTTCCATTATTCAGGTCTATGGCCCAACTGATGATGCAGATATTAGAGAAAAGGATTGTTTTTGGGAAGATCTAGGTAGAACAATGGCAGAGGTAGAGACAGGTCGAAAGGCATTTATAATGGGTGATTTTAATGGAAGAATAGGAAATGATGAAACAAGATGGCATGGTTGTATGGGAAAACATGCCGGGGAGTCAGTGCGGAATGATAATGGAACACGTCTGTTGGAGTTCTGTATTGGTCACCAGCTGCTGATTGGAAATACGTGGTTCATCCATAAAACCATACACAAAGTCACTTTCGTGGCTGAAGGCAGAGATACTCAAAGTATTATTGACTACTTTCTGTACCCATCTACTATGAGATATGCAGTAAAGGATGTGAAGGTTATAAGAGGTGCAGAGATCGATACAGATCACAAACTTCTTGTTGCAGACACCAGTTTTCAGAGAAAAACCATAATGAAGCAGAAAGTCTATCAAAGGATTAAAGTAGAGGAATTGGAAAATATTGATAAACAGAATGCATTTCAGGCTGAAGTGGAGAGAGAATTGACTCTAGCTGAAGCTCAAATGACAGATGAAGCTCTGTCCACAAATATTGAGGTTCAGTGGAAAAACATAAAGGAAACCTTATTAAAAGCAGCAAATAAGGTATGTGGAAAAAGAAAAGTGGGTCAATTCAAGAGGAGAACAAAATGGTGGACAGAAGAAGTGAAACAGAAAGTCAAAGACAAAAAGAATGCATATAGAGGATACATTAGATCGGGAAGAAATGAAGATTGGCGGAAATATATTGAGTGCAGAAACCAAGCAAAAAAAATAGTGAAGGAGTCGAAGGTGAAGGCTTGGGAGGAATTTGGAAATGAAATCGATAGAAATTTCAAAAATAATGTAAAAAAGTTCTGGACAATTTGCAAAAGTATACGTGGAAAGTTTGGAAAACAAGTGAACTCAATAAAGAATAAAGAAGGGAAACTGATGACGGCTACGCAAGATGTACTTGAAACCTGGAAAAAGTTTTTCGAAGATAAGTTCAAAGAGGATAGGTTTGAGGAAGCTATCACTGTAGATGTGGTCAATGATGCAAATGTGGACTATCAAATGAATTCTGATATAACAAAGGAAGAGGTTAGGGATGCAATTCGAAAAATGAAGGTAGGGAAAGCAGCAGGAATAGATGAAATACATGCTGAATACCTGAAGAAAGGAGGTGAATGCATAGTGAATAGCCTAACAAAATTATTGCAGGAAGTCTGGAAACAGGAAAAGATTCCAGAAGAATGGGAACAAAATATCATTATCCCACTGTATAAAAAAGGTAACTCAACTGATTGTGAAAACTATCGCGCAGTGTGTTTGTCATCGGTTGTACTGAAAATTTATACCCGAATTCTAGAGAAAAGACTTCGTGTGGTGGTGGAGGACCAGTTTGAGGAGGAACAATGTGCCTTCAGACCAGGCAGACAAACTCAAGACCATATTTTCTCGCTGAGATCAATCTGTTCGAAGTCTATAGAAAAAGGAAAACGGGTTTATCTGGCATTCTTGGACCTCAAAGCAGCTTTCGATACGGTCCCAAAATGTGTTGTATGGGAGACGCTGGTTGCCAAAAACGTATCACCAAAATTACAGCGAGCAATAAAAAGTGTTTTTAATAATGTGACTGCAGTGATCAGAACGTGTGGAAGGATTTCAAGACCGTTACAAATGGAAAAAGGAATTAAGCAGGGAGACAGTTTGAGTCCACTACTTTTTGTGATGATAATGGACGAAATTAATAAAATCTGCAAAAGACGAACTGACAGAATGATGGTGGGACGTTGGAACTTGAGGCCCATATTTGCTCAAGCTTTGTTATTTGCAGATGACATAGTTCTTATTGCTGACTCTGAAAGAAAGCTTCAAACTGCAGTAATTGAATGGAATGAAGAGATTAAAAGGAAAGGCATGACACTGAATATCAATAAGAGTAAAGTGATGGTGGTTAATGGCTTGGAAGGTGAAAGAATTAGGATGGATGTGGAAGGACAGGTAATGGAACAGGTGAGGTCATATGAGTATCTGGGTACAGTAGTAAGGGACGATGGGAAAATAGATGATGAACTAAGAAATAGAATCTCTAAAGCTAGTCGGGCCTTCTATGCAACCAGAAATTGTATTTTTGGAAAAAAAGAAGTGGGTGCCACAGTAAAAAACAGGGTCTATAAAAGTATTATTGAACCAATAGTCCTGTATGGTGCAGAAAGCTGGCCCTTGAAGCAACAACAAATGAGCAGAATCAGGGCAGTTGCAATGAAGTGCCATAGAAGGACAGCTGGGAAGACATTGAGAGATAGAGTAAGAAGTAAAAGAATCAGGGAGGAAATAGGAATGAAGGATGTGAAGGAAGTAATAGATAGAAAACAATTGGGATGGTGGGGTCACATACAAAGAATGGATGACGAAAGGAAAGCCAAGCAGTATGCAAACGTAATCGTTGGCGGGAGTAGGAAAAGAGGACGTCCACGATACTCATATGATGAGCACATACGAAGATTGGGAGAGGAAAGAGGCATGGCCCTAGGGCAAATGAGACGATTGGCGGCGGATAGAGTACAATGGAGGAAGTTGTCCGAGACTACCCCGACGCTGTAAGGCACATGGGGAGAGAGAAAGAAGAAGAAGAAGAAAAATCTCCAAACCTAACCAATCAGATGTCTTCTTAGGCGTCACTTTGATTGGTTAATATTGTCCAATCAGAAGACTCATTATAGTTCACTACGTCATCCGATATCGACCAATGAAAACGTCTCAATCAGTATTACGTCATTTGTCAGTATCGAGCTTCCTGATTGGTCCGGTACTGTCCCTGCGCGTGACGTCGACTTACATTTTTACATAAATCCGCCCAATGTCACCGCCCAGTTAACGATACGGCCGAATATTAAACAATAACGTCTACTGAAATGCTATACTTTCCAGAATTAAAACGCCTACCAAAACATTTTTAAACTTGTTAAGGACTTCCGAGTACGGAATGATTATGGTTAATTGTATGAAACAGCAGTATATTTATACTGCTTTTCACAGTATGAAAAATGAAAATTCAGAAAAAGGAAGCACAAGAATAGATTGCATTTACACATATAAGCTTGCTTAAATTTAAGACATTATTTTCTCGGCTACCATGCAAACACTACTATACGAACGTTAAGGTCTTCCGAGTACGGAATGATTATGGTTAATTGTATGAAACAGCAGTATATTTATACTGCTTTTCACAGTATGAAAAAATAAAATTCACAAAAAAGAAGCACAAGAATAGATTGCGTTTACACACACAAGCTTGCTTAAATTTAAGACATTATTTTCTCGGCTACCATCCAAACACTACTATACGAACGTAACACATTGTGATTTTTTCATTGTATATTAACGTTTATTCAAATAAGGACGTCTCTAAAGTTTTTTTTGTCAAGTAATCGTCAGTAGAATCGCCGGCATTACCAAACTGAAATTTACAATATACTTGAACAATACCTAGTAAGAGCAAAATATAAATTGTGCCCTTTTAACGACAATCAGTCACACTAAAAACGGTTAACGATATGAAAAATTTCTAGGCAATATTTTTGAAATTTCTCCGCACTTATTCGCAGTTCTTTTCATTATTTTTTATATTATAATGCGAAAATTAATATTGCCTATATGAAACATTAAACTGTTAAATATTTTTTAAATTTCAACTGCTACTTCCACGGCTAAAATAATACGTCTGTTTTTTTCAAGAATGAAGCAATTTTCGACTAAAACATTATAACAACATAAGAAGTACTGGTGAAATAAACACTTTTAGACCTTCTTCATATGACAGTAGATTTTTATACAGTTAGACCTTGCAGTGTGAATATATTAAAGACGCATTTGCAAGGTGCGAAGTGAAAATTTTTTAGAAGGCCTGCTTTGCTCATCAAATGACTTTTCTACTGAAACATACGGTTACAAACCAAAAAATGTAACCCAATTAATTTTTCAGTTTATTTCAGATAACTTGTAAATGTTTGAACTAACTTCTACCCTAGTGATCTAAAAACTCAAATTAATTGTGCCGAGTATTTAACATCTCATTATGTACCTAATTTTAGATAATTTAAAAAATCAGATTTGTAAGAAAGGATGTTATCAAAGTCGTTATGAAAGAACGTACAAATTTAATCTTACTTATCGTACAAAAAATATAATCTGATAAGAGTTTATTAAATTTAATGTTCAAACCAACATCTTCCTTAAATAACATAAGCGTAGTACATCAATACGTACGGTTTTATTTCTAAGAATCATTATAATTTTTTTGCTTGAATTTTGACTATAGCAAAAATAAACAGAGAGCAATGCACAACGATTTTTCTAATGTTTTTTAAGGAGGAATGAATTGCTGATTGGAGTTTTACACTATTGGCGCAGAACGTGTATATTTTTATTATACGTTTTGAGTTAACTATCAGTTCCTAAATCAACAAAGAAATATCCATTTAAGAGCGTTACTTAACGAATTTTTATTTCTTTCGCACTATTTGTGTCTTTAACATATCCGAAAATATACTACTAAAATATAATAGAACTGATGTACAGTAGAAAAAAATAATTATTTAGGTCTTGCAAGTAAGGCGGCCTACAATGACGGCAACGCGCGTGTGACGTCAAAGGCAGATATAATATAGGACCAATCAGAGTGTAGTATTTTTAACAAATGAAAAATCTCCAAACCTAACCAATCAGATGTCTTCTTAGGCGTCACTTTGATTGGTTAATATTGTCCAATCAGAAGGCTCATTATAGTTCACTACGTCATCCGATATCGACCAATGAAAACGTCTCAATCAGTATTACGTCATTTGTCAGTATCGAGCTTCCTGATTGGTCCGGTACTGTCCCTGCGCGTGACGTCGACTTACATTTTTACATAAATCCGCCCATTGTCACCGCCCAGTTAACGATGCGGCCGAATATTAAACAATAACGTCTACTGAAATGCTATACTTTCCAGAATTAAAACGCCTACCAAAAACATTTTCAAACTTGTTAAGGTCTTCCGAGTACGGAATGAATATCGTTATTTGTATGAAACAGCAGTATATTTATACTGTTTTCACAGTATAAAAAATTAAAATTCACAAAAAGGAAGCACAAGAATAGATTGCGTTTACACATACAAGCTTGCTTAAATTTAAGACATTATTTTCTCGGCTACCATGCAAACACCACTATACGAACGTAACACATTGTGATTTTTTCATTGTATATTAAAGTTTATTCAAATAAGGACGTCTCTAAAGTTTTTTTTGTCAAGTAATCGTCAGTAGAATCGCCGGCATTACCAAACTGAAATTTACAATATACTTGAACAATACCTAGTAAGAGCAAAATAGAAATTGTGCCCTTTTAACGACAATCAGTCACACTAAAAACGGTTAACGATATGAAAAATTTCTAACCAATATTTTTGACATTTCTCCGCGCTTATTCGCAGTTCTTTTCATTATTTTATATTATAATGCGAAAATTAATATTGCCTATATGAAACATTAAACTGTTAAATATTTTTTAAATTTCAACTGCTACTTCCACGGCTAAAATAATACTTCTGTTTTCTTTAAGAATGAAGCAATTTTCGACTAAAACATTATAACAACATAAGAAGTACTGGTGAAATAAACACTTTTAGACCTTCTTCATATGACAGTAGATTTTTATACAGTTAGACCTTGCAGTGTGAATATATTAAAGACGCATTTGCAAGGTGCGAAGTGAAAATTTTTTAGAAGGCCTGCTTTGCTCATCAAATGACTTTTCTACTGAAACATACGGTTACAAACCAAAAAATGTAACCCAATTAACTTTTCAGTTTATTTCAGATAACTTGTAAATGTTTGAACTAACTTCTACCCTAATGATCTAAAAACTCAAATTAATTGTGCCGAGTATTTAACATCTCATTATTTACCTAATTTTAAGTAATTTAAAAAATCAGATTTGTGAGAAAGGATGTTATCAAAGTCGTTATGAAAGAACGTACAAATTTAATCTTACTTATCGTACAAAAAATGTAATCTGATAAGAGTTTATTAAATTTAATGTTCAAACCAACATCTTCCTTAAATAACATAGGCGTAGTACATAAATACGCACGGTTTTATTTCTAAGAATTATTATAATTTTTTTGCTTGAATTTTGACTATAGCAAAAATAAACAGAGAGCAATGCACAACGATTTTTCTAACGTTTTTTAAGGAGGAATGAATTGCTGATTGGAGTTTTACACTATTGGCGCATAATGTGTATATTTTTATTATACGTTTTAAATTAACTATCAGTTCCTAAATCAACAAAGAAATAATCATTAGAGAGCGTTATTTAACGAATTTTTATTTCTTTCGCACTATTTGTGTCTTTAACATATCCGAAAATATACTACTAAAATATAATAGAACTGATGTACAGTAGAAAAAAATAATTATTTAGGTCTTGCAAGTAAGGCGGCCTACAATGACGGCAACGCGCGTGTGACGTCAAAGGCAGATATAATATAGGACCAATCAGAGTGTAGTATTTTTAACCAATGAAAAATCTCCAAACATAACCAATCAGATGTCTTCTTAGGCGTCACTTTGAATGGTTAATATTGTCCAATCAGAAGGCTCATTATAGTTCACTACGTCATCCGATATCGACCAATGAAGACGTCTCAATCAGTATTACGTCATTTGTCAGTATCGAGCTTCCTGATTGGTCCGGTACTGTCCCTGCGCGTGACGTCGACTTACATTTTTACATATATCCGCCCATTGTCACCGCCCAGTTAACGATGCGGCCGAATATTAAACAATAACGTCTACTGAAATGCTATACTTTCCAGAATTAAAACGCCTACCAAAAACATTTTCAAACTTGTTAAGGTCTTCCGAGTACGGAATGAATATCGTTATTTGTATGAAACAGCAGTATATTTATACTGTTTTCACAGTATAAAAAATTAAAATTCACAAAAAGGAAGCACAAGAATAGATTGCGTTTACACATACAAGCTTGCTTAAATTTAAGACATTATTTTCTCGGCTACCATGCAAACACTACTATACGAACGTAACACATTGTGATTTTTTCATTGTTTATTAAAGTTTATTTAAATAAGGACGTCTCTAAAGTTTTTTTTGTCAAGTAATCGTCAGTAGAATCGCCGGCATTACCAAACTGAAATTTACAATATACTTGAACAATACCTAGTAAGAGCAAAATATAAATTGTGCCCTTTTAACGACAATCAGTCACACTAAAAACGGTTAACGATATGAAAAATTTCTAGGCAATATTTTTGAAATTTCCCCGCACTTATTCGCAGTTCTTTTCATTATTTTATATTATAATGCGAAAATTAATATTGCCTATATGAAACATTAAACTGTTAAATATTTTTTAAATTTCAACTGCTACTTCTACGGCTAAAATAATACTTCTGTTTTCTTCAAGAATGAAGCAATTTTCGACTAAAACATTATAACAACATAAGAAGTACTGGTGTAATAAACACTTTTAGACCTTCTTCATATGACAGTAGATTTTTATACAGTTAGACCTTGCAGTGTGAATATATTAAAGACGCATTTGCAAGGTGCGAAGTGAAAATTTTTTAGAAGGCCTGCTTTGCTCATCAAATGACTTTTCTACTGAAACATACGATTACAAACCAAAAAATGTAACCCAATTAACTTTTTAGTTTATTTCAGATAACTTGTAAATGTTTGAACTAACTTCTACCCTAATGATCTAAAAACTCAAATTAATTGTGCCGAGTATTTAACATCTCATTATTTACCTAATTTTAGGTAATTTAAAAAATCAGATTTGTAAGAAAGGATGTTATCAAAGTCGTTATGAAAGAACGTACAAATTTAATCTCACTTATCGTACAAAAAATTTAATCTGATAAGAGTTTATTAAATTTAATGTTCAAACCAACATCTTCCTTAAATAACATAAGCGTAGTACATAAATACGCACGGTTTTATTTCTAAGAATTATTATAATTTTTGTGCTTGAATTTTGACTATAGCAAAAATAAACAGAGAGCAATGCACAACGATTTTTCTAACGTTTTTTAAGGAGGAATGAATTGCTGATTGGAGTTTTACACTATTGGCGCATAATGTGTATATTTTTATTATACGTTTTAAATTAACTATCAGTTCCTAAATCAACAAAGAAGTAATCATTAGAGAGCGTTACTTAACGAATTTTTATTTCTTTCGCACTATTTGTGTCTTTAACATATCCGAAAATATACTACTAAAATATAATAGAACTGATGTACAGTAGAAAAAAATAATTATTTAGGTCTTGCAAGTAAGGCGGCCTACAATGACGGCAACGCGCGTGTGACGTCAAAGGCAGATATAATATAGGACCAATCAGAGTGTAGTATTTTTAACAAATGAAAAATCTCCAAACCTAACCAATCAGATGTCTTCTTAGGCGTCACTTTGATTGGTTAATATTGTCCAATCAGAAGGCTCATTATAGTTCACTACGTCATCCGATATCGACCAATGAAAACGTCTCAATCAGTATTACGTCATTTGTCAGTATCGAGCTTCCTGATTGGTCCGGTACTGTCCCTGCGCGTGACGTCGACTTACATTTTTACATAAATCCGCCCATTGTCACCGCCCAGTTAACGATGCGGCCGAATATTAAACAATAACGTCTACTGAAATGCTATACTTTCCAGAATTAAAACGCCTACCAAAAACATTTTCAAACTTGTTAAGGTCTTCCGAGTACGGAATGAATATCGTTATTTGTATGAAACAGCAGTATATTTATACTGTTTTCACAGTATAAAAAATTAAAATTCACAAAAAGGAAGCACAAGAATAGATTGCGTTTACACATACAAGCTTGCTTAAATTTAAGACATTATTTTCTCGGCTACCATGCAAACACCACTATACGAACGTAACACATTGTGATTTTTTCATTGTATATTAAAGTTTATTCAAATAAGGACGTCTCTAAAGTTTTTTTTTCAAGTAATCGTCAGTAGAATCGCCGGCATTACCAAACTGAAATTTACAATATACTTGAACAATACCTAGTAAGAGCAAAATATAAATTGTGCCCTTTTAACGACAATCAGTCACACTAAAAACGGTTAACGATATGAAAAATTTCTAACCAATATTTTTGACATTTCTCCGCGCTTATTCGCAGTTCTTTTCATTATTTTATATTATAATGCGAAAATTAATATTGCCTATATGAAACATTAAACTGTTAAATATTTTTTAAATTTCAACTGCTACTTCCACGGCTAAAATAATACTTCTGTTTTCTTTAAGAATGAAGCAATTTTCGACTAAAACATTATAACAACATAAGAAGTACTGGTGAAATAAACACTTTTAGACCTTCTTCATATGACAGTAGATTTTTATACAGTTAGACCTTGCAGTGTGAATATATTAAAGACGCATTTGCAAGGTGCGAAGTGAAAATTTTTTAGAAGGCCTGCTTTGCTCATCAAATGACTTTTCTACTGAAACATACGGTTACAAACCAAAAAATGTAACCCAATTAACTTTTCAGTTTATTTCAGATAACTTGTAAATGTTTGAACTAACTTCTACCCTAATGATCTAAAAACTCAAATTAATTGTGCCGAGTATTTAACATCTCATTATTTACCTAATTTTAAGTAATTTAAAAAATCAGATTTGTGTGAAAGGATGTTATCAAAGTCGTTATGAAAGAACGTACAAATTTAATCTTACTTATCGTACAAAAAATGTAATCTGATAAGAGTTTATTAAATTTAATGTTCAAACCAACATCTTCCTTAAATAACATAGGCGTAGTACATAAATACGCACGGTTTTATTTCTAAGAATTATTATAATTTTTTTGCTTGAATTTTGACTATAGCAAAAATAAACAGAGAGCAATGCACAACGATTTTTCTAACGTTTTTTAAGGAGGAATGAATTGCTGATTGGAGTTTTACACTATTGGCGCATAATGTGTATATTTTTATTATACGTTTTAAATTAACTATCAGTTCCTAAATCAACAAAGAAATAATCATTAGAGAGCGTTATTTAACGAATTTTTATTTCTTTCGCACTATTTGTGTCTTTAACATATCCGAAAATATACTACTAAAATATAATAAAACTGATGTACAGTAGAAAAAAATAATTATTTAGGTCTTGCAAGTAAGGCGGCCTACAATGACGGCAACGCGCGTGTGACGTCAAAGGCAGATATAATATAGGACCAATCAGAGTGTAGTATTTTTAACCAATGAAAAATCTCCAAACCTAACCAATCAGATGTCTTCTTAGGCGTCACTTTGATTGGTTAATATTGTCCAATCAGAAGACTCATTATAGTTCACTACGTCATCCGATATCGACCAATGAAAACGTCTCAATCAGTATTACGTCATTTGTCAGTATCGAGCTTCCTGATTGGTCCGGTACTGTTCCTGCGCGTGACGTCGACTTACATTTTTACATAAATCCGCCCAATGTCACCGCCCAGTTAACGATACGGCCGAATATTAAACAATAACGTCTACTGAAATGCTATACTTTCCAGAATTAAAACGCCTACCAAAACATTTTTAAACTTGTTAAGGACTTCCGAGTACGGAATGATTATGGTTAATTGTATGAAACAGCAGTATATTTATACTGCTTTTCACAGTATGAAAAATGAAAATTCAGAAAAAGGAAGCACAAGAATAGATTGCATTTACACATACAAGCTTGCTTAAATTTAAGACATTATTTTCTCGGCTACCATGCAAACACTACTATACGAACGTTAAGGTCTTCCGAGTACGGAATGATTATGGTTAATTGTATGAAACAGCAGTATATTTATACTACTTTTCACAGTATGAAAAAATAAAATTCACAAAAAAGAAGCACAAGAATAGATTGCGTTTACACACACAAGCTTGCTTAAATTTAAGACATTATTTTCTCGGCTACCATGCAAACACTACTATACGAACGTAACACATTGTGATTTTTTCATTGTATATTAAAGTTTATTCAAATAAGGACGTCTCTAAAGTTTTTTTTGTCAAGTAATCGTCAGTAGAATCGCCGGCATTACCAAACTGAAATTTACAATATACTTGAACAATACCCAGTAAGAGCAAAATATAAATTGTGCCCTTTTAACGACAATCAGTCACACTAAAAACGGTTAACGATATGAAAAATTTCTAGGCAATATTTTTGAAATTTCTCCGCACTTATTCGCAGTTCTTTTCATTATTTTATATTATAATGCGAAAATTAATATTGCCTATATGAAACATTAAACTGTTAAATATTTTTTAAATTTCAACTGCTACTTCCACGGCTAAAATAATACGTCTGTTTTTTTCAAGAATGAAGCAATTTTCGACTAAAACATTATAACAACATAAGAAGTACTGGTGAAATAAACACTTTTAGACCTTCTTCATATGACAGTAGATTTTTATACAGTTAGACCTTGCAGTGTGAATATATTAAAGACGCATTTGCAAGGTGCGAAGTGAAAATTTTTTAGAAGGCCTGCTTTGCTCATCAAATGACTTTTCTACTGAAACATACGGTTACAAACCAAAAAATGTAACCCAATTAACTTTTCAGTTTATTTCAGATAACTTGTAAATGTTTGAACTAACTTCTACCCTAATGATCTAAAAACTCAAATTAATTGTGCCGAGTATTTAACATCTCATTATTTACCTAATTTTAAGTAATTTAAAAAATCAGATTTGTAAGAAAGGATGTTATCAAAGTCGTTATGAAAGAACGTACAAATTTAATCTTACTTATCGTACAAAAAATATAATCTGATAAGAGTTTATTAAATTTAATGTTCAAACCAACATCTTCCTTAAATAACATAAGCGTAGTACATAAATACGCACGGTTTTATTTCTAAGAATTATTATAATTTTTGTGCTTGAATTTTGACTATAGTAAAAATAAACAGAGAGCAATGCACAACGATTTTTGTAACGTTTTTTAAGGAGGAATGAATTGCTGATTGGAGTTTTACACTATTGGCGCATAATGTGTATATTTTTATTATACGTTTTAAATTAACTATCAGTTCCTAAATCAACAAAGAAATAATCATTAGAGAGCGTTACTTAATGAATTTTTATTTCTTTCGCACTATTTGTGTCTTTAACATTTCCGAAAATATGCTACTAAAATATAATAGAACTGATGTACAGTAGAAAAAAATTATTATTTAGGTCTTGCAAGTAAGGCGGCCTACAATGACGGCAACGCGCGTGTGACGTCAAAGGCAGATATAATATAGGACCAATCAGAGTGTAGTATTTTTAACCAATGAAAAATGTCCAAACCTAACCAATCAGATGTCTTCTTAGGCGTCACTTTGATTGGTTAATATTGTCCAATCAGAAGGCTCATTATAGTTTACTACGTCATCCGATATCGACCAATGAAAACGTCTCAATCAGTATTACGTCATTTGTCAGTATCGAGCTTCCTAATTGGTCCGGTACTGTTCCTGCGCGTGACGTCCACTTACATTTTTACATAAATCCGCCCAATGTCACCGCCCAGTTAACGATACGGCCGAATATTAAACAATAACGTCTACTGAAATGCTATACTTTCCAGAATTAAAACGCCTACCAAAACATTTTTAAACTTGTTAAGGTCTTCCGAGTACGGAATGATTATGGTTAATTGTATGAAACAGCAGTATATTTATACTGCTTTTCACAGTATGAAAAATTAAAATTCAGAAAAAGGAAGCACAAGAATAGATTGCATTTACACATACAAGCTTGCTTAAATTTAAGACATTATTTTCTCGGCTACCATGCAAACACTACTATACGAACGTTAAGGTCTTCCGAGTACGGAATGATTATGGTTAATTGTATGAAACAGCAGTATATTTATACTGCTTTTCACAGTACGAAAAAATAAAATTCACAAAAAAGAAGCACAAGAATAGATTGCGTTTACACACACAAGCTTGCTTAAATTTAAGACATTATTTTCTCGGCTACCATGTAAACACTACTATACGAACGTAACACATTGTGATTTTTTCATTGTATATTAAAGTTTATTCAAATAAGGACGTCTCTAAAGTTTTTTTTGTCAAGTAATCGTCAGTAGAATCGCCGGCATTACCAAACTGAAATTTACAATATACTTGAACAATACCTAGTAAGAGCAAAATACAAATTGTGCCCTTTTAACGACAATCAGTCACACTAAAAACGGTTAACGATGTGAAAAATTTCTAGGCAATATTTTTGACATTTCTCCGCGCTTATTCGCAGTTCTTTTCATTATTTTATTTTATGATGCGGAAATTAGTATTGCCTATATGAAACATTAAACTGTTAAATATTTTTTAAATTTCAACTGCTACTTCCACGGCTAAAATTATACTTCTGTTTTCTTCAAGAATGAAGGAATTTTCGACTAAAACATTATAACAACATAAGAAGTACTGGTAAAATAAACACTTTTAGACCTTCTTCATATGACAGTAGATTTTTATACCGTTAGACCTTGCAGTGTGAATATATTAAAGACGCATTTGCAAGGTGCGAAGTGAAAATTTTTTAGAAGGCCTGCTTTGCTCATCAAATGACTTTTCTACTGAAACATACGGTTACAAACCAAAAAATGTAACCCAATTAACTTTTCAGTTTATTTCAGATAACTTGTAAATGTTTGAACTAACTTCTACCCTAATGATCTAAAAACTCAAATTAATTGTGCCGAGTATTTAACATCTCATTATTTACCTAATTTTAGGTAATTTAAAAAATCAGATTTGTAAGAAAGGATGTTATCAAAGTCGTTATGAAAGAACGTACAAATTTAATCTTACTAATCGTACAAAAAATATAATCTGATAAGAGTTTATTAAATTTAATGTTCAAACCAACATCTTCCTTAAATAACATAGGCGTAGTACATCAATACGTACGGTTTTATTTCTAAGAATCATTATAATTTTTTTGCTTGAATTTTGACTATAGCAAAAATAAACAGAGAGCAATGCACAACGATTTTTCTAACGTTTTTTAAGGAGGAATGAATTGCTGATTGGAGTTTTACACTATTGGTGCAGAACGTGTATATTTTTATTATACGTTTTGAGTTAACGAACAGTTCCTAAATCAACAAGAAAATAATCATTAGACAGCGTTACTCAACGAATTTTTATTTCTTTCACACTATTTGTGCCTTTCACAAATCCGAAAATATAGACTAGGCCTACTACATATTTGGTAAGTGATATTTACCTAGAAACTATATAACTCATTGAAAGGTACCTTCATAATATGTTCTGCCCTACCGTTAACTGGAAGTTGTCATTGGGTGTGGACTTTATATTACAATCATACTCAAAGTGACGCCCAGAATCAGTACGGACCAATCAGAAAGCAGCATATCCTGACGAATGACGTAACCTCAAGACACTTTGTCATTGGTTGGCATCGGTGTGACGTAGTACAGTAATAAAAAACTCTCTGATTGGACAATATTAACCAATCAAAATGACGCAAAAGAAGACTTGTGATTGGTTAAAACTGGGCTTTCTTATTGGCCGAAAATACGAGCCTCTGATTGGGCAATTATTACCTGAGCCGTTGACGTCACATGCGCATCACAATCAAATTGGCCCGACTTACTCACGCAACCCTAATAGAACGTTTGTTGAATACCAGTTATATTTTGATACGTATATTTTTGTTTCTCTTAAACACAATAAAAGCGTAGGTCAAAAATGATTTGTCAAGTAACGTCTTCTCAAGTCTATTTTTCGTTGATTTAGGATCTGTTAGTTAACGGGAAATTTATAAGCAGTATTTATATCTTCTACACAGGCAGTGTAAAACTATAACCTTTAACACCTGATTCGTACAGATGAGATAAATAAAAAATAATTCGGCGACTGTATTCGCTTAATTGTCGTAGCGAAAGTATAAGGAGAAAAATTACGATCCCGATAGCTGTGATTTTATAGAATTTTAGGCCTGTAATCAGTGTTTATGTAGGCAGCTTGTTCGAATATTACAATTTTATAAGCATTATCAGATGCGACTTTTTAACGTTCCGAAACCGAACAATTCATGAGTTCTCTTAAGCAAGGTAGATTAATAACATTACTTATTTTCAATCCAATTTGTCAGTAAACTAAAATGCAGGCTGTTGAAATTGTTGTGCAATGAAAGTTGTTTTTTAGGTAAGCAGCGGACAAGGTGGTTTGAACCTCTAAAATCTTTTCTGAGTGAGATGAGTTGAGTTGGTTTACATGGTCTTCTTACAGCGTTTATAATTATACTTATCAGGATGCGAGTCCTTCGGAAAATCATGTACTTTCGACTCTCCGAATGACACCGGTATTTCATTATCAACAGGGTTTGATTGTAAAATGAAATTCATGAATCTCAGATGAGATAACTCCGACTACTGTCATATATACCTCTACCTCTTCTGTTCTTACGTGGTTTAGTCATATAATTGGCTGACTCTGTGATAACAATGAATACATATTTACGGTCAGGAACTAGCAAATTACGTGCAAAAAATGTTTAACACTCTACCTTTTCATTAAAGCCACAATAAATTTCATCCATCTTAAAATACAGGAACTAATGAAATAAGAGTAAAGCCAGAAAACCTTTTTCGAAATTTTTTTTTTGTCATCAGTCTCTCGACTGGTTTGATGCAGTTCTCCAACCTGTTCTATCTTGCGCAAGTCGTTTCATATCTACATACCTGTAACACCCTACATCTTTTGTAATTTGCTTTATATATTCTAATCTTTGCCTCCCTCTACAATGTACTCCCTCAATGTTACCCTCCATTATTGATAGCCCAATACCTGGATGTCTTAGGATATGCCCCACTAGCCTATCCCTTCTTTTGGTAAGATGCTTCCATATACTTCTTTTTTCATCCACTCGCCTAAGAACCTCTAAATTACTTATTTTGTCCACCCACCTAATCTTTAACATTTTCCTATAACACCACATTTCAAAAGCTTCTATCCTCTTCCGTTCTACAGCCCCTATCACCCACGTTTCACTTCCGTATAATGCTACACTCCAAACATAATGTTTTAAGAAATTTTTCCTAATCTGTAAATCAATGTTTGTAGTCAGTAAGCTGTTTTTCATTTCAAAGGCTTTTCTAGCTTGAGCAATTCTACTCTTGATATCACTCGTGCTTCTACCATCCTTTGTTATTTTACTCCCTAGATAGCAGAATTCCCCAACTTCCTGTATGTTTTCGTTGCCTACTTTTAAATTTCCCATCTCTTCTAAACCACTCTTGCTGCTGCACAACACTTTCGTTTTGTTCTTATTAATTTTCATGAAGTAATCCTTCCTCAAGATCTCATCCATTCCATTTAAGGCATCCTCTAGTTCATTCTTTGCCTCGGCTAATACTACTATATCATCGGCGAATCTCAACATTTTTATTGTTTCTCCTTGAATTTTTATTCCTACGTCAAATTTCTCCTTCACTTCATTTATAGTCTCTTCTATATACAAGTTAAAAAGTAGTGGTGACAAAGAACAACCTTGTCGTACACCTTTTCTTACAGCAGCCTCTTTTTCGTACCCCTCGATTCTCAAAACAGCCGTTTGATTCTTATACAGACTGTAGATAACTTTCCTTTCTTTGTATTTAATTCCTAGCCTTTTCAATGTTTTAAACATTTTACTCCAGTCCAGATTGTCAAATGCTTTCTTTTCTGAGTGAGATGAGTTGAGTTGGTTTACATGGTCTTCTCACAGCATTTATAATTATACTTATAAGAATGCCGGTCCTTCGTAAAATCATGTTCTTTCGACTCTCCGAATGACACCTGTATTTCATTATCAAAACGGTTTGATTGTAAAATGAAATTCATGAATCTCAGATAATATTACCCTGACTAGTGTCATTTATACCTCTACCTCTTCTGTTCTTACGTGCTTTAGTCATATAATTGGCTGACCCTGTGATAAAAATGAATACATTTATTTCCTGCAGAAACTAGCAAATTACGTTCCAAAAATTTTTAACACTCTACCTTTTCATTATGGCCACAAAAAATTTCATCCACCTTAAAATACAGGAACTAATGAAATCAGAGTAAAGCCAGAAAACATTTCTCGAAATCACATTGGCCATTATATTATCATTTAGTCAAACCGTTGATTATTATTTTTCGACTAATGCTCGTTGGTAGAGCAAAATAGTTTTCTTGTTATAAAACGGATTAATGAGGTATATTTTCTTACCCGGTAGGATATTGACTTTGTTTCGTCTCAAAAAATTTTGAATTAGATTTTTCAACTGCCTTCTACGTATCGTAATATTTATTTACAGTTGTATAAAGTCATTCCCTTAAAAATATGATACATTACTGGCCAAAAATTAGGTTACAAAAATCGAACAACTAGGAAAAATAGATAACCTTCTTTTGTTTTTTTTCTTTGTGTCGGTATCGAATGAACACTCGTGATTTTTTAAAAAACCGTGTTAACATTTAGCAGCAACAGAAACCAATTTTTAATTTCCTTAAGAACTCGAAAGATCTCTACAATGGGGTACTTCATATTTCGTAAGTGATATTTACCAAGAAACTATAAATCTCATTAAAAGGTACCTTCATATGTTCTGCCCTACCGTTAACTAGAAGTTGTCATTGGGTGTGGACTTCATATTACAATCACACTCGACGTGACGCCTAGAATCAGTACGGACCAATCAGAAAGCAGCATATCCAAACGAATGACGTAACGCTCAAGACACTTTGTCATTGGTTGACATCGGTGTGACGTTGTACAGTAATATAAACTCTCTGATTGGACAATATTAACCAATCAAAATGACGCAAAAGAAGACTTGTGATTGGTTAAAACTGGGCTTTCTTATTGGCCGAAAATACGAGACTCTGATTGGGCAATTATTACCTGAGCCGTTGACGTCACATGCGCATCACAATCAAATTGGCCCGACTTACTCACGCAACCCTAATAGATCGTTTGTTGAATACCAGTTATATTTTGATACATATATTTTTGTTTCTATTAAACACAATAATAGCGTAGGTCAAAAATGATTTGTCAAGTAACGCCTTGTCAAGTCTATTTTTCGTTGATTTAGGATCTGTTAGTTAACGGGAAATTTATAAGCAGTATTTATATCTTCTACACAGGCAGTGTAAAACTATAATCTTTAACACCTGATTCGTACAGATGAGATAAATAAAAAATAATTCGGCGACAGCATTCGCTTAATTGTCGTAGCGAAAGTATAAGCAGAAAAATTACGATCCCGGTAGCTGTGATTTTATAGAGTTTTAGGCCTGTAATCAGTGTTTATGTAGGCATTATGTAGGCTTGTTCGAATATTACAATTTTATAAGCATTATCAGATGCGACTTTTTAACGTTCCGAAACCGAACAATTCATGCGTTCTCTTAAGCAAGGTAGGCTAATAAAATTACTTATTTTTAATCCAATTTGTCAGTAAACTAAAATGCTGGCTGTTGAAATTGTTGTGCAATGAAAGTTGTATTTTAGGTAAGCAGCGGACAAGGTGGTTTGAACCTCTAAAATCTTTTCTGAGTGAGATATGTTGAGTTAGTTTACATGGTCTTCTCACAGCATTTATAATTATACTTATCAGAATGCCAGTCCTTCGGAAAATCATGTACCTTCGACTCTCCGAATGACACCTGTATTTCATTATCAACAGGGTTTGATTGTAAAATGAAATTCATGAATCTCAGATGAGATAACTCTGACTAGTGTCATTTATACCTCCACCTCTTCTGTTTTTATGTGCTTTAGTCATATAATTGGCTGACCCTGTGATAAAAATTAATTCGTCTCAAGATATTTTGAATTAGATTTTTCAGTTGCCTTCTACGTATCGTAATATATATATATATATATATATTATTTTATTAAACATTATTTTCCTTTGTTTGCACCACTACATATATGATTATGAACAGCCAAAACAAAATAAAATAAAATATAAAACTCACCTCAGAGTATTATATCATATACTGATTTTCTGAGCATTATGCTGCTTATTTAAAAAAGGAATGTAAAAGTTCTAATGTGGCAGAACATCTGCTGACGAAAGGGCATAAAATAAGCAGTCATGAAAATAATTTGGAAATTTTAGAAATATGTTTTGATAGTAACAAATTATGGCAGTTGGAGAAATATTATATTTATAAATTTAAAAATAAAAAGATAAATTTAATGAACAGCCAGACAGAATTTGATAATGATAAATTATTTCAAATTGTACTTAATCGAGATAAGGAATAAAACTAGGTACAAAATGATTATACTGTCATTCGGCCGAATAAACCGCGCGCGGAATGGTGCTTTAGGATAGCTATTGTTTTGAACAATTGACGTGGTCTACGACCACTATTGTGTTTGTGTTTTATGTTTTATTGTGTTTATGTTTTTTAAAGTCCTGATGATGTCTCCGAGGGAGACGAAAGATCTTAATATGATATAATACTCTGAGGTGAGTTTTATATTTTATTTTATTTTGTTTTGGCTGTTCATAATCATATATGTAGTGGTGCAAACAAAGGAAAATAATGTTTAATAAAATAATATATATATATATATATATATATATATATACATTCTTCGACGCTCGATTTCTACATCTTAGCCGTGACTTTTTACCTCAAAAACTGCATCATTGAGATGCAGTTTGTTTTATGCATCAGATGTAAAAAGAGATGTTCAGTTGTTATAAAAATTATACAAATTGTTATACAGCTTTATACACATTTTACGCTATTATCGTTTTTTGACTCATTCACGCGATGTTGCCGGTTTTACACATTTTAAGTCGAGTCGCTGTCATCAGTTCTGTTCAGTTATGATCTGTTCGATCTGCACGTGGCTGCACTTCCACAGTACTGCGCGGTTAAATTTCCTGTCTCATCATGTTGAAACGAAGCGATATGTATTTCAAAGCCATAAGATTACAAGCCCCAGAGTTGAATACAAACAGCTATATAAAAGGTAAGTTTTAATTTATTATTTTTATATTATAACATTAATTAGACCTATCATTATTATTTTAAAATGTCGCATTGCTTGCCTTATTTTTGGATAAGTAAAATTTATATAGCCAAAACTTAACTGAATAGCATACAATCTATGAATATCACATTAATATTAAGCATTAACTGTCGATTCACGGAACTGCAATGGAATTACTAGTAGGGCTACGATAGGCGACTAAATGCTTGATGGTTGCCGAAGATAATTCCCACAGAAATCCGTGGCCCGTTCGTGAAGTAGGCCTATTATCTTTCAGCGCCTTCTACTTTTTTTGTGTAAATTTTGTCAAAAATATGAAACCAAATTATTATAGACCAACTATTACTGGTTCCTAAAAAAATTAGAAGCAGCTTCCATTTTCTCCAGCAATAAATTACCGTCACTTGATGTTATTTTTTGTGTAAATAAAAGGTTACAAAGGGTTGTAGGTTCCTATTGTTAGACTGAAATATTATCATCTTATTTAGGCCTACCTAATTTATAGTCTAAGCTTGTGGCGAAATACAAAAAAATCTTAAATAAAATGAATAAGGATTGGTTAGGCCTCTAGGTTTATTTAGAGCTTAAAACAAAAAGTTTTGTTTGATGTATTAAGTTGTAGCCAAAATATACTACTAAAATATAATAGAACTGATGTACAGTAAAAAAAATAATTATTTAGGTCTTGCAAGTAAGGCGGCCTACAATGACGGCAACGCGCGTGTGACGTCAAAGGCAGATATAATATAGGACCAATCAGAGTGTAGTATTTTTAACCAATGAAAAATCTCCAAACCTAACCAATCAGATGTCTTCTTAGGCGTCACTTTGATTGGTCAATATTGTCCAATCAGAAGGCTCATTATAGTTCACTACGTCATCCGATATCGACCAATGAAAACGTCTTAATCAGTATTACGTCATTTGTCAGTATCGAGCTTCCTGATTGGTCCGGTACTGTTCCTGCGCGTGACGTCGACTTACATTTTTACATAAATCTTAAACCCATTTTTATCATAAACCCATTGTCACCGCCCAGTTAACGATACGGCCGAATATTAAACAATAACGTCTACTGAAATGCTATACTTTCCAGAATTAAAACGCCTACCAAAAACATTTTTAAACTTGTTAAGGTCTTCCGAGTACGGAATGATTATGGTTAATTGTATGAAACAGCAGTATATTTATACTGCTTTTCACAGTATGAAAAATTAAAATTCTTAAAAAGGAAGCACAAGAATAGATTGCGTTTACACATACAAGCTTGCTTAAATTTAAGACATTATTTTCTCGGCTACCATGCAAACACTACTATACGAACGTAACACATTGTGATTTTTTCATTGTATATTAAAGTTTATTCAAATAAGGACGTCTCTAAAGTTTTTTTTTGTCAAGTAATCGTCAGTAGAATCGCCGGCATTACCAAACTGAAATTTACAATATACTTGAACAATACCTAGTAAGAGCAAAATAGAAATTGTGCCCTTTTAACGACAATCAGTCACACTAAAAACGGTTAACGATGTGAAAAATTTCTAGGCAATATTTTGGACATTTCTCCGCGCTTATTCGCAGTTCTTTTCATTATTTTATTTTATGATGCGAAAATTAGTATTGCCTATATGAAACATTAAACTGTTAAATATTTTTAAATTTCAACTGCTACTTCCACGGCTAAAATAATACTTCTGTTTTCTTCAAGAATGAAGCAATTTTCGACTAAAACATTATAACAACATAAGAAGTACTGGTGAAATAAACACTTTTAGACCTTCTTCATATGACAGTAGATTTTTATACCGTTAGACCTTGCAGTGTGAATATATTAAAGACGCATTTGCAAGGTGCGAAGTGAAAATTTTTTAGAAGGCCTGCTTTGCTCATCAAATGACTTTTCTACTGAAACATACGGTTACAAACCAAAAAATGTAACCCAATTAACTTTTCAGTTTATTTCAGATAACTTGTAAATGTTTGAACTAACTTCTACCCTAATGATCTAAAAACTCAAATTAATTGTGCCGAGTATTTAACATCTCATTATTTACCTAATTTTAAGTAATTTAAAAAATCAGATTTGTAAGAAAGGATGTTATCAAAGTCGTTATGAAAGAACGTACAAATTTAATCTTACTAATCGTACAAAAAATATAATCTGATAAGAGTTTATTAAATTTAATGTTCAAACCAACATCTTCCTTAAATAACATAGGCGTAGTACATCAATACGTACGGTTTTATTTCTAAGAATCATTATAATTTTTTTGCTTGAATTTTGACTATAGCAAAAATAAACAGAGAGCAATGCACAACGATTTTTCTAACGTTTTTTAAGGAGGAATGAATTGCTGATTGGAGTTTTACACTATTGGTGCAGAACGTGTATATTTTTATTATACGTTTTGAGTTAACGAACAGTTCCTAAATCAACAAGAAAATAATCATTAGACAGCGTTACTCAACGAATTTTTATTTCTTTCACACTATTTGTGCCTTTCACAAATCCGAAAATATAGACTAGGCCTACTACATATTTGGTAAGTGATATTTACCTAGAAACTATATAACTCATTGAAAGGTACCTTCATAATATGTTCTGCCCTACCGTTAACTGGAAGTTGTCATTGGGTGTGGACTTTATATTACAATCATACTCAAAGTGACGCCCAGAATCAGTACGGACCAATCAGAAAGCAGCATATCCTGACGAATGACGTAACCTCAAGACACTTTGTCATTGGTTGGCATCGGTGTGACGTAGTACAGTAATAAAAAACTCTCTGATTGGACAATATTAACCAATCAAAATGACGCAAAAGAAGACTTGTGATTGGTTAAAACTGGGCTTTCTTATTGGCCGAAAATACGAGCCTCTGATTGGGCAATTATTACCTGAGCCGTTGACGTCACATGCGCATCACAATCAAATTGGCCCGACTTACTCACGCAACCCTAATAGAACGTTTGTTGAATACCAGTTATATTTTGATACGTATATTTTTGTTTCTCTTAAACACAATAAAAGCGTAGGTCAAAAATGATTTGTCAAGTAACGTCTTCTCAAGTCTATTTTTCGTTGATTTAGGATCTGTTAGTTAACGGGAAATTTATAAGCAGTATTTATATCTTCTACACAGGCAGTGTAAAACTATAACCTTTAACACCTGATTCGTACAGATGAGATAAATAAAAAATAATTCGGCGACTGTATTCGCTTAATTGTCGTAGCGAAAGTATAAGGAGAAAAATTACGATCCCGATAGCTGTGATTTTATAGAATTTTAGGCCTGTAATCAGTGTTTATGTAGGCAGCTTGTTCGAATATTACAATTTTATAAGCATTATCAGATGCGACTTTTTAACGTTCCGAAACCGAACAATTCATGAGTTCTCTTAAGCAAGGTAGATTAATAACATTACTTATTTTCAATCCAATTTGTCAGTAAACTAAAATGCAGGCTGTTGAAATTGTTGTGCAATGAAAGTTGTTTTTTAGGTAAGCAGCGGACAAGGTGGTTTGAACCTCTAAAATCTTTTCTGAGTGAGATGAGTTGAGTTGGTTTACATGGTCTTCTTACAGCGTTTATAATTATACTTATCAGGATGCGAGTCCTTCGGAAAATCATGTACTTTCGACTCTCCGAATGACACCGGTATTTCATTATCAACAGGGTTTGATTGTAAAATGAAATTCATGAATCTCAGATGAGATAACTCCGACTACTGTCATATATACCTCTACCTCTTCTGTTCTTACGTGGTTTAGTCATATAATTGGCTGACTCTGTGATAACAATGAATACATATTTACGGTCAGGAACTAGCAAATTACGTGCAAAAAATGTTTAACACTCTACCTTTTCATTAAAGCCACAATAAATTTCATCCATCTTAAAATACAGGAACTAATGAAATAAGAGTAAAGCCAGAAAACCTTTTTCGAAATTTTTTTTTTGTCATCAGTCTCTCGACTGGTTTGATGCAGTTCTCCAACCTGTTCTATCTTGCGCAAGTCGTTTCATATCTACATACCTGTAACACCCTACATCTTTTGTAATTTGCTTTATATATTCTAATCTTTGCCTCCCTCTACAATGTACTCCCTCAATGTTACCCTCCATTATTGATAGCCCAATACCTGGATGTCTTAGGATATGCCCCACTAGCCTATCCCTTCTTTTGGTAAGATGCTTCCATATACTTCTTTTTTCATCCACTCGCCTAAGAACCTCTAAATTACTTATTTTGTCCACCCACCTAATCTTTAACATTTTCCTATAACACCACATTTCAAAAGCTTCTATCCTCTTCCGTTCTACAGCCCCTATCACCCACGTTTCACTTCCGTATAATGCTACACTCCAAACATAATGTTTTAAGAAATTTTTCCTAATCTGTAAATCAATGTTTGTAGTCAGTAAGCTGTTTTTCATTTCAAAGGCTTTTCTAGCTTGAGCAATTCTACTCTTGATATCACTCGTGCTTCTACCATCCTTTGTTATTTTACTCCCTAGATAGCAGAATTCCCCAACTTCCTGTATGTTTTCGTTGCCTACTTTTAAATTTCCCATCTCTTCTAAACCACTCTTGCTGCTGCACAACACTTTCGTTTTGTTCTTATTAATTTTCATGAAGTAATCCTTCCTCAAGATCTCATCCATTCCATTTAAGGCATCCTCTAGTTCATTCTTTGCCTCGGCTAATACTACTATATCATCGGCGAATCTCAACATTTTTATTGTTTCTCCTTGAATTTTTATTCCTACGTCAAATTTCTCCTTCACTTCATTTATAGTCTCTTCTATATACAAGTTAAAAAGTAGTGGTGACAAAGAACAACCTTGTCGTACACCTTTTCTTACAGCAGCCTCTTTTTCGTACCCCTCGATTCTCAAAACAGCCGTTTGATTCTTATACAGACTGTAGATAACTTTCCTTTCTTTGTATTTAATTCCTAGCCTTTTCAATGTTTTAAACATTTTACTCCAGTCCAGATTGTCAAATGCTTTCTTTTCTGAGTGAGATGAGTTGAGTTGGTTTACATGGTCTTCTCACAGCATTTATAATTATACTTATAAGAATGCCGGTCCTTCGTAAAATCATGTTCTTTCGACTCTCCGAATGACACCTGTATTTCATTATCAAAACGGTTTGATTGTAAAATGAAATTCATGAATCTCAGATAATATTACCCTGACTAGTGTCATTTATACCTCTACCTCTTCTGTTCTTACGTGCTTTAGTCATATAATTGGCTGACCCTGTGATAAAAATGAATACATTTATTTCCTGCAGAAACTAGCAAATTACGTTCCAAAAATTTTTAACACTCTACCTTTTCATTATGGCCACAAAAAATTTCATCCACCTTAAAATACAGGAACTAATGAAATCAGAGTAAAGCCAGAAAACATTTCTCGAAATCACATTGGCCATTATATTATCATTTAGTCAAACCGTTGATTATTATTTTTCGACTAATGCTCGTTGGTAGAGCAAAATAGTTTTCTTGTTATAAAACGGATTAATGAGGTATATTTTCTTACCCGGTAGGATATTGACTTTGTTTCGTCTCAAAAAATTTTGAATTAGATTTTTCAACTGCCTTCTACGTATCGTAATATTTATTTACAGTTGTATAAAGTCATTCCCTTAAAAATATGATACATTACTGGCCAAAAATTAGGTTACAAAAATCGAACAACTAGGAAAAATAGATAACCTTCTTTTGTTTTTTTTCTTTGTGTCGGTATCGAATGAACACTCGTGATTTTTTAAAAAACCGTGTTAACATTTAGCAGCAACAGAAACCAATTTTTAATTTCCTTAAGAACTCGAAAGATCTCTACAATGGGGTACTTCATATTTCGTAAGTGATATTTACCAAGAAACTATAAATCTCATTAAAAGGTACCTTCATATGTTCTGCCCTACCGTTAACTAGAAGTTGTCATTGGGTGTGGACTTCATATTACAATCACACTCGACGTGACGCCTAGAATCAGTACGGACCAATCAGAAAGCAGCATATCCAAACGAATGACGTAACGCTCAAGACACTTGGTCATTGGTTGACATCGGTGTGACGTTGTACAGTAATATAAACTCTCTGATTGGACAATATTAACCAATCAAAATGACGCAAAAGAAGACTTGTGATTGGTTAAAACTGGGCTTTCTTATTGGCCGAAAATACGAGCCTCTGATTGGGCAATTATTACCTGAGCCGTTGACGTCACATGCGCATCACAATCAAATTGGCCCGACTTACTCACGCAACCCTAATAGATCGTTTGTTGAATACCAGTTATATTTTGATACATATATTTTTGTTTCTATTAAACACAATAATAGCGTAGGTCAAAAATGATTTGTCAAGTAACGCCTTGTCAAGTCTATTTTTCGTTGATTTAGGATCTGTTAGTTAACGGGAAATTTATAAGCAGTATTTATATCTTCTACACAGGCAGTGTAAAACTATAATCTTTAACACCTGATTCGTACAGATGAGATAAATAAAAAATAATTCGGCGACAGCATTCGCTTAATTGTCGTAGCGAAAGTATAAGCAGAAAAATTACGATCCCGGTAGCTGTGATTTTATAGAGTTTTAGGCTTGTAATCAGTGTTTATGTAGGCATTATGTAGGCATTATGTAGGCTTGTTCGAATATTACAATTTTATAAGCATTATCAGATGCGACTTTTTAACGTTCCGAAACCGAACAATTCATGCGTTCTCTTAAGCAAGGTAGGCTAATAAAATTACTTATTTTTAATCCAATTTGTCAGTAAACTAAAATGCTGGCTGTTGAAATTGTTGTGCAATGAAAGTTGTATTTTAGGTAAGCAGCGGACAAGGTGGTTTGAACCTCTAAAATCTTTTCTGAGTGAGATATGTTGAGTTAGTTTACATGGTCTTCTCACAGCATTTATAATTATACTTATCAGAATGCCAGTCCTTCGGAAAATCATGTACTTTCGACTCTCCGAATGACACCTGTATTTCATTATCAACAGGGTTTGATTGTAAAATGAAATTCATGAATTTCAGATGAGATAACTCTGACTAGTGTCATTTATACCTCCACCTCTTCTGTTTTTATGTGCTTTAGTCATATAATTGGCTGACCCTGTGATAAAAATTAATTCGTCTCAAGATATTTTGAATTAGATTTTTCAGTTGCCTTCTACGTATCGTAATATATATATATATATATATGTACTACTATCATTTTCGCGTCCATACATTGACAATTTCCTAACAATCTGGAGTCCGAGTGCAATTTGGCGTCCGTATACGGACGCCAAATTGTAATCCTTAATAAAAACTTAATAAAAATTTATTGTGACATGGTTTTCGGACGTAATTTTTTTAAACTAAAGTACATAGTTTCGGGCAACTATATTTATTTTTTGAGAATTTTATTGTTACTCAGAGAGACACAAAAAAATAAATAAATTTTGGTACCGGATGCGAAATGGCGGTGTTTTGAAACTATTTTATACACCGTACCTTGGAGAGTTTCTCACCAGAGTGCTCTCGCTACGCCCCTATGTAAAAATATACGTATATTATGTATATTCTTACAAGGACGTCAGTTTCACATCTGCTATCAATTTCGCGTCCACCGGTTAAGAAAATAGACAAAACAAGTTATAAATAAATATTGTGTTGTGTTAAGAAAAAAAGTTTAAAAGAATAATAAAAACAAATTTTTATTAATCATCGAATTACAATTCTTTCAAAACTCACAATCTAATTTACTAAACATTCAAATAAATATTATTCGGCAAATTATTTGATATAAGTAATACAATTAAATTAAAAATAATTATATATTTTTTGATAGAATTAAAAAACTCTCTTTTCCGATAGACGATTTTTTGGGTTGACAAACTATCCTGGAAGGAAACCGGTGCTGCGCATAGTAGTGTCAGGATTAAATTATTGTTATGGCTGGCAGGATATCTTTCTAAACGCATTGTATACACAACGTATATTATACGCAATTTTGAAGAGTTGTTCTCCGCCGTGCTGTCGCCTTCCATACATGAGTCCATCGCACGCCACTTTGGTTTCTTTTTTCAAATTAGGCATAAACCTACTGTCAACGAATCCATGAACAAATCCTTTAGTAATTTGCTTACGTCGCTCGTTTAGTAACCAACGGGTTGGTCTAGTCTAGAAGAAAAGTCGTCGCCGCAAGTCAGCTGTTTAGCTGACTTTTCGACAGCTTTTCTGACAGCTGATTTTCGGAGATGGAGGTTCCTAGTTTAAATCCTAGTATATAGTATAATTGGTTCTTTTATACGAATTTGAATACTAGACAGTGGTTACCAATGTACTTTGATGGTTGGGGGTCAATTAACCATACTCTCTCAGGAATGGTCGGCCTGGGTATGTACGAGACTACAGCTCATTTAAACGTCATACATATCATTGGGTCATGGGGTTGCTTATTGTTCTCAATCGAACAAATTGCAACCTACACGCATCAGGGATAAAACAAAACAAAAATTTGTTTAAGAATTTTTAACATTTTATTTCACGCTTTTTTTAACATTACACCACCTGACAATTGTCAATCAAATATTTCCTGATTACGCTTACGATGTGTAAAAAGAATGCGCATTTTGCTGTTTGCCCACTCTCACTGCAAAATGGTTCAAGTACACTTCCATAATGCTATTTCGTATCATGTAATATGTCGCCCCAATTACTAGGTTTAGCAGTTTTACAGTAAGTAAATAAAACATTAAAGAGAAAAAACTTTTTCTAAAATATAAAAAATGAAAAATGGACTAGGAGTAGATTATTATTAGCCTTGTTTTTTGCTTAAAAACAATGCGATAAAAAATTAAACTAAGAAATTCGGGAAATAGCAAACTTTACTAGACAGACCTGAACCAAGTAGGCATATTTTAATATTTATTCTGGACCGATTTTCTTTCATTATAAAATTCTGGACAGAGATTACAGATTTCAGAAAAAAAATGTTAAGGGTAGAATAAAGTACACCCATTCAGTTTTTTCCTTTTTCTCTTACAACATCTGAACAAACGACATTTTTTTTAAATAGCCGCAAAAAACAAGGGCCATGGATTTAGACAAAAAAGTTTAAATATTAATGAGTGGGTGACCTAAAGTGAAGTTTGTACCATCCAGTTCGCCTCGATTTTCTCGCGAGTATGAGCTTAACAATCGTAATATTTATGGAACGTTCCGAAACAGCAGAACGACTCTCGATAGGGATAACGATAAAGTTTAAATTGAATTTCTTAGAGTATCGCCACCATTCCTAAGTTTTTCACGATTTTTTCGCTGATTTCGGCAGACCAAACAAAACAATTTACAGAACAATCCAGAACAAATGAGAGCTATCATTTAAAGTAAAAACCAAAAAGTATTGAATGCATGGGCTTATACTTGCCACTCCAAATTTTTCTTTGATTTTCTAGCATATTTGAACGGGACAAACGAAATTTTCGCGAAATGATCCGGAACAAACGAAGGGCTGTCAATCTATGTAAAAAACTTTAAAATATTGAGTCGAGGGGGATTAGTGACAGTAGCACCACCCAGTTCTTCTCGATTTCTCGCTTACTTGAAAGGAACTAAAAAAATATTTTGCGAGACCATCCGAAACAAACGAAGGTCTGTCCCTGAAGTCCAAAAAAAATTTAAAAAGTTGAGCGGGGGGAGGCCAGTGTGAAGTTAGCCCCTCCCGGCGTTTTTTCACTTATTTGGACGGAACAAACAAAAAATTTTCCGGAATAATCCGGTAGAAACGTAGACCGATCAATTTTACAAGTTAATTTTTGAAATTTTTGTATGGGGCCAACTTTGCAGTCCTGGTTTGAACTTCTACAGGTTTAGCTAAGTAAAACAAGGAGTGGGGTGGTTTACAATTGCCTTCCTCGCCGAGTTGAAAAGCTTATCAATATGCCAGGCCGTCTAAAAAGCACCTATTTTCCACCCTGCAAATGACACACCTCACGTTATTCACCACAGGGTCTGGCTGCATAATGAAATTCATTGCGCTCAGAGGAGATATAACTCTGACAAGTATCTTTTACACTTGTACCTCTTCTGTTCTTAAATACTTCAGTCATATGTTTGGCTTACCATGTGATAAAAACAAAACTAAATTTTTTTTAGTCCTGAAACAAGCAAATCGAGTGCAAATAATTTAACACTCCACCTGTCTGTTATGTGCAACCCCTTACAGTACTATTATTTTATTAAAGGCAGTTGCCTCTGAAAATCAAAACATGCATTTTATTCGTCACTTGGGCGAGTAAATTTAAATCGATAATTCAAAGGATACCCACATCGAGAAAATGTTTCCAAACGGCGAAAATATTTTTACAAAAGATAATAAATTGATAAGAGAGTAGATTAGTCGATTTTTTTAAAGTAAATTCAGTACACTCGCAAATGTCCAACACGAGTCCTGAAAGTGTAGGTCAACAGAGTCTGTAATTTCCCGATACTGAAGAAGCTTACTGAAATTAATCATTAGCAAAAACAAACCCCTGTTATTTATTTTTTGATTTTTGTAAAGCTTTTGACCGTGTCCCGTATGATTTGCCCATTAAAAAATTGAGGTGTATGGTATTAGAGGGACATCAGAGGGTCGAATTGCCATCCAATCATTGCAAAGTTAAAACAAAATATACATAAAATTTTATACAAGTTAGAAGGGGAGTTCAACGAGTTAGAATTTTAAGACCCTTGCTATTTTTAATTTTTGTTAACGATCTCGCTGAATTTCTTGGCTCCTTCAATGATATATTATTTGCTGATGATACGATAATATCTTTCGAAGATGAAAACTATGAACAAGGTTTAAAACTAACGAAGCTTGAAGTAAGGTTATAGACTGGATGCAATAAATAATCTAGTTCTCAACTCAGATAAAACTGTGGCCAAATGCTTCACTGGTCGTAAGGAAATAAGTAACCAAAGTAAGGATATCTCCATTAATGACAATATATCAAAATCTTTTGTAACAGGTAAGTTACATAATTTTTAGAATTAATATTAGGTAGCAAACTATCCTGGGACAGGTGTATTAAGGAACGTATCTGCTATATAATCAAATCCTACTGCTACGCCCTAAAACGCTTAAAAATAAGGTACTTAGCGTACCAATACCTTTGAGTATTTATCATGTTTACAAATTCTGATGGATTTGTTTTTAATTTAGTCACACTTAAACTTATTCAAATGTATGTTTAAAAAATCAAATAATGTTCAAATTATTCCGTCATATAATTACTTTTTATCTGGTTTTTTGTTAAATATAATGATTAAAATTTTTAATGATCAACTATCAAGTTAACTTATGAATATGGACACTGTTTACTATTAAGAATTCGTTTCTAATCAGTTGGTCCTAGCATATTGTTTGGCTGTCTTGGTCAAGGTTTCACATAGTTTTTCTTGGCCTCTCCAAATGAATGCCTTGTCTGTCTCCTTTTTGTCTTCTGTGCAATAGTATAACCTTCCAGTTCCTTATCCCAAGCATTTTGACTTGTCAAAAATTATGTACATTATTTTACGTAACAATAAGGTTTATTTATTTCATTATTTGTAATATTGATTCCTAGATTGGGTGGTTGGTTGACGATGTAAATAAAGTACTAGAAACCAAAAGAATATCAACAAAAAGTGGCCACCATGGCTTTTACAACACTAAATAATTTAAAAGAAAACGCAGAGAAAAATATCAGGGTTTGGAAGACTGACTGAAAGTTGTTTAGCCGAAAAATAATCTTGGAAATGGCCTGTTAAAGGATAAACTTCAACGTGTACAAAACAGCTGGATACGAGAATTATTAGTGTAATGTATAATTTGTTGAAGATCAAAGATTACCATTACTTGAGGAACAAGAATAAAAATACAAACTATGACTAAGCCGGACTGCATTTCAAAAGTTGTAGAAATTTTACTGGCCATCGTACTTTTGTATAATTTATAAAATCATTTTGATTCAGTCACTAAAACATGGAAATATAAACCTAGAGAGAAGCGAGGCTTGGGAAGATCTAAAAAGAGATGAATACTGGAACAGGCCATTGAGCCTAATCCTAAGCCTAAGCCTAATCATCAGATGATGATGATGAAATCATTTGAACACCGAAAAGACAATGGGTGAATGGTACTCCATTTGAATATTGAACAAATTATGTCGCTTTACAATTACATAATTTTGTCAACTAAGTAAATATTTTAATTGCATTGTCTACTAATTGATCATATTATAGTAATTACAGTCGAACCTCCCTGATTCGAATCTGATGGAACCGGCTGATTTCGATTTACAGAGGTAAAACATTGAAACAAAAAATGTACTTAAAAATTGCGTTTTAATAAAATTCATGTAATTCCATAAAATATTAAATTACAAAAGTCAAAATTATTAATAGACCACCAATTTGATTGAGGAAAGTTTTTTACAAATATTATTTTACTTGTGTTGTTTAGGTCATCAGCCGAAAGGCTGGTTTGAACTTGTAGAGGTTTTACTAAGTAAAACGAGAAGTGAGGTGGCCTTCCTCACTGAACGGAAAAGTACGCGTATCAGCATGCAGGGCCCTTTGCAAAGCACATGTTTTCCCCTCTGTAAATGATACCTTTACTTCATTCACCACAGGGTTTACTTAATACTGTGATTAAGAATTAAGGGCATGTTTTGGTATTACAAGCTCTATTAGAACTCAAAAGCAAAAGATTATTCTACTTATAAGAACGATATGAAAAATTATTGAAAAAACGACATAAAAAACAGAGTAAAATAAAATCGGGATACGCGTAAACAGTACAACTATACCTACAAACAAAAAGTTAGGTCAGCCTACAGAAAATGAAAAATAAATTGGGTACAGAAAATTGTAGAAATTTTAACGAGTAAAATATTGCTTATTCTGAATGAATACAGCTACGGTATTTTTTACCCTGTTTGTACGAAAATCATACACCAAAGAAGGAAAGACTGCATTACTAATTTAGCCTAACTAATTTTTTTTTTTGCTTTCGTCTGGTTTCCTCTGACTTAAATATTAACTGAATTTTCAATATTTCCTGATGCGTATTGAAGCTTTGAACTACGCTTGTTATGCCCTTATTTGGTCGTAAGGTTTTGTGACAATAATGTTTTGTAAGAAGTGTAATTGTTTGTGTTTCTGCTTGGTTTCTTCTAACTCAAAAGTTAACTGCATTTTCAGTTTTTTATAAAGCTTTTTGTAGTTTTGTACTACGCTTACTGTGTCCTTATTGTCGTGATTTAACGCATGCTTCATTAAAAATCGTGTACAATGTGTAAATTGGAAATTTTGTAATTATTTTATTAATAATGTATAAAAAATGTATTGTTACAATATATATGACCACGAAACTCTCGAAAATTTTCGATAGGGAGGTAATTTAATTCATATTAAGGACGATTTTTGAAGGGGATAGCATAGCATACAATTATATTCGATTTAGGGAGGATTTCGAATGAGGAGGTTTGACTGTATTTGTAACAATTAGGATATTTTAAATAATTAACTCTAACAAATAAAAAATATACTTTCTTTAATTATTCTGGTTTTACATTGATTTAAAATAAGTATACCTATTTAAAATACATGTCAAAATAATAAACAACAAATAATAAATTATTTTGATGACTGGATTGGATTCCGTCCGAGAACGAATTGTTTTCATACGATGGTCTTGTGTGGAGAAGTACTAGGGTGAGATGTGAATATCTAACTACAATCATTACAACACGTAGAAGTGGCAAATGCTACAGTACACGTGCCGGTACGACATGGCAACATCGTTTACACTGTTGCAGGCTATAAGTCATAATAGCGGGAACGATGCCGGACGCGAAATTGTCGGTAACTTGTACGAACGCGAAATTGTCGGTAATTCGAAAGGAGTCTGAATTGATAGCACAGTGAATAAAATTGAAAAATGCTCAATTTTCAATATCAGGACAAACCAATACCAAAACTCAGGGTGTAAGTGTAACAAATACCCTATATACTCTCATCAAAGTTGAATATACTCTTCAAATAAGCGATGTGCGAAATGCACGCTTTTTGAAAAGACGCGGAATTGTTAGCGGGATGTATATATATATATATATATATATATATATTATTTTATTAAACATTATTTTCCTTTGTTTGCACCACTACATATATGATTATGAACAGCCAAAACAAAATAAAATAAAATATAAAACTCACCTCAGAGTATTATATCATATTAAGATCTTTCGTCTCCCTCGGAGACATCATCAGGACTTTAAAAAACATAAACACAATAAAACATAAAACACAAACACAATAGTGGTCGTAGACCACGTCAATTGTTCAAAACAATAGCTATCCTAAAGCACCATTCCGCGCGCGGTTTATTCGGCCGAATGACAGTATAATCATTTTGTACCTAGTTTTATTCCTTATCTCGATTAAGTACAATTTGAAATAATTTATCATTATCAAATTCTGTCTGGCTGTTCATTAAATTTATCTTTTTATTTTTAAATTTATAAATATAATATTTCTCCAACTGCCATAATTTGTTACTATCAAAACATATTTCTAAAATTTCCAAATTATTTTCATGACTGCTTATTTTATGCCCTTTCGTCAGCAGATGTTCTGCCACATTAGAACTTTTACATTCCTTTTTTAAATAAGCAGCATAATGCTCAGAAAATCAGTATATGATATAATACTCTGAGGTGAGTTTTATATTTTATTTTATTTTGTTTTGGCTGTTCATAATCATATATGTAGTGGTGCAAACAAAGGAAAATAATGTTTAATAAAATAATATATATATATATATATTACGATACGTAGAAGGCAACTGAAAAATCTAATTCAAAATATCTTGAGACGAATTAATTTTTATCACAGGGTCAGCCAATTATATGACTAAAGCACATAAAAACAGAAGAGGTGGAGGTATAAATGACACTAGTCAGAGTTATCTCATCTGAGATTCATGAATTTCATTTTACAATCAAACCCTGTTGATAATGAAATACAGGTGTCATTCGGAGAGTCGAAAGTACATGATTTTCCGAAGGACTGGCATTCTGATAAGTATAATTATAAATGCTGTGAGAAGACCATGTAAACTAACTCAACATATCTCACTCAGAAAAGATTTTAGAGGTTCAAACCACCTTGTCCGCTGCTTACCTAAAATACAACTTTCATTGCACAACAATTTCAACAGCCAGCATTTTAGTTTACTGACAAATTGGATTGAAAATAAGTAATTTTATTAGCCTACCTTGCTTAAGAGAACGCATGAATTGTTCGGTTTCGGAACGTTAAAAAGTCGCATCTGATAATGCTTATAAAATTGTAATATTCGAACAAGCCTACATAATGCCTACATAATGCCTACATAAACACTGATTACAGGCCTAAAACTCTATAAAATCACAGCTACCGGGATCGTAATTTTTCTGCTTATACTTTCGCTACGACAATTAAGCGAATGCTGTCGCCGAATTATTTTTTATTTATCTCATCTGTACGAATCAGGTGTTAAAGATTATAGTTTTACACTGCCTGTGTAGAAGATATAAATACTGCTTATAAATTTCCCGTTAACTAACAGATCCTAAATCAACGAAAAATAGACTTGACAAGACGTTACTTGACAAATCATTTTTGACCTACGCTATTATTGTGTTTAATAGAAACAAAAATATATGTATCAAAATATAACTGGTATTCAACAAACGATCTATTAGGGTTGCGTGAGTAAGTCGGGCCAATTTGATTGTGATGCGCATGTGACGTCAACGGCTCAGGTAATAATTGCCCAATCAGAGTCTCGTATTTTCGGCCAATAAGAAAGCCCAGTTTTAACCAATCACAAGTCTTCTTTTGCGTCATTTTGATTGGTTAATATTGTCCAATCAGAGAGTTTATATTACTGTACAACGTCACACCGATGTCAACCAATGACAAAGTGTCTTGAGCGTTACGTCATTCGTTTGGATATGCTGCTTTCTGATTGGTCCGTACTGATTCTAGGCGTCACGTCGAGTGTGATTGTAATATGAAGTCCACACCCAATGACAACTTCTAGTTAACGGTAGGGCAGAACATATGAAGGTACCTTTTAATGAGATTTATAGTTTCTTGGTAAATATCACTTACGAAATATGAAGTACCCCATTGTAGAGATCTTTCGAGTTCTTAAGGAAATTAAAAATTGGTTTCTGTTGCTGCTAAATGTTAACACGGTTTTTTAAAAAATCACGAGTGTTCATTCGATACCGACACAAAGAAAAAAAACAAAAGAAGGTTATCTATTTTTCCTAGTTGTTCGATTTTTGTAACCTAATTTTTGGCCAGTAATGTATCATATTTTTAAGGGAATGACTTTATACAACTGTAAATAAATATTACGATACGTAGAAGGCAGTTGAAAAATCTAATTCAAAATTTTTTGAGACGAAACAAAGTCAATATCCTACCGGGTAAGAAAATATACCTCATTAATCCGTTTTATAACAAGAAAACTATTTTGCTCTACCAACGAGCATTAGTCGAAAAATAATAATCAACGGTTTGACTAAATGATAATATAATGGCCAATGTGATTTCGAGAAATGTTTTCTGGCTTTACTCTGATTTCATTAGTTCCTGTATTTTAAGGTGGATGAAATTTTTTGTGGCCATAATGAAAAGGTAGAGTGTTAAAAATTTTTGGAACGTAATTTGCTAGTTTCTGCAGGAAATAAATGTATTCATTTTTATCACAGGGTCAGCCAATTATATGACTAAAGCACGTAAGAACAGAAGAGGTAGAGGTATAAATGACACTAGTCAGGGTAATATTATCTGAGATTCATGAATTTCATTTTACAATCAAACCGTTTTGATAATGAAATACAGGTGTCATTCGGAGAGTCGAAAGAACATGATTTTACGAAGGACCGGCATTCTTATAAGTATAATTATAAATGCTGTGAGAAGACCATGTAAACCAACTCAACTCATCTCACTCAGAAAAGAAAGCATTTGACAATCTGGACTGGAGTAAAATGTTTAAAACATTGAAAAGGCTAGGAATTAAATACAAAGAAAGGAAAGTTATCTACAGTCTGTATAAGAATCAAACGGCTGTTTTGAGAATCGAGGGGTACGAAAAAGAGGCTGCTGTAAGAAAAGGTGTACGACAAGGTTGTTCTTTGTCACCACTACTTTTTAACTTGTATATAGAAGAGACTATAAATGAAGTGAAGGAGAAATTTGACGTAGGAATAAAAATTCAAGGAGAAACAATAAAAATGTTGAGATTCGCCGATGATATAGTAGTATTAGCCGAGGCAAAGAATGAACTAGAGGATGCCTTAAATGGAATGGATGAGATCTTGAGGAAGGATTACTTCATGAAAATTAATAAGAACAAAACGAAAGTGTTGTGCAGCAGCAAGAGTGGTTTAGAAGAGATGGGAAATTTAAAAGTAGGCAACGAAAACATACAGGAAGTTGGGGAATTCTGCTATCTAGGGAGTAAAATAACAAAGGATGGTAGAAGCACGAGTGATATCAAGAGTAGAATTGCTCAAGCTAGAAAAGCCTTTGAAATGAAAAACAGCTTACTGACTACAAACATTGATTTACAGATTAGGAAAAATTTCTTAAAACATTATGTTTGGAGTGTAGCATTATACGGAAGTGAAACGTGGGTGATAGGGGCTGTAGAACGGAAGAGGATAGAAGCTTTTGAAATGTGGTGTTATAGGAAAATGTTAAAGATTAGGTGGGTGGACAAAATAAGTAATTTAGAGGTTCTTAGGCGAGTGGATGAAAAAAGAAGTATATGGAAGCATCTTACCAAAAGAAGGGATAGGCTAGTGGGGCATATCCTAAGACATCCAGGTATTGGGCTATCAATAATGGAGGGTAACATTGAGGGAGTACATTGTAGAGGGAGGCAAAGATTAGAATATATAAAGCAAATTACAAAAGATGTAGGGTGTTACAGGTATGTAGATATGAAACGACTTTCGCAAGATAGAACAGGTTGGAGAACTGCATCAAACCAGTCGAGAGACTGATGACAAAAAAAAAAATTTCGAAAAAGGTTTTCTGGCTTTACTCTTATTTCATTAGTTCCTGTATTTTAAGATGGATGAAATTTATTGTGGCTTTAATGAAAAGGTAGAGTGTTAAACATTTTTTGCACGTAATTTGCTAGTTCCTGACCGTAAATATGTATTCATTGTTATCACAGAGTCAGCCAATTATATGACTAAACCACGTAAGAACAGAAGAGGTAGAGGTATATATGACAGTAGTCGGAGTTATCTCATCTGAGATTCATGAATTTCATTTTACAATCAAACCCTGTTGATAATGAAATACCGGTGTCATTCGGAGAGTCGAAAGTACATGATTTTCCGAAGGACTCGCATCCTGATAAGTATAATTATAAACGCTGTAAGAAGACCATGTAAACCAACTCAACTCATCTCACTCAGAAAAGATTTTAGAGGTTCAAACCACCTTGTCCGCTGCTTACCTAAAAAACAACTTTCATTGCACAACAATTTCAACAGCCTGCATTTTAGTTTACTGACAAATTGGATTGAAAATAAGTAATGTTATTAATCTACCTTGCTTAAGAGAACTCATGAATTGTTCGGTTTCGGAACGTTAAAAAGTCGCATCTGATAATGCTTATAAAATTGTAATATTCGAACAAGCTGCCTACATAAACACTGATTACAGGCCTAAACTTCTATAAAATCACAGCTATCGGGATCGTAATTTTTCTCCTTATACTTTCGCTACGACAATTAAGCGAATACAGTCGCCGAATTATTTTTTATTTATCTCATCTGTACGAATCAGGTGTTAAAGGTTATAGTTTTACACTGCCTGTGTAGAAGATATAAATACTGCTTATAAATTTCCCGTTAACTAACAGATCCTAAATCATCGAAAAATAGACTTGAGAAGACGTTACTTGACAAATCATTTTTGACCTACGCTTTTATTGTGTTTAAGAGAAACAAAAATATACGTATCAAAAAATAACTGGTATTCAACAAACGATCTATTAGGGTTGCGTGAGTAAGTCGGGCCAATTTGATTGTGATGCGCATGTGACGTCAACGGTTCAGGTAATAATTGCCCAATCAGAGGCTCGTATTTTCGGCCAATAAGAAAGCCCAGTTTTAACCAATCACAAGTCTTCTTTTGCGTCATTTTGATTGGTTAATATTGTCCAATCAGAGAGTTTTTTATTACTGTACTACGTCACACCGATGTCAACCAATGACAAAGTGTCTTGAGCGTTACGTCATTCGTCAGGATATGCTGCTTTCTGATTGGTCCGTACTGATTCTGGGCGTCACTTTAAGTATGATTGTAATATAAAATCCACACCCAATGACAACTTCCAGTTAACGGTAGGGCAGAACATATTATGAAGGTACCTTTCAATGAGTTATATAGTTTCTAGGTAAATATCACTTACCAAATATGTAGTAGGCCTAGTCTATATTTTCGGATTTGTGAAAGGCACAAATAGTGTGAAAGAAATAAAAATTCGTTGAGTAACGCTCTCTAATGATTATTTTCTTGTTGATTTAGGAACTGTTCGTTAACTCAAAACGTATAATAAAAATATACACGTTCTGCGCCAATAGTGTAAAACTCCAATCAGCAATTCATTCCTCCTTAAGAAACGTTAGAAAAATCGTTGAGCATTGCTCTCTGTTTATTATTGCTATAGCAAAATTCAAGCACAAAAATTTTAATAATTCTTAGAAATAAAACCGTGCGTATTTATGTACTACGCTTATGTTATTTAAGGAAGATGTTGGTTTGAACATTAAATTTAATAAACTCTTATCAGATTATATTTTTTGTACGATAAGTAAGATTAAATTTGTACGTTCTTTCATAACGACTTTGATAACATCCTTTCTTACAAATCTGATTTTTTAAATTACTTAAAATTAGGTAAATAATGAGATGTTAAATACTCGGCACAATTAATTTGAGTTTTTAGATCATTAGGGTAGAAGTTAGTTCAAACACTTACAAGTTATCTGAAATAAACTGAGAAGTTAATTGGGTTACATTTTTTGGTTTGTAACCGTATGTTTCAGTAGAAAAGTCATTTGATGAGCAAAGCAGGCCTTCTAAAAAATTTTCACTTCGCACCTTGCAAATGCGTCTTTAATATATTCACACTGCAAGGTCTAACGGTATAAAAATCTACTGTCATATGAAGAAGGTCTAAAAGTGTTTATTTCACCAGTACTTCTTATATTGTTATAATGTTTTAGTCGAAAATTGCTTCATTCTTGAAGAAAACAGAAGTATTATTTTAGCCGTGGAAGTAGCAGTTGAAATTTAAAAATATTTAACAGTTTAATGTTTCATATAGGCAATACTAATTTTCGCATCATAAAATAAAATAATGAAAAGAACTGCGAATAAGCGCGGAGAAATGTCAAAAATATTGCCTAGAAATTTTTCACATCGTTAACCGTTTTTAGTGTGACTGATTGTCGTTAAAAAGGCACAATTTCTATTTTGCTCTTACTAGGTATTGTTCAAGTATATTGTAAATTTCAGTTTGGTAATGCCGGCGATTCTACTGACGATTACTTGACAAAAAAAAACTTTAGAGACGTCCTTATTTGAATAAACTTTAATATACAATGAAAAAATCACAATGTGTTACGTTCGTATAGTAGTGTTTGCATAGTAGCCGAGAAAATAATGTCTTAAATTTAAGCAAGCTTGTATGTGTAAACGCAATCTATTCTTGTGCTTCCTTTTTAAGAATTTTAATTTTTCATACTGTGAAAAGCAGTATAAAAATATACTGCTGTTTCATACAATTAACCATAATCATTCCGTACTCGGAAGTCCTTAACAAGTTTAAAAATGTTTTTGGTAGGCGTTTTAATTCTGGAAAGTATAGCATTTCAGTAGACGTTATTGTTTAATATTCGGCCGTATCGTTAACTGGGCGGTGACAATGGGTGGATTTATGTAAAAATGTAAGTCGACGTCACGCGCAGGAACAGTACCGGACCAATCAGGAAGCTCGATACTGACAAATGACGTAATACTGATTAAGACGTTTTCATTGGTCGATATCGGATGACGTAGTGAACTATAATGAGCCTTCTGATTGGACAATATTGACCAATCAAAGTGACGCCTAAGAAGACATCTGATTGGTTAGGTTTGGAGATTTTTCATTGGTTAAAAATACTACACTCTGATTGGTCCTATATTATATCTGCCCTTGACGTCACACGCGCGTTGCCGTCATTGTAGGCCGCCTTATTTGCAAGACCTAAATAATTATTTTTTTTACTGTACATCAGTTCTATTATATTTTATTAGTATATTTTGGCTACAACTTAATACATCAAACAAAACTTTTTGTTTTAAGCTCTAAATAAACCTAGAGGCCTAACCAATCCTTATTCATTTTATTTAAGATTTTTTTGTATTTCGCCACAAGCTTAGACTATAAATTAGGTAGGCCTAAATAAGATGATAATATTTCAGTCTAACAATAGGAACCTACAACCCTTTGTAACCTTTTATTTACACGAAAAATAACATCAAGTGACGGTAATTTATTGCTGGAGAAAATGGAAGCTGCTTCTAATTTTTTTAGGAACCAGTAATAGTTGGTCTATAATAATTTGGTTTCATATTTTTGACAAAATTTACACAAAAAAAGTAGAAGGCGCTGAAAGATAATAGGCCTACTTCACGAACGGGCCACGGATTTCTGTGGGAATTATCTTCGGCAACCATCAAGCATTTAGTCGCCTATCGTAGCCCTACTAGTAATTCCATTGCAGTTCCGTGAATCGACAGTTAATGCTTAATATTAATGTGATATTCATAGATTGTATGCTATTCAGTTAAGTTTTGGCTATATAAATTTTACTTATCCAAAAATAAGGCAAGCAATGCGACATTTTTAAATAATAATGATAGGTCTAATTAATGTTATAATATAAAAATAATAAATTAAAACTTACCTTTTATATAGCTGTTTGTATTCAACTCTGGGGCTTGTAATCCCATGGCTTTGAAATACATATCGCTTCGTTTCAACATGATGAGACAGAAAATTTAACCGCGCAGTACTGTGGAAGTGCAGCCACGTGCAGATCGAACAGATCATAACTGAACAGAACTGATGACAGCGACTCGACTTAAGATGTGTAAAACCGGCAACATCGCGTGAATGAGTCAAAAAACGATAATAGCGTAAAATGTGTATAAAGCTGTATAACAATTTGTATAATTTTTATAACAACTGAACATCTCTTTTTACATCTGATGCATAAAACAAACTGCATCTCAATGATGCAGTTTTCGAGGTAAAAAGTCACGGCTAAGATGTAGAAATCGAGCGTCGAAGAATGTATATATATATATATATATATATATATATATATATATATATATATTATTTTATTAAACATTATTTTCCTTTGTTTGCACCACTACATATATGATTATGAACAGCCAAAACAAAATAAAATAAAATATAAAACTCACCTCAGAGTATTATATCATATTAAGATCTTTCGTCTCCCTCGGAGACATCATCAGGACTTTAAAAAACATAAACACAATAAAACATAAAACACAAACACAATAGTGGTCGTAGACCACGTCAATTGTTCAAAACAATAGCTATCCTAAAGCACCATTCCGCGCGCGGTTTATTCGGCCGAATGACAGTATAATCATTTTGTACCTAGTTTTATTCCTTATCTCGATTAAGTACAATTTGAAATAATTTATCATTATCAAATTCTGTCTGGCTGTTCATTAAATTTATCTTTTTATTTTTAAATTTATAAATATAATATTTCTCCAACTGCCATAATTTGTTACTATCAAAACATATTTCTAAAATTTCCAAATTATTTTCATGACTGCTTATTTTATGCCCTTTCGTCAGCAGATGTTCTGCCACATTAGAACTTTTACATTCCTTTTTTAAATAAGCAGCATAATGCTCAGAAAATCAGTATATGATATAATACTCTGAGGTGAGTTTTATATTTTATTTTATTTTGTTTTGGCTGTTCATAATCATATATGTAGTGGTGCAAACAAAGGAAAATAATGTTTAATAAAATTATATATATATATATATATATATATATATATATATATATATATATATATATATATATATATATATGTACTACTATCATTTTCGCGTCCATACATTGACAATTTCCTAACAATCTGGAGTCCGAGTGCAATTTGGCGTCCGTATACGGACGCCAAATTGTAATCCTTAATAAAAACTTAATAAAAATTTATTGTGACATGGTTTTCGGACGTAATTTTTTTAAACTAAAGTACATAGTTTCGGGCAACTATATTTATTTTTTGAGAATTTTATTGTTACTCAGAGAGACACAAAAAAATAAATAAATTTTGGTACCGGATGCGAAATGGCGGTGTTTTGAAACTATTTTATACACCGTACCTTGGAGAGTTTCTCACCAGAGTGCTCTCGCTACGCCCCTATGTAAAAATATACGTATATTATGTATATTCTTACAAGGACGTCAGTTTCACATCTGCTATCATTTTCGCGTCCACCGGTTAAGAAAATAGACAAAACAAGTTATAAATAAATATTGTGTTGTGTTAAGAAAAAAAGTTTAAAAGAATAATAAAAACAAATTTTTATTAATCATCGAATTACAATTCTTTCAAAACTCACAATCTAATTTACTAAACATTCAAATAAATATTATTCGGCAAATTATTTGATATAAGTAATACAATTAAATTAAAAATAATTATATTTTTTTTGATAGAATTAAAAAACTCTCTTTTCCGATAGACGATTTTTTGGGTTGACAAACTATCCTGGAAGGAAACCGGTGCTGCGCATAGTAGTGTCAGGATTAAATTATTGTTATGGCTGGCAGGATATCTTTCTAAACGCATTGTATACACAACGTATATTATACGCAATTTTGAAGAGTTGTTCTCCGCCGTGCTGTCGCCTTCCATACATGAGTCCATCGCACGCCGCTTTGGTTTCTTTTTTCAAATTAGGCATAAACCTACTGTCAACGAATCCATGAACAAATCCTTTAGTAATTTGTTTACGTCGTTCGTTTAGTAACCAACGGGTTGGTCTAGTCTAGAAGAAAAGTCGTCGCCGCAAGTCAGCTGTTTAGCTGACTTTTCGACAGCTTTTCTGACAGCTGATTTTCGGAGATGGAGGTTCCTAGTTTAAATCCTAGTATATAGTATAATTGGTTCTTTTATACGAATTTGAATACTAGACAGTGGTTACCAATGTACTTTGATGGTTGGGGGTCAATTAACCATACTCTCTCAGGAATGGTCGGCCTGGGTATGTACGAGACTACAGCTCATTTAAACGTCATACATATCATTGGGTCATGGGGTTGCTTATTGTTCTCAATCGAACAAATTGCAACCTACACGCATCAGGGATAAAACAAAACAAAAATTTGTTTAAGAATATTTAACATTTTATTTCACGCTTTTTTTAACATTACACCACCTGACAATTGTCAATCAAATATTTCCTGATTACGCTTACGATGTGTAAAAAGAATGCGCATTTTGCTGTTTGCCCACTCTCACTGCAAAATGGTTCAAGTACACTTCCATAATGCTATTTCGTATCATGTAATATGTCGCCCCAATTACTAGGTTTAGCAGTTTTACAGTAAGTAAATAAAACATTAAAGAGAAAAAACTTTTTCTAAAATATAAAAAATGAAAAATGGACTAGGAGTAGATTATTATTAGCCTTGTTTTTTGCTTAAAAACAATGCGATAAAAAATTAAACTAAGAAATTCGGGAAATAGCAAACTTTACTAGACAGACCTGAACCAAGTAGGCATATTTTAATATTTATTCTGGACCGATTTTCTTTCATTATAAAATTCTGGACAGAGATTACAGATTTCAGAAAAAAAATGTTAAGGGTAGAATAAAGTACACCCATTCAGTTTTTTCCTTTTTCTCTTACAACATCTGAACAAACGACATTTTTTTTAAATAGCCGCAAAAAACAAGGGCCATGGATTTAGACAAAAAAGTTTAAATATTAATGAGTGGGTGACCTAAAGTGAAGTTTGTACCATCCAGTTCACCTCGATTTTCTCGCGAGTATGAGCTTAACAATCGTAATATTTATGGAACGTTCCGAAACAGCAGAACGACTCTCGATAGGGATAACGATAAAGTTTAAATTGAATTTCTTAGAGTATCGCCACCATTCCTAAGTTTTTCACGATTTTTTCGCTGATTTCGGCAGACCAAACAAAACAATTTACAGAACAATCCAGAACAAATGAGAGCTATCATTTAAAGTAAAAACCAAAAAGTATTGAATGCATGGGCTTATACTTGCCACTCCAAATTTTTCTTTGATTTTCTAGCATATTTGAACGGGACAAACGAAATTTTCGCGAAATGATCCGGAACAAACGAAGGGCTGTCAATCTATGTAAAAAACTTTAAAATATTGAGTCGAGGGGGATTAGTGACAGTAGCACCACCCAGTTCTTCTCGATTTCTCGCTTACTTGAAAGGAACTAAAAAAATATTTTGCGAGACCATCCGAAACAAACGAAGGTCTGTCCCTGAAGTCCAAAAAAAATTTAAAAAGTTGAGCGGGGGGAGGCCAGTGTGAAGTTAGCCCCTCCCGGCGTTTTTTCACTTATTTGGACGGAACAAACAAAAAATTTTCCGGAATAATCCGGTAGAAACGTAGACCGATCAATTTTACAAGTTAATTTTTGAAATTTTTGTATGGGGCCAACTTTGCAGTCCTGGTTTGAACTTCTACAGGTTTAGCTAAGTAAAACAAGGAGTGGGGTGGTTTACAATTGCCTTCCTCGCCGAGTTGAAAAGCTTATCAATATGCCAGGCCGTCTAAAAAGCACCTATTTTCCACCCTGCAAATGACACACCTCACGTTATTCACCACAGGGTCTGGCTGTATAATGAAATTCATTGCGCTCAGAGGAGATATAACTCTGACAAGTATCTTTTACACTTGTACCTCTTCTGTTCTTAAATACTTCAGTCATATGTTTGGCTTACCATGTGATAAAAACAAAACTAAATTTTTTTTAGTCCTGAAACAAGCAAATCGAGTGCAAATAATTTAACACTCCACCTGCCTGTTATGTGCAACCCCTTACAGTACTATTATTTTATTAAAGGCAGTTGCCTCTGAAAATCAAAACATGCATTTTATTCGTCACTTGGGCGAGTAAATTTAAATCGATAATTCAAAGGATACCCACATCGAGAAAATGTTTCCAAACGGCGAAAATATTTTTACAAAAGATAATAAATTGATAAGAGAGTAGATTAGTCGATTTTTTTAAAGTAAATTCAGTACACTCGCAAATGTCCAACACGAGTCCTGAAAGTGTAGGTCAACAGAGTCTGTAATTTCCCGATACTGAAGAAGCTTACTGAAATTAATCATTAGCAAAAACAAACCCCTGTTATTTATTTTTTGATTTTTGTAAAGCTTTTGACCGTGTCCCATATGATTTGCCCATTAAAAAATTGAGGTGTATGGTATTAGAGGGACATCAGAGGGTCGAATTGCCATCCAATCATTGCAAAGTTAAAACCAAATATACATAAAATTTTATACAAGTTAAAAGGGGAGTTCAACGAGTTAGAATTTTAAGACCCTTGCTATTTTTAATTTTTGTTAACGATCTCGCTGAATTTCTTGGCTCCTTCAATGATATATTATTTGCTGATGATACGATAATATCTTTCGAAGATGAAAACTATGAACAAGGTTTAAAACTAACGAAGCTTGAAGTAAGGTTATAGACTGGATGCAATAAATAATCTAGTTCTCAACTCAGATAAAACTGTGGCCAAATGCTTCACTGGTCGTAAGGAAATAAGTAACCAAAGTAAGGATATCTCCATTAATGACAATATATCAAAATCTTTTGTAACAGGTAAGTTACATAATTTTTAGAATTAATATTAGGTAGCAAACTATCCTGGGACAGGTGTATTAAGGAACGTATCTGCTATATAATCAAATCCTACTGCTACGCCCTAAAACGCTTAAAAGTAAGGTACTTAGCGTACCAATACCTTTGAGTATTTATCATGTTTACAAATTCTGATGGATTTGTTTTTAATTTAGTCACACTTAAACTTATTCAAATGTATGTTTAAAAAATCAAATAATGTTCAAATTATTCCGTCATATAATTACTTTTTATCTGGTTTTTTGTTAAATATAATGATTAAAATTTTTAATGATCAACTATCAAGTTAACTTATGAATATGGACACTGTTTACTATTAAGAATTCGTTTCTAATCAGTTGGTCCTAGCATATTGTTTGGCTGTCTTGGTCAAGGTTTCACATAGTTTTTCTTGGCCTCTCCAAATGAATGCCTTGTCTGTCTCCTTTTTGTCTTCTGTGCAATAGTATAACCTTCCAGTTCCTTATCCCAAGCATTTTGACTTGTCAAAAATTATGTACATTATTTTACGTAACAATAAGGTTTATTTATTTCATTATTTGTAATATTGATTCCTAGATTGGGTGGTTGGTTGACGATGTAAATAAAGTACTAGAAACCAAAAGAATATCAACAAAAAGTGGCCACCATGGCTTTTACAACACTAAATAATTTAAAAGAAAACGCAGAGAAAAATATCAGGGTTTGGAAGACTGACTGAAAGTTGTTTAGCCGAAAAATAATCTTGGAAATGGCCTGTTAAAGGATAAACTTCAACGTGTACAAAACAGCTGGATACGAGAATTATTAGTGTAATGTATAATTTGTTGAAGATCAAAGATTACCATTACTTGAGGAACAAGAATAAAAATACAAACTATGACTAAGCCGGACTGCATTTCAAAAGTTGTAGAAATTTTACTGGCCATCGTACTTTTGTATAATTTATAAAATCATTTTGATTCAGTCACTAAAACATGGAAATATAAACCTAGAGAGAAGCGAGGCTTGGGAAGACCTAAAAAGAGATGAATACTGGAACAGGCCATTGAGCCTAATCCTAAGCCTAAGCCTAATCATCAGATGATGATGATGAAATCATTTGAACACCGAAAAGACAATGGGTGAATGGTACTCCATTTGAATATTGAACAAATTATGTCGCTTTGCAATTACATAATTTTGTCAACTAAGTAAATATTTTAATTGCATTGTCTACTAATTGATCATAATATAGTAATTACAGTCGAACCTCCCTGATTCGAATCTGATGGAACCGGCTGATTTCGATTTACAGAGGTAAAACATTGAAACAAAAAATGTACTTAAAAATTGCGTTTTAATAAAATTCATGTAATTCCATAAAATATTAAATTACAAAAGTCAAAATTATTAATAGACCACCAATTTGATTGAGGAAAGTTTTTTACAAATATTATTTTACTTGTGTTGTTTAGGTCATCAGCCGAAAGGCTGGTTTGAACTTGTAGAGGTTTTACTAAGTAAAACGAGAAGTGAGGTGGCCTTCCTCACTGAACGGAAAAGTACGCGTATCAGCATGCAGGGCCCTTTGCAAAGCACATGTTTTCCCCTCTGTAAATGATACCTTTACTTCATTCACCACAGGGTTTACTTAATACTGTGATTAAGAATTAAGGGCATGTTTTGGTATTACAAGCTCTATTAGTACTCAAAAGCAAAAGATTATTCTACTTATAAGAACGATATGAAAAATTATTGAAAAAACGACATAAAAAACAGAGTAAAATAAAATCGGGATACGCGTAAACAGTACAACTATACCTACAAACAAAAAGTTAGGTCAGCCTACAGAAAATGAAAAATAAATTGGGTACCGAAAATTGTAGAAATTTTAACGAGTAAAATATTGCTTAATCTGAATGAATACAGCTACGGTATTTTTTACCCTGTTTGTACGAAAATCATACACCAAAGAAGGAAAGACTGCATTACTAATTTAGCCTAACTAATTTTTTTTTTTTTGCTTTCGTCTGGTTTCCTCTGACTTAAATATTAACTGAATTTTCAATATTTCCTGATGCGTATTGAAGCTTTGAACTACGCTTGTTATGCCCTTATTTGGTCGTAAGGTTTTGTGACAATAATGTTTTGTAAGAAGTGTAATTGTTTGTGTTTCTGCTTGGTTTCTTCTAACTCAAAAGTTAACTGCATTTTCAGTTTTTTATAAAGCTTTTTGTAGTTTTGTACTACGCTTACTGTGTCCTTATAGTCGTGATTTAACGCATGCTTCATTAAAAATCGTGTACAATGTGTAAATTGGAAATTTTGTAATTATTTTATTAATAATGTATAAAAAAATGTATTGTTACAATATATATGACCACGAAACTCTCGAAAATTTTCGAATAGGGAGGTAATTTAATTCATATTAAGGACGATTTTTGAAGGGGATAGCATACAATTATATTCGATATAGGGAGGATTTCGAATGAGGAGGTTTGACTGTATTTGTAACAATTAGGATATTTTAAATAATTAACTCTAACAAATAAAAAATATACTTTCTTTAATTATTCTGGTTTTACATTGATTTAAAATAAGTACCTATTTAAAATACATGTCAAAATAATAAACAACAAATAAATTATTTTGATGACTGGATTGGATTCCGTCCGAGAACGAATTGTTTTCATACGATGGTCTTGTGTGGAGAAGTACTAGGGTGAGATGTGAATATCTAACTACAATCATTACAACACGTAGAAGTGGCAAATGCTACAGTACACGTGCCGGTACGACATGGCAACATCGTTTACACTGTTGCAGGCTATAAGTCATAATAGCGGGAACGATGCCGGACGCGAAATTGTCGGTAATTTGTACGAACGCGAAATTGTCGGTAATTCGAAAGGAGTCTGAATTGATAGCACAGTGAATAAAATTCAAAAATGCTCAATTTTCAATATCAGGACAAACCAATACCAAAACTCAGGTTGTAAGTGTAACAAATACCCTATATACTCTCATCAAAGTTGAATATACTCTTCAAATAAGCGATGTGCGAAATGCACGCTTTTTGAAAAGACGCGGAATTGTTAGCGGGATGTATATATATATATATATATATATATATATATATATATATTACGATACGTAGAAGGCAACTGAAAAATCTAATTTAAAATATCTTGAGACGAATTAATTTTTATCACAGGGTCAGCCAATTATATGACTAAAGCACATAAAAACAGAAGAGGTGGAGGTATAAATTACACTAGTCAGAGTTATCTCATCTGAGATTCATGAATTTCATTTTACAATCAAACCCTGTTGATAATGAAATACAGGTGTCATTCGGAGAGTCGAAAGTACATGATTTTCCGAAGGACTGGCATTCTGATAAGTATAATTATAAATGCTGTGAGAAGACCATGTAAACTAACTCAACATATCTCACTCAGAAAAGATTTTAGAGGTTCAAACCACCTTGTCCGCTGCTTACCTAAAATACAACTTTCATTGCACAACAATTTCAACAGCCAGCATTTTAGTTTACTGACAAATTGGATTGAAAATAAGTAATTTTATTAGCCTACCTTGCTTAAGAGAACGCATGAATTGTTCGGTTTCGGAACGTTAAAAAGTCGCATCTGATAATGCTTATAAAATTGTAATATTCGAACAAGCCTACATAATGCCTACATAAACACTGATTACAGGCCTAAAACTCTATAAAATCACAGCTACCGGGATCGTAATTTTTCTGCTTATACTTTCGCTACGACAATTAAGCGAATGCTGTCGCCGAATTATTTTTTATTTATCTCATCTGTACGAATCAGGTGTTAAAGATTATAGTTTTACACTGCCTGTGTAGAAGATATAAATACTGCTTATAAATTTCCCGTTAACTAACAGATCCTAAATCAACGAAAAATAGACTTGACAAGACGTTACTTGACAAATCATTTTTGACCTACGCTATTATTGTGTTTAATAGAAACAAAAATATATGTATCAAAATATAACTGGTATTCAACAAACGATCTATTAGGGTTGCGTGAGTAAGTCGGGCCAATTTGATTGTGATGCGCATGTGACGTCAACGGCTCAGGTAATAATTGCCCAATCAGAGTCTCGTATTTTCGGCCAATAAGAAAGCCCAGTTTTAACCAATCACAAGTCTTCTTTTGCGTCATTTTGATTGGTTAATACTGTCCAATCAGAGAGTTTTTTATTACTGTACTACGTCACACCGATGTCAACCAATGACAAAGTGTCTTGAGCGTTACGACATTCGTTTGGATATGCTGCTTTCTGATTGGTCCGTACTGATTCTAGGCGTCACGTCGAGTGTGATTGTAATATGAAGTCCTCACCCAATGACAACTTCTAGTTAACGGTAGGGCAGAACATATGAAGGTACCTTTTAATGAGATTTATAGTTTCTTGGTAAATATCACTTACGAAATATGAAGTACCCCATTGTAGAGATCTTTCGAGTTCTTAAGGAAATTAAAAATTGGTTTCTGTTGCTGCTAAATGTTAACACGGTTTTTTAAAAAATCACGAGTGTTCATTCGATACCGACACAAAGAAAAAAAACAAAAGAAGGTTATCTATTTTTCCTAGTTGTTCGATTTTTGTAACCTAATTTTTGGCCAGTAATGTATCATATTTTTAAGGGAATGACTTTATACAACTGTAAATAAATATTACGATACGTAGAAGGCAGTTGAAAAATCTAATTCAAAATTTTTTGAGACGAAACAAAGTCAATATCCTACCGGGTAAGAAAATATACCTCATTAATCCGTTTTATAACAAGAAAACTATTTTGCTCTACCAACGAGCATTAGTCGAAAAATAATAATCAACGGTTTGACTAAATGATAATATAATGGCCAATGTGATTTCGAGAAATGTTTTCTGGCTTTACTCTGATTTCATTAGTTCCTGTATTTTAAGGTGGATGAAATTTTTTGTGGCCATAATGAAAAGGTAGAGTGTTAAAAATTTTTGGAACGTAATTTGCTAGTTTCTGCAGGAAATAAATGTATTCATTTTTATCACAGGGTCAGCCAATTATATGACTAAAGCACGTAAGAACAGAAGAGGTAGAGGTATAAATGACACTAGTCAGGGTAATATTATCTGAGATTCATGAATTTCATTTTACAATCAAACCGTTTTGATAATGAAATACAGGTGTCATTCGGAGAGTCGAAAGAACATGATTTTACGAAGGACCGGCATTCTTATAAGTATAATTATAAATGCTGTGAGAAGACCATGTAAACCAACTCAACTCATCTCACTCAGAAAAGAAAGCATTTGACAATCTGGACTGGAGTAAAATGTTTAAAACATTGAAAAGGCTAGGAATTAAATACAAAGAAAGGAAAGTTATCTACAGTCTGTATAAGAATCAAACGGCTGTTTTGAGAATCGAGGGGTACGAAAAAGAGGCTGCTGTAAGAAAAGGTGTACGACAAGGTTGTTCTTTGTCACCACTACTTTTTAACTTGTATATAGAAGAGACTATAAATGAAGTGAAGGAGAAATTTGACGTAGGAATAAAAATTCAAGGAGAAACAATAAAAATGTTGAGATTCGCCGATGATATAGTAGTATTAGCCGAGGCAAAGAATGAACTAGAGGATGCCTTAAATGGAATGGATGAGATCTTGAGGAAGGATTACTTCATGAAAATTAATAAGAACAAAACGAAAGTGTTGTGCAGCAGCAAGAGTGGTTTAGAAGAGATGGGAAATTTAAAAGTAGGCAACGAAAACATACAGGAAGTTGGGGAATTCTGCTATCTAGGGAGTAAAATAACAAAGGATGGTAGAAGCACGAGTGATATCAAGAGTAGAATTGCTCAAGCTAGAAAAGCCTTTGAAATGAAAAACAGCTTACTGACTACAAACATTGATTTACAGATTAGGAAAAATTTCTTAAAACATTATGTTTGGAGTGTAGCATTATACGGAAGTGAAACGTGGGTGATAGGGGCTGTAGAACGGAAGAGGATAGAAGCTTTTGAAATGTGGTGTTATAGGAAAATGTTAAAGATTAGGTGGGTGGACAAAATAAGTAATTTAGAGGTTCTTAGGCGAGTGGATGAAAAAAGAAGTATATGGAAGCATCTTACCAAAAGAAGGGATAGGCTAGTGGGGCATATCCTAAGACATCCAGGTATTGGGCTATCAATAATGGAGGGTAACATTGAGGGAGTACATTGTAGAGGGAGGCAAAGATTAGAATATATAAAGCAAATTACAAAAGATGTAGGGTGTTACAGGTATGTAGATATGAAACGACTTTCGCAAGATAGAACAGGTTGGAGAACTGCATCAAACCAGTCGAGAGACTGATGACAAAAAAAAAAATTTCGAAAAAGGTTTTCTGGCTTTACTCTTATTTCATTAGTTCCTGTATTTTAAGATGGATGAAATTTATTGTGGCTTTAATGAAAAGGTAGAGTGTTAAACATTTTTTGCACGTAATTTGCTAGTTCCTGACCGTAAATATGTATTCATTGTTATCACAGAGTCAGCCAATTATATGACTAAACCACGTAAGAACAGAAGAGGTAGAGGTATATATGACAGTAGTCGGAGTTATCTCATCTGAGATTCATGAATTTCATTTTACAATCAAACCCTGTTGATAATGAAATACCGGTGTCATTCGGAGAGTCGAAAGTACATGATTTTCCGAAGGACTCGCATCCTGATAAGTATAATTATAAACGCTGTAAGAAGACCATGTAAACCAACTCAACTCATCTCACTCAGAAAAGATTTTAGAGGTTCAAACCACCTTGTCCGCTGCTTACCTAAAAAACAACTTTCATTGCACAACAATTTCAACAGCCTGCATTTTAGTTTACTGACAAATTGGATTGAAAATAAGTAATGTTATTAATCTACCTTGCTTAAGAGAACTCATGAATTGTTCGGTTTCGGAACGTTAAAAAGTCGCATCTGATAATGCTTATAAAATTGTAATATTCGAACAAGCTGCCTACATAAACACTGATTACAGGCCTAAACTTCTATAAAATCACAGCTATCGGGATCGTAATTTTTCTCCTTATACTTTCGCTACGACAATTAAGCGAATACAGTCGCCGAATTATTTTTTATTTATCTCATCTGTACGAATCAGGTGTTAAAGGTTATAGTTTTACACTGCCTGTGTAGAAGATATAAATACTGCTTATAAATTTCCCGTTAACTAACAGATCCTAAATCATCGAAAAATAGACTTGAGAAGACGTTACTTGACAAATCATTTTTGACCTACGCTTTTATTGTGTTTAAGAGAAACAAAAATATACGTATCAAAAAATAACTGGTATTCAACAAACGATCTATTAGGGTTGCGTGAGTAAGTCGGGCCAATTTGATTGTGATGCGCATGTGACGTCAACGGTTCAGGTAATAATTGCCCAATCAGAGGCTCGTATTTTCGGCCAATAAGAAAGCCCAGTTTTAACCAATCACAAGTCTTCTTTTGCGTCATTTTGATTGGTTAATATTGTCCAATCAGAGAGTTTTTTATTACTGTACTACGTCACACCGATGTCAACCAATGACAAAGTGTCTTGAGCGTTACGTCATTCGTCAGGATATGCTGCTTTCTGATAGGTCCGTACTGATTCTGGGCGTCACTTTGAGTATGATTGTAATATAAAGTCCACACCCAAAGACAACTTCCAGTTAACGGTAGGGCAGAACATATTATGAAGGTACCTTTCAATGAGTTATATAGTTTCTAGGTAAATATCACTTACCAAATATGTAGTAGGCCTAGTCTATATTTTCGGATTTGTGAAAGGCACAAATAGTGTGAAAGAAATAAAAATTCGTTGAGTAACGCTCTCTAATGATTATTTTCTTGTTGATTTAGGAACTGTTCGTTAACTCAAAACGTATAATAAAAATATACACGTTCTGCGCCAATAGTGTAAAACTCCAATCAGCAATTCATTCCTCCTTAAGAAACGTTAGAAAAATCGTTGAGCATTGCTCTCTGTTTATTATTGCTATAGTCAAAATTCAAGCACAAAAATTTTAATAATTCTTAGAAATAAAACCGTGCGTATTTATGTACTACGCTTATGTTATTTAAGGAAGATGTTGGTTTGAACATTAAATTTAATAAACTCTTATCAGATTATATTTTTTGTAAGATAAGTAAGATTAAATTTGTACGTTCTTTCATAACGACTTTGATAACATCCTTTCTTACAAATCTGATTTTTTAAATTACTTAAAATTAGGTAAATAATGAGATGTTAAATACTCGGCACAATTAATTTGAGTTTTTAGATCATTAGGGTAGAAGTTAGTTCAAACATTTACAAGTTATCTGAAATAAACTGAAAAGTAAATTGGGTTACATTTTTTGGTTTGTAACCGTATGTTTCAGTAGAAAAGTCATTTGATGAGCAAAGCAGGCCTTCTAAAAAATTTTCACTTCGCACCTTGCAAATGCGTCTTTAATATATTCACACTGCAAGGTCTAACGGTATAAAAATCTACTGTCATATGAAGAAGGTCTAAAAGTGTTTATTTCACCAGTACTTCTTATGTTGTTATAATGTTTTAGTCGAAAATTGCTTCATTCTTGAAGAAAACAGAAGTATTATTTTAGCCGTGGAAGTAGCAGTTGAAATTTAAAAATATTTAACAGTTTAATGTTTCATATAGGCAATACTAATTTTCGCATCATAAAATAAAATAATGAAAAGAACTGCGAATAAGCGCGGAGAAATGTCAAAAATATTGCCTAGAAATTTTTCACATCGTTAACCGTTTTTAGTGTGACTGATTGTCGTTAAAAGGGCACAATTTCTATTTTGCTCTTACTAGGTATTGTTCAAGTATATTGTAAATTTCAGTTTGGTAATGCCGGCGATTCTACTGACGATTACTTGACAAAAAAAAACTTTAGAGACGTCCTTATTTGAATAAACTTTAATATACAATGAAAAAATCACAATGTGTTACGTTCGTATAGTAGTGTTTGCATGGTAGCCGAGAAAATAATGTCTTAAATTTAAGCAAGCTTGTATGTGTAAACGCAATCTATTCTTGTGCTTCCTTTTTAAGAATTTTAATTTTTCATACTGTGAAAAGCAGTATAAAAATATACTGCTGTTTCATACAATTAACCATAATCATTCCGTACTCGGAAGACCTTAACAAGTTTATAAATGTTTTTGGTAGGCGTTTTAATTCTGGAAAGTATAGCATTTCAGTAGACGTTATTGTTTAATATTCGGCCGTATCGTTAACTGGGCGGTGACAATGGGTGGATTTATGTAAAAATGTAAGTCGACGTCACGCGCAGGAACAGTACCGGACCAATCAGGAAGCTCGATACTGACAAATGACGTAATACTGATTAAGACGTTTTCATTGGTCGATATCGGATGACGTAGTGAACTATAATGAGCCTTCTGATTGGACAATATTGACCAATCAAAGTGACGCCTAAGAAGACATCTGATTGGTTAGGTTTGGAGATTTTTCATTGGTTAAAAATACTACACTCTGATTGGTCCTATATTATATCTGCCTTTGACGTCACACGCGCGTTGCCGTCATTGTAGGCCGCCTTACTTGCAAGACCTAAATAATTATTTTTTTTACTGTTCAACAGTTCTATTATATTTTAGTAGTATATTTTGGCTACAACTTAATACATCAAACAAAACTTTTTGTTTTAAGCTCTAAATAAACCTAGAGGCCTAACCAATCCTTATTCATTTTATTTAAGATTTTTTTGTATTTCGCCACAAGCTTAGACTATAAATTAGGTAGGCCTAAATAAGATGATAATATTTCAGTCTAACAATAGGAACCTACAACCCTTTGTAACCTTTTATTTACACAAAAAATAACATCAAGTGACGGTAATTTATTGCTGGAGAAAATGGAAGCTGCTTCTAATTTTTTTAGGAACCAGTAATAGTTGGTCTATAATAATTTGGTTTCATATTTTTGACAAAATTTACACAAAAAAAGTAGAAGGCGCTGAAAGATAATAGGCCTACTTCACGAACGGGCCACGGATTTCTGTGGGAATTATCTTCGGCAACCATCAAGCATTTAGTCGCCTATCGTAGCCCTACTAGTAATTCCATTGCAGTTCCGTGAATCGACAGTTAATGCTTAATATTAATGTGATATTCATAGATTGTATGCTATTCAGTTAAGTTTTGGCTATATAAATTTTACTTATCCAAAAATAAGGCAAGCAATGCGACATTTTAAAATAATAATGATAGGTCTAATTAATGTTATAATATAAAAATAATAAATTAAAACTTACCTTTTATATAGCTGTTTGTATTCAACTCTGGGGCTTGTAATCCCATGGCTTTGAAATACATATCGCTTCGTTTCAACATGATGAGACAGGAAATTTAACCGCGCAGTACTGTGGAAGTGCAGCCACGTGCAGATCGAACAGATCATAACTGAACAGAACTGATGACAGCGACTCGACTTAAGATGTGTAAAACCGGCAACATCGCGTGAATGAGTCAAAAAACGATAATAGCGTAAAATGTGTATAAAGCTGTATAACAATTTGTATAATTTTTATAACAACTGAACATCTCTTTTTACATCTGATGCATAAAACAAACTGCATCTCAATGATGCAGTTTTCGAGGTAAAAAGTCACGGCTAAGATGTAGAAATCGAGCGTCGAAGAATGTATATATATATATATATATATATATATATATATATATATATATATTATTTTATTAAACATTATTTTCCTTTGTTTGCACCACTACATATATGATTATGAACAGCCAAAACAAAATAAAATAAAATATAAAACTCACCTCAGAGTATTATATCATATTAAGATCTTTCGTCTCCCTCGGAGACATCATCAGGACTTTAAAAAACATAAACACAATAAAACATAAAACACAAACACAATAGTGGTCGTAGACCACGTCAATTGTTCAAAACAATAGCTATCCTAAAGCACCATTCCGCGCGCGGTTTATTCGGCCGAATGACAGTATAATCATTTTGTACCTAGTTTTATTCCTTATCTCGATTAAGTACAATTTGAAATAATTTATCATTATCAAATTCTGTCTGGCTGTTCATTAAATTTATCTTTTTATTTTTAAATTTATAAATATAATATTTCTCCAACTGCCATAATTTGTTACTATCAAAACATATTTCTAAAATTTCCAAATTATTTTCATGACTGCTTATTTTATGCCCTTTCGTCAGCAGATGTTCTGCCACATTAGAACTTTTACATTCCTTTTTTAAATAAGCAGCATAATGCTCAGAAAATCAGTATATGATATAATACTCAGAGGTGAGTTTTATATTTTATTTTATTTTGTTTTGGCTGTTCATAATCATATATGTAGTGGTGCAAACAAAGGAAAATAATGTTTAATAAAATAATATATATATATATATATATTACGATACGTAGAAGGCAACTGAAAAATCTAATTCAAAATATCTTGAGACGAATTAATTTTTATCACAGGGTCAGCCAATTATATGACTAAAGCACATAAAAACAGAAGAGGTGGAGGTATAAATGACACTAGTCAGAGTTATCTCATCTGAGATTCATGAATTTCATTTTACAATCAAACCCTGTTGATAATGAAATACAGGTGTCATTCGGAGAGTCGAAAGTACATGATTTTCCGAAGGACTGGCATTCTGATAAGTATAATTATAAATGCTGTGAGAAGACCATGTAAACTAACTCAACATATCTCACTCAGAAAAGATTTTAGAGGTTCAAACCACCTTGTCCGCTGCTTACCTAAAATACAACTTTCATTGCACAACAATTTCAACAGCCAGCATTTTAGTTTACTGACAAATTGGATTGAAAATAAGTAATTTTATTAGCCTACCTTGCTTAAGAGAACGCATGAATTGTTCGGTTTCGGAACGTTAAAAAGTCGCATCTGAAAATGCTTATAAAATTGTAATATTCGAACAAGCCTACATAATGCCTACATAATGCCTACATAAACACTGATTACAGGCCTAAAACTCTATAAAATCACAGCTACCGGGATCGTAATTTTTCTGCTTATACTTTCGCTACGAAAATTAAGCGAATGCTGTCGCCGAATTATTTTTTATTTATCTCATCTGTACGAATCAGGTGTTAAAGATTATAGTTTTACACTGCCTGTGTAGAAGATATAAATACTGCTTATAAATTTCCCGTTAACTAACAGATCCTAAATCTACGAAAAATAGACTTGACAAGGCGTTACTTGACAAATCATTTTTGACCTACGCTATTATTGTGTTTAATAGAAACAAAAATATATGTATCAAAATATAACTGGTATTCAACAAACGATCTATTAGGGTTGCGTGAGTAAGTCGGGCCAATTTGATTGTGATGCGCATGTGACGTCAACGGCTCAGGTAATAATTGCCCAATCAGAGTCTCGTATTTTCGGCCAATAAGAAAGCCCAGTTTTAACCAATCACAAGTCTTCTTTTGCGTCATTTTGATTGGTTAATATTGTCCAATCAGAGAGTTTATATTACTGTACAACGTCACACCGATGTCAACCAATGACCAAGTGTCTTGAGCGTTACGTCATTCGTTTGGATATGCTGCTTTCTGATTGGTCCGTACTGATTCTAGGCGTCACGTCGAGTGTGATTGTAATATGAAGTCCACACCCAATGACAACTTCTAGTTAACGGTAGGGCAGAACATATGAAGGTACCTTTTAATGAGATTTATAGTTTCTTGGTAAATATCACTTACGAAATATGAAGTACCCCATTGTAGAGATCTTTCGAGTTCTTAAGGAAATTAAAAATTGGTTTCTGTTGCTGCTAAATGTAAACACGGTTTTTTAAAAAATCACGAGTGTTCATTCGATACCGACACAAAGAAAAAAAACAAAAGAAGGTTATCTATTTTTCCTAGTTGTTCGATTTTTGTAACTTATTTTTGGCCAGTAATGTATCATATTTTTAAGGGAATGACTTTATACAACTGTAAATAAATATTACGATACGTAGAAGGCAGTTGAAAAATCTAATTCAAAATTTTTTGAGACGAAACAAAGTCAATATCCTACCGGGTAAGAAAATATACCTCATTAATCCGTTTTATAACAAGAAAACTATTTTGCTCTACCAACGAGCATTAGTCGAAAAATAATAATCAACGGTTTGACTAAATGATAATATAATGGCCAATGTGATTTCGAGAAATGTTTTCTGGCTTTACTCTGATTTCATTAGTTCCTGTATTTTAAGGTGGATGAAATTTTTTGTGGCCATAATGAAAAGGTAGAGTGTTAAAAATTTTTGGAACGTAATTTGCTAGTTTCTGCAGGAAATAAATGTATTCATTTTTATCACAGGGTCAGCCAATTATATGACTAAAGCACGTAAGAACAGAAGAGGTAGAGGTATAAATGACACTAGTCAGGGTAATATTATCTGAGATTCATGAATTTCATTTTACAATCAAACCGTTTTGATAATGAAATACAGGTGTCATTCGGAGAGTCGAAAGAACATGATTTTACGAAGGACCGGCATTCTTATAAGTATAATTATAAATGCTGTGAGAAGACCATGTAAACCAACTCAACTCATCTCACTCAGAAAAGAAAGCATTTGACAATCTGGACTGGAGTAAAATGTTTAAAACATTGAAAAGGCTAGGAATTAAATACAAAGAAAGGAAAGTTATCTACAGTCTGTATAAGAATCAAACGGCTGTTTTGAGAATCGAGGGGTACGAAAAAGAGGCTGCTGTAAGAAAAGGTGTACGACAAGGTTGTTCTTTGTCACCACTACTTTTTAACTTGTATATAGAAGAGACTATAAATGAAGTGAAGGAGAAATTTGACGTAGGAATAAAAATTCAAGGAGAAACAATAAAAATGTTGAGATTCGCCGATGATATAGTAGTATTAGCCGAGGCAAAGAATGAACTAGAGGATGCCTTAAATGGAATGGATGAGATCTTGAGGAAGGATTACTTCATGAAAATTAATAAGAACAAAACGAAAGTGTTGTGCAGCAGCAAGAGTGGTTTAGAAGAGATGGGAAATTTAAAAGTAGGCAACGAAAACATACAGGAAGTTGGGGAATTCTGCTATCTAGGGAGTAAAATAACAAAGGATGGTAGAAGCACGAGTGATATCAAGAGTAGAATTGCTCAAGCTAGAAAAGCCTTTGAAATGAAAAACAGCTTACTGACTACAAACATTGATTTACAGATTAGGAAAAATTTCTTAAAACATTATGTTTGGAGTGTAGCATTATACGGAAGTGAAACGTGGGTGATAGGGGCTGTAGAACGGAAGAGGATAGAAGCTTTTGAAATGTGGTGTTATAGGAAAATGTTAAAGATTAGGTGGGTGGACAAAATAAGTAATTTAGAGGTTCTTAGGCGAGTGGATGAAAAAAGAAGTATATGGAAGCATCTTACCAAAAGAAGGGATAGGCTAGTGGGGCATATCCTAAGACATCCAGGTATTGGGCTATCAATAATGGAGGGTAACATTGAGGGAGTACATTGTAGAGGGAGGCAAAGATTAGAATATATAAAGCAAATTACAAAAGATGTAGGGTGTTACAGGTATGTAGATATGAAACGACTTGCGCAAGATAGAACAGGTTGGAGAACTGCATCAAACCAGTCGAGAGACTGATGACAAAAAAAAATTTCGAAAAAGGTTTTCTGGCTTTTCTCTTATTTCATTAGTTCCTGTATTTTAAGATGGATGAAATTTATTGTGGCTTTAATGAAAAGGTAGAGTGTTAAACATTTTTTGCACGTAATTTGCTAGTTCCTGACCGTAAATATGTATTCATTGTTATCACAGAGTCAGCCAATTATATGACTAAACCACGTAAGAACAGAAGAGGTAGAGGTATATATGACAGTAGTCGGAGTTATCTCATCTGAGATTCATGAATTTCATTTTACAATCAAACCCTGTTGATAATGAAATACCGGTGTCATTCGGAGAGTCGAAAGTACATGATTTTCCGAAGGACTCGCATCCTGATAAGTATAATTATAAACGCTGTAAGAAGACCATGTAAACCAACTCAACTCATCTCACTCAGAAAAGATTTTAGAGGTTCAAACCACCTTGTCAGCTGCTTACCTAAAAAACAACTTTCATTGCACAACAATTTCAACAGCCTGCATTTTAGTTTACTGACAAATTGGATTGAAAATAAGTAATGTTATTAATCTACCTTGCTTAAGAGAACTCATGAATTGTTCGGTTTCGGAACGTTAAAAAGTCGCATCTGATAATGCTTATAAAATTGTAATATTCGAACAAGCTGCCTACATAAACACTGATTACAGGCCTAAAATTCTATAAAATCACAGCTATCGGGATCGTAATTTTTCTCCTTATACTTTCGCTACGACAATTAAGCGAATACAGTCGCCGAATTATTTTTTATTTATCTCATCTGTACGAATCAGGTGTTAAAGGTTATAGTTTTACACTGCCTGTGTAGAAGATATAAATACTGCTTATAAATTTCCCGTTAACTAACAGATCCTAAATCAACGAAAAAAAGACTTGAGAAGACGTTACTTGACAAATCATTTTTGACCTACGCTTTTATTGTGTTTAAGAGAAACAAAAATATACGTATCAAAATACTATAACTGGTATTCAACAAACGTTCTATTAGGGTTGCGTGAGTAAGTCGGGCCAATTTGATTGTGATGCGCATGTGACGTCAACGGCTCAGGTAATAATTGCCCAATCAGAGGCTCGTATTTTCGGCCAATAAGAAAGCCCAGTTTTAACCAATCACAAGTCTTCTTTTGCGTCATTTTGATTGGTTAATATTGTCCAATCAGAGAGTTTTTTATTACTGTACTACGTCACACCGATGTCAACCAATGACAAAGTGTCTTGAGCGTTACGTCATTCGTCAGGATATGCTGCTTTCTGATTGGTCCGTACTGATTCTGGGCGTCACTTTGAGTATGATTGTAATATAAAGTCCACACCCAATGACAACTTCCAGTTAACGGTAGGGCAGAACATATTATGAAGGTACTTTTCAATGAGTTATATAGTTTCTAGGTAAATATCACTTACCAAATATGTAGTAGGCCTAGTCTATATTTTCGGATTTGTGAAAGGCACAAATAGTGTGAAAGAAATAAAAATTCGTTGAGTAACGCTCTCTAATGATTATTTTCTTGTTGATTTAGGAACTGTTCGTTAACTCAAAACGTATAATAAAAATATACACGTTCTGCGCCAATAGTGTAAAACTCCAATCAGCAATTCATTCCTCCTTAAGAAACGTTAGAAAAATCGTTGAGCATTGCTCTCTGTTTATTATTGCTATAGTCAAAATTCAAGCACAAACATTTTAATAATTCTTAGAAATAAAACCGTGCGTATTTATGTACTACGCTTATGTTATTTAAGGAAGATGTTGGTTTGAACATTAAATTTAATAAACTCTTATCAGATTATATTTTTTGTACGATAAGTAAGATTAAATTTGTACGTTCTTTCATAACGACTTTGATAACATCCTTTCTTACAAATCTGATTTTTTAAATTACTTAAAATTAGGTAAATAATGAGATGTTAAATACTCGGCACAATTAATTTGAGTTTTTAGATCATTAGGGTAGAAGTTAGTTCAAACATTTACAAGTTATCTGAAATAAACTGAAAAGTTAATTGGGTTACATTTTTTGGTTTGTAACCGTATGTTTCAGTAGAAAAGTCATTTGATGAGCAAAGCAGGCCTTCTAAAAAATTTTCACTTCGCACCTTGCAAATGCGTCTTTAATATATTCACACTGCAAGGTCTAACGGTATAAAAATCTACTGTCATATGAAGAAGGTCTAAAAGTGTTTATTTCACCAGTACTTCTTATGTTGTTATAATGTTTTAGTCGAAAATTGCTTCATTCTTGAAGAAAACAGAAGTATTATTTTAGCCGTGGAAGTAGCAGTTGAAATTTAAAAATATTTAACAGTTTAATGTTTCATATAGGCAATATTAATTTTCGCATCATAAAATAAAATAATGAAAAGAACTGCGAATAAGCGCGGAGAAATGTCAAAAATATTGCCTAGAAATTTTTCACATCGTTAACCGTTTTTAGTGTGACTGATTGTCGTTAAAAGGGCACAATTTCTATTTTGCTCTTACTAGGTATTGTTCAAGTATATTGTAAATTTCAGTTTGGTAATGCCGGCGATTCTACTGACGATTACTTGACAAAAAAAAACTTTAGAGACGTCCTTTTTTGAATAAACTTTAATATACAATGAAAAAATCACAATGTGTTACGTTCGTATAGTAGTGTTTGCATGGTAGCCGAGAAAATAATGTCTTAAATTTAAGCAAGCTTGTATGTGTAAACGCAATCTATTCTTGTGCTTCCTTTTTAAGAATTTTAATTTTTCATACTGTGAAAAGCAGTATAAATATACTGCTGTTTCATACAATTAACCATAATCATTCCGTACTCGGAAGACCTTAACAAGTTTAAAAATGTTTTGGTAGGCGTTTTAATTCTGGAAAGTATAGCATTTCAGTAGACGTTATTGTTTAATATTCGGCCGTATCGTTAACTGGGCGGTGACATTGGGCGGATTTATGTAAAAATGTAAGTCGACGTCACGCGCAGGAACAGTACCGGACCAATCAGGAAGCTCGATACTGACAAATGACGTAATACTGATTAAGACGTTTTCATTGGTCGATATCGGATGACGTAGTGAACTATAATGAGCCTTCTGATTGGACAATATTGACCAATCAAAGTGACGCCTAAGAAGACATCTGATTGGTTAGGTTTGGAAATTTTTCATTGGTTAAAAATACTACACTCTGATTGGTCCTATATTATATCTGCCTTTGACGTCACACGCGCGTTGCCGTCATTGTAGGCCGCCTTACTTGCAAGACCTAAATAATTATTTTTTTTACTGTACATCAGTTCTATTATATTTTAGTAGTATATTTTGACACTTATTGCTAAGGTCCGTTTCGGGATCTAGGTTATTAAATAATTCATACGCTAAAGTTTACAAATTACAAATATTTATTAGACTAAAAGATTACAAAATAAATGATTAAACTAATTATAATTAAATAACACAATAAATGATTTAATAATTCACTTAAACTTGATAATAAACAATAAATAACTTACAATCACTTTTATAGCTTAAACAGACATACAAAACATAGAAATTGAATTCACATTAACTTTACCCATTAACTTTATAATACACTCACAAAAGGCTTTACACAATAGACTCACAGACAGTGTTAGAATCGTCGACTGACACAATGTTCGGTACGCGCCTACCTACGTCCGTTGGACATTCGTCAAAGATCAAACGATTACTGACTGACCGCACTCGGGGGTCTCTTTTTATACCTACTCATTCATAAAGATTGTTCCAGAATAAAGCAGTGAAATCTACTCAAGTAAAAAAATAATAACTCTGTATTAATGAATGCTAGAAAAATCCTTTTGTTAACAAGTCAACTACTGTAAATAGAAAACGTAAACAACCTCATAAACAACTTCATAAAAATAGCTGTACACAATAGTATACCTGAAATTTTATAATAGGCGTACTACACGATAGTTTTTACAACTATTGTGAATAGACACACCTTTATGGTCGTCATTGTAAAATTGTCATTCACAATTGATATATTATTATTTCTTTATTACTCTCTCTTGCTGTAACTATTATTTCACACTCTATACTATTTCATGAATGGATTTCTGGAACATTCGTGATCCGTCTGGTCGATTCTGTTACAATATTTTCGGATATGTTAAAGACACAAATAGTGCGAAAGAACTCTCTAATGATTATTTCTTTGTTGATTTAGGAACTGATAGTTAACTCAAAACGTATAATAAAAATATACACGTTCTGCACCAATAGTGTAAAACTCCAATCAGCAATTCATTCCTCCTTAAAAAACGTTAGAAAAATCGTTGTGCATTGCTCTCTGTTTATTTTTGCTATAGTCAAAATTCAAGCACAAAAATTATAATAATTCTTAGAAATAAAACCGTGCGTATTTATGTACTACGCTTATGTTATTTAAGGAAGATGTTGGTTTGAACATTAAATTTAATAAACTCTTATCAGATTATATTTTTTGTACGATAAGTAAGATTAAATTTGTACGTTCTTTCATAACGACTTTGATAACATCCTTTCTTACAAATCTGATTTTTTAAATTACCTAAAATTAGGTAAATAATGAGATGTTAAATACTCGGCACAATTAATTTGAGTTTTTAGATCATTAGGGTAGAAGTTAGTTCAAACATTTACAAGTTCTCTGAAATAAACTGAAAAGTTAATTGGGTTACATTTTTTGGTTTGTAACCGTATGTTTCAGTAGAAAAGTCATTTGATGAGCAAAGCAGGCCTTCTAAAAAATTTTCACTTCGCACCTTGCAAATGCGTCTTTAATATATTCACACTGCAAGGTCTAACTGTATAAAAATCTACTGTCATATGAAGAAGGTCTAAAAGTGTTTATTACACCAGTACTTCTTATGTTGTTATAATGTTTTAGTCGAAAATTGCTTCATTCTTGAAGAAAACAGAAGTATTATTTTAGCCGTGGAAGTAGCAGTTGAAATTTAAAAAATATTTAACAGTTTAATGTTTCATATAGGCAATACTAATTTCCGCATCATAAAATAAAATATTTTTTTTTTTTTTTTTTGGTTTAACGTCCGACTGTTTTGCAAATTGCTGCTATTGCAGACGGTGAAGGATGAAATGAATTTTTTGTAACGTATGAAAAAATGCCATGCCCAAATGGGATTCGAACCCATTAAAATAAAATAATAAAAAGAACTGCGAATAAGCGCGGAGAAATGTCAAAAATATTGCCTAGAAATTTTTCATATCGTTAACCGTTTTTAGTGTGACTGATTGTCGTTAAAAGGGCACAATTTGTATTTTGCTCTTACTAGGTATTGTTCAAGTATATTGTAAATTTCAGTTTGGTAATGCCGGCGATTCTACTGACGATTACTTGACAAAAAAAACTTTAGAGACGTCCTTATTTGAATAAACTTTAATATACAATGAAAAAATCACAATGTGTTACGTTCGTATAGTAGTGTTTGCATGGTAGCCGAGAAAATAATGTCTTAAATTTAAGCAAGCTTGTGTGTGTAAACGCAATCTATTCTTGTGCTTCTTTTTTGTGAATTTTATTTTTTCGTACTGTGAAAAGCAGTATAAATATACTGCTGTTTCATACAATTAACCATAATCATTCCGTACTCGGAAGACCTTAACGTTCGTATAGTAGTGTTTGCATGGTAGCCGAGAAAATAATGTCTTAAATTTAAGCAAGCTTGTATGTGTAAATGCAATCTATTCTTGTGCTTCCTTTTTCTGAATTTTAATTTTTCATACTGTGAAAAGCAGTATAAATATACTGCTGTTTCATACAATTAACCATAATCATTCCGTACTCGGAAGACCTTAACAAGTTTAAAAATGTTTTGGTAGGCGTTTTAATTCTGGAAAGTATAGCATTTCAGTAGACGTTATTGTTTAATATTCGGCCGTATCGTTAACTGGGCGGTGACATTGGGCGGATTTATGTAAAAATGTAAGTCGACGTCACGCGCAGGAACAGTACCGGTTAAATCAGGAAGCTCGATACTGACAAATGACGTAATACTGATTGAGACATTTCATTGGTCGATATCGGATGACGTAGTGAACTATAATGAGCCTTCTGATTGGACAATATTAACCAATCAAAGTGACGCCTAAGAAGACATCTGATTGGTTAGGTTTGGAGATTTTTCATTCGTTAAAAATACTACACTCTGATTGGTCCTATATTATATCTGCCTTTGACGTCACAACGCGCGTTGCCGTCATTGTAGGCCGCCTTACTTGCAAAACCTAAATAATTATTTTTTTCTACTGTACATCAGTTCTATTATATTTTAGTAGCATATTTTCGGATATGTTAAAGACACAAATAGTGCGAAAGAAATAAAAATTCGTTAAGTAACGCTCTCTAATGATTATTTCTTTGTTGATTTAGGAACTGATAGTTAATTTAAAACGTATAATAAAAATATACACATTATGCGCCAATAGTGTAAAACTCCAATCAGCAATTCATTCCTCCTTAAAAAACGTTAGAGAAATCGTTGTGCATTGCTCTCTGTTTATTTTTGCTATAGTCAAAATTCAAGCACAAAAATTATAATAATTCTTAGAAATAAAACCGTGCGTATTTATGTACTACGCTTATGTTATTTAAGGAAGATGTTGGTTTGAACATTAAATTTAATAAACTCTTATCAGATTATATTTTTTGTACGATAAGTAAGATTAAATTTGTACGTTCTTTCATAACGACTTTGATAACATCCTTTTTTACAAATCAGATTTTTTAAATTACTTAAAATTAGGTAAATAATAAGATGTTAAATACTCGGCACAATTAATTTGAGTTTTTAGATCATTAGGGTAGAAGTTAGTTCAAACATTTACAAGTTATCTGAAATAAACTGAAAAGTTAATTAAGTTACATTTTTTGGTTTGTAACCGTATGTTTCAGTAGAAAAGTCATTTGATGAGCAAAGCAGGCCTTCTAAAAAATTTTCACTTCGCACCTTGCAAATGCGTCTTTAATATATTCACACTGCAAGGTCTAACTGTATAAAAATCTACTGTCATATGAAGAAGGTCTAAAAGTGTTTATTACACCAGTACTTCTTATGTTGTTATAATGTTTTAGTCGAAAATTGCTTCATTCTTGAAGAAAACAGAAGTATTATTTTAGCCGTAGAAGTAGCAGTTGAAATTTAAAAAATATTTAACAGTTTAATGTTTCATATAGGCAATACTAATTTCCGCATCATAAAATAAAATAATGAAAAGAACTGCGAATAAGCGCGGGGAAATGTCAAAAATATTGCCTAGAAATTTTTCATATCGTTAACCGTGTTTAGTGTGACTGATTGTCGTTAAAAGGGCACAATTTGTATTTTGCTCTTACTAGGTATTGTTCAAGTATATTGTAAATTTCAGTTTGGTAATACCGGCGATTCTACTGACGATTACTTGACAAAAAAAACTTTAGAGACGTCCTTATTTGAATAAACTTTAATATACAATGAAAAAATCACAATGTGTTACGTTCGTATAGTAGTGTTTGCATGGTAGCCGAGAAAATAATGTCTTAAATTTAAGCAAGCTTGTGTGTGTAAACGCAATCTATTCTTGTGCTTCCTTTTTCTGAATTTTAATTTTTCATACTGTGAAAAGCAGTATAAATATACTGCTGTTTCATACAATTAACCATAATCATTCCGTACTCGGAAGACCTTAACAAGTTTAAAAATGTTTTGGTAGGCGTTTTAATTCTGGAAAGTATAGCATTTCAGTAGACGTTATTGTTTAATATTCGGCCGTATCGTTAACTGGGCGGTGACATTGGGCGGATTTATGTAAAAATGTAAGTCGACGTCACGCGCAGGAACAGTACCGGTCCAATCAGGAAGCTCGATACTGACAAATGACGTAATACTGATTGAGACATTTCATTGGTCGATATCGGATGACGTAGTGAACTATAATGAGCCTTCTGATTGGACAATATTAACCAATCAATGTGACCCCTAAGAAGACATCTGATTGGTTAGGTTTGGAGATTTTTCATTGGTTAAAAATACTACACTCTGATTGGTCCTATATTATATCTGCCTTTGACGTCACACGCGCGTTGCCGTCATTGTAGGCCGCCTTACTTGCAAGACCTTAATAATTATTTTTTTCTACTGTACATCAGTTCTATTATATTTTAGTAGTATATTTTCGGATATGTTAAGGACACAAATAGTGCGAAAGAAATAAAAATTCGTTAAGTAACGCTCTTTAATGGATATTTCTTTGTTGATTTAGGAACTGATAGTTAACTCAAAACGTATAATAAAAATATACACATTATGCGCCAATAGTGAAAAACTCCAATCAGCAATTCATTCCTCCTTAAAAAACGTTAGAAAAATCGTTGTGCATTGCTCTCTGTTTATTTTTGCTATAGTCAAAATTCAAGCAAAAAAATTATAATAATTCTTAGAAATAAAACCGTGCGTATTGATGTACTACGCCTATGTTATTTAAGGAAGATGTTGGTTTGAACATTAAATTTAATAAACTCTTATCAGATTATATTTTTTGTACGATAAGTAAGATTAAATTTGTACGTTCTTTCATAACGACTTTGATAACATCCTTCCTTACAAATCTGATTTTTTAAATTACTTAAAATTAGGTAAATAATGAGATGTTAAATACTCGGCACAATTAATTTGAGTTTTTAGATCATTAGGGTAGAAGTTAGTTCAAACATTTACAAGTTATCTGAAATAAACTGAAAAGTTAATTCGGTTACTTTTTTTGGTTTGTAACCGTATGTTTCAGTAGAAAAGTCATTTGATGAGCAAAGCAGGCCTTCTAAAAAATTTTCACTTCGCACCTTGCAAATGCGTCTTTAATATATTCACACTGCAAGGTCTAACTGTATAAAAATCTACTGTCATATGAAGAAGGTCTAAAAGTGTTTACTTCACCAGTACTTCTTATGTTGTTATAATGTTTTAGTCGAAAATTGCTTCATTCTTGAAAAAAACAGATGTATTATTTTAGCCGTGGAAGTAGCAGTTGAAATTTAAAAAATATTTAACAGTTTAATGTTTCATATAGGCAATATTAATTTTCGCATTATAATATAAAATAATGAAAAGAACTGCGAATAAGTGCGGAGAAATTTCAAAAATATTGCCTAGAAATTTTTCATATCGTTAACCGTTTTTAGTGTGACTGATTGTCGTTAAAAGGGCACAATTTATATTTTGCTCTTACTAGGTATTGTTCAAGTATATTGTAAATTTCAGTTTGGTAATGCCGGCGATTCTACTGACGATTACTTGACAAAAAAAACTTTAGAGACGTCCTTATTTGAATAAACGTTAATATACAATGAAAAAATCACAATGTGTTACGTTCGTATAGTAGTGTTTGCATGGTAGCCGAGAAAATAATGTCTTAAATTTAAGCAAGCTTGTGTGTGTAAACGCAATCTATTCTTGTGCTTCTTTTTTGTGAATTTTATTTTTTCATACTGTGAAAAGCAGTATAAATATACTGCTGTTTCATACAATTAACCATAATCATTCCGTACTCGGAAGACCTTACCGTTCGTATAGTAGTGTTTGCATGGTAGCCGAGAAAATAATGTCTTAAATTTAAGCAAGCTTGTATGTGTAAATGCAATCTATTCTTGTGCTTCCTTTTTCTGAATTTTCATTTTTCATACTGTGAAAAGCAGTATAAATATACTGCTGTTTCATACAATTAACCATAATCATCCCGTACTCGGAAGTCCTTAACAAGTTTAAAAATGTTTTGGTAGGCGTTTTAATTCTGGAAAGTATAGCATTTCAGTAGACGTTATTGTTTAATATTCGGCCGTATCGTTAACTGGGCGGTGACATTGGGCGGATTTATGTAAAAATGTAAGTCGACGTCACGCGCAGGAACAGTACCGTACCAATCAGGAAGCTCGATACTGACAAATGACGTAATACTGATTGAGACGTTTTCATTGGTCGATATCGGATGTCGTAGTGAACTATAATGAGCCTTCTGATTGGACAATATTAACCAATCAAAGTGACGCCTAAGAAGACATCTGATTGGTTAGGTTTGGAGATTTTTCATTGGTTAAAAATACTACACTCTGATTGGTCCTATATTATATCTGCCTTTGACGTCACACGCGCGTTGCCGTCATTGTAGGCCGCCTTACTTGCAAGACCTAAATAATTATTTTTTTCTACTGTACATCAGTTCTATTATATTTTAGTAGTATATTTTCGGATATGTTAAAGACACAAATAGTGCGAAAGAAATAAAAATTCGTTAAGTAACGCTCTCTAATGATTATTTCTTTGTTGATTTAGGAACTGATAGTTAATTTAAAACGTATAATAAAAATATACACATTATGCGCCAATAGTGTAAAACTCCAATCAGCAATTCATTCCTCCTTAAAAAACGTTAGAAAAATCGTTGTGCATTGCTCTCTGTTTATTTTTGCTATAGTCAAAATTCAAGCACAAAAATTATAATAATTCTTAGAAATAAAACCGTGCGTATTTATGTACTACGCTTATGTTATTTAAGGAAGATGTTGGTTTGAACATTAAATTTAATAAACTCTTATCAGATTAAGCATTTCGCTTGAAATGCGCCCGGTAAGAGTTTTCGTAGCCTGCGCAAGCGAACTGCTTATTTAGCGCTAACAACTTTGATCGAATTTCACATTTATCTTTATTCTTTTAATTATTGATCAAAACATGTTTCCAATGCTTTAGTATAACATTGTTTCACTTTAAACGACATTTAGTCTTCATTTCAGTATTAAAAACAAACTGCAAACATTTATTTTCAATAATTTTAATGCCGCGGGACCCGATTTAGCATGTTTTTTTATATCGGATCTCGGAAAATGTCCTCCTCCTCCGATTGACGTTAGGTGGCAGCACCGTATACATGTTACATGTTACGGTTCGGCTGCCCTGTCTTATATGCTATAATTTTGCTGTGAGTTGGCATGCTCGGCTAGCTCAGTCGGTAGAGCATTCGACTCTTAATCTCAGGGTCGTGGGTTCGAGCCCTACGTTGGGCGGTTAATTTTTTTCTTCATAAAATCCATTTTATACAAACAATTTATTTACAAAAATGTAAAACTATAATAAATTATTATTATTTTTATTATTATTATTATTATTATAAATAATAAATTATTTTTTAACGTCATACTTATCTCGCGTATTATGATAGAACATAATTATCCTCACAAAATTACAATAAAATTGTAAACTGACCGGTAAGAGTTTTGCAGAAACGGTCGCATCAATAGTCAATTTATTTTTAGAAATTATATAATATATTCAACAAAACGTTATGATATCCTCTCAAAATTACAATAAAATTGTAAACTGACCGGTAAGAGTTTTGCAGAAACTGCGTTGTACTAACAATTCAAAGGTGTAACAAAAGGTTAAGGATATCTGGAGTAGGTAAGACTTTGAAAATATGGCACAAACATCACAAAAACGTATAAATTAAAAATTTATATATAATTAAGTTTATATATAGATTTTTAATTTATACGTTTTTGTGATGTTTGTGCCATATTTTCAAAGTCTTACCTACTCCAGATATCCTTAACCTTTTGTTACACCTTTAAATTGTTAGTACAACGCAGTTTCTACAAAACTCTTACCGGTCAGTTTACAATTTTATTGTAATTTTGAGAGGATATCATAACGTTTTGTTGAATATATTATATAATTTCTAAAAATAAATTGACTATCGATGCGACCGTTTCTGCAAAACTCTTACCGGTCAGTTATATTTTTTGTACGATAAGTAAGATTAAATTTGTACGTTCTTTCATAACGACTTTGATAACATCCTTTCTTACAAATCTGATTTTTTAAATTACCTAAAATTAGGTAAATAATGAGATGTTAAATACTCGGCACAATTAATTTGAGTTTTTAGATCATTAGGGTAGAAGTTAGTTCAAACATTTACAAGTTATCTGAAATAAACTGAAAAGTTAATTGGGTTACATTTTTTGGTTTGTAACCGTATGTTTCAGTAGAAAAGTCATTTGATGAGCAAAGCAGGCCTTCTAAAAAATTTTCACTTCGCACCTTGCAAATGCGTCTTTAATATATTCACACTGCAAGGTCTAACTGTATAAAAATCTACTGTCATATGAAGAAGGTCTAAAAGTGTTTATTACACCAGTACTTCTTATGTTGTTATAATGTTTTAGTCGAAAATTGCTTCATTCTTGAAGAAAACAGAAGTATTATTTTAGCCGTGGAAGTAGCAGTTGAAATTTAAAAAATATTTAACAGTTTAATGTTTCATATAGGCAATATTAATTTTCGCATTATAATATAAAATAATGAAAAGAACTGCGAATAAGTGCGGAGAAATTTCAAAAATATTGCCTAGAAATTTTTCATATCGTTAACCGTTTTTAGTGTGACTGATTGTCGTTAAAAGGGCACAATTTATATTTTGCTCTTACTAGGTATTGTTCAAGTATATTGTAAATTTCAGTTTGGTAATGCCGGCGATTCTACTGATGATTACTTGACAAAAAAAACTTTAGAGACGTCCTTATTTGAATAAACTTTAATATACAATGAAAAAATCACAATGTGTTACGTTCGTGTAGTAGTGTTTGCATGGTAGCCGAGAAAATAATGTCTTAAATTTAAGCAAGCTTGTATGTGTAAACGCAATCTATTCTTGTGCTTCCTTTTTGTGAATTTTGATTTTTTATACTGTGAAAACAGTATAAATATACTGCTGTTTCATACAAATAACGATATTCATTCCGTACTCGGAAGACCTTAACAAGTTTGAAAATGTTTTTGGTAGGCGTTTTAATTCTGGAAAGTATAGCATTTCAGTAGACGTTATTGTTTAATATTCGGCCGCATCGTTAACTGGGCGGTGACAATGGGCGGATATATGTAAAAATGTAAGTCGACGTCACACGCAGGATCAGTACCGGACCAATCAGGAAGCTCGATACTGACAAATGACGTAATACTGATTGAGACGTTTTCATTGGTCGATATCGGATGACGTAGTGAACTATAATGAGCCTTCTGATTGGACAATATTAACCAATCAAAGTGACCCCTAAGAAGACATCTGATTGGTTAGGTTTGGAGATTTTTCATTGGTTAAAAATACTACACTCTGATTGGTCCTATATTATATCTGCCTTTGTCGTCACACGCGCGTTGCCGTCATTGTAGGCCGCCTTACTTGCATGACCTTAATAATTATTTTTTTCTACTGTACATCAGTTCTATTATATTTTAGTAGTATATTTTCGGATATGTTAAGGACACAAATAGTGCGAAAGAAATAAAAATTCGTTAAGTAACGCTCTTTAATGGATATTTCTTTGTTGATTTAGGAACTGATAGTTAACTCAAAACGTATAATAAAAATATACACATTATGCGCCAATAGTGAAAAACTCCAATCAGCAATTCATTCCTCCTTAAAAAACGTTAGAAAAATCGTTGTGCATTGCTCTCTGTTTATTTTTGCTATAGTCAAAATTCAAGCACAAAAATTATAATAATTCTTAGAAATAAAACCGTGCGTATTTATGTACTACGCTTATGTTATTTAAGGAAGATGTTGGTTTGAACATTAAAGTTAATAAACTCTTATCAGATTATATTTTTTGTACGATTAGTAAGATTAAATTTGTACGTTCTTTCATAACGACTTTGATAACATCCTTTCTTACAAATCTGATTTTTTAAATTACTTAAAATTAGGTAAATAATGAGATGTTAAATACTCGGCACAATTAATTTGAGTTTTTAGATCATTAGGGTAGAAGTTAGTTCAAACATTTACAAGTTATCTGAAATAAACTGAAAAGTTAATTGGGTTACATTTTTTGGTTTGTAATCGTATGTTTCAGTAGAAAAGTCATTTGATGAGCAAAGCAGGCCTTCTAAAAAATTTTCACTTCGCACCTTGCAAATGCGTCTTTAATATATTCACACTGCAAGGTCTAACTGTATAAAAATCTACTGTCATATGAAGAAGGTCTAAAAGTGTTTATTACCAGTACTTCTTATGTTGTTATAATGTTTTAGTCGAAAATTGCTTCATTCTTGAAGAAAACAGAAGTATTATTTTAGCCGTGGAAGTAGCAGTTGAAATTTTAAATATATTTAACAGTTTAATGTTTCATATAGGCAATATTAATTTTCGCATTATAATATAAAATAATGAAAAGAACTGCGAATAAGTGCGGAGAAATTTCAAAAATATTGCCTAGAAATTTTTCATATCGTTAACCGTTTTTAGAGTGACTGATTGTCGTTAAAAGGGCACAATTTATATTTTGCTCTTACTAGGTATTGTTCAAGTATATTGTAAATTTCAGTTTGGTAATGCCGTCGATTCTACTGACGATTACTTGACAAAAAAAACTTTAGAGACGTCCTTATTTGAATAAACTTTAATATACAATGAAAAAATCACAATGTGTTACGTTCGTATAGTAGTGTTTGCATGGTAGCCGAGAAAATAATGTCTTAAATTTAAGCAAGCTTGTGTGTGTAAACGCAATCTATTCTTGTGCTTCTTTTTTGTGAATTTTATTTTTTCATACTGTGAAAAGCAGTATAAATATACTGCTGTTTCATACAATTAACCATAATCATTCCGTACTCGGAAGACCTTAACGTTCGTATAGTAGTGTTTGCATGGTAGCCGAGAAAATAATGTCTTAAATTTAAGCAAGCTTGTATGTGTAAATGCAATCTATTCTTGTGCTTCCTTTTTGTGAATTTTAATTTTTTATACTGTGAAAACAGTATAAATATACTGCTGTTTCATACAAATAACGATATTCATTCCGTACTCGGAAGACCTTAACAAGTTTGAAAATGTTTTTGGTAGGCGTTTTAATTCTGGAAAGTATAGCATTTCAGTAGACGTTATTGTTATATATTCGGCCGCATCGTTAACTGGGCGGTGACAATGGGCGGATATATGTAAAAATGTAAGTCGACGTCACGCGCAGGAACAGTACCGGACCAATCAGGAAGCTCGATACTGACAAATGACGTAATACTGATTGAGACGTTTTCATTGGTCGATATCGGATGACGTAGTGAACTATAATGAGCCTTCTGATTGGACAATATTAACCATTCAAAGTGACGCCTAAGAAGACATCTGATTGGTTAGGTTTGGAGATATTTCATTGGTTAAAAATACTTCACTCTGATTGGTCCTATATTATATCTGCCTTGACGTCACACGCGCGTTGCCGTCATTGTAGGCCGCCTTACTTGCAAGACCTAAATAATTATTTTTTTCTACTGTACATCAGTTCTATTATATTTTAGTAGTATATTTTCGGATATGTTAAAGACACTAATAGTGCGAAAGAAATAAAAATTCGTTAAGTAACGCTCTCTAATGATTATTTCTTTGTTGATTTAGGAACTGATAGTTAATTTAAAACGTATAATAAAAATATACACATTATGCGCCAATAGTGTAAAACTCCAATCAGCAATTCATTCCTCCTTAAAAAACGTTAGAAAAATCGTTGTGCATTGCTCTCTGTTTATTTTTGCTATAGTCAAAATTCAAGCACAAAAATTATAATAATTCTTAGAAATAAAACCGTGCGTATTTATGTACTACGCTTATGTTATTTAAGGAAGATGTTGGTTTGAAAATTAAATTTAATAAACTCTTATCAGATTATATTTTTTGTACGATTAGTAAGATTAAATTTGTACGTTCTTTCATAACGACTTTGATAACATCCTTTCTTACAAATCTGATTTTTTAAAATACCTAAAATTAGGTAAATAATGAGATGTTAAATACTCGGCACAATTAATTTGAGTTTTTAGATCATTAGGGTAGAAGTTAGTTCAAACATTTACAAGTTATCTGAAATATACTGAAAAGTTAATTGGGTTACATTTTTTGGTTTGTAATCGTATGTTTCAGTAGAAAAGTCATTTGATGAGCAAAGCAGGCCTTCTAAAAAATTTTCACTTCGCACCTTGCAAATGCGTCTTTAATATATTCACACTGCAAGGTCTTACTGTATAAAAATCTACTGTCATATGAAGAAGGTCTAAAAGTGTTTATTACACCAGTACTTCTTATGTTGTTATAATGTTTTAGTCGAAAATTGCTTCATTCTTGAAGAAAACAGAAGTATTATTTTAGCCGTGGAAGTAGCAGTTGAAATTTAAAAAATATTTAACAGTTTAATGTTTCATATAGGCAATATTAATTTTCGCATCATATTATAAAATAATGAAAAGAACTGCGAATAAGCGCGGAGAAATGTCAAAAATATTGCCTAGAAATTTTTCATATCGTTAACCGTTTTTAGTGTGACTGATTGTCGTTAAAAGGGCACAATTTGTATTTTGCTCTTACTAGGTATTGTTCAAGTATATTGTAAATTTCAGTTTGGTAATGCCGGCGATTCTACTGACGATTACTTGACAAAAAAAACTTTAGAGACGTCCTTATTTGAATAAACTTTAATATACAATGAAAAAATCACAATGTGTTATGTTCGTATAGTAGTGTTTGCATGGTAGCCGAGAAAATAATGTCTTAAATTTAAGACAAATGAGATGTTAAATACTTCTTAAAGTTAATTGGGTTACATTTTTTGGTTTGTAACCGTATGTTTCAGTAGAAAATTTAAGAATAAGCTAGTTCATATCCATTCAAAAAAAGGGCACAATTTGTATTGTTTGCTTCATTCGTGCTACAACTTCTTTTAACGTATAGCAAGTAGACGTTGGAAAGTATAGCGGCTTGTGTGTGTAAACGCAATCTATTCTTGTGCTTCTTTTTTGTGAATTTTATTTTTTCATACTGTGAAAAGCAGTATAAATATACTGCTGTTTCATACAATTAACCATAATCATTCCGTACTCGGAAGACCTTAACGTTCGTATAGTAATGTTTGCATGGTAGCCGAGAAAATAATGTCTTAAATTTAAGCAAGCTTGTATGTGTAAATGCAATCTATTCTTGTGCTTCCTTTTTCTGAATTTTAATTTTTCATACTGTGAAAAGCAGTATAAATATACTGCTGTTTCATACAATTAACCATAATCATTCCGTACTCGGGAGACCTTAACAAGTTTAAAAATGTTTTGGTAGGCGTTTTAATTCTGGAAAGTATAGCATTTCAGTAGACGTTATTGTTTAATATTCGGCCGTATCGTTAACTGGGCGGTGACATTGGGCGGATTTATGTAAAAATGTAAGTCGACGTCACGCGCAGGAACAGTACCGGACCAATCAGGAAGCTCGATACTGACAAATGACGTAATACTGATTGAGACGTTTTCATTGGTCGATATCGGATGACGTAGTGAACTATAATGAGCCTTCTGATTGGACAATATTAACCAATCAAAGTGACGCCTAAGAAGACATCTGATTGGTTAGGTTTGGAGATTTTTCATTGGTTAAAAATACTACACTCTGATTGGTCCTATATTATATCTGCCTTTGACGTCACACGCGCGTTGCCATCATTGTAGGCCGCCTTACTTGCAAGACCTAAATAATAATTTTTTTCTACTGTACATCAGTTCTATTATATTTTAGTAGTATATTTTCGGATATGTTAAAGACACAAATAGTGCGAAAGAAATAAAAATTCGTTAAATAACGCTCTCTAATGATTATTTCTTTGTTGATTTAATAACTGATAGTTAATTTAAAACGTATAATAAAAATATACACATTATGCGCCAATAGTGTAAAACTCCAATCAGCAATTCATTCCTCCTTAAAAAACGTTAGAAAAATCGTTGTGCATTGCTCTCTGTTTATTTTTGCTATAGTCAAAATTCAAGCACAAAAATTATAATAATTCTTAGAAATAAAATTGTGCGTATTTATGTACTACGCTTATGTTATTTAAGGAAGATGTTGGTTTGAACATTAAATTTAATAAACTCTTATCAGCTTATATTTTTTGTACGATAAGTAAGATTAAATTTGTACGTTCTTTCATAACGACTTTGATAACATCCTTTCTTACAAATCTGATTTTTTAAATTACTTAAAATTAGGTAAATAATGAGATGTTAAATACTCGGCACAATTAATTTGAGTTTTTAGATCATTAGGGTAGAAGTTAGTTCAAACATTTACAAGTTATCTGAAATAAACTGAAAAGTTAATTAAGTTACATTTTTTCGTTTGTAACCGTATGTTTCAGTAGAAAAGTCATTTGATGAGCAAAGCAGGCCTTCTAAAAAATTTTCACTTCGCACCTTGCAAATGCGTCTTTAATATATTCACACTGCAAGGTCTAACTGTATAAAAATCTACTGTCATATGAAGAAGGTCTAAAAGTGTTTATTACACCAGTACTTCTTATGTTGTTATAATGTTTTAGTCGAAAATTGCTTCATTCTTGAAGAAAACAGAAGTATTATTTTAGCCGTGGAAGTAGCAGTTGAAATTTAAAAATATTTAACAGTTTAATGTTTCATATAGGCAATATTATTTTCGCATTATAATATAAAATAATGAAAAGAACTGCGAATAAGTGCGGAGAAATTTCAAAAATATTGCCTAGAAATTTTTCATATCGTTAACCGTTTTTAGTGTGACTGATTGTCGTTAAAAGGGCACAATTTGTATTTTGCTCTTACTAGGTATTGTTCAAGTATATTGTAAATTTCAGTTTGGTAATGCCGGCGATTCTACTGACGATTACTTGACAAAAAAAACTTTAGAGACGTCCTTATTTGAATAAACTTTAATATACAATGAAAAAATCACAATGTGTTACGTTCGTATAGTAGTGTTTGCATGGTAGCCGAGAAAATAATGTCTTAAATTTAAGCAAGCTTGTATGTGTAAACGCAATCTATTCTTGTGCTTCCTTTTTAAGAATTTTAATTTTTCATACTGTGAAAAGCAGTATAAATATACTGCTGTTTCATACAATTAACCATAATCATTCCGTACTCGGTAGACCTTAACAAGTTTAAAAATGTTTTTGGTAGGCGTTTTAATTCTGGAAAGTATAGCATTTCAGTAGACGTTATTGTTTAATATTCGGCCGTATCGTTAACTGGGCGGTGACAATGGGTGGATTTATGTAAAAATGTAAGTCGACGTCACGCGCAGGAACAGTACCGGACCAATCAGGAAGCTCGATACTGACAAATGACGTAATACTGATTAAGACGTTTTCATTGGTCGATATCGGTTGACGTAGTGAACTATAATGAGCCTTCTGATTGGACAATATTGACCAATCATAGTGACGCCTAAGAAGACAACTGATTGGTTAGGTTTGGAGATTTTTCATTGGTTAAAAATACTACACTCTGATTGGTCCTATATTATATCTGCCTTTGACGTCACACGCGCGTTGCCGTCATTGTAGGCCGCCTTACTTGCAAGACCTAAATAATTATTTTTTTTACTGTACATCAGTTCTATTATATTTTAGTAGTATATTTTGGCTACAACTTAATACATCAAACAAAACTTTTTGTTTTAAGCTCTAAATAAACCTAGAGGCCTAACCAATCCTTATTCATTTTATTTAAGATTTTTTTGTATTTCGCCACAAGCTTAGACTATAAATTAGGTAGGCCTAAATAAGATGATAATATTTCAGTCTAACAATAGGAACCTACAACCCTTTGTAACCTTTTATTTACCCAAAAAATAACATCAAGTGACGGTAATTTATTGCTGGAGAAAATGGAAGCTGCTTCTAATTTTTTTAGGAACCAGTAATAGTTGGTCTATAATAATTTGGTTTCATATTTTTGACAAAATTTACACAAAAAAAGTAGAAGGCGCTGAAAGATAATAGGCCTACTTCACGAACGGGCCACGGATTTCTGTGGGAATTATCTTCGGCAACCATCAAGCATTTAGTCGCCTATCGTAGTACTACTAGTAATTCCATTGCAGTTCCGTGAATCGACAGTTAATGCTTAATATTAATGTGATATTCATAGATTGTATGCTATTCAGTTAAGTTTTGGCTATAAAAATTTTACTTATCCAAAAATAAGGCAAGCAATGCGACATTTTAAAATAATAATGATAGGTCTAATTAATGTTATAATATAAAAATAATAAATTAAAACTTACCTTTTATATAGCTGTTTGTATTCAACTCTGGGGCTTGTAATCCCATGGCTTTGAAATACATATCGCTTCGTTTCAACATGATGAGACAGGAAATTTAACCGCGCAGTACTGTGGAAGTGCAGCCACGTGAAGATCGAACAGATCATAACTGAACAGAACTGATGACAGCGACTCGACTTAAGATGTGTAAAACCGGCAACATCGCGTGAATGAGTCAAAAAACGATAATAGCGTAAAATGTGTATAAAGCTGTATAACAATTTGTATAATTTTTATAACAACTGAACATCTCTTTTTACATCTGATGCATAAAACAAACTGCATCTCAATGATGCAGTTTTCGAGGTAAAAAGTCACGGCTAAGATGTAGAAATCGAGCGTCGAAGAATGTATATATATATATATATATATATATATATATATATATATATATATATTATTTTATTAAACATTATTTTCCTTTGTTTGCACCACTACATATATGATTATGAACAGCCAAAACAAAATAAAATAAAATATAAAACTCACCTCAGAGTATTATATCATATTAAGATCTTTCGTCTCCCTCGGAGACATCATCAGGACTTTAAAAAACATAAACACAATAAAACATAAAACACAAACACAATAGTGGTCGTAGACCACGTCAATTGTTCAAAACAATAGCTATCCTAAAGCACCATTCCGCGCGCGGTTTATTCGGCCGAATGACAGTATAATCATTTTGTACCTAGTTTTATTCCTTATCTCGATTAAGTACAATTTGAAATAATTTATCATTATCAAATTCTGTCTGGCTGTTCATTAAATTTATCTTTTTATTTTTAAATTTATAAATATAATATTTCTCCAACTGCCATAATTTGTTACTATCAAAACATATTTCTAAAATTTCCAAATTATTTTCATGACTGCTTATTTTATGCCCTTTCGTCAGCAGATGTTCTGCCACATTAGAACTTTTACATTCCTTTTTTAAATAAGCAGCATAATGCTCAGAAAATCAGTATATGATATAATACTCTGAGGTGAGTTTTATATTTTATTTTATTTTGTTTTGGCTGTTCATAATCATATATGTAGTGGTGCAAACAAAGGAAAATAATGTTTAATAAAATAATATATATATATATATATATATATATATATATATATATATATATATATATATACATTCTTCGACGCTCGATTTCTACATCTTAGCCGTGACTTTTTAGCTCGAAAACTGCATCATTGAGATGCAGTTTTATTTATGCATCATATGTAAAAAGAGATGTTCAGTTGTTATAAAAATTATACAAATTGTTATACAGCTTTATACACATTTTACGCTATTATCGTTTTTTGACTCATTCACGCGATGTTGCCGGTTTTACACATCTTAAGTCGAGTCGCTGTCATCAGTTCTGTTCAGTTATGATCTGTTCGATCTGCACGTGGCTGCACTTCCACAGTACTGCGCGGTTAAATTTCCTGTCTCATCATGTTGAAACGAAGCGATATGTATTTCAAAGCCATGGGATTACAAGCCCCAGAGTTGAATACAAACAGCTATATAAAAGGTAAGTTTTAATTTATTATTTTTATATTGTAACATTAATTAGACCTATCATTATTATTTTAAAATGTCGCATTGCTTGCCTTATTTTTGGATAAGTTAAATTTATATAGCCAAAACTTAACTGAATAGCATACAATCTATGAATATCACATTAATATTAAGCATTAACTGTCGATTCACGGAACTGCAATGGAATTACTAGTAGGGCTACGATAGGCGACTAAATGCTTGATGGTTGCCGAAGATAATTCCCACAGAAATCCGTGGCCCGTTCGTGAAGTAGGCCTATTATCTTTCAGCGCCTTCTACTTTTTTTGTGTAAATTTTGTCAAAAATATGAAACCAAATTATTATAGACCAACTATTACTGGTTCCTAAAAAAATTAGAAGCAGCTTCCATTTTCTCCAGCAATAAATTACCGTCACTTGATGTTATTTTTTGTGTAAATAAAAGGTTACAAAGGGTTGTAGGTTCCTATTGTTAGACTGAAATATTATCATCTTATTTAGGCCTACCTAATTTATAGTCTAAGCTTGTGGCGAAATACAAAAAAAATCTTAAATAAAATGAATAAGGATTGGTTAGGCCTCTAGGTTTATTTAGAGCTTAAAACAAAAAGTTTTGTTTGATGTATTAAGTTGTAGCCAAAATATACTACTAAAATATAATAGAACTGATGTAAAGTAAAAAAAATAATTATTTAGGTCTTGCAAGTAAGGCGGCCTACAATGACGGCAACGCGCGTGTGACGTCAAAGGCAGATATAATATAGGACCAATCAGAGTGTAGTATTTTTAACCAATGAAAAATCTCCAAACCTAACCAATCAGATGTCTTCTTAGGCGTCACTTTGATTGGTCAATATTGTCCAATCAGAAGGCTCATTATAGTTCACTACGTCATCCGATATCGACCAATGAAAACGTCTCAATTAGTATTACGTCATTTGTCAGTATCGAGCTTCCTGATTGGTCCGGTACTGTTCCTGCGCGTGACGTCGACTTACATTTTTACATAAATCCACCCATTGTCACCGCCCAGTTAACGATACGGCCGAATATTAAACAATAACGTCTACTGAAATGCTATACTTTCCAGAATTAAAACGCCTACCAAAAACATTTTTAAACTTGTTAAGGTCTACCGAGTACGGAATGATTATGGTTAATTGTATGAAACAGCAGTATATTTTTATACTGCTTTTCACAGTATGAAAAATTAAAATTCTTAAAAAGGAAGCACAAGAATAGATTGCGTTTACACATACAAGCTTGCTTAAATTTAAGACATTATTTTCTCGGCTACCATGCAAACACTACTATACGAACGTAACACATTGTGATTTTTTCATTGTATATTAAAGTTTATTCAAATAAGGACGTCTCTAAAGTTTTTTTTTGTCAAGTAATCGTCAGTAGAATCGCCGGCATTACCAAACTGAAATTTACAATATACTTGAACAATACCTAGTAAGAGCAAAATAGAAATTGTGCCCTTTTAACGACAATCAGTCACACTAAAAACGGTTAACGATGTGAAAAATTTCTAGGCAATATTTTTGACATTTCTCCGCGCTTATTCGCAGTTCTTTTCATTATTTTATTTTATGATGCGAAAATTAATATTGCCTATATGAAACATTAAACTGTTAAATATTTTTAAATTTCAACTGCTACTTCCACGGCTAAAATAATACTTCTGTTTTCTTCAAGAATGAAGCAATTTTCGACTAAAACATTATAACAACATAAGAAGTACTGGTGAAATAAACACTTTTAGACCTTCTTCATATGACAGTAGATTTTTATACCGTTAGACCTTGCAGTGTGAATATATTAAAGACGCATTTGCAAGGTGCGAAGTGAAAATTTTTTAGAAGGCCTGCTTTGCTCATCAAATGACTTTTCTACTGAAACATACGGTTACAAACCAAAAAATGTAACCCAATTAACTTTTCAGTTTATTTCAGATAACTTGTAAATGTTTGAACTAACTTCTACCCTAATGATCTAAAAACTCAAATTAATTGTGCCGAGTATTTAACATCTCATTATTTACCTAATTTTAAGTAATTTAAAAAATCAGATTTGTAAGAAAGGATGTTATCAAAGTCGTTATGAAAGAACGTACAAATTTAATCTTACTTATCGTACAAAAAATATAATCTGATAAGAGTTTATTAAATTTAATGTTCAAACCAACATCTTCCTTAAATAACATAAGCGTAGTACATAAATACGCACGGGTTTATTTCTAAGAATTATTAAAATTTTTGTGCTTGAAATTTGACTATAGCAATAATAAACAGAGAGCAATGCTCAACAATTTTTCTAACGTTTCTTAAGGAGGAATGAATTGCTGATTGGAGTTTTACACTATTGGCGCAGAACGTGTATATTTTTATTATACGTTTTGAGTTAACGAACAGTTCCTAAATCAACAAGAAAATAATCATTAGAGAGCGTTACTCAACGAATTTTTATTTCTTTCACACTATTTGTGCCTTTCACAAATCCGAAAATATAGACTAGGCCTACTACATATTTGGTAAGTGATATTTACCTAGAAACTATATAACTCATTGAAAGGTACCTTCATAATATGTTCTGCCCTACCGTTAACTGGAAGTTGTCATTGGGTGTGGACTTTATATTACAATCATACTCAAAGTGACGCCCAGAATCAGTACGGACCAATCAGAAAGCAGCATATCCTGACGAATGACGTAACGCTCAAGACACTTTGTCATTGGTTGACATCGGTGTGACGTAGTACAGTAATAAAAAACTCTCTGATTGGACAATATTAACCAATCAAAATGACGCAAAAGAAGACTTGTGATTGGTTAAAACTGGACTTTCTTATTGGCCGAAAATACGAGCCTCTGATTGGGCAATTATTACCTGAACCGTTGACGTCACATGCGCATCACAATCAAATTGGCCCGACTTACTCACGCAACCCTAATAGATCGTTTGTTGAATACCAGTTATTTTTTGATACGTATATTTTTGTTTCTCTTAAACACAATAAAAGCGTAGGTCAAAAATGATTTGTCAAGTAACGTCTTCTCAAGTCTATTTTTCGATGATTTAGGATCTGTTAGTTAACGGGAAATTTATAAGCAGTATTTATATCTTCTACACAGGCAGTGTAAAACTATAACCTTTAACACCTGATTCGTACAGATGAGATAAATAAAAAATAATTCGGCGACTGTATTCGCTTAATTGTCGTAGCGAAAGTATAAGGAGAAAAATTACGATCCCGATAGCTGTGATTTTATAGAAGTTTAGGCCTGTAATCAGTGTTTATGTAGGCAGCTTGTTCGAATATTACAATTTTATAAGCATTATCAGATGCGACTTTTTAACGTTCCGAAACCGAACAATTCATGAGTTCTCTTAAGCAAGGTAGATTAATAACATTACTTATTTTCAATCCAATTTGTCAGTAAACTAAAATGCAGGCTGTTGAAATTGTTGTGCAATGAAAGTTGTTTTTTAGGTAAGCAGCGGACAAGGTGGTTTGAACCTCTAAAATCTTTTCTGAGTGAGATGAGTTGAGTTGGTTTACATGGTCTTCTTACAGCGTTTATAATTATACTTATCAGGATGCGAGTCCTTCGGAAAATCATGTACTTTCGACTCTCCGAATGACACCGGTATTTCATTATCAACAGGGTTTGATTGTAAAATGAAATTCATGAATCTCAGATGAGATAACTCCGACTACTGTCATATATACCTCTACCTCTTCTGTTCTTACGTGGTTTAGTCATATAATTGGCTGACTCTGTGATAACAATGAATACATATTTACGGTCAGGAACTAGCAAATTACGTGCAAAAAATGTTTAACACTCTACCTTTTCATTAAAGCCACAATAAATTTCATCCATCTTAAAATACAGGAACTAATGAAATAAGATTAAAGCCAGAAAACCTTTTTCGAAATTTTTTTTTTGTCATCAGTCTCTCGACTGGTTTGATGCAGTTCTCCAACCTGTTCTATCTTGCGAAAGTCGTTTCATATCTACATACCTGTAACACCCTACATCTTTTGTAATTTGCTTTATATATTCTAATCTTTGCCTCCCTCTACAATGTACTCCCTCAATGTTACCCTCCATTATTGATAGCCCAATACCTGGATGTCTTAGGATATGCCCCACTAGCCTATCCCTTCTTTTGGTAAGATGCTTCCATATACTTCTTTTTTCATCCACTCGCCTAAGAACCTCTAAATTACTTATTTTGTCCACCCACCTAATCTTTAACATTTTCCTATAACACCACATTTCAAAAGCTTCTATCCTCTTCCGTTCTACAGCCCCTATCACCCACGTTTCACTTCCGTATAATGCTACACTCCAAACATAATGTTTTAAGAAATTTTTCCTAATCTTTAAATCAATGTTTGTAGTCAGTAAGCTGTTTTTCATTTCAAAGGCTTTTCTAGCTTGAGCAATTCTACTCTTGATATCACTCGTGCTTCTACCATCCTTTGTTATTTTACTCCCTAGATAGCAGAATTCCCCAACTTCCTGTATGTTTTCGTTGCCTACTTTTAAATTTCCCATCTCTTCTAAACCACTCTTGCTGCTGCACAACACTTTCGTTTTGTTCTTATTAATTTTCATGAAGTAATCCTTCCTCAAGATCTCATCCATTCCATTTAAGGCATCCTCTAGTTCATTCTTTGCCTCGGCTAATACTACTATATCATCGGCGAATCTCAACATTTTTATTGTTTCTCCTTGAATTTTTATTCCTACGTCAAATTTCTCCTTCACTTCATTTATAGTCTCTTCTATATACAAGTTAAAAAGTAGTGGTGACAAAGAACAACCTTGTCGTACACCTTTTCTTACAGCAGCCTCTTTTTCGTACCCCTCGATTCTCAAAACAGCCGTTTGATTCTTATACAGACTGTAGATAACTTTCCTTTCTTTGTATTTAATTCCTAGCCTTTTCAATGTTTTAAACATTTTACTCCAGTCCAGATTGTCAAATGCTTTCTTTTCTGAGTGAGATGAGTTGAGTTGGTTTACATGGTCTTCTCACAGCATTTATAATTATACTTATAAGAATGCCGGTCCTTCGTAAAATCATGTTCTTTCGACTCTCCGAATGACACCTGTATTTCATTATCAAAACGGTTTGATTGTAAAATGAAATTCATGAATCTCAGATAATATTACCCTGACTAGTGTCATTTATACCTCTACCTCTTCTGTTCTTACGTGCTTTAGTCATATAATTGGCTGACCCTGTGATAAAAATGAATACATTTATTTCCTGCAGAAACTAGCAAATTACGTTCCAAAAATTTTTAACACTCTACCTTTTCATTATGGCCACAAAAAATTTCATCCACCTTAAAATACAGGAACTAATGAAATCAGAGTAAAGCCAGAAAACATTTCTCGAAATCACATTGGCCATTATATTATCATTTAGTCAAACCGTTGATTATTATTTTTCGACTAATGCTCGTTGGTAGAGCAAAATAGTTTTCTTGTTATAAAACGGATTAATGAGGTATATTTTCTTACCCGGTAGGATATTGACTTTGTTTCGTCTCAAAAAATTTTGAATTAGATTTTTCAACTGCCTTCTACGTATCGTAATATTTATTTACAGTTGTATAAAGTCATTCCCTTAAAAATATGATACATTACTGGCCAAAAATTAGGTTACAAAAATCGAACAACTAGGAAAAATAGATAACCTTCTTTTGTTTTTTTTCTTTGTGTCGGTATCGAATGAACACTCGTGATTTTTTAAAAAACCGTGTTAACATTTAGCAGCAACAGAAACCAATTTTTAATTTCCTTAAGAACTCGAAAGATCTCTACAATGGGGTACTTCATATTTCGTAAGTGATATTTACCAAGAAACTATAAATCTCATTAAAAGGTACCTTCATATGTTCTGCCCTACCGTTAACTAGAAGTTGTCATTGGGTGTGGACTTCATATTACAATCACACTCGACGTGACGCCTAGAATCAGTACGGACCAATCAGAAAGCAGCATATCCAAACGAATGACGTAACGCTCAAGACACTTTGTCATTGGTTGACATCGGTGTGACGTTGTACAGTAATATAAACTCTCTGATTGGACAATATTAACCAATCAAAATGACGCAAAAGAAGACTTGTGATTGGTTAAAACTGGGCTTTCTTATTGGCCGAAAATACGAGACTCTGATTGGGCAATTATTACCTGAGCCGTTGACGTCACATGCGCATCACAATCAAATTGGCCCGACTTACTCACGCAACCCTAATAGAACGTTTGTTGAATACCAGTTATATTTTGATACATATATTTTTGTTTCTATTAAACACAATAATAGCGTAGGTCAAAAATGATTTGTCAAGTAACGTCTTGTCAAGTCTATTTTTCGTTGATTTAGGATCTGTTAGTTAACGGGAAATTTATAAGCAGTATTTATATCTTCTACACAGGCAGTGTAAAACTATAATCTTTAACACCTGATTCGTACAGATGAGATAAATAAAAAATAATTCGGCGACAGCATTCGCTTAATTGTCGTAGCGAAAGTATAAGCAGAAAAATTACGATCCCGGTAGCTGTGATTTTATAGAGTTTTAGGCCTGTAATCAGTGTTTATGTAGGCATTATGTAGGCATTATGTAGGCTTGTTCGAATATTACAATTTTATAAGCATTATCAGATGCGACTTTTTAACGTTCCGAAACCGAACAATTCATGCGTTCTCTTAAGCAAGGTAGGCTAATAAAATTACTTATTTTCAATCCAATTTGTCAGTAAACTAAAATGCTGGCTGTTGAAATTGTTGTGCAATGAAAGTTGTATTTTAGGTAAGCAGCGGACAAGGTGGTTTGAACCTCTAAAATCTTTTCTGAGTGAGATATGTTGAGTTAGTTTACATGGTCTTCTCACAGCATTTATAATTATACTTATCAGAATGCCAGTCCTTCGGAAAATCATGTACTTTCGACTCTCCGAATGACACCTGTATTTCATTATCAACAGGGTTTGATTGTAAAATGAAATTCATGAATCTCAGATGAGATAACTCTGACTAGTGTCATTTATACCTCCACCTCTTCTGTTTTTATGTGCTTTAGTCATATAATTGGCTGACCCTGTGATAAAAATTAATTCGTCTCAAGATATTTTGAATTAGATTTTTCAGTTGCCTTCTACGTATCGTAATATATATATATATATATATATACATCCCGCTAACAATTCCGCGTCTTTTCAAAAAGCGTGCATTTCGCACATCGCTTATTTGAAGAGTATATTCAACTTTGATGAGAGTATATAGGGTATTTGTTACACTTACACCCTGAGTTTTGGTATTGGTTTGACCTGATATTGAAAATTGAGCATTTTTCAATTTTATTTACTGTGCTATCAATTCAGACTCCTTTCGAATTACCGACAATTTCGCGTTCGTACAAATTACCGACAATTTCGCGTCCGGCATCGTTCCCGCTATTATGACTTATAGCCTGCAACAGTGTAAACGATGTTGCCATGTCGTACCGGCACGTGTACTGTAGCATTTGCCACTTCTACGTGTTGTAATGATTGTAGTTAGATATTCACATCTCACCCTAGTACTTCTCCACACAAGACCATCGTATGAAAACAATTCGTTCTCGGACGGAATCCAATCCAGTCATCAAAATAATTTATTTGTTGTTTATTATTTTGACATGTATTTTAAATAGGTACTTATTTTAAATCAATGTAAAACCAGAATAATTAAAGAAAGTATATTTTTTATTTGTTAGAGTTAATTATTTAAAATATCCTAATTGTTACAAATACAGTCAAACCTCCTCATTCGAAATCCTCCCTAAATCGAATATAATTGTATGCTATCCCCTTCAAAAATCGTCCTTAATATAAATTAAATTACCTCCCTATTCGAAAATTTTCGAGAGTTTCGTGGTCATATATATTGTAACAATACATTTTTTTATACATTATTAATAAAATAATTACAAAATTTCCAATTTACACATTGTACACGATTTTTAATGAAGCATGCGTTAAATCACGACAATAAGGACACAGTAAGCGTAGTACAAAACTCCAAAAAGCTTTAGAAAAAACTGAAAATGCAGTTAACTTTTGAGTTAGAAGAAACCAGGCAGAAACACAAACAATTACACTTACAAAACATTATTGTCACAAAACCTTACGACCAAATAAGGGCATAACAAGCGTAGTTCAAAGCTTCAATACGCATCAGGAAATATTGAAAATTCAGTTAATTTTTAAGTCAGAGGAAACCAGACGAAAGCAAAAAAAAATATATAGTTAGGCTAAATTAGTAATGCAGTCTTTCCTTCTTTGGTGTATGATTTTCGTACTAACAGGGTAAAAAATACCGTAGCTGTATTCATTCAGATTAAGCAATATTTTACTCGTTAAAATTTCTAAAATTTTCGGTACCCAATTTATTTTTCATTTTCTGTAGGCTGACCTAACTTTTTGTTTGTAGGTATAGTTGTACTGTTTACGCGTATCCCGATTTTATTTTACTCTGTTTTTTATGTCGTTTTTTCAATAATTTGTCATATCGTTCTTATAAGTAGAATATTCTTTTGCTTTTGAGTACTAATGGAGCTTGTAATACCAAAACATGCCCTTAATTCTTAATCACAGTATTAAGTAAACCCTGTGGTGAATGAAGTAAAGGTATCATTTACAGAGGGGAAAATATGTGCTTTGCAAAGGGCCCTGCATGCTGATACGCGTACTTTTCCGTTCAGTGAGGAAGGCCACCTCACTTCTCGTTTTACTTAGTAAAACCTCTACAGGTTCAAACCAGCCTTTCGGCTGATGATCTAAACAACACAAGTAAATTAATATTTGTAAAAAACTTTCCTCAATCAAATTGGTGGTCTATTAATAATTTTGACTTTTGTAATTTAATATTTTATGGAATTACATGAATTTTATTAAAACGCAATTTTTAAGTACATTTTTTGTTTCAATATTTTACCTCTGTAAATCGAAATCAGCCGGTTCCATCAGATTCGAATCCGGGAGGTTCGACTGTAATTACTATAATATGATCAATTAGTAGACAATGCAATTAAAATATTTACTTAGTTGACAAAATTATGTAATTGTAAAGCGACATAATTTGTTCAATATTCAAATGGAGTACCATTCACCCATTGTCTTTTCGGTGTTCAAATGATTTCATCATCATCTGTTAAGGATTAGGCTCAATGGCCTGTTCCAGTATTCATCTCTTTTTAGGTCTTCCCAAGCCTCGCTTCTCTCTAGGTTTATATTTGCATGTTTTAGTGACTGAATCAAAATGATTTTATAAATTATACAAAAGTACTTTGGCCAGTAAAATTTCTACAACATTTGAAATGCAGTCCGGCTTAGTCATAGTTTGTATTTTTATTCTTGTTCCTCAAGTAATGGTAATCTTTGATCTTCAACAAAGTATACATTACACTAATAATTCTCGTATCCAGCTGTTTTGTACACGTTGAAGGTTATCCTTTAACAGGCCATTTCCAAGATTATTTTTCGGCTAAACAACTTTCAGTCAGTCTTCCAAACCCTGATATTTTTCTCTGCGTTTTCTTTTAAATTATTTAGTGTTGTAAAAGCCATGGTGGCCACTTTTTGTTGATATTCTTTTGGTTTCTAGTACTTTATTTACATCGTCAACCAACCACCCAATCTAGGAATCAATATTACAAATAATGAAATAAATAAACCTTATTGTTACGTAAAATAATGTACATTATTTTTGACAAGTCAAAATGCTTGGGATAAGGAACTGGAAGGTTATACTATTGCACAGAAGACAAAAAGGAGACAGACAAGGCATTCACTTGGAGAGGCCAAGAAAAACTATGTGAAACCTTGACCAAGACAGCCAAACAATATGCTAGGACCAACTGATTAGAAACGAATTCTTAATAGTAAACAGTGTCCATATTCATAAGTCAACTTGATCATTAAAAATCATTAAAAATTTTAATCATTATAATTAACAAAAAACTAGATAAAAAGTAATTATATGACGGAATAATTTGAACATTATTTGATTTTTTAAACATACATTTGAATAAGTTTAAGTGTGACTAAATTAAAAACAAATCCAACAGAATTTTTAAACATTATAAATACTCAAAGGTATTGGTACGCTAAGTACCTTATTTTTAAGCGTTTTAGGGCGTAGCAGTAGGAATTGATTATATAGCAGACACGTTCCTTAATACAACTGTCCCAGGATAGTTTGCTACCTAATATTAATTCTAAAAATTTTGTAACTTACCTGTTACAAAAGATTTTGATATATTGTCATTAATGGAGATATCCTTATTTTGGTTACTTATTTCCTTACGACCAGTGAAGCATTTGGCCACAGTTTTATCTGAGTTGAGAACAAGATTATTTATTGCATCCAGTCTATAACCTTACTTCAAGCTTCTTTAGTTTTAAACCTTGTTCATAGTTTTCATCTTCGAAAGATATTATCGTATCATCAGCAAATAATATAACATTGAAGGAGCCAAGAAATTCAGCGAGATCGTTAACAAAAATTAAAAATAGCAAGGGTCTTAAAATTCTAACTCGTTGAACTCCCCTTTTAACTTGTATAAAATTTTATGTGTATTTTGTTTTAACTTTGCAATGATTGGATGGCAATTCGACCCTCTGATGTCCCTCTAATACCATACACCTCAATTTTTTTATGGGCAAATCATACGGGACACGGTCAAAAGCTTTACAAAAACAAAAAATAAATAACAGGGGTTTGTTTTTGCTAATGATTAATTTCAGTAAGCTTCTTCAGTATCGGGAAATTACAGTCTCTGTTGACCTACACTTTCAGGACTCGTGTTGGACATTTGCGAGTGTACTGAATTTACTTTAAAAAAATCGACTAATCTACTCTCTTATCAATTTATTATCTTTTGTAAAAATATTTTCGCCGTTTGGAAACATTTTCTCGATGTGGGTATCCTTTGAATTATCGATTTAAATTTACTCGCCCAAGTGACGAATAAAATGCATGTTTTGATTGTCAGAGGCAACTGCCTTTAATAAAATAATAGTACTGTAAGGGGTTGCACATAACAGGCAGGTGGAGTGTTAAATTATTTGCACTCGATTTGCTTGTTTCAGGACTAAAAAAAATTTAGTTTTTTTTTATCACATGGTAAGCCAAACATATGACTGAAGTATTTAAGAACAGAAGAGGTACAAGTGTAAAAGATACTTGTCAGAGTTATATCTCCTCTGAGCGCAATGAATTTCATTATGCAGCCAGACCCTGTGGTGAATAACGTGAGGTGTGTCATTTGCAGGGTGGAAAATAGGTGCTTTTTAGACGGCCTGGCATATTGATAAGCTTTTCAACTCGGCGATGAAGGCAATTGTAAACCACCCCACTCCTTGTTTTACTTAGCTAAACCTGTAGAAGTTCAAACCAGGACTGTAAAGTTGGCCCCCATACAAAAATTTCAAAAATTAACTTGTAAAATTGATCGGTCTACGTTTCTACCGGATTATTCCGGAAAATGTTTTGTTTGTTCCGTCCAAATAAGTGAAAAAACGCCGGGAGGGGCTAACTTCACACTGGCCTCCTCCCGCTCAACTTTTTAAATTTTTTTTGGACTTCAGGGACAGACCTTCGTTTGTTTCGGATGGTCTCGCAAAATATTTTTTTAGTTCCTTTCAAGTAAGCGAGAAATCCAGAAGAACTGGGTGGTGCTAATGTCACTCTAATCCCCCTCGACTCAATATTTTAAAGTTTTTTTACATAGATTGACAGCCCTTCGTTTGTACCGGATCATTTCGCGAAAATTTCGTTTTTCCCGTTCAAATATGCTAGAAAATCAAAGAAAAATTTGGAGTGGCAAGTATAAGCCCATGCATTCAATACTTTTTGGTTTTTACTTTAAATGATAGCTCTCATTTGTTCTGGATTGTTCTGTAAATTGTTTTGTTTGGTCTGCCGAAATTAGCGAAAAAAATCGTGAAAAACTTAGGAATGGTGGCAATATTCTAAGAAATGCAATTTAAACTTTATCGTTATCCCTATCGAGAGTCGTTTTGCTGTTTTGGAACGTTCCATAAATATTACGATTGTTAAGCTCATACTCGCGAGAAAATCGAGGTGAACTGGATGGTACAAACTTCACTTTAGGTCACCCACTCATTAATATTTAAACTTTTTTGTCTAAATCGATGGCCCTTGTTTTTTCCGGGCATTTAAAAAAAATGTCGTTTGTTCAGATGTTGTAAGAGAAAAAGGGAAAAAACTGAATGGGTGTACTTTATTCTACCCTTAACATTTTTTTTTCTGAAATCTGTAATCTCTGTCCAGAATTTTATAATGAAAGAAAATCGGTCCAGAATAAATATTAAAATATGCCTACTTTGTTCAGGTCTGTCTAGTAAAGTTTGCTATTTCCCGAATTTCTTAGTTTAATTTTTTATCGCATTGTTTTTAAGCAAAAAACAAGGTTAATAATAATCTACTCCTAGTCCATTTTTAATTTTTTATATTTTTGAAAAAGTTTTTTCTCTTTAATGTTTTATTTACTTACTGTAAAACTGCTAAACCTAGTAATTGGGGCGACATATTACATGATACGAAATAGCATTATGGAAGTGTACTTGAACCATTTTGCAGTGAGAGTGGGCAAACAGCAAAATGCGCATTCTTTTTACACATCGTAAGCGTAATAAGGAAATATTTTATTGACAATTGTCAGGTGGTGTAATGTTAAAAAAGCGTGAAATAACATGTTAAAAATTCTTAAACAAATTTTTGTTTTGTTTTATCCCTAATGCGTGTAGGTTGCAATTTGTTCGATTGAGAACAATAAGCAACCCCATGACCCAATGATATGTATGACGTTTAAATGAGCTGTAGTCTCGTACATACCCAGGCCGACCATTCCTGAGAGAGTATGGTTAATTGACCCCCAACCATCAAAGTACATTGGTAACCACTGTCTAGTATTCAAATTCGTATAAAAGAACCAATTATACTATATACTAGGATTTAAACTAGGAACCTCCATCTCCGAAAATCAGCTGTCAGAAAAGCTGTCGAAAAGTCAGCTAAACAGCTGACTTGCGGCGACGACTTTTCTTCTAGACTAGACCAACCCGTTGGTTACTAAACGAACGACGTAAACAAATTACTAAAGGATTTGTTCATGGATTCGTTGATAGTGGGTTTATGCCTAATTTGAAAAAAGAAACCAAAGCGGTGTGCGATGGACTCATGTATGGAAGGTGACAGCACGGCGGAGAACAACTCTTCAAAATTGCGTATAATATACGTTGTGTATACAATGCGTTTAGAAAGATATCCTGCCAGCCATAAGAATAATTTAATCCTGACACTACTATGCGCAGCACCGGTTTCCTTCCAGGATAGTTTGTCAACCCAAAAAATCGTCTATCGGAAAAGAGAGTTTTTTAATTCTATCAAAAAAAATATAATTATTTTTAATTTAATTGTATTACTTATATCAAATAATTTGCCGAATAATATTTATTTGAATGTTTAGTAAATTAGATTGTGAGTTTTGAAAGAATTGTAATTCGATGATTAATAAAAATTTGTTTTTATTATTCTTTTAAACTTTTTTTCTTAACACAACACAATATCTATTTATAACTTGTTTTGTCTATTTTCTTAACCGGTGGACGCGAAATTGATAGCAGATGTGAAACTGCCGTCCTTGTAAGAATATACATAATATACGTATATTTTTACATAGGGGCGTAGCGAGAGCACTCTGGTGAGAAACTCTTCAAGGTACGGTGTATAAAATAGTTTCAAAACACCGCCATTTCGCATCCGGTACCAAAATTTATTTATTTTTTTGTGTCTCTCTGAGTAACAATAAAATTCTCAAAAAATAAATATAGTTGCCCCAAACTATGTACTTTAGTTTAAAAAAATTACGTCCGAAAACCATGTCACAATAAATTTTTATTAAGTTTTTATTAAGGATTACAATTTGGCGTCCGTATACGGACGCCAAATTGCACTCGGACTCCAGATTGTTAGGAAATTGTCAATGTATGGACGCGAAAATGATAGTATATATATATATATATATATATATATATATATATATATATATATATATAGTATATATATATATATATATAGTATATATATATATATATATACATTCTTCGACGCTCGATTTCTAGATCTTAGCCGTGACTTTTTACCTCGAAAACTGCATCATTGAGATGCAGTTTGTTTTATGCATCAGATGTAAAAAGAGATGTTCAGTTGTTATAAAAATTATACAAATTGTTATACAGCTTTATACACATTTTACGCTATTATCGTTTTTTGACTCATTCACGCGATGTTGCCGGTTTTACACATCTTAAGTCGAGTCGCTGTCATCAGTTCTGTTCAGTTATGATCTGTTCGATCTGCACGTGGCTGCACTTCCACAGTACTGCGCGGTTAAATTTCCTGTCTCATCATGTTGAAACGAAGCGATATGTATTTCAAAGCCATGGGATTACAAGCCCCAGAGTTGAATACAAACAGCTATATAAAAGGTAAGTTTTAATTTATTATTTTTATATTATAACATTAATTAGACCTATCATTATTATTTTAAAATGTCGCATTGCTTGCCTTATTTTTGGATAAGTAAAATTTATATAGCCAAAACTTAACTGAATAGCATACAATCTATGAATATCACATTAATATTAAGCATTAACTGTCGAGTCACGGAACTGCAATGGAATTACTAGTAGGGCTACGATAGGCGACTAAATGCTTGATGGTTGCCGAAGATAATTCCCACAGAAATCCGTGGCCCGTTCGTGAAGTAGGCCTATTATCTTTCAGCGCCTTCTACTTTTTTTGTGTAAATTTTGTCAAAAATATGAAACCAAATTATTATAGACCAACTATTACTGGTTCCTAAAAAAATTAGAAGCAGCTTCCATTTTCTCCAGCAATAAATTACCGTCACTTGATGTTATTTTTTGTGTAAATAAAAGGTTACAAAGGGTTGTAGGTTCCTATTGTTAGACTGAAATATTATCATCTTATTTAGGCCTACCTAATTTATAGTCTAAGCTTGTGGCGAAATACAAAAAAATCTTAAATAAAATGAATAAGGATTGGTTAGGCCTCTAGGTTTATTTAGAGCTTAAAACAAAAAGTTTTGTTTGATGTATTAAGTTGTAGCCAAAATATACTACTAAAATATAATAGAACTGATGTACAGTAAAAAAAATAATTATTTAGGTCTTGCAAGTAAGGCGGCCTACAATGACGGCAACGCGCGTGTGACGTCAAAAGCAGATATAATATAGGACCAATCAGAGTGTAGTATTTTTAACCAATGAAAAATCTCCAAACCTAACCAATCAGATGTCTTCTTAGGCGTCACTTTGATTGGTTAATATTGTCCAATCAGAAGGCTCATTATAGTTCACTACGTCATCCGATATCGACCAATGAAAACGTCTCAATCAGTATTACGTCATTTGTCAGTACCGAGCTTCCTGATTGGTCCGGTACTGTTCCTGCGCGTGACGTCGACTTACATTTTTACATATATCCGCCCATTGTCACCGCCCAGTTAACGATACGGCCGAATATTAAACAATAACGTCTACTGAAATGCTATACTTTCCAGAATTAAAACGCCTACCAAAAACATTTTTAAACTTGTTAAGGTCTTCCGAGTACTTAATGAATATCGTTATTTGTATGAAACAGCAGTATATTTATACTGTTTTCACAGTATAAAAAATTAAAATTCACAAAAAGGAAGCACAAGAATAGATTGCGTTTACACATACAAGCTTGCTTAAATTTAAGACATTATTTTCTCGGCTACCATGCAAACACTACTATACGAACGTAACACATTGTGATTTTTTGATTGTATATTAAAGTTTATTCAAATAAGGACGTCTCTAAAGTTTTTTTTGTCAAGTAATCGTCAGTAGAATCGCCGGCATTACCAAACTGAAATTTACAATATACTTGAACAATACCTAGTAAGAGCAAAATATAAATTGTGCCCTTTTAACGACAATCAGTCACACTAAAAACGAATAACGATATGAAAAATTTCTAGGCAATATTTTTGAAATTTCTCCGCACTTATTCGCAGTTCTTTTCATTATTTTATATTATAATGCGAAAATAATATTGCCTGTATGAAACATTAAACTGTTAAATATTTTTTAAATTTCAAATGCTACTTCCACGGCTAAAATAATACTTCTGTTTTCTTCAAGAATGAAGCAATTTTCGACTAAAACATTATAACAACATAAGAAGTACTGGTGTAATAAACACTTTTAGACCTTCTTCATATGACAGTAGATTTTTATACAGTTAGACCTTGCAGTGTGAATATATTGTAATGAATTTCTAAGATTTTGTCTCCAAAATCTTCTCAATTCATTTATAATCCCGTTTTTCTGATTTTTGTGCCGGATTTATTTTATTTTAAGGGTTATGTATTTTTCTTCTTAAAATCTAATTATTTTATTCATTTATTTCCAGTTGGTTTTATTTCACTAGATTTTATTCCGTATTTAAATTTACGTTTTTAATTCTTAGGCTTACGTCCGGTGTCCGATTTCATTTTTGTCATTACTTCTTTATTGTTCAGTTACTCACACGTGTAATTTGTATCTCTCTCTCTTTCTATCTTACACGGTTGATTCTCTCTCTCACTCCTACTGTTACCGTCGTTTTATTTTCCATATAATTTTCCTCCTTTAAATTCTTAGTATTTCCGATGTATCGGCATTTTTCGCCGCCTCGAACGCTTCCATTTGTGATCGTTAGGGGAATGACCTTTTTTTGCCTTTGTGTGCGTTGAGTTTTTACGCTTTGTCTTGGACAGGATGTCGAACCGATATCATCAAATTTTACAGGTAAATAAATTTTCTTTCCCACTATGGGAAAATTACCTAAATTTAAATTTAAGTACCATGTTTAATAATTTTTCAGGTTTTAACTTAAACAATTTTTTTTTTTAAATCTATTTCTTTTTTAATTTAAATTCATAATGTTTCTTAATATTATTATGGTGTTTTAAATATCCTATTTATAGACTAAATAAATCTCTTTAAAATGTTTAATTAATTTTAAGAAAAAAAAAAACTTTATTAAATTCAGTATATATTTCTTCTTTTAAATTTTTAAATCTTAAATATGACAAATTTTCTTTTAAACTCTTGTTCAACGACCACTGAGTTACTTAAATTTTTCTAAGTAATTCTTTTACTAAATTTCATCTTGCAATTCATTTTTTTAATGTCTTAATTTTATTTAGTTTTTTTTCCCCAAAAAATAAATTCATTACTATATTTATTTTTCTTCACCTTAAATCATTTATTAAACTCTTCCCAAGAGATTTTTCCCCGTTTCAGTCCAAGGACTTTAAAAATAGTTTTTCTTAAATATTCCTATTAATTTATTATATTCATATTAAGTATTTTCTATTGTTAAGTCAAGTTTTATTAAAATTAATTTATTCCAATTTTTTTTTAAACTGTATTGTTATTTAACTAATTATTTTTTTCAAATTTTAAATGAATTAACAGTTTTACTTAAAAATCATAATTTTATTTATTTTATTTAGTTTTTAGTTATTCATTAATAAATTATTTTAGCTGCTCATTAATTTTTTTATTATTTTCTTTCTGTGTCAAATGTCATTGCGTCTAGACCTGTGTGGTTCTTGAACCAAACCTTCGCAGTACTAAAAGCGAGTTTTTACCATCAATTGAGCTACGTTATTCAAATCGCTGGGTTGCCAATTAATCCCTGAATTCAATTTCAGTGTCTGGTTGGGTTCTAAAATTGGATGGTGGAAAGCCCCCGCATTATCTCTGCAAAACACCTTACACATTAGTGTAATTCGCCGTGCTTTTTTTACATCTTTTCACCCTACAAAATGGTGGAGGTCGCCTCTCTTTCGAGGTACTTACATCATTTTTTTACTACAAAATGGTGGAGGCTTCGTTTTTCCACTACAAATTGGTGCTCTTTATACTACAAAATGGTGGAGTAGCGCCGTGATTTTTGATTCAATGACAAGACACATGATTTTAAAAAAAAATTTTTTGTTAGTTACATTTATTACCTATATTGCTAAGTTAAGTTACATGTTAATTTTAATTTATTGAATTTTTTTAATTATTGTATCTTAAGCGTTTTTCAGGTTAAGAATAATTAAGGGATGTTTCTGTAAGTAACAAATACTGTATTTTTTTCTCTTACTTTTCTTCCATTCAGAGATTTCGTTTACAATTTTATGCCTAGTCCAAAGATAAATTTTGTTGTATTTTTATAAGGAGTTTGCCCTGCACTCGACCCTTCGTTTGTTTACATCGGGCAGTTTTTAGGCCTATTCTCTTCCTAAACCTGTTCTATGTTCATTGTTCTATCCCCTTCTATTTGAAACTTTTGGTTTCACATTAGTCAGTCTGGTGCAATATTGCGTTTCTATTCAGTATTGATACGTCTTACGTCTGACGCAGGTTGGTTCTATTCGTTTTCTGTATTTTTTTCTTTTGTTTGTTCATCTTTCGTTATTTCACCTATTGCCTTGCAGCTACGATCAGTTTTTAACCATAGGTACTTGTTTTATTGTTTGTTCAATTTAGGTTTTATTGTATCTGATTTTCAGGCCTTTCCAATGCACTTTTTTTCATTGAATGTCTTCTAAGTTACACTAGGTTTTCCTATCTTTTTCTGTAATCTCCTAATAAATACTATAACTGTGTTTTAAAATTAATTTTTGTATTGTGTTGCACATATTTACTTATTTGTTAATAAAATTTGACATATTTTCAGGTGGTAATATAATTTTTTTGCTGTCGTTATAATTACAGTTAAGCTATTTCTATGCGTAAATAGCTGTTAACAGCAAAACAAGTTCTGTACTATTATTCAATGATTTCTCTATGCAATCCAATATTTACAGAACAATTTGTGTGGAAAATTAATTATAAAGTTTTTCGTCACGACTGGATGTTTCTGGATTCAATAAAATAACTAATTTATAAAATTATGATAATTTTTACAGCGGTTTATTACCGAATTATTGCTCAATTTCAGGTGCATTTTATAAATCACAAGATTATGTACCTACGTTAAATTTGGGTGCTTTTTTTTAAACAATTTCACTTTATGCAAAGTTTTTAGTTGCCGTCAGTGGCGAATTTGTCTAACTCATATTTAGGCAGTAAATTTTTCAAAATACTTTTAATTAGTATTAATAATTTTATGTCATAAAACTCAAACTAATATATGTTTTTCTTGTTTTTGCATAATATACCAGGGTAATTGCCTGAGAGAAAGCAGAGATCATTCCTAAGAATACTAAGTCAACACAGTTTTCATTGCATTACCAGAACAGCTGTTTCATTCGGACAAGACAGTTCAATCAACTCTACTACCTATATTCTACAGGAATCTTTGTACTAAGTATCATTAGTAAAACAATCGCAAGTATAAACAATTCATTTTACACTCATAATTTTTATATTCAGTTTTAATGATTACTATGTGTTTATTTTTTCTATGTAATTTAAGCCTAACGTTACCGATTTTAAATAATCTGTTTTCATTTTTATATACTTTAATACATAAATTCTTATGTACTTATATTTATTTACGCGTTATCTCGCTTCTGGTTACATGTTATTCACTTCATATGGTCATTTTATTAGTTTTTCTATAATGTACTTTTACGGGTTTTTAATTTTCGCGTTTTTTTCACAATTTCTTCCCACAAATGTTGACTTCTTTGTTTTCAAGTATTACAGCTGTTATTATCTTTCCAATCCATATTTCACTTTAGTTTTTTCTGACTTTTTAATTTTTGCTCTTCTCTGTTCATTTTATTCAGTCACTATTTTCCTCCTGTAATATGTTTATAATTCTTTTTCTTCATGCCTATTTTTATTTTGTAGGATTTATTATGTCTGTCTATCTGTTATCTTACAGAAATTGTCTATCTACTTGATTACTTTATTTATCCAGTGTTTAATAAACATGAAATAGGTAGCTTCTTAAGAACTGAAATATGAATTAATTTTTCAAATTAATTTTGGATTTAAATTGAATTTTACATGATTTGATGATACATTTGCATAGTGCTGATCGCACTGAATTTTATTAATCTAAATTTTATTTAAAATGAAAGTTCAATCACCTTCACACTTTATAAATATAACTACTGTTGTTACAAATTTAATATTACATTTTATTCATTATCATTTAAAACTTACGTATGGATTTATGTTAAACAGTTCTTAATGAGTGACGATTTCATGATTATTTTCCTGTCATTTTGAATTTTATTTGGGTTTTTAAACTTAATTTAGATTTTAGGGTATTAGATGATATATTTACCTATATTTCAGTTAGGTTATAATTATCCTAAGTTCATAGAATTATTTCTAGTTTTTTTTAATATTCATGACTACTCGACTCTGGGTTTCTTGATCTGTGGTTTCTATTCTTATTATACAGTAGATTTTACAATTAATTTTTGATGCATATTTTATTTCTATAATTACCAATGCTTCCGTTATATTCTCATCATTTTAACATTCTGATTCAATTTACATTAGATTTTGATTTTCATTTTTGGATTATGTGATTTTATTTTATTGTCATTATTTATTCATTACAGACTTCTATTCTTAATGTCTCGATTTAGTGACCAGTTTTCACTAGGCATTCGATTATACTGTAGTTACATTTTTATCTTTTATTTTGATGCTTGAATTTTATTTATAGGTTTACCTTTTATAAGATGTTTCTTTTATTATTTACTTCATTTTGTTCTCAATCCGTCATCGTACTTCAACAAGTTTTTACCTATATTTCCCAATTTTCTTCACAGACAGTTAGTTTCTGAAGTACTTTCCATTTTATTCTTATTTAATGTTAGGTAGCCTTCAGTATGTTTCATTAGTGTCAGCTGTTTTTCATTCATTTTTACCAGTTTACTTTCATTTCACATATTTTTACTTAAGTTACTTTTCTTCCATGAGTTCTCACACTTCGGAAAGCTCCTAGGGACGCCCTAATTTTTGGTTCGTGCCCCAATGGTCTAGCCACCCATAGGCCCCTTACCTTGTCCTTGTGTCTTTCCAATGTCTACCATTTGCCCTACCTTGATTGAGTACAAGGCCTCATTCTTTGCCTACCTTCTCGGGTTGGAGTTCCGAGAAGCGAGGTGGTTACTCCACTGATGGGGTTTTGTATGCAGTCAAGATTGTATGTGATGGATGAATGCAAATGAATGTTGGCTGCTTCTGATTGTGTGATTGCGTGTGTGTTTGTGAGCGTTTGAATCAGGGGGCAATCGTAGTGCATTTTTCCTTCTGTCTTTTTTTGTGGTTTCTCCAAATTTTTGCCCGACGTGTGTCCGTTCTTCTTGTTTTTGGATTTCTTTGCTCTGTTTTCTGCCCAATTTTGTCCGGAGTTAACTTTCCGTTGATTCATGAAGCTTGTTTCTAAATTTTCAGGTATTTCCCAAATTTTCACACCACATACAATGTCCTGTTAGGATTTTCTTTGCTATCCCTAGATCTTTTTTTCAATAATTAGAATGAGGTACGACTTGTTTGAAGACATGTTAGCATTTTATTAGGTTTCCTACCTTTGTAAACACCTTGTATGCTAATTTTGTTTATTTTATTTTTTCCTTATATCCATGCCCTTACTTTTCCTATTAATTTTTTTATAGAATTTGTCGTGAGTTTATCCCATTCCATTCCTTCTACTTCTAAATACATTTATTTTATATTTCTGTTTTCGGATTTTACTACAACATAATTAGATTTAAGTTAGTGATAAGATTATTTTCAGCCTTCATTTTAGTTTTTAAGCCACTCCAACGATGGATGATTTTATTATTTTATTATTTATGAATCTCAAGTACAAGGAAGTCACGGTTTCTGGCATCCGCCAGAAAGGAACCTTGTGCCCTCTGTGTCTAGGATCTGGCTAGACATAGTTACATTAGTGCATCACCTTCAGCGCAATGTTTTTAATCTTCAGCAGTCACCCGTTAAATAATTGATGTTATATTATATGAATGATTATTATTGAATATTAGGTTAAGGAATTAATGATTTTATGAGTTACAAGTTACACTACAAGCATTTTAGTTATAAGTATATTACTGTTTTTATATTGTCTCATCTCCAACTTCAAGTACAAGGAATTCATGGTTTCTGGCATCGCTGGAAAGGAGCCTTGTGCCCTCTATGCCTAGGTTCTGGCTAGGTGTAGTAATGTATGTGCTATTCAGTCAGTACTACGTTTTCAGTTGATTTCATTTTCTACTTTAGACTTTAAGACGATATATTTATTCAGCAAGAACTTTAGTTTGTAAGACAGTATTTACTCAAGAAGAGTTTTAGTTTTTAAGCGATGAAATAAATATTAATAGATTAGTTAGACTATCGATTGATGCTTCCTGTTTAAGGAGAACATAGTAGATTTTTATTACAAAATAGTTCACAGTCTACAGATAATTTTTGTTTTGCGCATTACAATGGGATAATTTTTCTAAACTAGTATGTAAATGTACTCCTCACGACTTATCATCTTATATACTTATAATCTTATAAACTTATAATCACTTGTCATTATACATATATTTATTTATAATCATTAATTATTTATTCATGTATTTAATAATTATTTCCCTCTACGATGATTTTTTACTACAACAAAGCTTGTTAGGAACACATATTAACAAATATATTATTTTTGTAAGCTTAATGTGCTTTTAACTTGTCAACAGATGGAGACTTTTCCTGAGTACTCCCAGAATCACCGCAGATCAAGTGAGTCATACACCATTAGTCATTAAGAGAGCCGACAAACGCAGTGACCAATCTTGTTTTTCAACTACCAGCATCCTACTAAGTTCCTGTCAGCTATGATCATCCGTCAGAGATCATCAACCTACAGTTACCAGGTTTACCTACGTACAAGAATACATTTTTACATAATCAATGACCGAACTTCTTTTTACATAATACAGTTAAATGTTCGCGAAAATTTATTGAAACAATATTTATTACTGTGAAAATAATCAGTGTAACAAAGACCTATCACAGGAAAACAACTATTTTAAAGACTATTACATAATATTTTTTTTAAATTAAACAATCATTTTCTCATATAAACATTGATCGCAAAAGAACTTATACAATCGCAAAAAAAAAAAAAATTAGTGTTAATAAAAAGATTTCTCGTAAATAAACATTTATTACAACAGATACTTTTGTCACACAACAAATTTTGTTTTACGCGTTGTCATGGACAAACAATTATTACAAGTGGAACTTTTAACGTTCAATAAATATATTAGAAAAATATTTTTCCTTTGGACTTTTAACTTAAAAATATTACAATTAAAAAAATCTTTTTCGTAAACTTTCAAGTATACAACAACGATCACTGCGACACGGCGAATTTATTATATTATATTTTCATAAGCTAGTATTTAAGTTAGAATTAAGTTACATATATATTTAAAACACCAATTAACATATTGATATTTTATTCATATCAAGCTAAATCTTATATTTTACTCTTCCGTCCATGTTTTTAAACTCATAAATGCTATTTTACAATTATATCTCATTCTCTGCTCATATGGTAGATGCTCAAGTGACCTATTCTTTTGTACTAATAGTAAATACCAACTTATAACATTTTTATAATAACTTTCATACTCATTTAACTTCAACTATGTTGATGATTTTACAAAATTAATTTATTAATTAAGTTAATTTACTTATAAAACTTTCATTTGATCCATAAAAAATTCGCACAATTTAAAACAAACTATTATAAAAGTTAATAAATCTTTACAGATAAATATAGTACTATACAAAATACTTTTATCTGGTTACAATGTGTTTCTAAAAACATTAATTAGGTTATTTTAATTTCCATTTCAAAAGACAAATTTTCTTTTTGTAAAATAGTACACTCCATCCATTAGTATTCTCATACGACCTATTCACACGAGTTTCCTTCCAAAAATTATCATACTCATCAAAATTTCCCTTATGCTTCCTCATGCTGTTTATCCAACTTCCAATAATGTACTTCATAACATACATACCATACCTATTCTTGACACAATTATTTCTAAAGCATCCATATCCCTAATTTAATCAATTCCTAGGTCATACCCAAGTATTCCTGTATATTTTTCCTAAGAATTTTTCACCCACTTTACTCAACCATCAACTGTCTTTTCAACGAGAGGACCAATGGACTTCCAGCGTATCGTACCAGTCTACACGGCAGCATCTGAATGCAGCAGTTCACAATCCTCAAGATTTTTTCAACTAACAAAAATATCATGATTTTAAAGATATCATCTTTTGACTTCAAGCTAATGAAACGCAGAAGAACTCACAATCTTTTCCATTATGAAGAATTTCTTGTATTTTATTTATCGTATTCTCGTATCAATTTAAAAACGTCGTTACAACAAATTCAAGAACACTATTTTTCACAACACATTTCAACAAAGATTTTTCCTAAAGAACTTCTATTACCAGATCTTCAAGAATTACCACTTCGACTTCAAATTTACAATACATTGGTTGTTCGTGTACATCAAAGCCAAATGTATTAACATTTAAAATAAACAACATACAGCTGTTATGAGAACATACCGACACTTTCTGCTTACGGACTCATCACATATCCCGTTCAAGAATATAAACTTCCAACATTACAAACTGGATCGATAATACAACCTTCCAACTAGAGAAACTTCAAGAACTTGAACAATTTTCCATCTTCAACTACAATTCAGCCATTTTGATGTCCATCTACAAGAGGTCACATGTTCAGTACAATTCCTTTCTTTCCCATAGCTTTCCTAATACAAATTAGTCATCGTCCAATTGATATTATTCCTAATTTTTCTTTTTACCAATTACCGATAATTCCTCTAACATACATTTTTCCATCCCAACTATTCCATACATTTTATTAATTCCTGCCCTTAAAATTCTCAACTAAAATTACACCTACCCTAACACCAAATCCTTGGGGTGCTATTGTTAATCAAATTTATTTTACTATTATGTTTATGTATATATGTTTAGGTATAATAACACATACATTTTAAAATTCATACACTAATTTCAAATTCACATTGTTCAGGAAAATTTTTTTTTAGTAATTTTTGCAATCAAACTAACAAATAATCAAGTAATTACAATCTATTCTAATAAATTAAGACTTGATTCAATTCTTTAAAAAATATATATACAAACACACCAGTTATACTTACAAAATAAAATTAATGATATATGATTATGATTCAAATTAATTAATACTATATGATAGAGTAATCTAAATCAAATTTTAAACAAACACATAATCATATCAATTTAATTATATGCTATTTTATCAACGTTCATTGAATGTAAAGATTGCTTGACCATTTTCTGCAGAAAACGAGATATTTTTCTTCTTGTCATCAACGCCACTACCTTTGATTTCTTCAGATCTAGTTTTATTCTTTTTTTTCTTCCTAAGGGGGAGGAGTGTAATGAATTTCTAAGATTTCGTCTCCAAAATCTTCTCAATTCATTTACAATCCCGTTTTTCTGATTTTTGTGCCGGATTTATTTTATTTTAAGGGTTATGTATTTTTCTTCTTAAAATCTAATTATTTTATTCATTTATTTCCAGTTGGTTTTATTTCACTAGATTTTATTCCGTATTTAAATTTACGTTTTTAATTCTTAGGCTTACGTCCGGTGTCCGATTTCATTTTTGTCATTACTTCTTTATTGTTCAGTTACTCACACGTGTAATTTGTATCTCTCTCTCTTTCTATCTTACACGGTTGATTCTCTCTCTCACTCCCACTGTTACCGTCGTTTTATTTTCCATATAATTTTCCTCCTTTAAATTCTTAGTATTTCCGATGTATCGGCATTTTTCGCCGCCTCGAACGCTTCCATTTGTGATCGTTAGGGGAATGACCTTTTTTTGCCTTTGTGTGCGTTGAGTTTTTACGCTATGTCTTGGACAGGATGTCGAACCGATAACATCAAATTTTACAGGTAAATAAATTTTCTTTCCCACTATGAAAAAATTACCTAAATTTAAATTTAAGTACCATGTTTAATAATTTTTCAGGTTTTAACTTAAACAATTTTTTTTTTAAATATATTTCTTTTTTAATTTAAATTCATAATGTTTCTTAATATTATTATGGTGTTTTAAATATCCTATTTATAGACTAAATAAATCTCTTTAAAATGTTTAATTAATTTTAAGAAAAAAAAAAAACTTTATTAAATTCAGTATATTTTTCTTCTTTTAAATTTTTAAATCTTAAATATGACAAATTTTCTTTTAAACTCTTGTTCAACGACCACTGAGTTACTTAAATTTTTCTAAGTAATTCTTTTACTAAATTTCATCTTGCAATTCATTTTTTAATGTCTTAATTTTATTTAGTTTTTTTTCCCCAAAAAATAAATTCATTACTATATTTATTTTTCTTCACCTTAAATCATTTATTAAACTCTTCCCAAGAGATTTTTCCCCGTTTCAGTCCAAGGACTTTAAAAATAGTTTTTCTTAAATATTCCTATTAATTTATTATATTCATATTAAGTATTTTCTATTGTTAAGTCAAGTTTTATTAAAATTAATTTATTCCAATTTTTTTTTAAACTGTATTGTTATTTAACTAATTATTTTTTTCAAATTTTAAATGAATTAACAGTTTTACTTAAAAATCATAATTTTATTTATTTTATTTAGTTTTTAGTTATTCATTAATAAATTATTTTAGCTGCTCATTAATTTTTTTATTATTTTCTTTCTGTGTCAAATGTCATTGCGTCTAGACCTGTGTGGTTCTTGAACCAAACCTTCGCAGTACTAAAAGCGAGTTTTTACCATCAATTGAGCTACGTTATTCAAATCGCTGGGTTGCCAATTAATCCCTGAATTCAATTTCAGTGTCTGGTTGGGTTCTAAAATTGGATGGTGGAAAGCCCCCGCATTATCTCTGCAAAACACCTTACACATTAGTGTAATTCGCCGTGCTTTTTTTTACATCTTTTCACCCTACAAAATGGTGGAGGTCGCCTCTCTTTCGAGGTACTTACATCATTTTTTTACTACAAAATGGTGGAGGCTTCGTTTTTCCACTACAAATTGGTGCTCTTTATACTACAATATTAAAGACGCATTTGCAAGGTGCGAAGTGAAAATTTTTTAGAAGGCCTGCTTTGCTCATCAAATGACTTTTCTACTGAAACATACGGTTACAAACCAAAAAATGTAACCCAATTAAGTTTTCAGTTTATTTCAGATAACTTGTAAATGTTTGAACTAACTTCTACCCTAATGATCTAAAAACTCAAATTAATTGTGCCGAGTATTTAACATCTCATTATAATTTTAAGTAATTTAAAAAATCAGATTTGTAAGGAAGGATGTTATCAAAGTCGTTATGAAAGAACGTACAAATTTAAACTTACTAATCGTACAAAAAATATAATCTGATAAGAGTTTATTAAATTTAATGTTCAAACCAACATCTTCCTTAAATAACATAGGCGTAGTACATCAATACGCACGGTTTTATTTCTAAGAATTATTATAATTTTTTTGCTTGAATTTTGACTATAGCAAAAATAAACAGAGAGCAATGCACAACGATTTTTCTAACGTTTTTTAAGGAAGAATGAATTGCTGATTGGGGTTTTACACTATTGGCGCAGAACGTGTATATTTTTATTATACGTTTTGAGTTAACTATCAGTTCCTAAATCAACAACGAAATATCCATTAAAGAGCGTTACTTAACGAATTTTTATTTCTTTCGCACTATTTGTGTCCTTAACATATCCGAAAATATACTACTAAAATATAATAGAACTGATGTACAGTAGAAAAAAATAATTATTTAGGTCTTGCAAGTAAGGCGGCCTACAATGACGGCAACGCGCGTGTGACGTCAAAGGCAGATATAATATAGGACCAATCAGAGTGTAGTATTTTTAACCAATGAAAAATCTCCAAACCTAACCAATCAGATGTCTTCTTAGGCGTCACTTTGAATGGTTAATATTGTCCAATCAGAAGGGTCATTATAGTTCACTACGTCATCCGATATCGACCAATGAAAACGTCTCAATCAGTATTACGTCATTTGTCAGTATCGAGCTTCCTGATTGGTCCGGTACTGTTCCTGCGCGTGACGTCGACTTACATTTTTACATATATCCGCCCATTGTCACCGCCCAGTTAACGATGCGGCCGAATATTAAACAATAACGTCTACTGAAATGCTATACTTTCCAGAATTAAAACGCCTACCAAAAACATTTTCAAACTTGTTAAGGTCTTCCGAGTACGGAATGAATATCGTTATTTGTATGAAACAGCAGTATATTTATACTGTTTTCACAGTATAAAAAATTAAAATTCACAAAAAGGAAGCACAAGAATAGATTGCGTTTACACATACAAGCTTGCTTAAATTTAAGACATTATTTTCTCGGCTACCATGCAAACACTACTATACGAACGTAACACATTGTGATTTTTTCATTGTATATTAAAGTTTATTCAAATAAGGACGTCTCTAAAGTTTTTTTTGTCAAGTAATCGTCAGTAGAATCGCCGGCATTACCAAACTGAAATTTACAATATACTTGAACAATACCTAGTAAGAGCAAAATATAAATTGTGCCCTTTTAACGACAATCAGTCACAATAAAAACGGTTAACGATATGAAAAATTTCTAGGCAATATTTTTGAAATTTCTCCGCACTTATTCGCAGTTCTTTTCATTATTTTATATTATAATGCGAAAATTAATATTGCCTATATGAAACATTAAACTGTTAAATATTTTTTAAATATCAACTGCTACTTCCACGGCTAAAATAATACTTCTGTTTTCTTCAAGAATGAAGCAATTTTCGACTAAAACATTATAACAACATAAGAAGTACTGGTGAAATAAGCACTTTTAGACCTTCTTCATATGACAGTAGATTTTTATACAGTTAGACCTTGCAGTGTGAATATATTAAAGACGCATTTGCAAAGTGCGAAGTGAAAATTTTTTAGAAGGCCTGCTTTGCTCATCAAATGACTTTTCTACTGAAACATACGGTTACAAACCAAAAAATGTAACCCAATTAACTTTTCAGTTTATTTCAGATAACTTGTAAATGTTTGAACTAACTTCTACCCTAATGATCTAAAAACTCAAATTAATTGTGCCGAGTATTTAACATCTCATTATTTACCTAATTTTAAGTAATTTAAAAAATCAGATTTGTAAGAAAGGATGTTACCAAAGTCGTTATGAAAGAACGTACAAATTTAATCTTACTTATCGTACAAAAAATATTTTCTGATAAGAGTTTAGTAAATTTAATGTTCAAACCAACATCTTCCTTAAATAACATAAGCGTAGTACATAAATACGCACGGTTTTATTTCTAAGAATTATTATAATTTTTGTGCTTGAATTTTGACTATAGCAAAAATAAACAGAGAGCAATGCACAACGATTTTTCTAACGTTTTTTAAGGAGGAATGAATTGCTGATTGGAGTTTTACACTATTGGCGCATAATGTGTATATTTTTATTATACGTTTTAAATTAACTATCAGTTCCTAAATCAACAAAGAAATAATCATTAGAGAGCGTTACTTAACGAATTTTTATTTCTTTCGCACTATTTGTGTCTTTAACATATCCGAAAATATACTACTAAAATATAATAGAACTGATGTACAGTAGAAAAAAATAATTATTTAGGTCTTGCAAGTAAGGCGGCCTACAATGACGGCAACGCGCGTGTGACGTCAAAGGCAGATATAATATAGGACCAATCAGAGTGTAGTATTTTTAACCAATGAAAAATCTCCAAACCTAACCAATCAGATGTCTTCTTAGGCGTCACTTTGATTGGTTAATATTGTCCAATCAGAAGGCTCATTATAGTTTACTACGTCATCCGATATCGACCAATGAAAACGTCTCAATCAGTATTACGTCATTTGTCAGTATCGAGCTTCCTGATTGGTCCGGTACTGTTCCTGCGCGTGACGTCCACTTACATTTTTACATAAATCCGCCCAATGTCACCGCCCAGTTAACGATACAGCCGAATATTAAACAATAACGTCTACTGAAATGCTATACTTTCCAGAATTAAAACGCCTACTAAAACATTTTTAAACTTGTTAAGGTCTTCCGAGTACGGAATGATTATGGTTAATTGTATGAAACAGCAGTATATTTATACTGCTTTTCACAGTATGAAAAATTAAAATTCAGAAAAAGGAAGCACAAGAATAGATTGCATTTACACATACAAGCTTGCTTAAATTTAAGACATTATTTTCTCGGCTACCATGCAAACACTACTATACGAACGTTAAGGTCTTCCGAGTACGGAATGATTATGGTTAATTGTATGAAACAGCAGTATATTTATACTGCTTTTCACAGTACGAAAAAATAAAATTCACAAAAAAGAAGCACAAGAATAGATTGCGTTTACACACACAAGCTTGCTTAAATTTAAGACATTATTTTCTCGGCTACCATGCAAACACTACTATACGAACGTAACACATTGTGATTTTTTCATTGTATATTAAAGTTTATTCAAATAAGGACGTCTCTAAAGTTTTTTTTGTCAAGTAATCGTCAGTAGAATCGCCGGCATTACCAAACTGAAATTTACAATATACTTGAACAATACCTAGTAAGAGCAAAATACAAATTGTGCCCTTTTAACGACAATCAGTCACACTAAAAACGGTTAACGATATGAAAAATTTCTAGGCAATATTTTTGACATTTCTCCGCGCTTATTCGCAGTTCTTTTCATTATTTTATTTTATGATGCGGAAATTAGTATTGCCTATATGAAACATTAAACTGTTAAATATTTTTTAAATTTCAACTGCTACTTCCACGGCTAAAATAATACTTCTGTTTTCTTCAAGAATGAAGGAATTTTCGACTAAAACATTATAACAACATAAGAAGTACTGGTAAAATAAACACTTTTAGACTTTATTGTCCCAGGTTCGTACAGATCAATAAATTTGAAAGCTTTTGTTTTTGAAATTCAACTTGTTTATTTCACAAATTTGGAGATAGAATTTTGAAAACTTTTAAAACACAATTAAAAACTTTAAAATCCTTTAAAACTTATTTAAAATATTAAATTCTTTTCTTTTCCCAAATCTTCTAAAAGTATTATTTCCAAATATTAATACAAAATATCACTAAATTAGTATATTACCAAATTATCAAAAGTATTTGTTTTTAAAATAACTTGTATATAACGTCACTCCTTTAAGAGTTTTAAAAGGGAGTGAGTTCAACAATCCAATTTATGAATTTCATAAAATTGTTCTTTTTTTTTTTTTACTTCCTCTTACATCTTTAGATCAAAATTAAAATTTTCCTTTTACATCTGTAGTTGAGATCATCTGATGTGTGTGGGTTGATGCTGTAAAGTTATGTTTATGTTTACGTTAGAATGTTATGATTGTGTTTATACTGTTTGTTGTGTGTCTGTGGAGATGTCTCATATTACAATCATTACAATCTTCCCCCCCCCCCGGAGAGTAAACTGTAGTACAAAGGTATGTGTATGCAAAATAATGGGGGTGAGTGCTTAAATGAAAAAGAGAAGGTGAGTATGTAGCAGTTGTCGGCCTGAGATGGTAATATTCATTCATTCGGGGCCCCTTTCAATAAAACATTCAAATAACATGCAAACAGCACAGTTTACATTTTTGTTACAATCATCTCAAGCTCGAGTATCGCAACAGACATCACCAAAATAAATCCTCATGAAAATAAATTATGTAAATTATGAATAAATTATGTAACTTTTTTAAGGTTAGAGATATGTTCTTTAGTTATTTCTCCTCCAATAGTCTTACGGAGTAAGGCTGTAACTGGAGTAGAGAAACCAATGATATACAAAGGTTCAGACCATCGATATGCCATTTTTGCACAAATGTTTTTCCGTTTCGAACTTACGGGGTGAGTTTTAAGTAAAACTTTGTCTCCCACCGAAAACGGATTGGGGTGGCGTGTAGCATTATACCGGCGCGCCATATCATGATGGGATTTAATTAGTTTTCTTCTAATATCACACATCATGTTACTGGAACGTATAGGATTTCTATGGAGGATATCTTGGATATTCCATGCTCTATCCAACGGTGTTTGAGCTGAAAATGTATGTAATATGTCAAATGGGCATTTCCCATGAGCATTATGTTGAGCCATATTAAAGGCTAATTGAAACCAAAAGAGAGATTTGTCCCAAGTTGTTTGAGTCGTTGCATGATATGCAATAAGGATAGACCTAAGATTTCGATTTAATCGTTCGGCGTGAGATGGTTGAGGATGATATGGTGAGAGGGTGGTTCGTTTTATGCCTAGATTGAAACAAAAGTTTTTAAACATTATGGAATTAAAATTTTTAGCGTTATCTGTGACAATTAACCTTGGAATGGAGTAATTTTGGAAAATACGTTTTAATTCATTGACAATGGAGGATGTATTAGTGTTTCTTAATGGAGCTAGCCATGTAAATTTTGAAAAACTATCCACTACCACTAGAATATATTTATAACCTTGGTTGGTTTTTGGCAGACTACCTACAGTATCAATAAACAAAGTGTCAAATGGCACTGTTGGAACTCCGGAACTAAGATTTCCCCATTTATAATTTATTCCAGGTTTACTACGTTGGCAGGTGATACAAGCATTCACTTTTAAAGGAATATCTCGATATATAGCTGGCCAATAAAAATACCGTGTAATTTTGTGTATGGTTTTATCAACACCTAAATGTCCACCGATTTCGGACTGATGGAAGTATTTAAATACTAAATCTTTTAAGGATTCGGGGAGAACGATTTTGGTTGGGTTATTATTTTTATCTTTTAGGCATAGGACACCTTTAGATAAACAAAATTTATTATTCATTTGTTGTTTTTGTTGAAGGATAAAGGTATCCTGTTCTTGATGTTGTCTTAGATCTGTAAAAGATAGGGGGAATTGAGATAATAAGGTATTAATATAAGATATATCTCTTGAGATATCTTCGTTATTTAAATCGTACATCCTCGATAATGCGTCAGCCACATTATTATCTGAACCACGGATGTGATTAATTTTAAATTTAAAAACAGATAATCTAAGTAACCACCTAGCGAGTCTACCTAATTGCTTTGGTCTGGAAAGAAGCCAGGCTAAGGCTTGGTTATCGGTTTCTAAAAGAAATTCTCGATGTGTTAAATAAGTTCTAAAATGATCTGTTGCAAAAACAACTGCAAGACACTCTCGTTCATATGCAGAAAATTTTCGTTCTGCTTCTGTTAATGTTTTGGAAGCGTATGCTATGGGTTTTCTAAATCCTTCATGTTCCTGAAGTAAGACAGCTCCTAAACCTGTATCAGACGCATCCGTCTGTAAAATGAAAGCTTTGGAGAAATCTGGTATTGCCAATACCGGGGGATTAACAATTGCCTGTTTGAGATCTTCAAACGCAATTTTTTGTGAGTCTCCCCAGATAAACTGAGTGTTTTTACGACGTAACTTATTTAAGGGTTCTATTCTATCAGCGTAATTTTTAATAAATTTAGAGAAATAATTAATCATACCACAATATCGATGCACTTGTTTTACCGAGGTCGGTTGTGGATACTGTAATATTTTTTGCGTCCTCGTCGAATCTATAGAAACTCCTTTGTATGATAAGGTATGCCCAAGGAACGGTATTTCATTCACAGCCAATGTTATCTTATCGGGATTAACTGTAATACCAGCTTTCCGCAGGATTGTCAACACTATTTTAATATGTTTGACATGCTCTGTAAAACTTTTAGAATATATTAATATATCGTCCATATAATTAAATACAAATTTATGTTTAATATTTTTGAATAATGTATTCATAAGACGTGTTAAAACTTGTGCACCAGTCGAGAGACCAAAAGGTAATCTGACGTATTCGTATAAGCCATCCGGTGTGCAAAATGCGGTGATTTGACGAGATTTTTCTGTCAATGGTATCTGATGGTACGCTTGTGCTAAATCCAAGGTACTGAACCAGCGGGCATTAGAAAAACCATTGAAAAGCATGATTTATATTCGGTAAAGGTTGGGCTTCTGAGTCAATTATTAAGTTGACTCGGCGATAGTCTACAACTAAGCGACTTGTACCATTTGGTTTCGGAATTAAAAAGGCTGGAGAGGAATAAGGTGAAACACTTTCTCTAATTACTTTGTCTTTTAATAATTTATCAATTTGGTTTTTCATTTGGAGCGTTTTTATCGGATTTAATGGATAGGGCCTAGATTTTATAATTTCGCTATTCTTTAGTTTAATATCGTATTTTAATATATTGGTACAACCTAATTTAGTTGTGAGTACATCAGGAAATTTCCTACATAAATCATTAATTGTATTTTTAATATATTCACTTTGTTCTATGTTGTTAATTTGTTCGGGATCTAAATTGGTTAGAGAAAATTGTTGATTTTTTGCCCAATCAAAGGTTATGAAAGATTTCGAAGCATTGAATATTGCGTGGGTTTTTTGTAAGAAATTCATTCCGAGTATTATTTTATGGTGTATTTTTGTTAATATTTTAAAATTAATTTTCCATGATATGTTGTGAAGAGTAAGTTTAACCCATATCTGTTTATTAATTCTTAGAGGAAAGCGATCAGCTGTGAGACAAATTGTGTTAATGTTTTCTTCCTTTATAATCGCTTTTTTAGTTTTTAAAAATGTATATAGTTGTTGATTAATAATATTATGAGTGGAACCAGAATCAATGAGAGCGTTAAATATATTATTTTTGATTTTTACCGATAAAACTTTCAACGTATAATTACAGTTCAACGTGTTTTCTTTTAACCTTGAATGTTTACAGGGATTATGTTTACAAACAGATTGTTTGTCCGTGTCCAAGCCATATGATGTGTGTTTGTAAATATTCAGTTTTTGTGGAACATTATTATTTTCTTTTTGCTGTAAAATTTTACAATTGTTTTTGATGTGACCTAGCTTACGACAATAAAAACATTTTAAGGATGTTGCAGGCATTTGTGATCTGATTTTGCAAGTATTTTGTTTATTTTGGTTAGATACCACGCTATTCACATTATTTATTACACTCGTATCATTTATTTTAGATAAACCTATATTATTAAGGGTCCTAGCATAAACTCTTTCGTAGACATATGTGTCTAATTTATTGAAATCTTGTAAATTATTAGGTTTGCCGATTATACCTATGTGCGTGGCATATATTTCATTTAAACCGGTTAAAATTATATTGATTAACTCACCTTCTGTCAGATCTAATCTTAACACTTCATGGTTTTCTAAGATTTCTTTTATGTATTCAGTAAGAGTCTCTGTTTGTGACTGATTTCGGTATAACAATTTGAGTTTTAATATTTCTTTCATTTTTGGTGTGATTAGTTTGCTTACCAAATCTCTATGAAATTGATCAAAATTATGATTATTTTTAATAGAATTTTCAAAAATTTGTTCAGTGAATCCAGTCATAAACGGAGTCAACAATACCAAAGGTAAATCTACTGCATAACGTTTTTGTATTTGTTTAATAATTTTGATATTTCGTACTAGCATGTCAATATCACGTCCATCAGTTATAGTTACTTGTTTTAATTCGTTTTCAATTGGATTTGCAATTTTCGTCCAATTAAAATTTAATTCACGATGAAAATAAACAGGATTATGATTACCTACTGCATTCGGTACTAATATGTCAGGAGTTTCGTTTCTAGGAACAGGATTTTGCATTATTGGGGAATGTAAAAGATTAACATGACCAACATCAAGATTTCTTTGTTGATCAGGTAAAAAATTATTTCCTAAATGTACGTCTTCAAGGTTTATGTTATTTTGTTCAAAATTAGGTTCAATTTCGAAATTTTGTAACCTATTGAGTTTCCAAATCTCAAATCCTTCTTTTAAATTTTGAAATCCTACGAGTTTATCTGGTTTGTTGGGTAATATGAATGTTAATAGTTTGTTAAGCCTATCATCAAATATTTCGGCATTATACCTTTCTAATTCAGTTAAATTCTCTATGTTCCGTAACCTCGCTAAATAATTTTGACATTCCGTCAGTTGTTTGTCTATGTCAAATCTGCGCAGTGTAGTTAAATCAATTTGGCGTCCGTTATCTAATAGTTTCTGTAGCCTTTGTTTTTTTTGTCTTATGTTTCCTGTAGTCGTGCTTTTTCGTATGCGTAGTTGGAAGTTAATGTTTGTCTCGTCTAGTTTGGTAGGGTCAAGTATTGGTGCTACGTCTCTATTCATGTTTATACCTGTTTTGTTTAATGATGATGATTTTTTTAAATGTATGTGTTAAATCACTTACCAGATGATCTCAATGTACTTGCCTACACAAATTATAAATTATTTTGTAAATTTTTTTTAGAAGATTTGGTTTATTATTTTTTGTTTGATTAATTTTTATTTGGTGAATTTGATTCCGGTTTGTTCCTTTTCTTTTATTATGATTTCCTTCCAATCTTGTCCAATCTTGTTCCAATCTTGTTGTATTGATATTTTGTTTCCTTTCCTGAAATTGTCTTGAAAATTATGTTGAAAATTAATTATGTATCCTGGTCACGGCACCATTTTATTGTCCCAGGTTCGTTCAGATCAATAAATTTGAAAGCTTTTGTGTTTGAAATTAAACTTGTTTATTTCACCAATTTGGAGATAGATTTTTGAAAACTTTTAAAACACAATTAAAAACTTTAAAATCCTTTAAAACTTATTTAAAATATTAAATTCTTTTCTTTTCCCAAATCTTCTAAAAGTATTATTTCCAAATATTAATACAAAATATCACTAAATTAGTATATTACCAAATTATCAAAAGTATTTGTTTTTAAAATAACTTGTATATAACGTCACTCCTTTAAGAGTTTTAAAAGGGAGTGAGTTCAACAATCCAATTTATGAATTTCATAAAATTGTTCTTTTTTTTTTTTTACTTCCTCTTACATCTTTAGATCAAAATTAAAATTTTCCTTTTACATCTGTAGTTGAGATCATCTGATGTGTGTGGGTTGATGCTGTAAAGTTATGTTTATGTTTACGTTAGAATGTTATGATTGTGTTTATACTGTTTGTTGTGTGTCTGTGGAGATGTCTCATATTACAATCATTACACTTCTTCATATGACAGTAGATTTTTATACCGTTAGACCTTGCAGTGTGAATATATTAAAGACGCATTTGCAAGGTGCGAAGTGAAAATTTTTTAGAAGGCCTGCTTTGCTCATCAAATGACTTTTCTACTGAAACATACGGTTACAAACCAAAAAATGTAACCCAATTAACTTTTCAGTTTATTTCAGATAACTTGTGAATGTTTGAACTAACTTCTACCCTAATGATCTAAAAACTCAAATTAACTAAATTAACTCAAATTAACTCAAATTGAGTATTTAACATCTCATTATTGACCTAATTTTAAGTAATTTAAAAAATCAGATTTGTAAGAAAGGATGTTATCAAAGTCGTTATGAAAGAACGTACAAATTTAATCTTACTAATCGTACAAAAAATATAATCTGATAAGAGTTTATTAAATTTAATGTTCAAACCAACATCTTCCTTAAATAACATAGGCGTAGTACATCAATACGTACGGTTTTATTTCTAAGAATCATTATAATTTTTTTGCTTGAATTTTGACTATAGCAAAAATAAACAGAGAGCAATGCACAACGATTTTTCTAACGTTTTTTAAGGAGGAATGAATTGCTGATTGGAGTTTTACACTATTGGTGCAGAACGTGTATATTTTTATTATACGTTTTGAGTTAACTATCAGTTCCTAAATCAACAAAGAAATAATCATTAGAGAGTTCTTTCGCACTATTTGTGTCTTTAACATATCCGAAAATATTGTAACAGAATCGACCAGACGGATCACGAATGTTCCAGAAATCCATTCATGAAATAGTATAGAGTGTGAAATAATAGTTACAACAAGAGAGAGTAATAAAGAAATAATAATATATCAATTGTGAATGACAATTTTACAATGACGACCATAAAGGTGTGTCTATTCACAATAGTTGTAAAAACTATCGTGTAGTACGCCTATTATAAAATTTCAGGTATACTATTGTGTACAGCTATTTTTATGAAGTTGTTTATGAGGTTGTTTACGTTTTCTATTTACAGTAGTTGACTTGTTAACAAAAGGATTTTTCTAGCATTCATTAATACAGAGTTATTATTTTTTTACTTGAGTAGATTTCACTGCTTTATTCTGGAACAATCTTTATGAATGAGTAGGTATAAAAAGAGACCCCCGAGTGCGGTCAGTCAGTAATCGTTTGATCTTTGACGAATGTCCAACGGACGTAGGTAGGCGCGTACCGAACATTGTGTCAGTTGACGATTCTAACACTGTCTGTGAGTCTATTGTGTAAAGCCTTTTGTGAGTGTATTATAAAGTTAATGGGTAAAGTTAATGTGAATTCAATTTCTATGTTTTGTATGTCTGTTTAAGCTATAAAAGTGATTGTAAGTTATTTATTTATTATTATCAAGTTTAAGTGAATTATTAAATCATTTATTGTGTTATTTAATTATAATTAGTTTAATCATTTATTTTGTAATCTTTTAGTCTAATAAATATTTGTAATTTGTAAACTTTAGCGTATGAATTATTTAATAACCTAGATCCCGAAACGGACCTTAGCAATAAGTGTCAAAATATACTACTAAAATATAATAGAACTGATGTACAGTAAAAAAAATAATTATTTAGGTCTTGCAAGTAAGGCGGCCTACAATGACGGCAACGCGCGTGTGACGTCAAAGGCAGATATAATATAGGACCAATCAGAGTGTAGTATTTTTAACCAATGAAAAATCTCCAAACCTAACCAATCAGATGTCTTCTTAGGCGTCACTTTGATTGGTCAATATTGTCCAATCAGAAGGCTAATTATAGTTCACTACGTCATCCGATATCGACCAATGAAAACGTCTTAATCAGTATTACGTCATTTGTCAGTATCGAGCTTCCTGATTGGTCCGGTACTGTTCCTGCGCGTGACGTCGACTTACATTTTTACATAAATCCACCCATTGTCACCGCCCAGTTAACGATACGGCCGAATATTAAACAATAACGTCTACTGAAATGCTATACTTTCCAGAATTAAAACGCCTACCAAAAACATTTTTAAACTTGTTAAGGTCTTCCGAGTACGGAATGATTATGGTTAATTGTATGAAACAGCAGTATATTTATACTGCTTTTCACAGTATGAAAAATTAAAATTCTTAAAAAGGAAGCACAAGAATAGATTGCGTTTACACATACAAGCTTGCTTAAATTTAAGACATTATTTTCTCGGCTACCATGCAAACACTACTATACGAACGTAACACATTGTGATTTTTTCATTGTATATTAAAGTTTATTCAAATAAGGACGTCTCTAAAGTTTTTTTTTGTCAAGTAATCGTCAGTAGAATCGCCGGCATTACCAAACTGAAATTTACAATATACTTGAACAATACCTAGTAAGAGCAAAATAGAAATTGTGCCCTTTTAACGACAATCAGTCACACTAAAAACGGTTAACGATGTGAAAAATTTCTAGGCAATATTTTTGACATTTCTCCGCGCTTATTCGCAGTTCTTTTCATTATTTTATTTTATGATGCGAAAATTAATATTGCCTATATGAAACATTAAACTGTTAAATATTTTTAAATTTCAACTGCTACTTCCACGGCTAAAATAATACTTCTGTTTTCTTCAAGAATGAAGCAATTTTCGACTAAAACATTATAACAACATAAGAAGTACTGGCGAAATAAACACTTTTAGACCTTCTTCATATGACAGTAAATTTTTATACCGTTAGACCTTGCAGTGTGAATATATTAAAGACGCATTTGCAAGGTGCGAAGTGAAAATTTTTTAGAAGGCCTGCTTTGCTCATCAAATGACTTTTCTACTGAAACATACGGATACAAACCAAAAAATGTAACCCAATTAACTTTTCAGTTTATTTCAGATAACTTGTAAATGTTTGAACTAACTTCTACCCTAATGATCTAAAAACTCAAATTAATTGTGCCGAGTATTTAACATCTCATTATTTACCTAATTTTAAGTAATTTAAAAAATCAGATTTGTAAGAAAGGATGTTATCAACGTCGTTATGAAAGAACGTACAAATTTAATCTTACTTATCGTACAAAAAATATAATCTGATAAGAGTTTATTAAATTTAATGTTCAAACCAACATCTTCCTTAAATAACATAAGCGTAGTACATAAATACGCACGGTTTTATTTCTAAGAATTATTAAAATTTTTGTGCTTAAATTTTGACTATAGCAATAATAAACAGAGAGCAATGCTTAACGATTTTTCTAACGTTTCTTAAGGAGGAATGAATTGCTGATTGGAGTTTTACACTATTGGCGCAGAACGTGTATATTTTTATTATACGTTTTGAGTTAACGAACAGTTCCTAAATCAACAAGAAAATAATCATTAGAGAGCGTTACTCAACGAATTTTTATTTCTTTCACACTATTTGTGCCTTTCACAAATCCGAAAATATAGACTAGGCCTACTACATATTTGGTAAGTGATATTTACCTAGAAACTATATAACTCATTGAAAGGTACCTTCATAATATGTTCTGCCCTACCGTTAACTGGAAGTTGTCATTGGGTGTGGACTTTATATTACAATCATACTCAAAGTGACGCCCAGAATCAGTACGGACCAATCAGAAAGCAGCATATCCTGACGAATGACGTAACGCTCAAGACACTTTGTCATTGGTTGACATCGGTGTGACGTTGTACAGTAATATAAACTCTCTGATTGGACAATATTAACCAATCAAAATGACGCAAAAGAAGACTTGTGATTGGTTAAAACTGGACTTTCTTATTGGCCGAAAATACGAGCCTCTGATTGGGCAATTATTACCTGAGCCGTTGACGTCACATGCGCATCACAATCAAATTGGCCCGACTTACTCACGCAACCCTAATAGAACGTTTGTTGAATACCAGTTATAGTATTTTGATACGTATATTTTTGTTTCTCTTAAACACAATAAAAGCGTAGGTCAAAAATGATTTGTCAAGTAACGTCTTCTCAAGTCTATTTTTCGTTGATTTAGGATCTGTTAGTTAACGGGAAATTTATAAGCAGTATTTATATCTTCTACACAGGCAGTGTAAAACTATAACCTTTAACACCTGATTCGTACAGATGAGATAAATAAAAAATAATTCGGCGACTGTATTCGCTTAATTGTCGTAGCGAAAGTATAAGGAGAAAAATTACGATCCCGATAGCTGTGATTTTATAGAATTTTAGGCCTGTAATCAGTGTTTATGTAGGCAGCTTGTTCGAATATTACAATTTTATAAGCATTATCAGATGCGACTTTTTAACGTTCCGAAACCGAACAATTCATGAGTTCTCTTAAGCAAGGTAGATTAATAACATTACTTATTTTCAATCCAATTTGTCAGTAAACTAAAATGCAGGCTGTTGAAATTGTTGTGCAATGAAAGTTGTTTTTTAGGTAAGCAGCGGACAAGGTGGTTTGAACCTCTAAAATCTTTTCTGAGTGAGATGAGTTGAGTTGGTTTACATGGTCTTCTTACAGCGTTTATAATTATACTTATCAGGATGCGAGTCCTTCGGAAAATCATGTACTTTCGACTCTCCGAATGACACCGGTATTTCATTATCAACAGGGTTTGATTGTAAAATGAAATTCATGAATCTCAGATGAGATAACTCCGACTACTGTCATATATACCTCTACCTCTTCTGTTCTTACGTGGTTTAGTCATATAATTGGCTGACTCTGTGATAACAATGAATACATATTTACGGTCAGGAACTAGCAAATTACGTGCAAAAAATGTTTAACACTCTACCTTTTCATTAAAGCCACAATAAATTTCATCCATCTTAAAATACAGGAACTAATGAAATAAGAGTAAAGCCAGAAAACCTTTTTCGAAATTTTTTTTTGTCATCAGTCTCTCGACTGGTTTGATGCAGTTCTCCAACCTGTTCTATCTTGCGCAAGTCGTTTCATATCTACATACCTGTAACACCCTACATCTTTTGTAATTTGCTTTATATATTCTAATCTTTGCCTCCCTCTACAATATACTCCCTCAATGTTACCCTCCATTATTGATAGCCCAATACCTGGATGTCTTAGGATATGCCCCACTAGCCTATCCCTTCTTTTGGTAAGATGCTTCCATATACTTCTTTTTTCATCCACTCGCCTAAGAACCTCTAAATTACTTATTTTGTCCACCCACCTAATCTTTAACATTTTCCTATAACACCACATTTCAAAAGCTTCTATCCTCTTCCGTTCTACAGCCCCTATCACCCACGTTTCACTTCCGTATAATGCTACACTCCAAACATAATGTTTTAAGAAATTTTTCCTAATCTTTAAATCAATGTTTGTAGTCAGTAAGCTGTTTTTCATTTCAAAGGCTTTTCTAGCTTGAGCAATTCTACTCTTGATATCACTCGTGCTTCTACCATCCTTTGTTATTTTACTCCCTAGATAGCAGAATTCCCCAACTTCCTGTATGTTTTCGTTGCCTACTTTTAAATTTCCCATCTCTTCTAAACCACTCTTGCTGCTGCACAACACTTTCGTTTTGTTCTTATTAATTTTCATGAAGTAATCCTTCCTCAAGATCTCATCCATTCCATTTAAGGCATCCTCTAGTTCATTCTTTGCCTCGGCTAATACTACTATATCATCGGCGAATCTCAACATTTTTATTGTTTCTCCTTGAATTTTTATTCCTACGTCAAATTTCTCCTTCACTTCATTTATAGTCTCTTCTATATACAAGTTAAAAAGTAGTGGTGACAAAGAACAACCTTGTCGTACACCTTTTCTTACAGCAGCCTCTTTTTCGTACCCCTCGATTCTCAAAACAGCCGTTTGATTCTTATACAGACTGTAGATAACTTTCCTTTCTTTGTATTTAATTCCTAGCCTTTTCAATGTTTTAAACATTTTACTCCAGTCCAGATTGTCAAATGCTTTCTTTTCTGAGTGAGATGAGTTGAGTTGGTTTACATGGTCTTCTCACAGCATTTATAATTATACTTATAAGAATGCCGGTCCTTCGTAAAATCATGTTCTTTCGACTCTCTGAATGACACCTGTATTTCATTATCAAAACGGTTTGATTGTAAAATGAAATTCATGAATCTCAGATAATATTACCCTGACTAGTGTCATTTATACCTCTACCTCTTCTGTTCTTACGTGCTTTAGTCATATAATTGGCTGACCCTGTGATAAAAATGAATACATTTATTTCCTGCAGAAACTAGCAAATTACGTTCCAAAAATTTTTAACACTCTACCTTTTCATTATGGCCACAAAAAATTTCATCCACCTTAAAATACAGGAACTAATGAAATCAGAGTAAAGCCAGAAAACATTTCTCGAAATCACATTGGCCATTATATTATCATTTAGTCAAACCGTTGATTATTATTTTTCGACTAATGCTCGTTGGTAGAGCAAAATAGTTTTCTTGTTATAAAACGGATTAATGAGGTATATTTTCTTACCCGGTAGGATATTGACTTTGTTTCGTCTCAAAAAATTTTGAATTAGATTTTTCAACTGCCTTCTACGTATCGTAATATTTATTTACAGTTGTATAAAGTCATTCCCTTAAAAATATGATACATTACTGGCCAAAAATTAGGTTACAAAAATCGAACAACTAGGAAAAATAGATAACCTTCTTTTGTTTTTTTTCTTTGTGTCGGTATCGAATGAACACTCGTGATTTTTTAAAAAACCGTGTTAACATTTAGCAGCAACAGAAACCAATTTTTAATTTCCTTAAGAACTCGAAAGATCTCTACAATGGGGTACTTCATATTTCGTAAGTGATATTTACCAAGAAACTATAAATCTCATTAAAAGGTACCTTCATATGTTCTGCCCTACCGTTAACTAGAAGTTGTCATTGGGTGTGGACTTCATATTACAATCACACTCGACGTGACGCCTAGAATCAGTACGGACCAATCAGAAAGCAGCATATCCAAACGAATGACGTAACGCTCAAGACACTTTGTCATTGGTTGACATCGGTGTGACGTTGTACAGTAATATAAACTCTCTGATTGGACAATATTAACCAATCAAAATGACGCAAAAGAAGACTTGTGATTGGTTAAAACTGGGCTTTCTTATTGGCCGAAAATACGAGCCTCTGATTGGGCAATTATTACCTGAGCCGTTGACGTCACATGCGCATCACAATCAAATTGGCCCGACTTACTCACGCAACCCTAATAGAACGTTTGTTGAATACCAGTTATATTTTGATACGTATATTTTTGTTTCTCTTAAACACAATAAAAGCGTAGGTCAAAAATGATTTGTCAAGTAACGTCTTCTCAAGTCTATTTTTCGTTGATTTAGGATCTGTTAGTTAACGGGAAATTTATAAGCAGTATTTATATCTTCTACACAGGCAGTGTAAAACTATAACCTTTAACACCTGATTCGTACAGATGAGATAAATAAAAAATAATTCGGCGACTGTATTCGCTTAATTGTCGTAGCGAAAGTATAAGGAGAAAAATTACGATCCCGATAGCTGTGATTTTATAGAATTTTAGGCCTGTAATCAGTGTTTATGTAGGCAGCTTGTTCGAATATTACAATTTTATAAGCATTATCAGATGCGACTTTTTAACGTTCCGAAACCGAACAATTCATGAGTTCTCTTAAGCAAGGTAGATTAATAACATTACTTATTTTCAATCCAATTTGTCAGTAAACTAAAATGCAGGCTGTTGAAATTGTTGTGCAATGAAAGTTGTTTTTTAGGTAAGCAGCGGACAAGGTGGTTTGAACCTCTAAAATCTTTTCTGAGTGAGATGAGTTGAGTTGGTTTACATGGTCTTCTTACAGCGTTTATAATTATACTTATCAGGATGCGAGTCCTTCGGAAAATCATGTACTTTCGACTCTCCGAATGACACCGGTATTTCATTATCAACAGGGTTTGATTGTAAAATGATATTTATGAATCTCAGATGAGATAACTCCGACTACTGTCATATATACCTCTACCTCTTCTGTTCTTACGTGGTTTAGTCATATAATTGGCTGACTCTGTGATAACAATGAATACATATTTACGGTCAGGAACTAGCAAATTACGTGCAAAAAATGTTTAACACTCTACCTTTTCATTAAAGCCACAATAAATTTCATCCATCTTAAAATACAGGAACTAATGAAATAAGAGTAAAGCCAGAAAACCTTTTTCGAAATTTTTTTTTGTCATCAGTCTCTCGACTGGTTTGATGCAGTTCTCCAACCTGTTCTATCTTGCGCAAGTCGTTTCATATCTACATACCTGTAACACCCTACATCTTTTGTAATTTGCTTTATATATTCTAATCTTTGCCTCCCTCTACAATATACTCCCTCAATGTTACCCTCCATTATTGATAGCCCAATACCTGGATGTCTTAGGATATGCCCCACTAGCCTATCCCTTCTTTTGGTAAGATGCTTCCATATACTTCTTTTTTCATCCACTCGCCTAAGAACCTCTAAATTACTTATTTTGTCCACCCACCTAATCTTTAACATTTTCCTATAACACCACATTTCAAAAGCTTCTATCCTCTTCCGTTCTACAGCCCCTATCACCCACGTTTCACTTCCGTATAATGCTACACTCCAAACATAATGTTTTAAGAAATTTTTCCTAATCTGTAAATCAATGTTTGTAGTCAGTAAGCTGTTTTTCATTTCAAAGGCTTTTCTAGCTTGAGCAATTCTACTCTTGATATCACTCGTGCTTCTACCATCCTTTGTTATTTTACTCCCTAGATAGCAGAATTCCCCAACTTCCTGTATGTTTTCGTTGCCTACTTTTAAATTTCCCATCTCTTCTAAACCACTCTTGCTGCTGCACAACACTTTCGTTTTGTTCTTATTAATTTTCATGAAGTAATCCTTCCTCAATATCTCATCCATTCCATTTAAGGCATCCTCTAGTTCATTCTATGCCTCGGCTAATACTACTATATCATCGGCGAATCTCAACATTTTTATTGTTTCTCCTTGAATTTTTATTCCTACGTCAAATTTCTCCTTCACTTCATTTATAGTCTCTTCTATATACAAGTTAAAAAGTAGTGGTGACAAAGAACAACCTTGTCGTACACCTTTTCTTACAGCAGCCTCTTTTTCGTACCCCTCGATTCTCAAAACAGCCGTTTGATTCTTATACAGACTGTAGATAACTTTCCTTTCTTTGTATTTAATTCCTAGCCTTTTCAATGTTTTAAACATTTTACTCCAGTCCAGATTGTCAAATGCTTTCTTTTCTGAGTGAGATGAGTTGAGTTGGTTTACATGGTCTTCTCACAGCATTTATAATTATACTTATAAGAATGCCGGTCCTTCGTAAAATCATGTTCTTTCGACTCTCCGAATGACACCTGTATTTCATTATCAAAACGGTTTGATTGTAAAATGAAATTCATGAATCTCAGATAATATTACCCTGACTAGTGTCATTTATACCTCTACCTTTTCTGTTCTTACGTGCTTTAGTCATATAATTGGCTGACCCTGTGATAAAAATGAATACATTTATTTCCTGCAGAAACTAGCAAATTACGTTCCAAAAATTTTTAACACTCTACCTTTTCATTATGGCCACAAAAAATTTCATCCACCTTAAAATACAGGAACTAATGAAATCAGAGTAAAGCCAGAAAACATTTCTCGAAATCACATTGGCCATTATATTATCATTTAGTCAAACCGTTGATTATTATTTTTCGACTAATGCTCGTTGGTAGAGCAAAATAGTTTTCTTGTTATAAAACGGATTAATGAGGTATATTTTCTTACCCGGTAGGATATTGACTTTGTTTCGTCTCAAAAAATTTTGAATTAGATTTTTCAACTGCCTTCTACGTATCGTAATATTTATTTACAGTTGTATAAAGTCATTCCCTTAAAAATATGATACATTACTGGCCAAAAATTAGGTTACAAAAATCGAACAACTAGGAAAAATAGATAACCTTCTTTTGTTTTTTTTCTTTGTGTCGGTATCGAATGAACACTCGTGATTTTTTAAAAAACCGTGTTAACATTTAGCAGCAACAGAAACCAATTTTTAATTTCCTTAAGAACTCGAAAGATCTCTACAATGGGGTACTTCATATTTCGTAAGTGATATTTACCAAGAAACTATAAATCTCATTAAAAGGTACCTTCATATGTTCTGCCCTACCGTTAACTAGAAGTTGTCATTGGGTGTGGACTTCATATTACAATCACACTCGACGTGACGCCTAGAATCAGTACGGACCAATCAGAAAGCAGCATATCCAAACGAATGACGTAACGCTCAAGACACTTTGTCATTGGTTGACATCGGTGTGACGTTGTACAGTAATATAAACTCTCTGATTGGACAATATTAACCAATCAAAATGACGCAAAAGAAGACTTGTGATTGGTTAAAACTGGGCTTTCTTATTGGCCGAAAATACGAGCCTCTGATTGGGCAATTATTACCTGAGCCGTTGACGTCACATGCGCATCACAATCAAATTGGCCCGACTTACTCACGCAACCCTAATAGAACGTTTGTTGAATACCAGTTATATTTTGATACGTATATTTTTGTTTCTCTTAAACACAATAAAAGCGTAGGTCAAAAATGATTTGTCAAGTAACGTCTTCTCAAGTCTATTTTTCGTTGATTTAGGATCTGTTAGTTAACGGGAAATTTATAAGCAGTATTTATATCTTCTACACAGGCAGTGTAAAACTATAACCTTTAACACCTGATTCGTACAGATGAGATAAATAAAAAATAATTCGGCGACTGTATTCGCTTAATTGTCGTAGCGAAAGTATAAGGAGAAAAATTACGATCCCGATAGCTGTGATTTTATAGAATTTTAGGCCTGTAATCAGTGTTTATGTAGGCAGCTTGTTCGAATATTACAATTTTATAAGCATTATCAGATGCGACTTTTTAACGTTCCGAAACCGAACAATTCATGAGTTCTCTTAAGCAAGGTAGATTAATAACATTACTTATTTTCAATCCAATTTGTCAGTAAACTAAAATGCAGGCTGTTGAAATTGTTGTGCAATGAAAGTTGTTTTTTAGGTAAGCAGCGGACAAGGTGGTTTGAACCTCTAAAATCTTTTCTGAGTGAGATGAGTTGAGTTGGTTTACATGGTCTTCTTACAGCGTTTATAATTATACTTATCAGGATGCGAGTCCTTCGGAAAATCATGTACTTTCGACTCTCCGAATGACACCGGTATTTCATTATCAACAGGGTTTGATTGTAAAATGATATTCATGAATCTCAGATGAGATAACTCCGACTACTGTCATATATACCTCTACCTCTTCTGTTCTTACGTGGTTTAGTCATATAATTGGCTGACTCTGTGATAACAATGAATACATATTTACGGTCAGGAACTAGCAAATTACGTGCAAAAAATGTTTAACACTCTACCTTTTCATTAAAGCCACAATAAATTTCATCCATCTTAAAATACAGGAACTAATGAAATAAGAGTAAAGCCAGAAAACCTTTTTCGAAATTTTTTTTTGTCATCAGTCTCTCGACTGGTTTGATGCAGTTCTCCAACCTGTTCTATCTTGCGCAAGTCGTTTCATATCTACATACCTGTAACACCCTACATCTTTTGTAATTTGCTTTATATATTCTAATCTTTGCCTCCCTCTACAATGTACTCCCTCAATGTTACCCTCCATTATTGATAGCCCAATACCTGGATGTCTTAGGATATGCCCCACTAGCCTATCCCTTCTTTTGGTAAGATGCTTCCATATACTTCTTTTTTCATCCACTCGCCTAAGAACCTCTAAATTACTTATTTTGTCCACCCACCTAATCTTTAACATTTTCCTATAACACCACATTTCAAAAGCTTCTATCCTCTTCCGTTCTACAGCCCCTATCACCCACGTTTCACTTCCGTATAATGCTACACTCCAAACATAATGTTTTAAGAAATTTTTCCTAATCTGTAAATCAATGTTTGTAGTCAGTAAGCTGTTTTTCATTTCAAAGGCTTTTCTAGCTTGAGCAATTCTACTCTTGATATCACTCGTGCTTCTACCATCCTTTGTTATTTTACTCCCTAGATAGCAGAATTCCCCAACTTCCTGTATGTTTTCGTTGCCTACTTTTAAATTTCCCATCTCTTCTAAACCACTCTTGCTGCTGCACAACACTTTCGTTTTGTTCTTATTAATTTTCATGAAGTAATCCTTCCTCAATATCTCATCCATTCCATTTAAGGCATCCTCTAGTTCATTCTTTGCCTCGGCTAATACTACTATATCATCGGCGAATCTCAACATTTTTATTGTTTCTCCTTGAATTTTTATTCCTACGTCAAATTTCTCCTTCACTTCATTTATAGTCTCTTCTATATACAAGTTAAAAAGTAGTGGTGACAAAGAACAACCTTGTCGTACACCTTTTCTTACAGCAGCCTCTTTTTCGTACCCCTCGATTCTCAAAACAGCCGTTTGATTCTTATACAGACTGTAGATAACTTTCCTTTCTTTGTATTTAATTCCTAGCCTTTTCAATGTTTTAAACATTTTACTCCAGTCCAGATTGTCAAATGCTTTCTTTTCTGAGTGAGATGAGTTGAGTTGGTTTACATGGTCTTCTCACAGCATTTATAATTATACTTATAAGAATGCCGGTCCTTCGTAAAATCATGTTCTTTCGACTCTCCGAATGACACCTGTATTTCATTATCAAAACGGTTTGATTGTAAAATGAAATTCATGAATCTCAGATAATATTACCCTGACTAGTGTCATTTATACCTCTACCTCTTCTGTTCTTACGTGCTTTAGTCATATAATTGGCTGACCCTGTGATAAAAATGAATACATTTATTTCCTGCAGAAACTAGCAAATTACGTTCCAAAAATTTTTAACACTCTACCTTTTCATTATGGCCACAAAAAATTTCATCCACCTTAAAATACAGGAACTAATGAAATCAGAGTAAAGCCAGAAAACATTTCTCGAAATCACATTGGCCATTATATTATCATTTAGTCAAACCGTTGATTATTATTTTTCGACTAATGCTCGTTGGTAGAGCAAAATAGTTTTCTTGTTATAAAACGGATTAATGAGGTATATTTTCTTACCCGGTAGGATATTGACTTTGTTTCGTCTCAAAAAATTTTGAATTAGATTTTTCAACTGCCTTCTACGTATCGTAATATTTATTTACAGTTGTATAAAGTCATTCCCTTAAAAATATGATACATTACTGGCCAAAAATTAGGTTACAAAAATCGAACAACTAGGAAAAATAGATAACCTTCTTTTGTTTTTTTTCTTTGTGTCGGTATCGAATGAACACTCGTGATTTTTTAAAAAACCGTGTTAACATTTAGCAGCAACAGAAACCAATTTTTAATTTCCTTAAGAACTCGAAAGATCTCTACAATGGGGTACTTCATATTTCGTAAGTGATATTTACCAAGAAACTATAAATCTCATTAAAAGGTACCTTCATATGTTCTGCCCTACCGTTAACTAGAAGTTGTCATTGGGTGTGGACTTCATATTACAATCACACTCGACGTGACGCCTAGAATCAGTACGGACCAATCAGAAAGCAGCATATCCAAACGAATGACGTAACGCTCAAGACACTTTGTCATTGGTTGACATCGGTGTGACGTTGTACGGTAATATAAACTCTCTGATTGGACAATATTAACCAATCAAAATGACGCAAAAGAAGACTTGTGATTGGTTAAAACTGGGCTTTCTTATTGGCCGAAAATACGAGACTCTGATTGGGCAATTATTACCTGAGCCGTTGACGTCACATGCGCATCACAATCAAATTGGCCCGACTTACTCACGCAACCCTAATAGAACGTTTGTTGAATACCAGTTATATTTTGATACATATATTTTTGTTTCTATTAAACACAATAATAGCGTAGGTCAAAAATGATTTGTCAAGTAACGTCTTGTCAAGTCTATTTTTCGTTGATTTAGGATCTGTTAGTTAACGGGAAATTTATAAGCAGTATTTATATCTTCTACACAGGCAGTGTAAAACTATAATCTTTAACACCTGATTCGTACAGATGAGATAAATAAAAAATAATTCGGCGACAGCATTCGCTTAATTGTCGTAGCGAAAGTATAAGCAGAAAAATTACGATCCCGGTAGCTGTGATTTTATAGAGTTTTAGGCCTGTAATCAGTGTTTATGTAGGCATTATGTAGGCATTATGTAGGCTTGTTCGAATATTACAATTTTATAAGCATTATCAGATGCGACTTTTTAACGTTCCGAAACCGAACAATTCATGCGTTCTCTTAAGCAAGGTAGGCTAATAAAATTACTTATTTTCAATCCAATTTGTCAGTAAACTAAAATGCTGGCTGTTGAAATTGTTGTGCAATGAAAGTTGTATTTTAGGTAAGCAGCGGACAAGGTGGTTTGAACCTCTAAAATCTTTTCTGAGTGAGATATGTTGAGTTAGTTTACATGGTCTTCTCACAGCATTTATAATTATACTTATCAGAATGCCAGTCCTTCGGAAAATCATGTACTTTCGACTCTCCGAATGACACCTGTATTTCATTATCAACAGGGTTTGATTGTAAAATGAAATTCATGAATCTCAGATGAGATAACTCTGACTAGTGTCATTTATACCTCCACCTCTTCTGTTTTTATGTGCTTTAGTCATATAATTGGCTGACCCTGTGATAAAAATTAATTCGTCTCAAGATATTTTGAATTAGATTTTTCAGTTGCCTTCTACGTATCGTAATATATATATATATATATATATATATATATATATATATTATTTTATTAAACATTATTTTCCTTTGTTTGCACCACTACATATATGATTATGAACAGCCAAAACAAAATAAAATAAAATATAAAACTCACCTCAGAGTATTTTATCATATACTGATTTTCTGAGCATTATGCTGCTTATTTAAAAAAGGAATGTAAAAGTTCTAATGTGGCAGAACATCTGCTGACGAAAGGGCATAAAATAAGCAGTCATGAAAATAATTTGGAAATTTTAGAAATATGTTTTGATAGTAACAAATTATGGCAGTTGGAGAAATATTATATTTATAAATTTAAAAATAAAAAGATAAATTTAATGAACAGCCAGACAGAATTTGATAATGATAAATTATTTCAAATTGTACTTAATCGAGATAAGGAATAAAACTAGGTACAAAATGATTATACTGTCATTCGGCCGAATAAACCGCGCGCGGAATGGTGCTTTAGGATAGCTATTGTTTTGAACAATTGACGTGGTCTACGACCACTATTGTGTTTGTGTTTTATGTTTTATTGTGTTTATGTTTTTTAAAGTCCTGATGATGTCTCCGAGGGAGACGAAAGATCTTAATATGATATAATACTCTGAGGTGAGTTTTATATTTTATTTTATTTTGTTTTGGCTGTTCATAATCATATATGTAGTGGTGCAAACAAAGGAAAATAATGTTTAATAAAATAATATATATATATATATATACATTCTTCGACGCACGATTTCTACATCTTAGCCGTGACTTTTTACCTCGAAAACTGCATCATTGAGATGCAGTTTGTTTTATGCATCAGATGTAAAAAGAGATGTTCAGTTGTTATAAAAATTATACAAATTGTTATACAGCTTTATACACATTTTACGCTATTATCGTTTTTTGACTCATTCACGCGATGTTGCCGGTTTTACACATCTTAAGTCGAGTCGCTGTCATCAGTTCTGTTCAGTTATGATCTGTTCGATCTGCACGTGGCTGCACTTCCACAGTACTGCGCGGTTAAATTTCCTGTCTCATCATGTTGAAACGAAGCGATATGTATTTCAAAGCCATGGGATTACAAGCCCCAGAGTTGAATACAAACAGCTATATTAAAGGTAAGTTTTAATTTATTATTTTTATATTATAACATTAATTAGACCTATCATTATTATTTTAAAATGTCGCATTGCTTGCCTTATTTTTGGATAAGTAAAATTTATATAGCCAAAACTTAACTGAATAGCATACAATCTATGAATATCACATTAATATTAAGCATTAACTGTCGATTCACGGAACTGCAATGGAATTACTAGTAGGGCTACGATAGGCGACTAAATGCTTGATGGTTGCCGAAGATAATTCCCACAGAAATCCGTGGCCCGTTCGTGAAGTAGGCCTATTATCTTTCAGCGCCTTCTACTTTTTTTGTGTAAATTTTGTCAAAAATATGAAACCAAATTATTATAGACCAACTATTACTGGTTCCTAAAAAAATTAGAAGCAGCTTCCATTTTCTCCAGCAATAAATTACCGTCACTTGATGTTATTTTTTGTGTAAATAAAAGGTTACAAAGGGTTGTAGGTTCCTATTGTTAGACTGAAATATTATCATCTTATTTAGGCCTACCTAATTTATAGTCTAAGCTTGTGGCGAAATACAAAAAAATCTTAAATAAAATGAATAAGGATTGGTTAGGCCTCTAGGTTTATTTAGAGCTTAAAACAAAAAGTTTTGTTTGATGTATTAAGTTGTAGCCAAAATATACTACTAAAATATAATAGAACTGATGTACAGTAAAAAAAATAATTATTTAGGTCTTGCAAGTAAGGCGGCCTACAATGACGGCAACGCGCGTGTGTCGTCAAAGGCAGATATAATATAGGACCAATCAGAGTGTAGTATTTTTAACCAATGAAAAATCTCCAAACCTAACCAATCAGATGTCTTCTTAGGCGTCACTTTGATTGGTCAATATTGTCCAATCAGAAGGCTCATTATAGTTCACTACGTCATCCGATATCGACCAATGAAAACGTCTTAATCAGTATTACGTCATTTGTCAGTATCGAGCTTCCTGATTGGTCCGGTACTGTTCCTGCGCGTGACGTCGACTTACATTTTTACATAAATCCACCCATTGTCACCGCCCAGTTAACGATACGGCCGAATATTAAACAATAACGTCTACTGAAATGCTATACTTTCCAGAATTAAAACGCCTACCAAAAACATTTTTAAACTTGTTAAGGTCTTCCGAGTACGGAATGATTATGGTTAATTGTATGAAACAGCAGTATATTTATACTGCTTTTCACAGTGTGAAAAATTAAAATTCTTAAAAGGGAAGCACAAGAATAGATTGCGTTTACACATACAAGCTTGCTTAAATTTAAGACATTATTTTCTCGGCTACCATGCAAACACTACTATACGAACGTTAAGGTCTTCCGAGTACGGAATGATTATGGTTAATTGTATGAAACAGCAGTATATTTATACTGCTTTTCACAGTACGAAAAAATAAAATTCACAAAAAAGAAGCACAAGAATAGATTGCGTTTACACACACAAGCTTGCTTAAATTTAAGACATTATTTTCTCGGCTACCATGCAAACACTACTATACGAACGTAACACATTGTGATTTTTTCATTGTATATTAAAGTTTATTCAAATAAGGACGTCTCTAAAGTTTTTTTTGTCAAGTAATCGTCAGTAGAATTGCCGGCATTACCAAACTGAAATTTACAATATACTTGAACAATACCTAGTAAGAGCAAAATACAAATTGTGCCCTTTTAACGACAATCAGTCACACTAAAAACGGTTAACGATATGAAAAATTTCTAGGCAATATTTTTGACATTTCTCCGCGCTTATTCGCAGTTCTTTTCATTATTTTATTTTATGATGCGGAAATTAGTATTGCCTATATGAAACATTAAACTGTTAAATATTTTTTAAATTTCAACTGCTACTTCCACGGCTAAAATAATACTTCTGTTTTCTTCAAGAATGAAGGAATTTTCGACTAAAACATTATAACAACATAAGAAGTACTGGTAAAATAAACACTTTTAGACCTTCTTCATATGACAGTAGTTTTTTATACCGTTAGACCTTGCAGTGTGAATATATTAAAGACGCATTTGCAAGGTGCGAAGTGAAAATTTTTTAGAAGGCCTGCTTTGCTCATCAAATGACTTTTCTACTGAAACATACGGTTACAAACCAAAAAATGTAACCCAATTAACTTTTCAGTTTATTTCAGATAACTTGTAAATGTTTGAACTAACTTCTACCCTAATGATCTAAAAACTCAAATTAATTGTGCCGAGTATTTAACATCTCATTATTGACCTAATTTTAAGTAATTTAAAAAATCAGATTTGTAAGAAAGGATGTTATCAAAGTCGTTATGAAAGAACGTACAAATTTAATCTTACTAATCGTACAAAAAATATAATCTGATAAGAGTTTATTAAATTTAATGTTCAAACCAACATCTTCCTTAAATAACATAGGCGTAGTACATCAATACGTACGGTTTTATTTCTAAGAATCATTATAATTTTTTTGCTTGAATTTTGACTATAGCAAAAATAAACAGAGAGCAATGCACAACGATTTTTCTAACGTTTTTTAAGGAGGAATGAATTGCTGATTGGAGTTTTACACTATTGGTGCAGAACGTGTATATTTTTATTATACGTTTTGAGTTAACTATCAGTTCCTAAATCAACAAAGAAATAATCATTAGAGAGTTCTTTCGCACTATTTGTGTCTTTAACATATCCGAAAATATTGTAACAGAATCGACCAGACGGATCACGAATGTTCCAGAAATCCATTCATGAAATAGTATAGAGTGTGAAATAATAGTTACAACAAGAGAGAGTAATAAAGAAATAATAATATATCAATTGTGAATGACAATTTTACAATGACGACCATAAAGGTGTGTCTATTCACAATAGTTGTAAAAACTATCGTGTAGTACGCCTATTATAAAATTTCAGGTATACTATTGTGTACAGCTATTTTTATGAGGTTGTTTACGTTTTCTATTTACAGTAGTTGACTTGTTAACAAAAGGATTTTTCTAGCATTCATTAATACAGAGTTATTATTTTTTTACTTGAGTAGATTTCACTGCTTTATTCTGGAACAATCTTTATGAATGAGTAGGTATAAAAAGAGACCCCCGAGTGCGGTCAGTCAGTAATCGTTTGATCTTTGACGAATGTCCAACGGACGTAGGTAGGCGCGTACCGAACATTGTGTCAGTCGACGATTCTAACACTGTCTGTGAGTCTATTGTGTAAAGCCTTTTGTGAGTGTATTATAAAGTTAATGGGTAAAGTTAATGTGAATTCAATTTCTATGTTTTGTATGTCTGTTTAAGCTATAAAAGTGATTGTAAGTTATTTATTGTTTATTATCAAGTTTAAGTGAATTATTAAATCATTTATTGTGTTATTTAATTATAATTAGTTTATTCATTTATTTTGTAATCTTTTAGTCTAATAAATATTTGTAATTTGTAAACTTTAGCGTATGAATTATTTAATAACCTAGATCCCGAAACGGACCTTAGCAATAAGTGTCAAAATATACTACTAAAATATAATAGAACTGATGTACAGTAAAAAAAATAATTATTTAGGTCTTGCAAGTAAGGCGGCCTACAATGACGGCAACGCGCGTGTGACGTCAAAGGCAGATATAATATAGGACCAATCAGAGTGTAGTATTTTTAACCAATGAAAAATCTCCAAACCTAACCAATCAGATGTCTTCTTAGGCGTCACTTTGATTGGTCAATATTGTCCAATCAGAAGGCTCATTATAGTTCACTACGTCATCCGATATCGACCAATGAAAACGTCTTAATCAGTATTACGTCATTTGTCAGTATCGAGCTTCCTGATTGGTCCGGTACTGTTCCTGCGCGTGACGTCGACTTACATTTTTACATAAATCCACCCATTGTCACCGCCCAGTTAACGATACGGCCGAATATTAAACAATAACGTCTACTGAAATGCTATACTTTCCAGAATTAAAACGCCTACCAAAAACATTTTTAAACTTGTTAAGGTCTTCCGAGTACGGAATGATTATGGTTAATTGTATGAAACAGCAGTATATTTATACTGCTTTTCACAGTATGAAAAATTAAAATTCTCAAAAAGGAAGCACAAGAATAGATTGCGTTTACACATACAAGCTTGCTTAAATTTAAGACGTTATTTTCTCGGCTACCATGCAAACACTACTATACGAACGTAACACATTGTGATTTTTTCATTGTATATTAAAGTTTATTCAAATAAGGACGTCTCTAAAGTTTTTTTTTGTCAAGTAATCGTCAGTAGAATCGCCGGCATTACCAAACTGAAATTTACAATATACTTGAACAATACCTAGTAAGAGCAAAATAGAAATTGTGCCCTTTTAACGACAATCAGTCACACTAAAAACGGTTAACGATGTGAAAAATTTCTAGGCAATATTTTTGACATTTCTCCGCGCTTATTCGCAGTTCTTTTCATTATTTTATTTTATGATGCGAAAATTAATATTGCCTATATGAAACATTAAACTGTTAAATATTTTTAAATTTCAACTGCTACTTCCACGGCTAAAATAATACTTCTGTTTTCTTCAAGAATGAAGCAATTTTCGACTAAAACATTATAACAACATAAGAAGTACTGGTGAAATAAACACTTTTAGACCTTCTTCATATGACAGTAGATTTTTATACCGTTAGACCTTGCAGTGTGAATATATTAAAGACGCATTTGCAAGGTGCGAAGTGAAAATTTTTTAGAAGGCCTGCTTTGCTCATCAAATGACTTTTCTACTGAAACATACGGTTACAAACCAAAAAATGTAACCCAATTAACTTTTCAGTTTATTTCAGATAACTTGTAAATGTTTGAACTAACTTCTACCCTAATGATCTAAAAACTCAAATTAATTGTGCCGAGTATTTAACATCTTATTATTTACCTAATTTTAAGTAATTTAAAAAATCAGATTTGTAAGAAAGGATGTTATCAAAGTCGTTATGAAAGAACGTACAAATTTAATCTTACTTATCGTACAAAAAATATAATCTGATAAGAGTTTATTAAATTTAATGTTCAAACCAACATCTTCCTTAAATAACATAAGCGTAGTACATAAATACGCACGGTTTTATTTCTAAAAATTATTAAAATTTTTGTGCTTGAATTTTGACTATAGCAATAATAAACAGAGAGCAATGCTCAACGATTTTTCTAACGTTTCTTCAGGAGGAATGAATTGCTGATTGGAGTTTTACACTATTGGCGCAGAACGTGTATATTTTTATTATACATTTTGAGTTAACGAACAGTTCCTAAATCAACAAGAAAATAATCATTAGAGAGCGTTACTCAACGAATTTTTATTTCTTTCACACTATTTGTGCCTTTCACAAATCCGAAAATATAGACTAGGCCTACTACATATTTGGTAAGTGATATTTACCTAGAAACTATATAACTCATTGAAAGGTACCTTCATAATATGTTCTGCCCTACCGTTAACTGGAAGTTGTCATTGGGTGTGGACTTTATATTACAATCATACTCAAGGTGACGCCCAGAATCAGTACGGACCAATCAGAAAGCAGCATATCCTGACGAATGACGTAACACTCAAGACACTTTGTCATTGGTTGACATCGGTGAGACGTAGTACAGTAATAAAAAACTCTCTGATTGGACAATATTAACCAATCAAAATGACGCAAAAGAAAACTTGTGATTGGTTAAAACTGGGCTTTCTTATTGGCCGAAAATACGAGCCTCTGATTGGGCAATTATTACCTGAGCCGTTGACGTCACATGCGCATCACAATCAAATTGGCCCGACTTACTCACGCAACCCTAATAGAACGTTTGTTGAATACCAGTTATATCGTATTTTGATACGTATATTTTTGTTTCTCTTAAACACAATAAAAGCGTAGGTCAAAAATGATTTGTCAAGTAACGTCTTCTCAAGTCTATTTTTCGTTGATTTAGGATCTGTTAGTTAACGGGAAATTTATAAGCAGTATTTATATCTTCTACACAGGCAGTGTAAAACTATAACCTTTAACACCTGATTCGTACAGATGAGATAAATAAAAAATAATTCGGCGACTGTATTCGCTTAATTGTCGTAGCGAAAGTATAAGGAGAAAAATTACGATCCCGATAGCTGTGATTTTATAGAATTTTAGGCCTGTAATCAGTGTTTATGTAGGCAGCTTGTTCGAATATTACAATTTTATAAGCATTATCAGATGCGACTTTTTAACGTTCCGAAACCGAACAATTCATGCGTTCTCTTAAGCAAGGTAGGCTAATAAAATTACTTATTTTCAATCCAATTTGTCAGTAAACTAAAATGCTGGCTGTTGAAATTGTTGTGCAATGAAAGTTGTATTTTAGGTAAGCAGCGGACAAGGTGGTTTGAACCTCTAAAATCTTTTCTGAGTGAGATATGTTGAGTTAGTTTACATGGTCTTCTCACAGCATATATAATTATACTTATCAGAATGCCAGTCCTTCGGAAAATCATGTACTTTCGACTCTCCGAATGACACCTGTATTTCATTATCAACAGGGTTTGATTGTAAAATGAAATTCATGAATCTCAGATGAGATAACTCTGACTAGTGTCATTTATACCTCCACCTCTTCTGTTTTTATGTGCTTTAGTCATATAATTGGCTGACCCTGTGATAAAAATTAATTCGTCTCAAGATATTTTGAATTAGATTTTTCAGTTGCCTTCTACGTATCGTAATATATATATATATATATATATATATATATATATATATATATATTATTTTATTAAACATTATTTTCCTTTGTTTGCACCACTACATATATGATTATGAACAGCCAAAACAAAATAAAATAAAATATAAAACTCACCTCAGAGTATTTTATCATATACTGATTTTCTGAGCATTATGCTGCTTATTTAAAAAAGGAATGTAAAAGTTCTAATGTGGCAGAACATCTGCTGACGAAAGGGCATAAAATAAGCAGTCATGAAAATAATTTGGAAATTTTAGAAATATGTTTTGATAGTAACAAATTATGGCAGTTGGAGAAATATTATATTTATAAACTTAAAAATAAAAAGATAAATTTAATGAACAGCCAGACAGAATTTGATAATGATAAATTATTTCAAATTGTACTTAATCGAGATAAGGAATAAAACTAGGTACAAAATGATTATACAGTCATTCGGCCGAATAAACCGCGCGCGGAATGGTGCTTTAGGATAGCTATTGTTTTGAACAATTGACGTGGTCTACGACCACTATTGTGTTTGTGTTTTATGTTTTATTGTGTTTATGTTTTTTAAAGTCCTGATGATGTCTCCGAGGGAGACGAAAGATCTTAATATGATATAATACTCTGAGGTGAGTTTTATATTTTATTTTATTTTGTTTTGGCTGTTCATAATCATATATGTAGTGGTGCAAACAAAGGAAAATAATGTTTAATAAAATAATATATATATATACATTCTTCGACGCTCGATTTCTACATCTTAGCCGTGACTTTTTACCTCGAAAACTGCATCATTGAGATGCAGTTTGTTTTATGCATCAGATGTAAAAAGAGATGTTCAGTTGTTATAAAAATTATACAAATTGTTATACAGCTTTATACACATTTTACGCTATTATCGTTTTTTGACTCATTCACGCGATGTTGCCGGTTTTACACATCTTAAGTCGAGTCGCTGTCATCAGTTCTGTTCAGTTATGATCTGTTCGATCTGCACGTGGCTGCACTTCCACAGTATTGCGCGGTTAAATTTCCTGTCTCATCATGTTGAAACGAAGCGATATGTATTTCAAAGCCATGGGATTACAAGCCCCAGAGTTGAATACAAACAGCTATATAAAAGGTAAGTTTTAATTTATTATTTTTATATTATAACATTAATTAGACCTATCATTATTATTTTAAAATGTCGCATTGCTTGCCTTATTTTTGGATAAGTAAAATTTATATAGCCAAAACTTAACTGAATAGCATACAATCTATGAATATCACATTAATATTAAGCAGTAACTGTCGATTCACGGAACTGCAATGGAATTACTAGTAGGGCTACGATAGACGACTAAATGCTTGATGGTTGCCGAAGATAATTCCCACAGAAATCCGTGGCCCGTTCGTGAAGTAGGCCTATTATCTTTCAGCGCCTTCTACTTTTTTTGTGTAAATTTTGTCAAAAATATGAAACCAAATTATTATAGACCAACTATTACTGGTTCCTAAAAAATTAGAAGCAGCTTCCATTTTCTCCAGCAATAAATTACCGTCACTTGATGTTATTTTTTGTGTAAATAAAAGGTTACAAAGGGTAGTAGGTTCCTATTGTTAGACTGAAATATTATCATCTTATTTAGGCCTACCTAATTTATAGTCTAAGCTTGTGGCGAAATACAAAAAAATCTTAAATAAAATGAATAAGGATTGGTTAGGCCTCTAGGTTTATTTAGAGCTTAAAACAAAAAGTTTTGTTTGATGTATTAAGTTGTAGCCAAAATATACTACTAAAATATAATAGAACTGATGTACAGTAAAAAAAATAATTATTTAGGTCTTGCAAGTAAGGCGGCCTACAATGACGGCAACGCGCGTGTGACGTCAAAGGCAGATATAATATAGGACCAATCAGAGTGTAGTATTTTTAACCAATGAAAAATCTCCAAACCTAACTAATCAGATGTCTTCTTAGGCGTCACTTTGATTGGTCAATATTGTCCAATCAGAAGGCTCATTATAGTTCACTACGTCATCCGATATCGACCAATGAAAACGTCTTAATCAGTATTACGTCATTTGTCAGTATCGAGCTTCCTGATTGGTCCGGTACTGTTCCTGCGCGTGACGTCCACTTACATTTTTACATAAATCCACCCATTGTCACCGCCCAGTTAACGATACGGCCAAATAATAAACAATAACGTCTACTGAAATGCTATACTTTCCAGAATTAAAACGCCTACCAAAAACATTTTTAAACTTGTTAAGGTCTTCCGAGTACGGAATGATTATGGTTAATTGTATGAAACAGCAGTATATTTATACTGCTTTTCACAGTATGAAAAATTAAAATTCTTAAAAAGGAAGCACAAGAATAGATTGCGTTTACACATACAAGCTTGCTTAAATTTAAGACATTATTTTCTCGGCTACCATGCAAACACTACTATACGAACGTAACACATTGTGATTTTTTCATTGTATATTAAAGTTTATTCAAATAAGGACGTCTCTAAAGTTTTTTTTGTCAAGTAATCGTCAGTAGAATCGCCGGCATTACCAAACTGAAATTTACAATATACTTGAACAATACCTAGTAAGAGCAAAATAGAAATTGTGCCCTTTTAACGACAATCAGTCACACTAAAAACGGTTAACGATGTGAAAAATTTCTAGGCAATATTTTTGACATTTCTCCGCGCTTATTCGCAGTTCTTTTCATTATTTTATTTTATGATGCGAAAATTAGTATTGCCTATATGAAACATTAAACTGTTAAATATTTTTAAATTTCAACTGCTACTTCCACGGCTAAAATAATACTTCTGTTTTCTTCAAGAATGAAGCAATTTTCGACTAAACCATTATAACAACATAAGAAGTACTGGTGAAATAAACACTTTTAGACCTTCTTCATATGACAGTAGATTTTTATACCGTTAGACCTTGCAGTGTGAATATATTAAAGACGCATTTGCAAGGTGCGAAGTGAAAATTTTTTAGAAGGCCTGCTTTGCTCATCAAATGACTTTTCTACTGAAACATACGGTTACAAACCAAAAAATGTAACCCAATTAACTTTTCAGTTTATTTCAGATAACTTGTAAATGTTTGAACTAACTTCTACCCTAATGATCTAAAAACTCAAATTAATTGTGCCGAGTATTTAACATCTTATTATTTACCTAATTTTAAGTAATTTAAAAAATCAGATTTGTAAGAAAGGATGTTATCAAAGTCGTTATGAAAGAACGTACAAATTTAATCTTACTTATCGTACAAAAAATATAATCTGATAAGAGTTTATTAAATTTAATGTTCAAACCAACATCTTCCTTAAATAACATAAGCGTAGTACATCAATACGTACGGTTTTATTTCTAAGAATCATTATAATTTTTTTGCTTGAATTTTGACTATAGCAAAAATAAACAGAGAGCAATGCACAACGATTTTTCTAACGTTTTTTAAGGAGGAATGAATTGCTGATTGGAGTTTTACACTATTGGCGCATAATGTGTATATTTTTATTATACGTTTTAAATTAACTATCAGTTCCTAAATCAACAAAGAAATAATCATTAGAGAGCGTTACTTAACGAATTTTTATTTCTTTCGCACTATTTGTGTCTTTAACATTTCCGAAAATATGCTACTAAAATATAATAGAACTGATGTACAGTAGAAAAAAATAATTATTTAGGTCTTGCAAGTAAGGCAGCCTACAATGACGGCAACGCGCGTGTGACGTCAAAGGCAGATATAATATAGGACCAATCAGAGTGTCGTATTTTTAACCAATGAAAAATCTCCAAACCTAACCAATCAGATGTCTTCTTAGGCGTCACTTTGATTGGTTAATATTGTCCAATCAGAAGGCTCATTATAGTTCACTACGTCATCCGATATCGACCAATGAAAACGTCTCAATCAGTATTACGTCATTTGTCAGTATCGAGCTTCCTGATTGGTCCGGTACTGTTCCTGCGCGTGACGTCGACTTACATTTTTACATAAATCCGCCCAATGTCCCCGCCCAGTTAACGATACGGCCGAATATTAAACAATAACGTCTACTGAAATGCTATACTTTCCAGAATTAAAACGCCTACCAAAACATTTTTAAACTTGTTAAGTTCTTCCGAGTACGGAATGATTATGGTTAATTGTATGAAACAGCAGTATATTTATACTGCTTTTCACAGTATGAAAAATTAAAATTCAGAAAAAGGAAGCACAAGAATAGATTGCATTTACACATACAAGCTTGCTTAAATTTAAGACATTATTTTCTCGGCTACCATGCAAACACTACTATACGAACGTTAAGGTCTTCCGAGTACGGAATGATTATGGTTAATTGTATGAAACAGCAGTATATTTATACTGCTTTTCACAGTACGAAAAAATAAAATTCACAAAAAAGAAGCACAAGAATAGATTGCGTTTACACACACAAGCTTGCTTAAATTTAAGACATTATTTTCTCGGCTACCATGCAAACACTACTATACGAACGTAACACATTGTGATTTTTTCATTGTATATTAAAGTTTATTCAAATAAGGACGTCTCTAAAGTTTTTTTTGTCAAGTAATCGTCAGTAGAATTGCCGGCATTACCAAACTGAAATTTACAATATACTTGAACAATACCTAGTAAGAGCAAAATACAAATTGTGCCCTTTTAACGACAATCAGTCACACTAAAAACGGTTAACGATATGAAAAATTTCTAGGCAATATTTTTGACATTTCTCCGCGCTTATTCGCAGTTCTTTTCATTATTTTATTTTATGATGCGGAAATTAGTATTGCCTATATGAAACATTAAACTGTTAAATATTTTTTAAATTTCAACTTCTACTTCCACGGCTAAAATAATACTTCTGTTTTCTTCAAGAATGAAGGAATTTTCGACTAAAACATTATAACAACATAAGAAGTACTGGTAAAATAAACACTTTATACCTTCTTCATATGACAGTAGATTTTTATACCGTTAGACCTTGCAGTGTGAATATATTAAAGACGCATTTGCAAGGTGCGAAGTGAAAATTTTTTAGAAGGCCTGCTTTGCTCATCAAATGACTTTTCTACTGAAACATACGGTTACAAACCAAAAAATGTAACCCAATTAACTTTTCAGTTTATTTCAGATAACTTGTAAATGTTTGAACTAACTTCTACCCTAATGATCTAAAAACTCAAATTAATTGTGCCGAGTATTTAACATCTCATTATTGACCTAATTTTAAGTAATTTAAAAAATCAGATTTGTAAGAAAGGATGTTATCAAAGTCGTTATGAAAGAACGTACAAATTTAATCTTACTAATCGTACAAAAAATATAATCTGATAAGAGTTTATTAAATTTAATGTTCAAACCAACATCTTCCTTAAATAACATAGGCGTAGTACATCAATACGTACGGTTTTATTTCTAAGAATCATTATAATTTTTTTGCTTGAATTTTGACTATAGCAAAAATAAACAGAGAGCAATGCACAACGATTTTTCTAACGTTTTTTAAGGAGGAATGAATTGCTGATTGGAGTTTTACACTATTGGTGCAGAACGTGTATATTTTTATTATACGTTTTGAGTTAACTATCAGTTCCTAAATCAACAAAGAAATAATCATTAGAGAGTTCTTTCGCACTATTTGTGTCTTTAACATATCCGAAAATATTGTAACAGAATCGACCAGACGGATCACGAATGTTCCAGAAATCCATTCATGAAATAGTATAGAGTGTGAAATAATAGTTACAACAAGAGAGAGTAATAAAGAAATAATAATATATCAATTGTGAATGACAATTTTACAATGACGACCATAAAGGTGTGTCTATTCACAATAGTTGTAAAAACTATCGTGTAGTACGCCTATTATAAAATTTCAGGTATACTATTGTGTACAGCTATTTTTATGAGGTTGTTTACGTTTTCTATTTACAGTAGTTGACTTGTTAACAAAAGGATTTTTCTAGCATTCATTAATACAGAGTTATTATTTTTTTACTTGAGTAGATTTCACTGCTTTATTCTGGAACAATCTTTATGAATGAGTAGGTATAAAAAGAGACCCCCGAGTGCGGTCAGTCAGTAATCGTTTGATCTTTGACGAATGTCCAACGGACGTAGGTAGGCGCGTACCGAACATTGTGTCAGTCGACGATTCTAACACTGTCTGTGAGTCTATTGTGTAAAGCCTTTTGTGAGTGTATTATAAAGTTAATGGGTAAAGTAAATGTGAATTCAATTTCTATGTTTTGTATGTCTGTTTAAGCTATAAAAGTGATTGTAAGTTATTTATTGTTTATTATCAAGTTTAAGTGAATTATTAAATCATTTATTGTGTTATTTAATTATAATTAGATTAATCATTTATTTTGTAATCTTTTAGTCTAATAAATATTTGTAATTTGTAAACTTTAGCGTATGAATTATTTAATAACCTAGATCCCGAAACGGACCTTAGCAATAAGTGTCAAAATATACTACTAAAATATAATAGAACTGATGTACAGTAAAAAAAATAATTATTTAGGTCTTGCAAGTAAGGCGGCCTACAATGACGGCAACGCGCGTGTGACGTCAAAGGCAGATAAAATATAGGACCAATCAGAGTGTAGTATTTTTAACCAATGAAAAATCTCCAAACCTAACCAATCAGATGTCTTCTTAGGCGTCACTTTGATTGGTCAATATTGTCCAATCAGAAGGCTCATTATAGTTCACTACGTCATCCGATATCGACCAATGAAAACGTCTTAATCAGTATTACGTCATTTGTCAGTATCGAGCTTCCTGATTGGTCCGGTACTGTTCCTGCGCGTGACGTCGACTTACATTTTTACATAAATCCACCCATTGTCACCGCCCAGTTAACGATACGGCCGAATATTAAACAATAACGTCTACTGAAATGCTATACTTTCCAGAATTAAAACGCCTACCAAAAACATTTTTAAACTTGTTAAGGTCTTCCGAGTACGGAATGATTATGGTTAATTGTATGAAACAGCAGTATATTTATACTGCTTTTCACAGTATGAAAAATTAAAATTCTTAAAAAGGAAGCACAAGAATAGATTGCGTTTACACATACAAGCTTGCTTAAATTTAAGACATTATTTTCTCGGCTACCATGCAAACACTACTATACGAACGTAACACATTGTGATTTTTTCATTGTATATTAAAGTTTATTCAAATAAGGACGTCTCTAAAGTTTTTTTTTGTCAAGTAATCGTCAGTAGAATCGCCGGCATTACCAAACTGAAATTTACAATATACTTGAACAATACCTAGTAAGAGCAAAATAGAAATTGTGCCCTTTTAACGACAATCAGTCACACTAAAAACGGTTAACGATATGAAAAATTTCTAGGCAATATTTTTGACATTTCTCCGCGCTTATTCGCAGTTCTTTTCATTATTTTATTTTATGATGCGGAAATTAGTATTGCCTATATGAAACATTAAACTGTTAAATATTTTTTAAATTTCAACTGCTACTTCCACGGCTAAAATAATACTTCTGTTTTCTTCAAGAATGAAGCAATTTTCGACTAAAACATTATAACAACATAAGAAGTACTGGTAAAATAAACACTTTTAGACCTTCTTCATATGACAGTAGATTTTTATACCGTTAGACCTTGCAGTGTGAATATATTAAAGACGCATTTGCAAGGTGCGAAGTGAAAATTTTTTAGAAGGCCTGCTTTGCTCATCAAATGACTTTTCTACTGAAACATACGGTTACAAACCAAAAAATGTAACCCAATTAACTTTTCAGTTTATTTCAGATAACTTGTAAATGTTTGAACTAACTTCTACCCTAATGATCTAAAAACTCAAATTAATTGTGCCGAGTATTTAACATCTTATTATTTACCTAATTTTAAGTAATTTAAAAAATCAGATTTGTAAGAAAGGATGTTATCAAAGTCGTTATGAAAGAACGTACAAATTTAATCTTACTTATCGTACAAAAAATATAATCTGATAAGAGTTTATTAAATTTAATGTTCAAACCAACATCTTCCTTAAATAACATAGGCGTAGTACATCAATTTGATATTTTAAAAGAAGTTCAAATAGATGCACGCGATTTTCGTCTGATAAGTAATTTATATTTCCACCAAAAGGCCACAGTACGGGTGCAGTCAGAGTACAGTAAAGAGCTAAATATCAAGCGTGGGGTACGTCAGGGATGTGTGCTTTCACCGCTCCTGTTCAATATCTATTCCGAGAGAGTGATAAGCAAAGCGCTAGAAGAGGAGACAGGAGGAATAAAAATAAATGGCATATCCATCAACAATCTGAGGTATGCAGATGATACTGTCCTTCTGGCAGAAAACATGGAAGATCTCCAGAGAATGCTCAGCCATGTCATTGCTGAGAGTGAATTGAGTGGTTTGAGTCTTAATACGAGAAAGACCAAATACATGGTAATTACCAAAGACACACCACCTCCTGTGGGGGATCTTCTGGCGGGAAGTGATGTGCTAGAGCGAGTGGATGCATACACGTACCTTGGAGCTCGAGTGTGTTGCAGTGGTGATCACTGTGCTGAAATAAAAATTAGAATTGAGAAAGCACGCGCTACTTTTATCAGAATGAAGAAGGTACTAACATCACGAGATATAAATCTCGAATTACGAATGCGTCTCCTTAAATGTTTCGTGTTCCCTGTCCTGTTGTACGGTGTGGAAGCTTGGACTCTCAATAGATTCAGTGAGAAGAAACTACAGGCTTTTGAGCTGTGGACCTACCGTAGAATGTTGAGGATCTCATATACTGAGCATGTCACGAATGAAGAGGTCCTCAGTAGAATAGGAAAGCAGCTGGAACTCATGGTGGAAGTTAAGGCACGAAAATTAAGGTACCTTGGTCATGTTATGAGGGGACCAAAGTATCAAATATTGCATCTCATCATTCAAGGCAAAATATTAGGAAAAAGATCGGTGGGCAGGAGAAGGATATCCTGGCTGTGCAATTTGAGAAGGAGGTTCAGGTGTTCCTCAAACGAACTTTTTAAAGCAGCGGTCAACAAAATTCGTATCGCCATTATGATAGCCGACCTCCGTCATGGAGATGGCACGTGAAGAAGAAGAGTACATCAATACGCACGGTTTTATTTCTAAGAATTATTATAATTTTTTTGCTTGAATTTTGACTATAGCAAAAATAAACAGAGAGCAATGCACAACGATTTTTCTAACGTTTTTTAAGGAAGAATGAATTGCTGATTGGAGTTTTACACTATTGGCGCAGAACGTGTATATTTTTATTATACGTTTTGAGTTAACTATCAGTTCCTAAATCAACAAAGAAATATCCATTAAAGAGCGTTACTTAACGAATTTTTATTTCTTTCGCACTATTTGTGTCTTTAACATATCCGAAAATATACTACTAAAATATAATAGAACTGATGTACAGTAGAAAAAAATAATTATTTAGGTCTTGCAAGTAAGGCGGCCTACAATGACGGCAACGCGCGTGTGACGTCAAAGGCAGATATAATATAGGACCAATCAGAATGTAGTATTTTTAACCAATGAAAAATCTCCAAACCTAACCAATCAGATGTCTTCTTAGGGGTCACTTTGATTGGTAAATATTGTCCAATCAGAAGGCTCATTATAGTTCACTACGTCATCCGATATCGACCAATGAAAACGTCTCAATCAGTATTACGTCATTTGTCAGTATCGAGCTTCCTGATTGGTCCGGTACTATCCCTGCGCGTGACGTCGACTTACATTTTTACATATATCCGCCCATTGTCACCGCCCAGTTAACGATGCGGCCGAATATTAAACAATAACGTCTACTGAAATGCTATACTTTCCAGAATTAAAACGCCTACCAAAAACATTTTCAAACTTGTTAAGGTCTTCCGAGTACGGAATGAATATCGTTATTTGTATGAAACAGCAGTATATTTATACTGTTTTCACAGTATGAAAAATTAAAATTCACAAAAAGGAAGCACAAGAATAGATTGCGTTTACACATACAAGCTTGCTTAAATTTAAGACATTATTTTCTCGGCTACCATGCAAACACTACTATACGAACGTAACACATTGTGATTTTTTCATTGTATATTAAAGTTTATTCAAATAAGGACGTCTCTAAAGTTTTTTTTGTCAAGTAATCGTCAGTAGAATCGCCGGCATTACCAAACTGAAATTTACAATATACTTGAACAATACCTAGTAAGAGCAAAATATAAATTGTGCCCTTTTAACGACAATCAGTCACACTAAAAACGGTTAACGATATGAAAAATTTCTAGGCAATATTTTTGAAATTTCTCCGCACCTATTCGCAGTTCTTTTCATTATTTTATATTATCATGCGAAAATTAATATTGCCTATATGAAACATTAAACGGTTAAATATTTTTTAAATTTCAACTGCTACTTACACGGCTAAAATAATACTTCTGTTTTCTTCAAGAATGAAGCAATTTTCGACTAAAACATTATAACAACATAAGAAGTACTAGTAAAATAAACACTTTTAGACCTTCTTCATATGACAGTAGATTTTTATACCGTTAGACTTTGCAGTGTGAATATATTAAAGACGCATTTGCAAGGTGCGAAGTGAAAATTTTTTAGAAGGCCTGCTTTGCTCATCAAATGACTTTTCTACTGAAACATACTAATACAAACCAAAAAATGTAACCCAATTAACTTTTCAGTTTATTTCAGATAACTTGTAAATGTTTGAACTTACTTCTACCCTAATGATCTAAAAACTCAAATTAATTGTGCCGAGTATTTAACATCTCATTATTTACCTAATTTTAGGTAATTTAAAAAATCAGATTTGTAAGAAAGGATGTTATCAAAGTCGTTATGAAAGAACGTACAAATTTAATCTTACTTATCGTACAAAAATATTTTCTGATAAGAGTTTATTAAATTTAATGTTCAAACCAACATCTTCCTTAAATAACATAAGCGTAGTACATAAATACGCACGGTTTTATTTCTAAGAATTATTATAATTTTTGTGCTTGAATTTTGACTATAGCAAAAATAAACAGAGAGCAATGCACAACGATTTTTCTAACGTTTTTTAAGGAAGAATAAATTGCTGATTGGAGTTTTACACTATTGGCGCAGAACGTGTATATTTTTATTATACGTTTTGAGTTAACTATCAGTTCCTAAATCAACAAAGAAATATCCATTAAAGAGCGTTACTTAACGAATTTTTATTTCTTTCGCACTATTTGTGTCTTTAACATATCCGAAAATATACTACTAAAATATAATAGAACTGATGTACAGTAGAAAAAAATAATTATTTAGGTCTTGCAAGTAAGGCGGCCTACAATGACGGCAACGCGCGTGTGACGTCAAAGGCAGATATAATATAGGACCAATCAGAGTGTAGTATTTTTAACCAATGAAAAATCTCCAAACCTAACCAATCAGATGTCTTCTTAGGCGTCACTTTGAATGGTTAATATTGTCCAATCAGAAGGCTCATTATAGTTCACTACGTCATCCGATATCGACCAATGAAAACGTCTCAATCAGTATTACATCATTTGTCAGTATCGAGCTTCCTGATTGGTCCGGTACTGTTCCTGCGCGTGACGTCGACTTACATTTTTACATATATCCGCCCATTGTCACCGCCCAGTTAACGATGCGGCCGAATATTAAACAATAACGTCTACTGAAATGCTATACTTTCCAGAATTTAAACGCCTACCAAAAACATTTTTAAACTTGTTAAGGTCTTCCGAGTACGGAATGAATATCGTTATTTGTATGAAACAGCAGTATATTTATACTGTTTTCACAGTATAAAAAATTAAAATTCACAAAAAGGTAGCACAAGAATAGATTGCGTTTACACATACAAGCTTGCTTAAATTTAAGACATTATTTTCTCGGCTACCATGCAAACACTACTATACGAACGTAACACATTGTGATTTTTTCATTGTATATTAAAGTTTATTCAAATAAGGACGTCTCTAAAGTTTTTTTTTGTCAAGTAATCGTCAGTAGAATCACCGGCATTACCAAACTGAAATTTACAATATACTTGAACAATACCTAGTAAGAGCAAAATTGTGCCCTTTTAACGACAATCAGTCACACTAAAAACGGTTAACGATATGAAAAATTTCTAGGCAATATTTTTGAAATTTCTCCGCACTTATTCGCAGTTCTTTTCATTATTTTATATTATAATGCGAAAATTAATATTGCCTATATGAAACATTAAACTGTTAAATATTTTTTAAATTTCAACTGCTACTTCCACGGCTAAAATAATACTTCTGTTTTCTTCAAGAATGAAGCAATTTTCGACTAAAACATTATAACAACATAAGAAGTACTGGTGTAATAAACACTTTTAGACCTTCTTCATATGACAGTAGATTTTTATACAGTTAGACCTTGCAGTGTGAATATATTAAAGACGCATTTGCAAGGTGCGAAGTGAAAATTTTTTAGAAGGCCTGCTTTGCTCATCAAATGACTTTTCTACTGAAACATACGATTACAAACCAAAAAATTTAACCCAATTAACTTTTCAGTTTATTTCAGATAACTTGTAAATGTTTGAACTAACTTCTACCCTAATGATCTAAAAACTCAAATTAATTGTGCCGAGTATTTAACATCTCATTATGTACCTAATTTTAGGTAATTTAAAAAATCAGATTTGTAAGAAAGGATGTTATCAAAGTCGTTATGAAAGAACGTACAAATTTAATCTTACTTATCGTACAAAAAATATAATCTGATAAGAGTTTATTAAATTTAATGTTCAAACCAACATCTTCCTTAAATAACATAAGCGTAGTACATAAATACGCACGGTTTTATTTCTAAGAATTATTATAATTTTTGTGCTTGAATTTTGACTATAGCAAAAATAAACAGAGAGCAATGCACAACGATTTTTCTAACCTTTTTTTAAGGAGGAATGAATTGCTGATTGGAGTTTTACACTATTGGCGCATAATGTGTATATTTTTATTATACGTTTTAAATTAACTATCAGTTATTAAATCAACAAAGAAATATCCATTAAAGAGCGTTACTTAACGAATTTTTATTTCTTTCGCACTATTTGTGTCTTTAACATATCCGAAAATATACTACTAAAATATAATAGAACTGATGTACAGTAGAAAAAAATAATTATTTAGGTCTTGCAAGTAAGGCGGCCTACAATGACGGCAACGCGCGTGTGACGTCAAAGGCAGATATAATATAGGACCAATCAGAGTGTAGTATTTTTAACCAATGAAAAATCTCCAAACCTAACCAATCAGATGTCTTCTTAGGCGTAACTTTGATTGGTTAATATTGTCCAATCAGAAGGCTCATTATAGTTCACTACGTCATCCGATATCGACCAATGAAAACGTCTCAATCAGTATTACATCATTTGTCAGTATCGAGCTTCCTGATTGGTCCGGTACTGTTCCTGCGCGTGACGTCCACTTACATTTTTACATAAATCCGCCCAATGTCACCGCCCAGTTAACGATACGGCCGAATATTAAACAATAACGTCTACTGAAATGCTATACTTTCCAGAATTAAAACGCCTACCAAAACATTTTTAAACTTGTTAAGGTCTTCCGAGTACGGAATGATTATGGTTAATTGTATGAAACGGCAGTATATTTATACTGCTTTTCACAGTATGAAAAATTAAAATTCAGAAAAAGGAAGCACAAGAATAGATTGCATTTACACATACAAGCTTGCTTAAATTTAAGACATTATTTTCTCGGCTACCATGCAAACACTACTATACGAACGTTAAGGTCTTCCGAGTACGGAATGATTATGATTAATTGTATGAAACAGCAGTATATTTATACTGCTTTTCACAGTACGAAAAAATAAAATTCACAAAAAAGAAGCACAAGAATAGATTGCGTTTACACACACAAGCTTGCTTAAATTTAAGACATTATTTTCTCGGCTACCATGCAAACACTACTATACGAACGTAACACATTGTGATTTTTTCATTGTATATTAAAGTTTATTCAAATACGGACGTCTCTAAAGTTTTTTTTGTCAAGTAATCGTCAGTAGAATCGCCGGCATTACCAAACTGAAATTTACAATATACTTGAACAATACCTAGTAAGAGCAAAATACAAATTGTGCCCTTTTAACGACAATCAGTCACACTAAAAACGGTTAACGATATGAAAAATTTCTAGGCAATATTTTTGACATTTCTCCGCGCTTATTCGCAGTTCTTTTCATTATTTTATTTTATGATGCGGAAATTAGTATTGCCTATATGAAACATTAAACTGTTAAATATTTTTTAAATTTCAACTGCTACTTCCACGGCTAAAATAATACTTCTGTTTTCTTCAAGAATGAAGCAATTTTCGACTAAAACATTATAACAACATAAGAAGTACTGGTAAAATAAACACTTTTAGACCTTCTTCATATGACAGTAGATTTTTATACCGTTAGACCTTGCAGTGTGAATATATTAAAAACGCATTTGCAAGGTGCGAAGTGAAAATTTTTTAGAAGGCCTGCTTTGCTCATCAAATGACTTTTCTACTGAAACATACGGTTACAAACCAAAAAATGTAACCCAATTAACTTTTCAGTTTATTTCAGATAACTTGTAAATGTTTGAACTAACTTCTACCCTAATGATCTAAAAACTCAAATTAATTGTGCCGAGTATTTAACATCTCATTATTGACCTAATTTTAAGTAATTTAAAAAATCAGATTTGTAAGAAAGGATGTTATCAAAGTCGTTATGAAAGAACGTACAAATTTAATCTTACTAATCGTACAAAAAATATAATCTGATAAGAGTTTATTAAATTTAATGTTCAAACCAACATCTTCCTTAAATAACATAGGCGTAGTACATCAATACGTACGGTTTTATTTCTAAGAATCATTATAATTTTTTTGCTTGAATTTTGACTATAGCAAAAATAAACAGAGAGCAATGCACAACGATTTTTCTAACGTTTTTTAAGGAGGAATGAATTGCTGATTGGAGTTTTACACTATTGGTGCAGAACGTGTATATTTTTATTATACGTTTTGAGTTAAATATCAGTTCCTAAATCAACAAAGAAATAATCATTAGAGAGTTCTTTCGCACTATTTGTGTCTTTAACATATCCGAAAATATTGTAACAGAATCGACCAGACGGATCACGAATGTTCCAGAAATCCATTCATGAAATAGTATAGAGTGTGAAATAATAGTTACAACAAGAGAGAGTAATAAAGAAATAATAATATATAAATTGTGAATGACAATTTTACAATGACGACCATAAAGGTGTGTCTATTCACAATAGTTGTAAAAACTATCGTGTAGTACGCCTATTATAAAATTTCAGGTATACTATTGTGTACAGCTATTTTTATGAAGTTGTTTATGAGGTTGTTTACGTTTTCTATTTACAGTAGTTGACTTGTTAACAAAAGGATTTTTCTAGCATTCATTAATACAGAGTTATTATTTTTTTACTTGAGTAGATTTCACTGCTTTATTCTGGAACAATCTTTATGAATGAGTAGGTATAAAAAGAGACCCCCGAGTGCGGTCAGTCAGTGTAATATTTTACCAGAAAATCAAGTTTTTCTTTCTTTTTGGTAAAATATTAAAATCCATTTTATTTCTGAGTGAATTTTTAACTTCCAAAATAAAAATTATTTCTTTTTATTCAGTCTAGATAATTCTTAACATTTTTATTCTTTATTACTTCATAATACGTTTTTAGGCTTTTTTTTCATTCTTTCTTAATCGCAATGCAGTCATGTAGACTAGTGGAATTTCGTTGATTCTGCATGTCGCGTTTCCGCTGGTTAACTCACCCCCTTTCCCCCGCGTTTACTTTCCACATAGTTTTTCTATTTCTCTATGCGTTAGAAAGAGAAGTTACACGTGTTCCTCGCTCTCTCTCTCTCTCTCGTTGCTACTGCCTTTTGGAGTGGGGGTTTCCGCTCAACCGTTGTGAACGCGCGATTTGTCTTTGTCTTGCGCTTACAGCCTTAGAATTCACATCTTATTCCAGGTAACTCTAATTTTATCATGTTTTATAAAAAATTCCTAAATTTTATGCCCCCTTAATTTTTTTATATAAAATAATACTGTTTGGTGGAAACTGAAAAATATGGGGTAGTTATTTTAACAAAAATACTTATATTCTTTTCAATTTATTCATATTGGGTTTTTAAATTCATTCTTCCAGAGAGGAATTTTGTACGCATGAGATTCCACGTTGCATAAAATGTTTTCATCTCCTTAAGAGTTCCATTTAATAAAATCTTCATTTCACTAGTGTGTCACGCATTCGTTATCTTTGTTCAGTGTCCATTTTTTTTTATATAAATTTTTTTTTGTTAACATTTTTTGTTTGAATAAATATCCAATTATTTTCCCCTTTAAAAAAATTATTACGTTTCTTTACCAATTGGATGTGTAGTGTTTAATCATGTAATAATCGTGTAAACTCATGCGTACAGAATTTTTCCCCGGACAAAAGGTCGTATTCACATTATCACATTCATATTTTTTTTTAAATTCTGTTTAATCATCTACTAATAAATTTTAACTTGGAATTTAATCTGAGGCTTATTTTACTGGAATTTAAAACGATGCCAAGATCCGTGAAGTTTTTTTTTATTTATTTCCATTCTTTCACTAAGGTATATTAAATTTTTTTTACTTCACGTAAAAAATATTTTTTTTATATTTTTTTTTGCCTTTAATGAAGGAATTTCATTACTGCAATCCCTTCATCTCAGTTTTTTTTTTATTTTACCACTTTGAAAAACTCTAATGTTCTATTGGTATTCTATAGAGTTTTTCTTTTCTTTTATATCCGTTTAAGCTTAGCTGGGCTAATAACTCGGCTAACTCATTCCCTAATAATTTTTTTGTTTGTACGTCTGTTTGAAAACCGATGGCTAAGTGATTTTCTAGCGCAATTTCAGGTATTTAAAATGGTTCATTTTTTTCTTTCCAAATTTTTGTTTTAAATTCTATGTCCTTAAGACCTAGATATGTGTTTGTTTTTCTGAAGAATTAATAAAATTTTATAAATTAACGCAATGAATTAAAGATTCAATTATTTTGTTTTTAAATTAAAGTTTTATCTAATAAAAAGTTTAGTAATTTATTAAATTCTTTCTTTACAAACGCGAGGCTATGAATTTTCAAACAGAGGTTTAAATAACTTTTTTTTTTTTAATTAGTTTTAAGATGGGTTTTGTTCATACATTTTTGTCTTTCTAAGTTTCACTTTTTTTTTTTTGATTCATTATAAGTGCAAATTGATTTTTTTTTATTTTTTTTATCTCTCGTTCTCTGGAATGAGGAATTAACGTTTTTTTTTTGTAAAAGAAAATTTCTATTTTTGTTTGTTTACAAAGAATTTGTTAACATCTTTGTTGATTTTATGTTTCATTATGTTTGAATTAAAGTAGTTTGTTTTAAATTCATTTCTGGGTGTCAGATTATAATTTATTTTTCTACCATTTGAACCGGCATAGATTTTCTACAATCTCACCCTCGCAGTACTTAGAGCGAGTGTTTGCCATCATTTGAGCTACGTTAGTTGTTTTTTTTATTGGGTTGCTAATTAATCCCTGGACTCAATTTCAGTGCCTGGTTGGGTTCTAAAATTGGCTGGTGGATTTGCCCCCCTATTGGTCATTTAAGTTTCAGCGTCTTCGTGGTGTGAGCCGTTTTCTTTTCTTTTATCCGGTTTCGGGGTGGGCCACTTTTGAAGTTCTCCCGGTGGAGAATTACAACAGTGTTTTGTCCGTTCCGAAGTCTGGTGGAAGGGAGGGTTCGGTTTTCGCCGCAGGGCGTTGTAACTTAGATAAAATTTTTAGTTGTTGTAACTAAAAATAAGCTGTGTCGTTTCGACACACTACCAGTTTTAGTGGAAGCTTCGTTTCTACCGCTACAAATTTGGTGCAAGTTACCGTGCCTTGTGTAACTTCATATTTTCCACTACAAATTTGGTGGAGGCTTACCGGTTCTTATTATCTGACATTCGAATAATTATGGTTAGGATTATGTTAGGAATAAGTTTAGTTTGATAGTACGAACTTATATTTAAGATAAGTTTAACAATACTTGCAAATGTTACTAATTCTGTGAAATAACAATTCAATAGTAATTTGGAATTTTAATTTCTATCTTAATTATTGTGATAATGTTGGCAATAATGTTCTTGCTTTAGGATGGAATAAGATTAGTAATATTTACAGGAATTATGGTTTAAGAATGACAGCCCAAAAATTTTAAATTGACTTGTAATATTAACGCTTTAAATACACTAATAATATCTTTGAGAATTGTAAAGTTTTTCAGGTATTTTACAACAACATTACGGTGGATTTCATTGGTTAACATACTATATGTCACAAGCTAAACTTGGAACAACTTTCTATTTATATTTTTTCTTTGCCCAACATATTTTTCATCTGTCGCGTTGGCCATTCTACAACCTATTTACAATTCGTTCAGTTCCGTTGTAATAATTCCCACAAAATGGATGTCTGCTTGTTATTCTTAAATTATTTCACAATGTTGCCTTGTCACATAGTTCCGGTTTTACTTCTAATTTTGTCGACACAGCTTAGTAAAGGCTTTTCGTTTCACATCTGTCCAGTGTTGAGTTAGTCTCTAATCTATATTTTGTGCTATAAGTGTGTTTAATTCGTTCTTTGTTAACTTTGTGCATAGTCAATTCCCTTCTTAAAATTTCTGCTCTTGCCGTTGTAACATCCATCCAGCCTGCATTGGACATCAAGAATTGACGTATGAGTCTGTGGCTTTCCGACGATTTCTACATAAAGTTGAAGGAAAACTATTGGTTGTAATTATATTACTTTGCGGTGATGTATTAACTTTGAAATATTTGTACTATATTCGCTAACTTTTAGGTTATTCATGGCTGGTTTTATTACCTTAAGAGTCAGTCGAAATGTAAATACTATACATATTGTTTTTGGAACTAACTGTGTGGTTTTGTTTTTGTTTTGATGGCATAAAATGGTGGCCAGACTTTTAATTACTGTTATTTAAACTGTTTAGTTTGGTCAAATTGAATACATTGTCTGCAACTAATTGGATTGTAATTCAATACAAAAGCTGAATGCTTTTCTGTCTGTTAAAGGAATTTTGACATTTCTAACGGAGTTCTTTAACGAAGTTAGGTTATGAGGAAACTCATGTGGTTAGATGTAATCAATGTATGTTTTGTGACACTGTTTTTGTGTGCGTTTCGACCTTAAAGATTACACCTGGCATAAAGCTGTAATATGAATTTTCTGTGGTGTATAAAAATATTGTGAGTTCCATTATCCAGCCGACTCATACTATTTAGGTTGTGTTATTGTTTTTGTGTTATAATTTTAGCGATGGTCTCATGTATTTCTAACCTAAAAAAAAGTGTACATTCTGTGACCTGAAGTTGTGAGGCCATTTTGTACACCCTGGATGTCAGTTAAGTTACACAACTTAACAATTCAGTTTCACAAACCTGAAAATTACATCTTCAAGTTAAGAAAGGTTATTTTAGGTTAGATTTCTCCCTTTCCAGAAAAACATATGACATATTTCATGACAAGCTAGTCTATACTTCCACCTAACCTACAAATTTAGTTCACTAGAACACTTGTAAGTGATTTTCTAACATGATTGGAAATTTATCTTTCAGAACCAGCGTTGGAGCGACACACCTTGACATTTCCAGTAAGCGATTTCATCTGAGCCACTCACTTCATTCATCTGACATACAATACCAGCTGGGACATCTTTTCCACCTTTCATTCAACAGCAGTCATCTGCCGGCCACATTTTCCATCGATCATATCATTTGGTTATAGCAAGTATTTCATTGGGAATCTGTCAGTATTCAACTTTCATTACATTTTATTCATTTTTGTGTTTACTGTTCAGGTTAAGTATAAAGGTAAGGTTATCTCGTTTTGTGTGGTTATCCATATGTCAGATCTGCGTAATATTACAATCAAATCGCTTTCCTTGGATCAGGCTCGCCTGGTAGCAAGCCAACATAATATTTTCATTCCTTCTGGCGCCGATTTAGAATACATCCGAGGGGTCTTACGTCTTCGCAAACACTTCTTCCAAAACCCAAATTCAATTGTGGTTTCCAGAGAACATGCTTTAGACTATTTATTGAATCACGCATCTTTGTCTGATGAATTAAAACAACAGTATCCCGACCTTGCTGACTTAAAGACTGCACTGTCTATTAAGTTCCTTCAACCATCTACTTCTATTAGCACTCAAACGGATCCTGCTATTATCATGGACGCTTCGCCACAAACTTCTGGGCCTAAGGCTAAATTGCCATTTTTCACTCCATCAGTGTTCCAGGGGGAAGGCAACGATGACATTGCTACATTTTTTAAAGATTTTGAAAGAGCAGCTATTGTAAATTTTTGGGACGATAAGTTTAAACTCCAGTTTTTACCGCTTTACTTAAAGAATACAGCTTTGGATTTCTTTGACGATCTTAAGTTACGTTTTGATTCAAACCAGATGAATTATTCGTTCGTGAAACAGGAATTCTTAAAACACTTCCGTTTGGATTGCGACTCTGATCTCTTGGAGATGACTTTATTTAATAAAAGACAACTAATTTCTGAACATACATCTTCATTCATAGCTGATGTAATGCATTTATGCTCACGCATCGATCCGCAAATGCCAGAACAGAAAGTTTGTAAATACATCTTGAGGGGCCTCCTGCCCTCCATTTTAGATAAAATTTCTCTGTGCGACAACTCTACGTTAGATAAATTGTTAACCAACGTTAGGAAGTTCCAGGAATCAAAAAATCTATTAAATTTCCATGTTTCTACATCTGTCGACTCGCCTGTTAATGCCATTTCACATCAGGTCCAAGTTGTAACCAATCAAAGTAATGCTCCATCGCACAACAGGTTTCAAAATAACAGCACTAATAGCAAAACAACACAAGCAGGTCGCCCTACTTCTAGTAGCAATCCGAATCGCCAACATGGTAGTCACCAAAATCGGCCACATTTCAATTCGCAACCACGACATAAATTCAACAACCCACAATTTCCAAACAATTTTAATTTCGACCCAACTAGGCCCATTCCACAAAATTTCCCACCGATTCAAGGAACGCCTCAATTCAATCCAGTAAGTCCATTTCAACAACCCCAAATGTTTTCGCCCAGGCCTTTAATGCCTCAAAATTTTCCAAATGCTTCGTCTTCGCAATTCAACCACCCTCTTCAACCTCAAACAGCCATGCCCGCCCAACACAGATATTTCTGTCAAATTTGCAACAAACCAGGACACTCCATTAGTCGTTGTCGATATAACACACACCCATCAAAAAACGTGTAAGCCTTCGAGGTCGGTGTTTGACCTCACTTACTTCAACCGTATTAGCCGTTAAAAATACCTCTTCCAAAGCTTCTTTAACTTTAAATAAAAACAGCAATTCAAGTACAATTTCAAATGTTTCGGCGCGTTCCTCAAAAATGAAGCTCATTAATCCTAATTATTCTAACAACCTAACCTCTTCTCATTATGACAGTAAAATTCCGCCATCCTTGGAGGTTGACCTTTGTGATTCATTTAGTTTTCAAGTTCCTAATGCTCAGTTTAACATTTCAACTTCAGTTTATGCGATTCAGCCTTCAGATTTATCGCTTCCTTCGAATTTATGCGTTTCAGAAAATGCCGAATTGTCTTGTGAACAAGTCCACATTATTTTACAGACAATTAATAATCATTTCTTTCACGTTGTAGATTTTTCATACTCCGTTGTACACCCTATTCAATTAGTTTCAAACCAAGAATCCATCTCGTTACCAAATAACTTTGTTTCTGATTTCAAAAATTCTGACTTCATGTTTGTACCAGTTTTCCAAGCTTCGCCTAGTGAATCTAACCGTAACTATATTTGGTCTTTGTTAATTTTTGATGTCAAAGCTAGGCAAGTCTTCATAACAGATCCATCCTTAGGGAAAAATCTATCTCTTACCAAACGCCTATGTTCTTCAATTATTTCTGAGTGCAATGTTAAATGTATTTCAACTTATTTCTTTAATTCTCGTAGAACTTCTGCCACCTATGATTCAACATACATTATTATTGGTTCCTTTATTCGCACTTTTTGTTATATTTTCAAATACCGCACCTTAATAGGCATAAAATTTGAACCATTTAAGTATTCTTTTGTTTCCAAACAACAAATTTCTGAAATTCTGAAATGTTTCGTTCATAACCTCCCCATTAATGTGGTTGCATCCCACATCTATGGTCTTAATCATTTATTATCGTTGATCAAATTTAAATCCGATCCTTTTCCTTCCAAATCTGTTCCTTCTACGAAGGACTTAAGCACTTCACTCCAGGTTTCATCGCAACCTCTGCTCTGTACAGATGTTTCCACACAACAACCTACAATGGCTTTAACAGTTATCGGCTCTCTCCAATCTGACTCTCTCCCCATAGTTCTAGATACTGGCTCCAATCTATCTCTTTGCAATGCCGATTTAATCTCTCCTTCTGAAATCACTCCTTCTTCGAATATTGTTTTGACTTCTGCGAACGGTTCAACATTAGAAGTTTTAGGTTCAACGAATTTGTGCTTTTCCATTTCCAAAATACCATTCTGTCATGCTGTGTATGTTGTGAAGGACCTAACTTGTCAAATTCTTTTAGGCAACGAATTTCTTGTAAAATTCGGCATTATTTTGGACTTCAATGAAAATCAAATTTCGTTTTTCAAGAATGGCAAATGCTTTAAAATCAATTTCAATAAAAAATGGCTTCATAATTTGCAATCTTCTCACAATTATTCGTCAACTACTGATCTAAAAGTTACACCCACTAACAACGTTAATTTTCTCAAACCACATTCAGTACATCGTATTACTAGCTCAAGCATCCCTTCGCTTTCCGATAGTGTTTCCAATGCATTACAAATTTTCCCGGATAGTGACTCGAATTATCTTCTTTATAATATTTCTGATGAACTCCAATTCTTCGCTTCAGATGATTATTCCAATATAACTCCCCTCTTCGATAAAGCTCAGGCACCAATCGTTAATATTCCAGAATATTTTTCCAAGCCCACACCTGTTCTTACTTCTCATACAATTTTATTACCATCAAATTCCTCGCTTCAGATAGACACTTCCGTTGACAAATTTTTATCTTCTGTGTTCAAGTTTGATTTCCAACAAAATTCTAATATCGCTGATGTTTCTCTTGTCAACATTACCCTAGTTCCCTCCGACGCTTCTCATTTGAAGTTCTCAATAAATAATGCTTCTCCGTCGCCCATTTATTTTCCAACTGGATTAATGCTCGGTACACTTATGATATCTTCCCCACAAACTCATGTATTTCAAGTCAATGTTTCTTCTCCAGTCACAAACCAACATGAACCCATTTTTATTCATGATAAATTAATAGACATTAATCCGGAATTGTCTCAGTCACAATACAAAGCCGTAACTTCTTTAATTTCCGATTTTCAAGATATTTTCTCCAAAGATGAATTCGACTTACCAGAAGCTAACCTGCCGCCCGTACACATAAAGCTAGTTGATCAAGATGCAGTTTTTAACAGCCCGTATAAATTCTCTGCCTATGAATTGTCTGAACTTAGTAAAATCATTGACAAGCTTAAATCTTCTGATGTTATTATGGATGTGAAATCGCCTTACGCGAGTCCTGCGTTCTTAGTTCACAAACCTGATGGTTCTTCGAGACTGGTGGTTGATTACAGAAAAATTAATAAGAAAATCATTCACGATAAATTTCCTTTGCCAAATCCTTCCACAATCTTGGAGTCTTTCGGTGGTTCACAATTTTTCGCTACTATGGATATATCACAAGCCTTTTTCACACAGCGTATTGCGACAGAATGCATTCCAATCACAGCATTCATTACTCCAACTGGCTTATATGGTTTCAAACGTCTACCAATGGGATTATCTGTTAGCCCAGCTGCTTTCAACCGAAATATGACATTTTTACTATCCGATCTACTGTATAAAAATCTTAACTTTTACATCGACGACTTATATGTACATGCGGCCTCATTCGAAAAATGTTTAGAGGTACTTAAGGAGGTTTTCATTAGACTGCGCTCAGCGTCCCTGAAGTTAAAACCAGAGAAATGCAAGTTTTTCTATAATTCAGTGAAAGTTTTGGGTCATAAGATCTCCAATGAGGGAATTTCTCCACTTCCTCAAAACGTCGAAGCAATTACAAAATTCCCGACTCCTACTAAAGTCAAGGAGGTTCGTAGCTTTCTTGGTATGGTAGGCTTTTACAGAAAATTTATTCGTAATTTTACCCACATAGCCTATCCGTTAACTCAGCTTACTAGAGCTGATCAGAAATTTATTTGGACTACAGATCACGAAAAAGCTTTTGAAACACTTAAGAACTTAATTGTTAATCCACCTATCTTGGAATACTTCGACAACTCTAGACCAACGTTCTTGTTTTGCGACGCTTCACGCATTGGTATAGCAGGTTGTTTATGCCAAAGGAATAATAACAACGAGATGAAACCTATAGCCTTCGTTTCTCGACGCTTAACATCTAATGAGTCTAACTGGTCGGTCTCCCAAATTGAATTTTTAGCCATCGTATATTCCGTTAAACATTTTAGGCATTTCTTGTACGGTAGGCCTTTTACTATAATCACAGATCATTCCGCTCTTCAATATGTTAAAAATCTTAAAGACCCTGGATCTCGTTTAAGCAAATTACTACTTCAATTATCCGAATACACTTATACTATTAAACATATTCCCGGAAAATTCCTCAATGTACCAGACGCGCTTTCCAGATCTCCTCTAGATATTCCAGTAGAACATAACATAGATTTGATTAATGCCACTTCCACCTCTGCTTCAGTTTCACATGATACTTTCAGTTCAGTTTCCCCATCTACGGCAGACACCCCTTCCACGTCCTTTCATGTACTTCAAACAAATTCAGACTCTGTTCCAATCCCAATTAATTCTAAATTAGATATTAACCTACTTCAGAAACAGGACGATTTGATCAGTAAAATTTATTTTGCTCTCATTTCTTCTCCAAACGCTTCTCAAAACTTCAAACGCATGTCCCGACGTTATACTCTTCAAAATGATCTTGTGTACTTCAAATTATTTCATGATAATTCCACTACTTTGCGCCTCGTCCTTCCTTCTGTTTTAGTTCCCGAGGTCATCAAAATGTACCATGATTCGCCCATGTCAGGTGCTCATTTAGGAATTCAAAAAACCATTTCAAAAATTTCTACGAAATACTTCTGGCCTAATATGTCTAAAGACATAACAGCCTACGTCAAATCGTGTCCCGAATGTCAAATTATTAAGGTTCCCCGTTCAAAGAAATTTGGTCTTCTTCATCCAATCAAAATTACCTCAACTCCCTTCACAAAAATAGTTCTCGATTTTTTAGGCCCTCTTCCAAAAACTACTGGAAATTTTCAACACATTCTCATAGCCCTGGATTCTACAACTCGGTTTGCAATGGCAACCCCAACGGTTCATAATAATGCAAACGCTGTAGCAAATTTTCTATACAAACTCTTCCTTCAATACGGATGCGCTAAAATTATTCAAACAGACCAAGGTTCTCATTTCATTAATTCAACGATAAATCATCTGTGCTTACAACTAGGAGTTGAACACCACACCAGCACACCATATCGTCCGCAAACTACAGGCATTACAGAACGTTTTAACTCTACAATACTACAAATGCTAAAATTTTATGTCAACGAAAATCAGAGTAACTGGCATAAATTTGTACAACCTGTTATCTTCTCGTACAACATTTCAGTTCAAAAGTCCTTGGGGTATTCACCGTTCTATTTACTACATGGATACCATCCGCTATCACCGTTTGATCTACCATTACTGGAAACAGAAAATGATGTCGAACTACTAGACCAGTTAAAAATCCTTCAACAGGTTCGTGAAAAATTACCAGCAATTCTTTCCAAGGCTCAAGACACACAAAAGAAGTATTACGACAGAACGCATCAAGATGTGAAATTTTCTGTTAATGACGAGGTATTGGTTTTCTTTCCACAAACAGCTCCAGGAAAATCGCCAAAGTTAGCATCTAATTTCCGTGGTCCATACAGGATTTCAAGAGTCATAAGTCCATTAAATTATGAGGTTATTTTAGAACGTTTCGGCAAATTAACACCGCAGGTTGTCCATGTGAGCCGATTGAAGAAATTTATTCATAGAACCCAATCGCAGAATTGTAATGATCACTAACAATTACAGTTGTATGTTCATCTCACATTCATGACATGCTCTCATTATCACCTTTGTGCTTTGAATTAATATACTCACCAACTTTTTCCACAGGACTCACTAGTTGTTTTATTGATGAGCTTCTGTAAAATTCAATTAACAGAAGATTGAATTCACCACACTGATTTCTAACAAGGGTTGTGCATTTCTAGTATAGTAATTTTTGAACAATGTATAATATATATGTAGATTTAAGGGCATAAATGGTCTCGAATTCGTTCAACTTTTCACAAACTGTTATAGAACTTCCAATCTTGGCGCTAATGTGTAGATCTGTAGATTAGTGCTGCTGTGTTATCAAATACCAGGTGTCTTACCGCGGGTCGACTTCCTGGCCGTTTGCTTCGCGTTTGCCATCCTTGCTTGCTGTTCCTTCGAGTTCTTGTCCTTTTCAGCTAGTAAAGCTGTCCGCTCCGTTCCGTTCTGATTTCGGGTTTTAGGTCCACTCCGTTAGGGGGGTTCGGATCCTTGCTGCTCGCTTTTAGTAGGTTGCTGGTAGGTCCTCTCCGGTCGGATTTCGGGTTTTAGGTCCACTCCGTTAGGGGGGGTTCGGATCCTTGCTGCTCGCTTTTGGTAGGTTGCTGGTAGGTCCGCTCCGTTCTGATTTCGGATTGCAAGTGCTACAAATCTGGTCCCTAGGTAGTCTCTGGTACTCCAAGTTTGGTTTTTGATAACACTACAAATTTGGTCCCTACCTTGTTTGAGTACAAGGCCATCAATTGGATATCCATTTCCCAACTGGAATCTCTCCGGACGATCTCTCCTCAGGTATGAGTTGTCAAATAGAATTTCTTGCAGATTATCATGGCCATTGTAGTGTGTGTTAACGATCGAATTTGGGCATACCACACTACCTGTTCCCTGTCGTTTGATTAATTTTAAAAGTTTGTTGTCCGGTGTATGACTAGTCATCTTCTTCCTTAATTCACTAAAACTCACAATATTATTTGACTCTTCAACTTCCATATCAAGATAACTTAAAATTAACTTAAAATAACTTAAAATTGATTACACTACAAAGTTACATAATAAAATAATTATACATAAAAATACTATACTATAATATAATATACATAAATATACATATAAATTTACTTAAAATTTGATAACACTACAAATTTGATAACGCTACAAATGTCAATTCTTTTTTTTTTAAATCCATTCCCATTTCAAGTCAGAAATTTTGTTAACGCAATTTTTGCAATTTTTTTTTTGAAATTTTGTGCTCCGTTGGTTGTTTGTGTCTGATTTCTGCCTCCAAAAGTTTTTTTTTTTTGCCTACTTTTGTCGACAGAACAATTTTGTGACAAGCGGCGAATTCGAGATTTATTTATTGAACTAATTATATTTGGGTTGTGATTTAACTCATTAGATTCTAGGGTAATTACTCGTAAGCTTAGTTTTAAGATTAATTTTAAGTTCTCTTTTTCCTTATGCGTAGGCCCGCTTCACTATCTGATAAGTTTTACCTCGATCTGATCATCTTCATTTTTTATTTTTAAGTTGATGTCAAATTACACTTCGATAATTATTCTCCCCCACATTTTAAGTTTAATTTCCTACAATTATAATTAATCAATCTCGTTTTTATTTTTTTTCCCATCCATTAGTATCAGTTTCTCCCCAATGTCATTTACCTTTCCACCTTTTCGACTCCTCAAATTCATCAGGTTGTCCTCGTACTTTCACATTTTTCCTTCTGTTTTGGCCTTTCTTGAAGGATACAGTTGGTAGTTCTAGCCTTTGTTTCAGTTCAGCCTTCAAGAACTTGCAGTACACCTTCGCTTCAGTCTTTTTCACGTTCTTTAAATTGTTTCATTACACCTTCTATTTCAACTCATTCATTTAACTTCTTCCGTGATGCGTCTTCATACTTTTCAAGGCTCCTGTGACGCCTAATTTTTTTTAATTCGTATCAAGGGGTAGCTTCCTTTGATCCCTTCCTTTTTCCTCCCTTTTTCTTTCCAATGTCTTCCATTTGCCCTACCTTGATTGAGTACAAGGCCTTATTCTTTGCCTACCTTCTCGGGTTGGGATTCCGAGAAGCGAGGTGTTTATCCCACTGATGGGGTCTTGTATGCAGTCAAGATTGTATGTGCTGTGTGAATGAAAGTGAATGCTGGTTGTGTGATTGTACGTATGCGTGTACGTTTGTGGAAGTATGTATCAGGGGGCGAATTGCTGCGCATTTTTCCTGCTATCATTTTTTTTTTCTCCAATCCAAATTCCCGACGTGTGTCCAAAATTTTCTTGCTTTTTGGTTATTCCTTTCTCCTGTCCTATGCCCATTTAATTTCAGTCCGGAGTTAACCTTCAAAAGATTTCTGAGACACTATAATTTTTTTTTCTCCAAAATTTCAGTCTATCTCAAATTTTTCTTTTTCATTCGAGTTCTATGCAAATTTTAGGTTCTCTATTCTATTTCAGTTCAGTTTACAACTATTACGAGGTGTTGCTTGTTGAATTTTCCTTCATCCTTCCATTATTAGGTTGTTTTAATTCCAATCCGTCCTTCCTTATGTTAAGTAGAGTTTATTTATTATTTTACAATAGATAGCAATTCTAGTCCTGCTCCGTGTCAATTTACCATTAGTTTATACCATACTCTTTAAGTTTAAGATTTTTATTCCGTTATTTATTATTCCAAGGTTTGTTTAATTTTTGTGCAGCGTTTATGCCCTCTTTAAGTATAACGCTTGATTTTAACTGATTCCTACATTAAGTTTAAGTACTACTGTTGCAGCGTTTATGCCCTCTCTAAGTATAACGCTTGATTTTAACTGATTCCTACATTAAGTTTAAGTGCTATTGTTGTGTAATACCGAGATTTTAGTTTTAAGCTTTATACTATGATTTTGTTATTGAGTTTATCCGTCCAGATTTAATTACTCTTTCACCTTAAGTGCTGAGAGGTCTAACTCTTGTGTCTCCACAAGACAGAACTCAGCGCCTTCTGCCAAACAAGTTTTGGTTGTTTGACAGTAAACGTCCATGCCCTTTCCAAGCATGATGTTTTATTACGTGCAATATTCTAATACTCTGAACTGCTCTAATAACTTAAGATAGTACTAATATTTGGTATAATTTTTCATTTAGGTTAAGACCCCCTTAAACAATCATTCCCTCTTAGATTAAGGATCCCTTTAATTATCTCCCCATTACATATAGGTAACTTCAGTCATTTAGTTCTTAGTGTGGTATAATTTGTACCCATTCATGTGCAATACCTTACTCATTATAATTTAAAATATTACATTTCTCAATGTAATTTTTGCAAGCAATCTTTCCTTGCTTAACTTTACATCCTTTGTAATTTCAGCATTACAAGGACATATCTCCTAAATACATTTCACTCCGAGTTCATACAAACAATTATTGCATAACTTATTTTATCTTTGTTTGCTTAAAAGTTTTTAAAACTGTCAACAGATCGAAGAAAAACGAGAGTAATCCAGAGACGGCATACTTTGATGAACGTTCCTCTCCAATCGCTTGACCAGGCCTACGCATTCTAGACATTATCACAGAGTGGATGCTGGATTTCCAACACCATCGTCGGATTCCGGAGTCCATCTCGTATTCATCTACAGGTTTTCAAATTCCAACTAAATAATACAAGATTACAACATCAATTAAAACTCATTTCAGTTCCTACTAAAGACAATATCTACTCAAGATAATTATTTAACCTTGAAGATCTATTTAAACAAAAACATAAAGAACATTTCAATTTCTAGTCAAAAAAAAAGTTGTGAATTTCTCTTACCGTGCAATAGTTTAACAGACAAAAAAAAAAAAAAAAAAAAAAAAAAAAAAAAAAAAAAATAATATATATTTATTTTTAAGATTATTTTAGAGATAAGTTAAATTACATTTAAGTTTAAGCATATTTAATACTTTTCACTCCACCAAACAATTTAATGAATTTATTCAGAATTTAGCTTCCACTTTCACTATAATTAATCTTTCATTTTTCATACTTTTCTTTCCTGCAACTAAAATGCTCAAGTAATCTCGTTCATTCAAATAAGTTGTATTAAAATAATATTGTTTAAAAATATTCAACAGACACAATACAAACACATAAAGCATATTATTCTAATGTTCTTTTAAAAACAAAAGTTAACCTCATTCAAACTTAAACCTCTTAAAAACTAAAATAAAATTTTCAGATCACTAATTGTACTCATTATCTAATTTTTGTAGCAAAACTAAGACTTTCAATGTTCTAAAATTGCATTACTAACAATTTAAAATTAGCAGTTTCATTTTCAACTCAAATTCATTACTTGTAAAATAGCATTTCCGTCCGACTTCGACTTCAAACCATACTATCTCCTTAACATGCTTCCCTTACTGCTTCAGTTCTTCCCCATCATCTTTTCATCTTATTTTATCCATACGGTTCACCCGACCCCCGTACATGTCTTCCATGGTATTTACTTAACACCACTGTCCGATACGATAATTTACGAGTCATCCATTCCTTTAATCTACTCCATTCCTGTGTCCAATCCACGTTCCTTTCCAATTCTCGACGTCACATTCCCATCCTGTCCTTTCCAACAATCCAACTCCTCATCCTGTCATTTCCAAACTCCTGAGTTATCGCTTCCAGACAATTTTACTAATTTCCTCTCCAAATTACTCAACCAAACGAATACAACCGAATCAACGGAAGATCAAACATGCCGTCCTACAAATCACTGTCAAATTCCAACGATGCTACAAACCTTACACAATGCTACAACCAAAATTCTTGTCCACAACCATGCTCATCGATTTGAATCAACACGATCCAGGCGTACTTTAGAATTTATTGGAAATTTTCTGAATTGGTGTTGTTCAATCGCCACAGTACACGAGTTACACGCAGTAGAAACTAATGAACAATTTCTCACGCAACACCTAAATGGTCTAAAAGGAATACTTCAGTCTGATCATCAACATCTTGCATCTACCAGTGAACACTTAAACACATCGTTTAACAAAATCAATGACTTGTTCAAGAAAACACATCAAGACTTTTCAGAAGTCATAAACCAAATTCAAACGGATGAAAACGAAGAAAACAAACATTTTATCTACATTTTGAAATACCTATATTTCGCCTACAGACACATATTCATCTCAACATATGAAATTCATTACAACAAGATCCAACAACGCTGCTCGTCGCATCAAGTTCCAAGCGAGATTTTACCTCCAAAAATGTTAGCTTCAGATCTCCAAAAATTACAGGATAAACTTCAACATCACAACAAGACATTGGCTATTCCTATACATCTACTCAGAGAATATTTGAATCTAAAATTAACCACTTGCACCTTCTACTCGGCACAAATTATCATCAAAATTCAAGTTCCGTTAACATCAGTGACTACAGCATATCAACTATACCAGTACACACCAATTCCGCTACAATGGTACGACCAAACCTGTTATCTTTCACACGACTCATTCTACATCATCAATTCTACAACCAGATTACAAATTATTGATAAGGCGTCAACATCATGCCAAGCCAACGATAGATTATGCTTATTACCTCGCCATACCTATACGCCAACGATGCAAACATCCTGTATACAACATCTCATCAAAGGAACAGCAATTCCAGAACTTCAAAAATATTGCGCTTTCACCTGCAGACCGTCGATAACAACATCCATCTTCGAGAAATCACCGGTTGAGTACTTAATAACAAATGTCCTACCTTACACCAATATAAATTGCCCAACAAAAGTTATTCCGCTTAAACCTGTCAACATTGGCATAACACATCTCTCCTTACCATGTAATTGCACCCTTCAACAAGACCAGAATATCCTTATTCATACAACGTTTCCCTGCGATTCAAGATCTCCTGCAGATTTTACACTAAAACACTTTGTCCCGCATTCCTGGACACACTTTGCTGCATTACCTTTTTCACATGTACTAGACTACTACCCACCCATCACAAACAACTTATCTCATATCCTCAACAAAAACTGGAATATTTCCTTTCCTGTCATCAAACAAGTTGACCCTTGGCCTTCTAACTTGAACAAACCAATCCAGACACCTAATCCTTGGAGCGCTATTATTGATCAAACTTATATTGTTCACTCAACAATTTATTTATGGTTAACTATTTTAACTGGTTTAAATATTTATATAATTTGTACTTTGACTATACGTAAATCTCAAAATGTTCAAGGAATTTCTCCTACAGTTACTATTTCTACATTACGGTAGAAACTAATACAATTATTTTAAATTCTTTTTCATATCATTAGGAATAAAACACGAACATGTGCATTATCATAAATTACTTATGTAAAGACTACTTGACCATCTCCTTGCAGTAAAGATATTTTTAGATTTTTGCTTACCTCTAACGTTCACTTTTCTTTCTTATACATTCAGTTTTCTATCTTCAGCCATCTCCTCCTGCCCAGTGTTTCGATCAAAAAAAAAAAATAAAACTTCATTTTATTTTTTTCAGAAAATCAAGTTTTTCTTTCTTTTTGGTAAAATATTAAAATCCATTTTATTTCTGAGTGAATTTTTAACTTCCAAAATAAAAATTATTTCTTTTTATTCAGTCTAGATAATTCTTAACATTTTTATTCTTTATTACTTCATAATACGTTTTTAGGCTTTTTTTTCATTCTTTCTTAATCGCAATGCAGTCATGTAGACTAGTGGAATTTCGTTGATTCTGCATGTCGCGTTTCCGCTGGTTAACTCACCCCCTTTCCCCCGCGTTTACTTTCCACATAGTTTTTCTATTTCTCTATGCGTTAGAAAGAGAAGTTACACGTGTTCCTCGCTCTCTCTCTCTCTCTCGTTGCTACTGCCTTTTGGAGTGGGGGTTTCCGCTCAACCGTTGTGAACGCGCGATTTGTCTTTGTCTTGCGCTTACAGCCTTAGAATTCACATCTTATTCCAGGTAACTCTAATTTTATCATGTTTTATAAAAAATTCCTAAATTTTATGCCCCCTTAATTTTTTTATATAAAATAATACTGTTTGGTGGAAACTGAAAAATATGGGGTAGTTATTTTAACAAAAATACTTATATTCTTTTCAATTTATTCATATTGGGTTTTTAAATTCATTCTTCCAGAGAGGAATTTTGTACGCATGAGATTCCACGTTGCATAAAATGTTTTCATCTCCTTAAGAGTTCCATTTAATAAAATCTTCATTTCACTAGTGTGTCACGCATTCGTTATCTTTGTTCAGTGTCCATTTTTTTTTATATAAATTTTTTTTTGTTAACATTTTTTGTTTGAATAAATATCCAATTATTTTCCCCTTTAAAAAAATTATTACGTTTCTTTACCAATTGGATGTGTAGTGTTTAATCATGTAATAATCGTGTAAACTCATGCGTACAGAATTTTTCCCCGGACAAAAGGTCGTATTCACATTATCACATTCATATTTTTTTTTTAAATTCTGTTTAATCATCTACTAATAAATTTTAACTTGGAATTTAATCTGAGGCTTATTTTACTGGAATTTAAAACGATGCCAAGATCCGTGAAGTTTTTTTTTATTTATTTCCATTCTTTCACTAAGGTATATTAAATTTTTTTTACTTCACGTAAAAAATATTTTTTTTATATTTTTTTTTGCCTTTAATGAAGGAATTTCATTACTGCAATCCCTTCATCTCAGTTTTTTTTTATTTTACCACTTTGAAAAACTCTAATGTTCTATTGGTATTCTATAGAGTTTTTCTTTTCTTTTATATCCGTTTAAGCTTAGCTGGGCTAATAATTCGGCTAACTCATTCCCTAATAATTTTTTTGTTTGTACGTCTGTTTGAAAACCGATGGCTAAGTGATTTTCTAGCGCAATTTCAGGTATTTAAAATGGTTCATTTTTTTCTTTCCAAATTTTTGTTTTAAATTCTATGTCCTTAAGACCTAGATATGTGTTTGTTTTTCTGAAGAATTAATAAAATTTTATAAATTAACGCAATGAATTAAAGATTCAATTATTTTGTTTTTAAATTAAAGTTTTATCTAATAAAAAGTTTAGTAATTTATTAAATTCTTTCTTTACAAACGCGAGGCTATGAATTTTCAAACAGAGGTTTAAATAACTTTTTTTTTTTTAATTAGTTTTAAGATGGGTTTTGTTCATACATTTTTGTCTTTCTAAGTTTCACTTTTTTTTTTTTTGATTCATTATAAGTGCAAATTGATTTTTTTTTATTTTTTTTATCTCTCGTTCTCTGGAATGAGGAATTAACGTTTTTTTTTTTGTAAAAGAAAATTTCTATTTTTGTTTGTTTACAAAGAATTTGTTAACATCTTTGTTGATTTTATGTTTCATTATGTTTGAATTAAAGTAGTTTGTTTTAAATTCATTTCTGGGTGTCAGATTATAATTTATTTTTCTACCATTTGAACCGGCATAGATTTTCTACAATCTCACCCTCGCAGTACTTAGAGCGAGTGTTTGCCATCATTTGAGCTACGTTAGTTGTTTTTTTTATTGGGTTGCTAATTAATCCCTGGACTCAATTTCAGTGCCTGGTTGGGTTCTAAAATTGGCTGGTGGATTTGCCCCCCTATTGGTCATTTAAGTTTCAGCGTCTTCGTGGTGTGAGCCGTTTTCTTTTCTTTTATCCGGTTTCGGGGTGGGCCACTTTTGAAGTTCTCCCGGTGGAGAATTACAACAGTGTTTTGTCCGTTCCGAAGTCTGGTGGAAGGGAGGGTTCGGTTTTCGCCGCAGGGCGTTGTAACTTAGATAAAATTTTTAGTTGTTGTAACTAAAAATAAGCTGTGTCGTTTCGACACACTACCAGTTTTAGTGGAAGCTTCGTTTCTACCGCTACAAATTTGGTGCAAGTTACCGTGCCTTGTGTAACTTCATATTTTCCACTACAAAATCGTAATCGTAATCGTAATCGTAATCGTTTGATCTTTGACGAATGTCCAACGGACGTAGGTAGGCGCGTACCGAACATTGTGTCAGTCGACGATTCTAACACTGTCTGTGAGTCTATTGTGTAAAGCCTTTTGTGAGTGTATTATAAAGTTAATAAGTAAAGTTAATGTGAATTAGATTTCTATGTTTTGTATGTCTGTTTAAGCTATAAAAGTGATTGTAAGTTATTTATTGTTTATTATCAAGTTTAAGTGAATTATTAAATCATTTATTGTGTTATTTAATTATAATTAGTTTAATCATTTATTTTGTAATCTTTTAGTCTAATAAATATTTGTAATTTGTAAACTTTAGCGTATGAATTATTTAATAACCTAGATCCCAAAACGGACCTTAGCAATAAGTGTCAAAATATACTACTAAAATATAATAGAACTGATGTACAGTAAAAAAAATAATTATTTAGGTCTTGCAAGTAAGGCGGCCTACAATGACGGCAACGCGCGTGTGACGTCAAAGGCAGATATAATATAGGACCAATCAGAGTGTAGTATTTTTAACCAATGAAAAATCTCCAAACCTAACCAATCAGATGTCTTCTTAGGCGTCACTTTGATTGGTCAATATTGTCCAATCAGAAGGCTCATTATAGTTCACTACGTCATCCGATATCGACCAATGAAAACGTCTTAATCAGTATTACGTCATTTGTCAGTATCGAGCTTCCTGATTGGTCCGGTACTGTTCCTGCGCGTGACGTCGACTTACATTTTTACATAAATCCACCCATTGTCACCGCCCAGTTAACGATACGGCCGAATATTAAACAATAACGTCTACTGAAATGCTATACTTTCCAGAATTAAAACGCCTACCAAAAACATTTTTAAACTTGTTAAGGTCTTCCGAGTACGGAATGATTATGGTTAATTGTATGAAACAGCAGTATATTTATACTGCTTTTCACAGTACGAAAAAATAAAATTCACAAAAAAGAAGCACAAGAATAGATTGCGTTTACACACACAAGCTTGCTTAAATTTAAGACATTATTTTCTCGGCTACCATGCAAACACTACTATACGAACGTAACACATTGTGATTTTTTCATTGTATATTAAAGTTTATTCAAATAAGGACGTCTCTAAAGTTTTTTTTGTCAAGTAATCGTCAGTAGAATCGCCGGCATTACCAAACTGAAATTTACAATATACTTGAACAATACCTAGTAAGAGCAAAATAGAAATTGTGCCCTTTTAACGACAATCAGTCACACTAAAAACGGTTAACGATGTGAAAAATTTCTAGGCAATATTTTTGACATTTCTCCGCGCTTATTCGCAGTTCTTTTCATTATTTTATTTTATGATGCGAAAATTAATATTGCCTATATGAAACATTAAACTGTTAAATATTTTTAAATTTCAACTGCTACTTCCACGGCTAAAATAATACTTCTGTTTTCTTCAAGAATGAAGCAATTTTCGACTAAAACATTATAACAACATAAGAAGTACTGGTGAAATAAACACTTTTAGACCTTCTTCATATGACAGTAGATTTTTATACCGTTAGACCTTGCAGTGTGAATATATTAAAGACGCATTTGCAAGGTGCGAAGTGAAAATTTTTTAGAAGGCCTGCTTTGCTCATCAAATGACTTTTCTACTGAAACATACGGTTACAAACCAAAAAATGTAACCCAATTAACTTTTCAGTTTATTTCAGATAACTTGTAAATGTTTGAACTAACTTCTACCCTAATGATCTAAAAACTCAAATTAATTGTGCCGAGTATTTAACATCTCATTATTTACCTAATTTTAAGTAATTTAAAAAATCAGATTTGTAAAAAAGGATGTTATCAAAGTCGTTATGAAAGAACGTACAAATTTAATCTTACTTATCGTACAAAAAATATAATCTGATAAGAGTTTATTAAATTTAATGTTCAAACCAACATCTTCCTTAAATAACATAAGCGTAGTACATAAATACGCACGGTTTTATTTCTAAGAATTATTAAAAATTTTGTGCTTGAATTTTGACTATAGCAATAATAAACAGAGAGCAATGCTCAACGATTTTTCTAACGTTTCTTAAGGAGGAATGAATTGCTGATTGGAGTTTTACACTATTGGCGCAGAACGTGTATATTTTTATTATACGTTTTAGTTAACGAACAGTTCCTAAATCAACAAGAAAATAATCATTAGAGAGCGTTACTCAACGAATTTTTATTTCTTTCACACTATTTGTGCCTTTCACAAATCCGAAAATATAGACTAGGCCTACTACATATTTGGTAAGTGATATTTACCTAGAAACTATATAACTCATTGAAAGGTACCTTCATAATATGTTCTGCCCTACCGTTAACTGGAAGTTGTCATTGGGTGTGGACTTTATATTACAATCATACTCAAAGTGACGCCCAGAATCAGTACGGACCAATCAGAAAGCAGCATATCCTGACGAATGACGTAACGCTCAAGACACTTTGTCATTGGTTGACATCGGTGTGACGTAGTACAGTAATAAAAAACTCTCTGATTGGACAATATTAACCAATCAAAATGACGCAAAAGAAGACTTGTGATTGGTTAAAACTGGGCTTTCTTATTGGCCGAAAATACGAGACTCTGATTGGGCAATTATTACCTGAGCCGTTGACGTCACATGCGCATCACAATCAAATTGGCCCGACTTACTCACGCAACCCTAATAGAACGTTTGTTGAATACCAGTTATAGTATTTTGATACGTATATTTTTGTTTCTCTTAAACACAATAAAAGCGTAGGTCAAAAATGATTTGTCAAGTAACGTCTTCTCAAGTCTATTTTTCGTTGATTTAGGATCTGTTAGTTAACGGGAAATTTATAAGCAGTATTTATATCTTCTACACAGGCAGTGTAAAACTATAACCTTTAACACCTGATTCGTACAGATGAGATAAATAAAAAATAATTCGGCGACTGTATTCGCTTAATTATCGTAGCGAAAGTATAAGGAGAAAAATTACGATCCCGATAGCTGTGATTTTATAGAATTTTAGGCCTGTAATCAGTGTTTATGTAGGCAGCTTGTTCGAATATTACAATTTTATAAGCATTATCAGATGCGACTTTTTAACGTTCCGAAACCGAACAATTCATGAGTTCTCTTAAGCAAGGTAGATTAATAACATTACTTATTTTCAATCCAATTTGTCAGTAAACTAAAATGCAGGCTGTTGAAATTGTTGTGCAATGAAAGTTGTTTTTTAGGTAAGCAGCGGACAAGGTGGTTTGAACCTCTAAAATCTTTTCTGAGTGAGATGAGTTGAGTTGGTTTACATGGTCTTCTTACAGCGTTTATAATTATACTTATCAGGATGCTAGTCCTTCGGAAAATCATGTACTTTCGACTCTCCGGATGACACCGGTATTTCATTATCAACAGGGTTTGATTGTAAAATGAAATTCATGAATCTCAGATGAGATAACTCCGACTACTGTCATATATACCTCTACCTCTTCTGTTCTTACGTGGTTTAGTCATATAATTGGCTGACTCTGTGATAACAATGAATACATATTTACGGTCAGGAACTAGCAAATTACGTGCAAAAAATGTTTAACACTCTACCTTTTCATTAAAGCCACAATAAATTTCATCCATCTTAAAATACAGGAACTAATGAAATAAGAGTAAAGCCAGAAAACCTTTTTCGAAATTTTTTTTTTTGTCATCAGTCTCTCGACTGGTTTGATGCAGTTCTCCAACCTGTTCTATCTTGCGCAAGTCGTTTCATATCTACATACCTGTAACACCCTACATCTTTTGTAATTTGCTTTATATATTCTAATCTTTGCCTCCCTCTACAATGTACTCCCTCAATGTTACCCCCCATTATTGATAGCCCAATACCTGGATGTCTTAGGATATGCCCCACTAGCCTATCCCTTCTTTTGGTAAGATGCTTCCATATACTTCTTTTTTCATCCACTCGCCTAAGAACCTCTAAATTACTTATTTTGTCCACCCACCTAATCTTTAACATTTTCCTATAACACCACATTTCAAAAGCTTCTATCCTCTTCCGTTCTACAGCCCCTATCACCCACGTTTCACTTCCGTATAATGCTACACTCCAAACATAATGTTTTAAGAAATTTTTCCTAATCTGTAAATCAATGTTTGTAGTCAGTAAGCTGTTTTTCATTTCAAAGTCTTTTCTAGCTTGAGCAATTCTACTCTTGATATCACTCGTGCTTCTACCATCCTTTGTTATTTTACTCCCTAGATAGCAGAATTCCCCAACTTCCTGTATGTTTTCGTTGCCTACTTTTAAATTTCCCATCTCTTCTAAACCACTCTTGCTGCTGCACAACACTTTCGTTTTGTTCTTATTAATTTTCATGAAGTAATCCTTCCTCAAGATCTCATCCATTCCATTTAAGGCATCCTCTAGTTCATTCTTTGCCTCGGCTAATACTACTATATCATCGGCGAATTTCAACATTTTTATTGTTTCTCCTTGAATTTTTATTCCTACGTCAAATTTCTCCTTCACTTCATTTATAGTCTCTTCTATATACAAGTTAAAAAGTAGTGGTGACAAAGAACAACCTTGTCGTACACCTTTTCTTACAGCAGCCTCTTTTTCGTACCCCTCGATTCTCAAAACAGCCGTTTGATTCTTATACAGACTGTAGATAACTTTCCTTTCTTTGTATTTAATTCCTAGCCTTTTCAATGTTTTAAACATTTTACTCCAGTCCAGATTGTCAAATGCTTTCTTTTCTGAGTGAGATGAGTTGAGTTGGTTTACATGGTCTTCTTACAGCATTTATAATTATACTTATAAGAATGCCGGTCCTTCGTAAAATCATGTTCTTTCGACTCTCCGAATGACACCTGTATTTCATTATCAAAACGGTTTGATTGTAAAATGAAATTCATGAATCTCAGATAATATTACCCTGACTAGTGTCATTTATACCTCTACCTCTTCTGTTCTTACGTGCTTTAGTCATATAATTGGCTGACCCTGTGATAAAAATGAATACATTTATTTCCTGCAGAAACTAGCAAATTACGTTCCAAAAATTTTTAACACTCTACCTTTTCATTATGGCCACAAAAAATTTCATCCACCTTAAAATACAGGAACTAATGAAATCAGAGTAAAGCCAGAAAACATTTCTCGAAATCACATTGGCCATTATATTATCATTTAGTCAAACCGTTGATTATTATTTTTCGACTAATGCTCGTTGGTAGAGCAAAATAGTTTTCTTGTTATAAAACGGATTAATGAGGTATATTTTCTTACCCGGTAGGATATTGACTTTGTTTCGTCTCAAAAAATTTTGAATTAGATTTTTCAACTGCCTTCTACGTATCGTAATATTTATTTACAGTTGTATAAAGTCATTCCCTTAAAAATATGATACATTACTGGCCAAAAATTAGGTTACAAAAATCGAACAACTAGGAAAAATAGATAACCTTCTTTTGTTTTTTTTCTTTGTGTCGGTATCGAATGAACACTCGTGATTTTTTAAAAAACCGTGTTAACATTTAGCAGCAACAGAAACCAATTTTTAATTTCCTTAAGAACTCGAAAGATCTCTACAATGGGGTACTTCATATTTCGTAAGTGATATTTACCAAGAAACTATAAATCTCATTAAAAGGTACCTTCATATGTTCTGCCCTACCGTTAACTAGAAGTTGTCATTGGGTGTGGACTTCATATTACAATCACACTCGACGTGACGCCTAGAATCAGTACGGACCAATCAGAAAGCAGCATATCCAAACGAATGACGTAACGCTCAAGACACTTTGTCATTGGTTGACATCGGTGTGACGTTGTACAGTAATATAAACTCTCTGATTGGACAATATTAACCAATCAAAATGACGCAAAAGAAGACTTGTGATTGGTTAAAACTGGGCTTTCTTATTGGCCGAAAATACGAGACTCTGATTGGGCAATTATTACCTGAGCCGTTGACGTCACATGCGCATCACAATCAAATTGGCCCGACTTACTCACGCAACCCTAATAGATCGTTTGTTGAATACCAGTTATATTTTGATACATATATTTTTGTTTCTATTAAACACAATAATAGCGTAGGTCAAAAATGATTTGTCAAGTAACGTCTTGTCAAGTCTATTTTTCGTTGATTTAGGATCTGTTAGTTAACGGGAAATTTATAAGCAGTATTTATATCTTCTACACAGGCAGTGTAAAACTATAATCTTTAACACCTGATTCGTACAGATGAGATAAATAAAAAATAATTCGGCGACAGCATTCGCTTAATTGTCGTAGCGAAAGTATAAGCAGAAAAATTACGATCCCGGTAGCTGTGATTTTATAGAGTTTTAGGCCTGTAATCAGTGTTTATGTAGGCATTATGTAGGCATTATGTAGGCTTGTTCGAATATTACAATTTTATAAGCATTATCAGATGCGACTTTTTAACGTTCCGAAACCGAACAATTCATGCGTTCTCTTAAGCAAGGTAGGCTAATAAAATTACTTATTTTCAATCCAATTTGTCAGTAAACTAAAATGCTGGCTGTTGAAATTGTTGTGCAATGAAAGTTGTATTTTAGGTAAGCAGCGGACAAGGTGGTTTGAACCTCTAAAATCTTTTCTGAGTGAGATGAGTTGAGTTAGTTTACATGGTCTTCTCACAGCATTTATAATTATACTTATCAGAATGCCAGTCCTTCGGAAAATCATGTACTTTCGACTCTCCGAATGACACCTGTATTTCATTATCAACAGGGTTTGATTGTAAAATGAAATTCATGAATCTCAGATGAGATAACTCTGACTAGTGTCATTTATACCTCCACCTCTTCTGTTTTTATGTGCTTTAGTCATATAATTGGCTGACCCTGTGATAAAAATTAATTCGTCTCAAGATATTTTGAATTAGATTTTTCAGTTGCCTTCTACGTATCGTAATATATATATATATATATATATATATATATATATATATATATATTATTTTATTAAACATTATTTTCCTTTGTTTGCACCACTACATATATGATTATGAACAGCCAAAACAAAATAAAATAAAATATAAAACTCACCTCAGAGTATTATATCATAAAAATATACTGATTTTCTGAGCATTATGCTGCTTATTTAAAAAAGGAATGTAAAAGTTCTAATGTGGCAGAACATCTGCTGACGAAAGGGCATAAAATAAGCAGTCATGAAAATAATTTGGAAATTTTAGAAATATGTTTTGATAGTAACAAATTATGGCAGTTGGAGAAATATTATATTTATAAATTTAAAAATAAAAAGATAAATTTAATGAACAGCCAGACAGAATTTGATAATGATAAATTATTTCAAATTGTACTTAATCGAGATAAGGAATAAAACTAGGTACAAAATGATTATACTGTCATTCGGCCGAATAAACCGCGCGCGGAATGGTGCTTTAGGATAGCTATTGTTTTGAACAATTGACGTGGTCTACGACCACTATTGTGTTTGTGTTTTATGTTTTATTGTGTTTATGTTTTTTAAAGTCCTGATGATGTCTCCGAGGGAGACGAAAGATCTTAATATGATATAATACTCTGAGGTGAGTTTTATATTTTATTTTATTTTGTTTTGGCTGTTCATAATCATATATGTAGTGGTGCAAACAAAGGAAAATAATGTTTAATAAAATAATATATATATATATATATATATATATATATATATATATATATATATATACATTCTTCGACGCTCGATTTCTACATCTTAGCCGTGACTTTTTACCTCGAAAACTGCATCATTGAGATGCAGTTTGTTTTATGCATCAGATGTAAAAAGAGATGTTCAGTTGTTATAAAAATTATACAAATTGTTATACAGCTTTATACACATTTTACGCTATTATCGTTTTTTGACTCATTCACGCGATGTTGCCGGTTTTACACATCTTAAGTCGAGTCGCTGTCATCAGTTCTGTTCAGTTATGATCTGTTCGATCTGCACGTGGCTGCACTTCCACAGTACTGCGCGGTTAAATTTCCTGTCTCATCATGTTGAAACGAAGCGATATGTATTTCAAAGCCATGGGATTACAAGCCCCAGAGTTGAATACAAACAGCTATATAAAAGGTAAGTTTTAATTTATTATTTTTATATTATAACATTAATTAGACCTATCATTATTATTTTAAAATGTCGCATTGCTTGCCTTATTTTTGGATAAGTAAAATTTATATAGCCAAAACTTAACTGAATAGCATACAATCTATGAATATCACATTAATATTAAGCATTAACTGTCGATTCACGGAACTGCAATGGAATTACTAGTAGGGCTACGATAGGCGACTAAATGCTTGATGGTTGCCGAAGATAATTCCCACAGAAATCCGTGGCCCGTTCGTGAAGTAGGCCTATTATCTTTCAGCGCCTTCTACTTTTTTTGTGTAAATTTTGTCAAAAATATGAAACCAAATTATTATAGACCAACTATTACTGGTTCTTAAAAAAATTAGAAGCAGCTTCCATTTTCTCCAGCAATAAATTACCGTCACTTGATGTTATTTTTTGTGTAAATAAAAGGTTACAAAGGGTTGTAGGTTCCTATTGTTAGACTGAAATATTATCATCTTATTTAGGCCTACCTAATTTATAGTCTAAGCTTGTGGCGAAATACAAAAAAATCTTAAATAAAATGAATAAGGATTGGTTAGGCCTCTAGGTTTATTTAGAGCTTAAAACAAAAAGTTTTGTTTGATGTATTAAGTTGTAGCCAAAATATACTAATAAAATATAATAGAACTGATGTACAGTAAAAAAAATAATTATTTAGGTCTTGCAAATAAGGCGGCCTACAATGACGGCAACGCGCGTGTGACGTCAAAGGCAGATATAATATAGGACCAATCAGAGTGTAGTATTTTTAACCAATGAAAAATCTCCAAACCTAACCAATCAGATGTCTTCTTAGGCGTCACTTTGATTGGTCAATATTGTCCAATCAGAAGGCTCATTATAGTTCACTACGTCATCCGATATCGAACAATGAAAACGTCTTAATCAGTATTACGTCATTTGTCAGTATCGAGCTTCCTGATTGGTCCGGTACTGTTCCTGCGCGTGACGTCGACTTACATTTTTACATAAATCCACCCATTGTCACCGCCCAGTTAACGATACGGCCGAATATTAAACAATAACGTCTACTGAAATGCTATACTTTCCAGAATTAAAACGCCTACCAAAAACATTTTTAAACTTGTTAAGGTCTTCCGAGTACGGAATGATTATGGTTAATTGTATGAAACAGCAGTATATTTATACTGCTTTTCACAGTACGAAAAAATAAAATTCACAAAAAAGAAGCACAAGAATAGATTGCGTTTACACACACAAGCTTGCTTAAATTTAAGACATTATTTTCTCGGCTACCATGCAAACACTACTATACGAACGTAACACATTGTGATTTTTTCATTGTATATTAAAGTTTATTCAAATAAGGACGTCTCGAAAGTTTTTTTTGTCAAGTAATCGTCAGTAAAATCGCCGGCATTACCAAACTGAAATTTACAATATACTTGAACAATACCTAGTAAGAGCAAAATACAAATTGTGCCCTTTTAACGACAATCAGTCACACTAAAAACGGTTAACGATATGAAAAATTTCTAGGCAATATTTTTGACATTTCTCCGCGCTTATTCGCAGTTCTTTTCATTATTTTATTTTATGATGCGGAAATTAGTATTGCCTATATGAAACATTAAACTGTTAAATATTTTTTAAATTTCAACTGCTACTTCCACGGCTAAAATAATACTTCTGTTTTCTTCAAGAATGAAGGAATTTTCGACTAAAACATTATAACAACATAAGAAGTACTGGTAAAATAAACACTTTTAGACCTTCTTCATATGACAGTAGATTTTTATACCGTTAGACCTTGCAGTGTGAATATATTAAAGACGCATTTGCAAGGTGCGAAGTGAAAATTTTTTAGAAGGCCTGCTTTGCTCATCAAATGACTTTTCTACTGAAACATACGGTTACAAACCAAAAAATGTAACCCAATTAACTTTTCAGTTTATTTCAGATAACTTGTAAATGTTTGAACTAACTTCTACCCTAATGATCTAAAAACTCAAATTAATTGTGCCAAATATTTAACATCTCATTATTTACCTAATTTTAAGTAATTTAAAAAATCAGATTTGTAAGAAAGGATGTTATCAAAGTCGTTATGAAAGAACGTACAAATTTAATCTTACTTATCGTACAAAAAATATAATCTGATAAGAGTTTATTAAATTTAATGTTCAAACCAACATCTTCCTTAAATAACATAAGCGTAGTACATAAATACGCACGGTTTTATTTCTAAGAATTATTAAAATTTTTGTGCTTGAATTTTGACTATAGCAATAATAAACAGAGAGCAATGCTCAACGATTTTTCTAACGTTTCTTAAGGAGGAATGAATTGCTGATTGGAGTTTTACACTATTGGCGCAGAACGTGTATATTTTTATTATACGTTTTGAGTTAACGAACAGTTCCTAAATCAACAAGAAAATAATCATTAGAGAGCGTTACTCAACGAATTTTTATTTCTTTCACACTATTTGTGCCTTTCACAAATCCGAAAATATAGACTAGGCCTACTACATATTTGGTAAGTGATATTTACCTAGAAACTATAAAACTCATTGAAAGGTAACTTCATAATATGTTCTGCCCTACCGTTAACTGGAAGTTGTCATTGGGTGTGGACTTTATATTACAATCATACTCAAAGTGACGCCCAGAATCAGTACGGACCAATCAGAAAGCAGCATATCCTGACGAATGACGTAACGCTCAAGACACTTTGTCATTGGTTGACATCGGTGTGACGTAGTACAGTAATAAAAAACTCTCTGATTGGACAATATTAACCAATCAAAATGACGCAAAAGAAGACTTGTGATTGGTTAAAACTGGGCTTTCTTATTGGCCGAAAATACGAGCCTCTGATTGGGCAATTATTACCTGAGCCGTTGACGTCACATGCGCATCACAATCAAATTGGCCCGACTTACTCACGCAACCCTAATAGAACGTTTCTTGAATACCAGTTATAGTATTTTGATACGTATGTTTTTGTTTCTCTTAAACACAATAAAAGCGTAGGTCAAAAATGATTTGTCAAGTAACGTCTTCTCAAGTCTATTTTTCGTTGATTTAGGATCTGTTAGTTAACGGGAAATTTATAAGCAGTATTTATATCTTCTACACAGGCAGTGTAAAACTATAACCTTTAACACCTGATTCGTACAGATGAGATAAATAAAAAATAATTCGGCGACTGTATTCGCCTAATTATCGTAGCGAAAGTATAAGGAGAAAAATTACGATCCCGATAGCTGTGATTTTATAGAATTTTAGGCCTGTAATCAGTGTTTATGTAGGCAGCTTGTTCGAATATTACAATTTTATAAGCATTATCAGATGCGACTTTTTAACGTTCCGAAACCGAACAATTCATGAGTTCTCTTAAGCAAGGTAGATTAATAACATTACTTATTTTCAATCCAATTTGTCAGTAAACTAAAATGCAGGCTGTTGAAATTGTTGTGCAATGAAAGTTGTTTTTTAGGTAAGCAGCGGACAAGGTGGTTTGAACCTCTAAAATCTTTTCTGAGTGAGATGAGTTGAGTTGGTTTACATGGTCTTCTTACAGCGTTTATAATTATACTTATCAGGATGCGAGTCCTTCGGAAAATCATGTACTTTCGACTCTCCGAATGACACCGGTATTTCATTATCAACAGGGTTTGATTGTAAAATGAAATTCATGAATCTCAGATGAGATAACTCCGACTACTGTCATATATACCTCTACCTCTTCTGTTCTTACGTGGTTTAGTCATATAATTGGCTGACTCTGTGATAACAATGAATACATATTTACGGTCAGGAACTAGCAAATTACGTGCAAAAAATGTTTAACACTCTACCTTTTCATTAAAGCCACAATAAATTTCATCCATCTTAAAATACAGGAACTAATGAAATAAGAGTAAAGCCAGAAAACCTTTTTCGAAATTTTTTTTTTGTCATCAGTCTCTCGACTGGTTTGATGCAGTTCTCCAACCTGTTCTATCTTGCGCAAGTCGTTTCATATCTACATACCTGTAACACCCTACATCTTTTGTAATTTGCTTTATATATTCTAATCTTTGCCTCCCTCTACAATGTACTCCCTCAATGTTACCCTCCATTATTGATAGCCCAATACCTGGATGTCTTAGGATATGCCCCACTAGCCTATCCCTTCTTTTGGTAAGATGCTTCCATATACTTCTTTTTTCATCCACTCGCCTAAGAACCTCTAAATTACTTATTTTGTCCACCCACCTAATCTTTAACATTTTCCTATAACACCACATTTCAAAAGCTTCTATCCTCTTCCGTTCTACAGCCCCTATCACCCACGTTTCACTTCCGTATAATGCTACACTCCAAACATAATGTTTTAATAAATTTTTTTCTAATCTGTAAATCAATGTTTGTAGTCAGTAAGCTGTTTTTCATTTCAAAGGCTTTTCTAGCTTGAGCAATTCTACTCTTGATATCACTCGTGCTTCTACCATCCTTTGTTATTTTACTCCCTAGATAGCAGAATTCCCCAACTTCCTGTATGTTTTCGTTGCCTACTTTTAAATTTCCCATCTCTTCTAAACCACTCTTGCTGCTGCACAACACTTTCGTTTTGTTCTTATTAATTTTCATGAAGTAATCCTTCCTCAAGATCTCATCCATTCCATTTAAGGCATCCTCTAGTTCATTCTTTGCCTCGGCTAATACTACTATATCATCGGCGAATTTCAACATTTTTATTGTTTCTCCTTGAATTTTTATTCCTACGTCAAATTTCTCCTTCACTTCATTTATAGTCTCTTCTATATACAAGTTAAAAAGTAGTGGTGACAAAGAACAACCTTGTCGTACACCTTTTCTTACAGCAGCCTCTTTTTCGTACCCCTCGATTCTCAAAACAGCCGTTTGATTCTTATACAGACTGTAGATAACTTTCCTTTCTTTGTATTTAATTCCTAGCCTTTTCAATGTTTTAAACATTTTACTCCAGTCCAGAATGTCAAATGCTTTCTTTTCTGAGTGAGATGAGTTGAGTTGGTTTACATGGTCTTCTCACGGCATTTATAATTATACTTATAAGAATGCCGAACCTTCATAAAATCATGTTCTTTCGACTCTCCGAATGACACCTGTATTTCATTATCAAAACGGTTTGATTGTAAAATGAAATTCATGAATCTCAGATAATATTACCCTGACTAGTGTCATTTATACCTCTACCTCTTCTGTTCTTACGTGCTTTAGTCATATAATTGGCTGACCCTGTGATAAAAATGAATACATTTATTTCCTGCAGAAACTAGCAAATTACGTTCCAAAAATTTTTAACACTATACCTTTTCATTATGGCCACAAAAAATTTCATCCACCTTAAAATACAGGAACTAATGAAATCAGAGTAAAGCCAGAAAACATTTCTCGAAATCACATTGGCCATTATATTATCATTTAGTCAAACCGTTGATTATTATTTTTCGACTAATGCTCGTTGGTAGAGCAAAATAGTTTTCTTGTTATAAAACGGATTAATGAGGTATATTTTCTTACCCGGTAGGATATTGACTTTGTTTCGTCTCAAAAAATTTTGAATTAGATTTTTCAACTGCCTTCTACGTATCGTAATATTTATTTACAGTTGTATAAAGTCATTCCCTTAAAAATATGATACATTACTGGCCAAAAATTAGGTTACAAAAATCGAACAACTAGGAAAAATAGATAACCTTCTTTTGTTTTTTTTCTTTGTGTCGGTATCGAATGAACACTCGTGATTTTTTAAAAAACCGTGTTAACATTTAGCAGCAACAGAAACCAATTTTTAATTTCCTTAAGAACTCGAAAGATCTCTACAATGGGGTACTTCATATTTCGTAAGTGATATTTACCAAGAAACTATAAATCTCATTAAAAGGTACCTTCATATGTTCTGCCCTACCGTTAACTGGAAGTTGTCATTGGGTGTGGACTTCATATTACAATCACACTCGACGTGACGCCTAGAATCAGTACGGACCAATCAGAAAGCAGCATATCCAAACGAATGACGTAACGCTCAAGACACTTTGTCATTGGTTGACATCGGTGTGACGTTGTACAGTAATATAAACTCTCTGATTGGACAATATTAACCAATCAAAATGACGCAAAAGAAGACTTGTGATTGGTTAAAACTGGGCTTTCTTATTGGCCGAAAATACGAGCCTCTGATTGGGCAATTATTACCTGAGCCGTTGACGTCACATGCGCATCACAATCAAATTGGCCCGACTTACTCACGCAACCCTAATAGAACGTTTGTTGAATACCAGTTATAGTATTTTGATACGTATATTTTTGTTTCTCTTAAACACAATAAAAGCGTAGGTCAAAAATGATTTGTCAAGTAACGTCTTCTCAAGTCTATTTTTCGTTGATTTAGGATCTGTTAGTTAACGGGAAATTTATAAGCAGTATTTATATCTTCTACACAGGCAGTGTAAAACTATAACCTTTAACACCTGATTCGTACAGATGAGATAAATAAAAAATAATTCGGCGACTGTATTCGCTTAATTGTCGTAGCGAAAGTATAAGGAGAAAAATTACGATCCCGATAGCTGTGATTTTATAGAATTTTAGGCCTGTAATCAGTGTTTATGTAGGCAGCTTGTTCGAATATTACAATTTTATAAGCATTATCAGATGCGACTTTTTAACGTTCCGAAACCGAACAATTCATGAGTTCTCTTAAGCAAGGTAGATTAATAACATTACTTATTTTCAATCCAATTTGTCAGTAAACTAAAATGCAGGCTGTTGAAATTGTTGTGCAATGAAAGTTGTTTTTTAGGTAAGCAGCGGACAAGGTGGTTTGAACCTCTAAAATCTTTTCTGAGTGAGATGAGTTGAGTTGGTTTACATGGTCTTCTTACAGCGTTTATAATTATACTTATCAGGATGCGAGTCCTTCGGAAAATCATGTACTTTCGACTCTCCGAATGACACCGGTATTTCATTATCAACAGGGTTTGATTGTAAAATGAAATTCATGAATCTCAGATGAGATAACTCCGACTACTGTCATATATACCTCTACCTCTTCTGTTCTTACGTGGTTTAGTCATATAATTGGCTGACTCTGTGATAACAATGAATACATATTTACGGTCAGGAACTAGCAAATTACGTGCAAAAAATGTTTAACACTCTACCTTTTCATTAAAGCCACAATAAATTTCATCCATCTTAAAATACAGGAACTAATGAAATAAGAGTAAAGCCAGAAAACCTTTTTCGAAATTTTTTTTTTTGTCATCAGTCTCTCGACTGGTTTGATGCAGTTCTCCAACCTGTTCTATCTTGCGCAAGTCGTTTCATATCTACATACCTGTAACACCCTACATCTTTTGTAATTTGCTTTATATATTCTAATCTTTGCCTCCCTCTACAATGTACTCCCTCAATGTTACCCTCCATTATTGATAGCCCAATACCTGGATGTCTTAGGATATGCCCCACTAGCCTATCCCTTCTTTTGGTAAGATGCTTCCATATACTTCTTTTTTCATCCACTCGCCTAAGAACCTCTAAATTACTTATTTTGTCCACCCACCTAATCTTTAACATTTTCCTATAACACCACATTTCAAAAGCTTCTATCCTCTTCCGTTCTACAGCCCCTATCACCCACGTTTCACTTCCGTATAATGCTACACTCCAAACATAATGTTTTAAGAAATTTTTCCTAATCTGTAAATCAATGTTTGTAGTCAGTAAGCTGTTTTTCATTTCAAAGGCTTTTCTAGCTTGAGCAATTCTACTCTTGATATCACTCGTGCTTCTACCATCCTTTGTTATTTTACTCCCTAGATAGCAGAATTCCCCAACTTCCTGTATGTTTTCGTTGCCTACTTTTAAATTTCCCATCTCTTCTAAACCACTCTTGCTGCTGCACAACACTTTCGTTTTGTTCTTATTAATTTTCATGAAGTAATCCTTCCTCAAGATCTCATCCATTCCATTTAAGGCATCCTCTAGTTCATTCTTTGCCTCGGCTAATACTACTATATCATCGGCGAATCTCAACATTTTTATTGTTTCTCCTTGAATTTTTATTCCTACGTCAAATTTCTCCTTCACTTCATTTATAGTCTCTTCTATATACAAGTTAAAAAGTAGTGGTGACAAAGAACAACCTTGTCGTACACCTTTTCTTACAGCAGCCTCTTTTTCGTACCCCTCGATTCTCAAAACAGCCGTTTGATTCTTATACAGACTGTAGATAACTTTCCTTTCTTTGTATTTAATTCCTAGCCTTTTCAATGTTTTAAACATTTTACTCCAGTCCAGATTGTCAAATGCTTTCTTTTCTGAGTGAGATGAGTTGAGTTGGTTTACATGGTCTTCTCACAGCATTTATAATTATACTTATAAGAATGCCGGTCCTTCGTAAAATCATGTTCTTTCGACTCTCCGAATGACACCTGTATTTCATTATCAAAACGGTTTGATTGTAAAATGAAATTCATGAATCTCAGATAATATTACCCTGACTAGTGTCATTTATACCTCTACCTCTTCTGTTCTTACGTGCTTTAGTCATATAATTGGCTGACCCTGTGATAAAAATGAATACATTTATTTCCTGCAGAAACTAGCAAATTACGTTCCAAAAATTTTTAACACTCTACCTTTTCATTATGGCCACAAAAAATTTCATCCACCTTAAAATACAGGAACTAATGAAATCAGAGTAAAGCCAGAAAACATTTCTCGAAATCACATTGGCCATTATATTATCATTTAGTCAAACCGTTGATTATTATTTTTCGACTAATGCTCGTTGGTAGAGCAAAATAGTTTTCTTGTTATAAAACGGATTAATGAGGTATATTTTCTTACCCGGTAGGATATTGACTTTGTTTCGTCTCAAAAAATTTTGAATTAGATTTTTCAACTGCCTTCTACGTATCGTAATATTTATTTACAGTTGTATAAAGTCATTCCCTTAAAAATATGATACATTACTGGCCAAAAATTAGGTTACAAAAATCGAACAACTAGGAAAAATAGATAACCTTCTTTTGTTTTTTTTCTTTGTGTCGGTATCGAATGAACACTCGTGATTTTTTAAAAAACCGTGTTAACATTTAGCAGCAACAGAAACCAATTTTTAATTTCCTTAAGAACTCGAAAGATCTCTACAATGGGGTACTTCATATTTCGTAAGTGATATTTACCAAGAAACTATAAATCTCATTAAAAGGTACCTTCATATGTTCTGCCCTACCGTTAACTAGAAGTTGTCATTGGGTGTGGACTTCATATTACAATCACACTCGACGTGACGCCTAGAATCAGTACGGACCAATCAGAAAGCAGCATATCCAAACGAATGACGTAACGCTCAAGACACTTTGTCATTGGTTGACATCGGTGTGACGTTGTACAGTAATATAAACTCTCTGATTGGACAATATTAACCAATCAAAATGACGCAAAAGAAGACTTGTGATTGGTTAAAACTGGGCTTTCTTATTGGCCGAAAATACGAGCCTCTGATTGGGCAATTATTACCTGAGCCGTTGACGTCACATGCGCATCACAATCAAATTGGCCCGACTTACTCGCGCAACCCTAATAGAACGTTTGTTGAATACCAGTTATAGTATTTTGATACGTATATTTTTGTTTCTCTTAAACACAATAAAAGCGTAGGTCAAAAATGATTTGTCAAGTAACGTCTTCTCAAGTCTATTTTTCGTTGATTTAGGATCTGTTAGTTAACGGGAAATTTATAAGCAGTATTTATATCTTCTACACAGGCAGTGTAAAACTATATCCTTTAACACCTGATTCGTACAGATGAGATAAATAAAAAATAATTCGGCGACTGTATTCGCTTAATTGTCGTAGCGAAAGTATAAGGAGAAAAATTACGATCCCGATAGCTGTGATTTTATAGAATTTTAGGCCTGTAATCAGTGTTTATGTAGGCAGCTTGTTCGAATATTACAATTTTATAAGCATTATCAGATGCGACTTTTTAACGTTCCGAAACCGAACAATTCATGAGTTCTCTTAAGCAAGGTAGATTAATAACATTACTTATTTTCAATCCAATTTGTCAGTAAACTAAAATGCAGGCTGTTGAAATTGTTGTGCAATGAAAGTTGTTTTTTAGGTAAGCAGCGGACAAGGTGGTTTGAACCTCTAAAATCTTTTCTGAGTGAGATGAGTTGAGTTGGTTTACATGGTCTTCTTACAGCGTTTATAATTATACTTATCAGGATGCGAGTCCTTCGGAAAATCATGTACTTTCGACTCTCCGAATGACACCGGTATTTCATTATCAACAGGGTTTGATTGTAAAATGAAATTCATGAATCTCAGATGAGATAACTCCGACTACTGTCATATATACCTCTACCTCTTCTGTTCTTACGTGGTTTAGTCATATAATTGGCTGACTCTGTGATAACAATGAATACATATTTACGGTCAGGAACTAGCAAATTACGTGCAAAAAATGTTTAACACTCTACCTTTTCATTAAAGCCACAATAAATTTCATCCATCTTAAAATACAGGAACTAATGAAATAAGAGTAAAGCCAGAAAACCTTTTTCGAAATTTTTTTTTTGTCATCAGTCTCTCGACTGGTTTGATGCAGTTCTCCAACCTGTTCTATCTTGCGCAAGTCGTTTCATATCTACATACCTGTAACACCCTACATCTTTTGTAATTTGCTTTATATATTCTAATCTTTGCCTCCCTCTACAATGTACTCCCTCAATGTTACCCTCCATTATTGATAGCCCAATACCTGGATGTCTTAGGATATGCCCCACTAGCCTATCCCTTCTTTTGGTAAGATGCTTCCATATACTTCTTTTTTCATCCACTCGCCTAAGAACCTCTAAATTACTTATTTTGTCCACCCACCTAATCTTTAACATTTTCCTATAACACCACATTTCAAAAGCTTCTATCCTCTTCCGTTCTACAGCCCCTATCACCCACGTTTCACTTCCGTATAATGCTACACTCCAAACATAATGTTTTAAGAAATTTTTCCTAATCTGTAAATCAATGTTTGTAGTCAGTAAGCTGTTTTTCATTTCAAAGGCTTTTCTAGCTTGAGCAATTCTACTCTTGATATCACTCGTGCTTCTACCATCCTTTGTTATTTTACTCCCTAGATAGCAGAATTCCCCAACTTCCTGTATGTTTTCGTTGCCTACTTTTAAATTTCCCATCTCTTCTAAACCACTCTTGCTGCTGCACAACACTTTCGTTTTGTTCTTATTAATTTTCATGAAGTAATCCTTCCTCAAGATCTCATCCATTCCATTTAAGGCATCCTCTAGTTCATTCTTTGCCTCGGCTAATACTACTATATCATCGGCGAATCTCAACATTTTTATTGTTTCTCCTTGAATTTTTATTCCTACGTCAAATTTCTCCTTCACTTCATTTATAGTCTCTTCTATATACAAGTTAAAAAGTAGTGGTGACAAAGAACAACCTTGTCGTACACCTTTTCTTACAGCAGCCTCTTTTTCGTACCCCTCGATTCTCAAAACAGCCGTTTGATTCTTATACAGACTGTAGATAACTTTCCTTTCTTTGTATTTAATTCCTAGCCTTTTCAATGTTTTAAACATTTTACTCCAGTCCAGATTGTCAAATGCTTTCTTTTCTGAGTGAGATGAGTTGAGTTGGTTTACATGGTCTTCTCACAGCATTTATAATTATACTTATAAGAATGCCGGTCCTTCGTAAAATCATGTTCTTTCGACTCTCCGAATGACACCTGTATTTCATTATCAAAACGGTTTGATTGTAAAATGAAATTCATGAATCTCAGATAATATTACCCTGACTAGTGTCATTTATACCTCTACCTCTTCTGTTCTTACGTGCTTTAGTCATATAATTGGCTGACCCTGTGATAAAAATGAATACATTTATTTCCTGCAGAAACTAGCAAATTACGTTCCAAAAATTTTTAACACTCTACCTTTTCATTATGGCCACAAAAAATTTCATCCACCTTAAAATACAGGAACTAATGAAATCAGAGTAAAGCCAGAAAACATTTCTCGAAATCACATTGGCCATTATATTATCATTTAGTCAAACCGTTGATTATTATTTTTCGACTAATGCTCGTTGGTAGAGCAAAATAGTTTTCTTGTTATAAAACGGATTAATGAGGTATATTTTCTTACCCGGTAGGATATTGACTTTGTTTCGTCTCAAAAAATTTTGAATTAGATTTTTCAACTGCCTTCTACGTATCGTAATATTTATTTACAGTTGTATAAAGTCATTCCCTTAAAAATATGATACATTACTGGCCAAAAATTAGGTTACAAAAATCGAACAACTAGGAAAAATAGATAACCTTCTTTTGTTTTTTTTCTTTGTGTCGGTATCGAATGAACACTCGTGATTTTTTAAAAAACCGTGTTAACATTTAGCAGCAACAGAAACCAATTTTTAATTTCCTTAAGAACTCGAAAGATCTCTACAATGGGGTACTTCATATTTCGTAAGTGATATTTACCAAGAAACTATAAATCTCATTAAAAGGTACCTTCATATGTTCTGCCCTACCGTTAACTAGAAGTTGTCATTGGGTGTGGACTTCATATTACAATCACACTCGACGTGACGCCTAGAATCAGTACGGACCAATCAGAAAGCAGCATATCCAAACGAATGACGTAACGCTCAAGACACTTTGTCATTGGTTGACATCGGTGTGACGTTGTACAGTAATATAAACTCTCTGATTGGACAATATTAACCAATCAAAATGACGCAAAAGAAGACTTGTGATTGGTTAAAACTAGGCTTTCTTATTGGCCGAAAATACGAGAATCTGATTGGGCAATTATTACCTGAGCCGTTGACGTCACATGCGCATCACAATCAAATTGGCCCGACTTACTCACGCAACCCTAATAGATCGTTTGTTGAATACCAGTTATATTTTGATACATATATTTTTGTTTCTATTAAACACAATAATAGCGTAGGTCAAAAATGATTTGTCAAGTAACGTCTTGTCAAGTCTATTTTTCGTTGATTTAGGATCTGTTAGTTAACGGGAAATTTATAAGCAGTATTTATATCTTCTACACAGGCAGTGTAAAACTATAATCTTTAACACCTGATTCGTACAGATGAGATAAATAAAAAATAATTCGGCGACAGCATTCGCTTAATTGTCGTAGCGAAAGTATAAGCAGAAAAATTACGATCCCGGTAGCTGTGATTTTATAGAGTTTTAGGCCTGTAATCAGTGTTTATGTAGGCATTATGTAGGCATTATGTAGGCTTGTTCGAATATTACAATTTTATAAGCATTATCAGATGCGACTTTTTAACGTTCCGAAACCGAACAATTCATGCGTTCTCTTAAGCAAGGTAGGCTAATAAAATTACTTATTTTCAATCCAATTTGTCAGTAAACTAAAATGCTGGCTGTTGAAATTGTTGTGCAATGAAAGTTGTATTTTAGGTAAGCAGCGGACAAGGTGGTTTGAACCTCTAAAATCTTTTCTGAGTGAGATATGTTGAGTTAGTTTACATGGTCTTCTCACAGCATTTATAATTATACTTATCAGAATGCCAGTCCTTCGGAAAATCATGTACTTTCGACTCTCCGAATGACACCTGTATTTCATTATCAACAGGGTTTGATTGTAAAATGAAATTCATGAATCTCAGATGAGATAACTCTGACTAGTGTCATTTATACCTCCACCTCTTCTGTTTTTATGTGCTTTAGTCATATAATTGGCTGACCCTGTGATAAAAATTAATTCGTCTCAAGATATTTTGAATTAGATTTTTCAGTTGCCTTCTACGTATCGTAATATATATATATATATATATACATATATATATATATATATATATATTATTTTATTAAACATTATTTTCCTTTGTTTGCACCACTACATATATGATTATGAACAGCCAAAACAAAATAAAATAAAATATAAAACTCACCTCAGAGTATTATATCATATACTGATTTTCTGAGCATTATGCTGCTTATTTAAAAAAGGAATGTAAAAGTTCTAATGTGGCAGAACATCTGCTGACGAAAGGGCATAAAATAAGCAGTCATGAAAATAATTTGGAAATTTTAGAAATATGTTTTGATAGTAACAAATTATGGCAGTTGGAGAAATATTATATTTATAAATTTAAAAATAAAAAGATAAATTTAATGAACAGCCAGACAGAATTTGATAATGATAAATTATTTCAAATTGTACTTAATCGAGATAAGGAATAAAACTAGGTACAAAATGATTATACTGTCATTCGGCCGAATAAACCGCGCGCGGAATGGTGCTTTAGGATAGCTATTGTTTTGAACAATTGACGTGGTCTACGACCACTATTGTGTTTGTGTTTTATGTTTTATTGTGTTTATGTTTTTTAAAGTCCTGATGATGTCTCCGAGGGAGACGAAAGATCTTAATATGATATAATACTCTGAGGTGAGTTTTATATTTTATTTTATTTTGTTTTGGCTGTTCATAATCATATATGTAGTGGTGCAAACAAAGGAAAATAATGTTTAATAAAATAATATATATATATATATATATATATATATATATATATATATATATATACATTCTTCGACGCTCGATTTCTACATCTTAGCCGTGACTTTTTACCTCGAAAACTGCATCATTGAGATGCAGTTTGTTTTATGCATCAGATGTAAAAAGAGATGTTCAGTTGTTATAAAAATTATACAAATTGTTATACAGCTTTATACACATTTTACGCTATTATCGTTTTTTGACTCATTCACGCGATGTTGCCGGTTTTACACATCTTAAGTCGAGTCGCTGTCATCAGTTCTGTTCAGTTATGATCTGTTCGATCTGCACGTGGCTGCACTTCCACAGTACTGCGCGGTTAAATTTCCTGTCTCATCATGTTGAAACGAAGCGATATGTATTTCAAAGCCATGGGATTACAAGCCCCAGAGTTGAATACAAACAGCTATATAAAAGGTAAGTTTTAATTTATTATTTTTATATTATAACATTAATTAGACCTATCATTATTATTTTAAAATGTCGCATTGCTTGCCTTATTTTTGGATAAGTAAAATTTATATAGCCAAAACTTAACTGAATAGCATACAATCTATGAATATCACATTAATATTAAGCATTAACTGTCGATTCACGGAACTGCAATGGAATTACTAGTAGGGCTACGATAGGCGACTAAATGCTTGATGGTTGCCGAAGATAATTCCCACAGAAATCCGTGGCCCGTTCGTGAAGTAGGCCTATTATCTTTCAGCGCCTTCTACTTTTTTTGTGTAAATTTTGTCAAAAATATGAAACCAAATTATTATAGACCAACTATTACTGGTTCTTAAAAAAATTAGAAGCAGCTTCCATTTTCTCCAGCAATAAATTACCGTCACTTGATGTTATTTTTTGTGTAAATAAAAGGTTACAAAGGGTTGTAGGTTCCTATTGTTAGACTGAAATATTATCATCTTATTTAGGCCTACCTAATTTATAGTCTAAGCTTGTGGCGAAATACAAAAAAATCTTAAATAAAATGAATAAGGATTGGTTAGGCCTCTAGGTTTATTTAGAGCTTAAAACAAAAAGTTTTGTTTGATGTATTAAGTTGTAGCCAAAATATACTACTAAAATATAATAGAACTGATGTAAAGTAAAAAAAATAATTATTTAGGTCTTGCAAGTAAGGCGGCCTACAATGACGGCAACGCGCGTGTGACGTCAAAGGCAGATATAATATAGGACCAATCAGAGTGTAGTATTTTTAACCAATGAAAAATCTCCAAACCTAACCAATCAGATGTCTTCTTAGGCGTCACTTTGATTGGTTAATATTGTCCAATCAGAAGGCTCATTATAGTTCACTACGTCATCCGATATCGACCAATGAAAACGTCTCAATCAGTATTACGTCATTTGTCAGTATCGAGCTTCCTGATTGGTCCGGTACTGTTCCTGCGCGTGACGTCGACTTACATTTATACATAAATCCGCCCAATGTCACCGCCCAGTTAACGATACGGCCGAATATTAAACAATAACGTCTACTGAAATGCTATACTTTCCAGAATTAAAACGCCTACCAAAACATTTTTAAACTTGTTAAGGTCTTCCGAGTACGGGATGATTATGGTTAATTGTATGAAACAGCAGTATATTTATACTGCTTTTCACAGTATGAAAAATGAAAATTCAGAAAAAGGAAGCACAAGAATAGATTGCATTTACACATACAAGCTTGCTTAAATTTTAGACATTATTTTCTCGGCTACCATGCAACCACTACTACACGAACGTTAAGGTCTTCCGAGTACGGAATGATTATGGTTAATTGTATGAAACAGCAGTATATTTATACTGCTTTTCACAGTATGAAAAAATAAAATTCACAAAAAAGAAGCACAAGAATAGATTGCGTTTACACACACAAGCTTGCTTAAATTTAAGACATTATTTTCTCGGCTACCATGCAAACACTACTATACGAACGTAACACATTGTGATTTTTTCATTGTATATTAACGTTTATTCAAATAAGGACGTCTCTAAAGTTTTTTTTGTCAAGTATTCGTCAGTAGAATCGCCGGCATTACCAAACTGAAATTTACAATATACTTGAACAATACCTAGTAAGAGCAAAATATAAATTGTGCCCTTTTAACGACAATCAGTCACACTAAAAACGGTTAACGATATGAAAAATTTCTAGGCAATATTTTTGAAATTTCTCCGCACTTATTCGCAGTTCTTTTCATTATTTTATATTATAATGCGAAAATTAATATTGCCTATATGAAACATTAAACTGTTAAATATTTTTTAAATTTCAACTGCTACTTCCACGGCTAAAATAATACTTCTGTTTTTTTCAAGAATGAAGCAATTTTCGACTAAAACATTATAACAACATAAGAAGTACTGGTGAAATAAACACTTTTATACCTTCTTCATATGACAGTAGATTTTTATACAGTTAGACCTTGCAGTGTGAATATATTAAAGACGCATTTGCAAGGTGCGAAGTGAAAATTTTTTAGAAGGCCTGCTTTGCTCATCAAATGACTTTTCTACTGAAACATACGGTTACAAACCAAAAAATGTAACCCAATTAACTTTTCAGTTTATTTCAGATAACTTGTAAATGTTTGAACTAACTTCTACCCTAATGATCTAAAAACTCAAATTAATTGTGCCGAGTATTTAACATCTCATTATTTACCTAATTTTAGGTAATTTAAAAAATCAGATTTGTAAGAAAGGATGTTATCAAAGTCGTTATGAAAGAACGTACAAATTTAATCTTACTTATCGTACAAAAAATATAACTGACCGGTAAGAGTTTTGCAGAAACGGTCGCATCGATAGTCAATTTATTTTTAGAAATTATATAATATATTCAACAAAACGTTATGATATCCTCTCAAAATTACAATAAAATTGTAAACTGACCGGTAAGAGTTTTGCAGAAACTGCGTTGTACTAACAATTCAAAGGTGTAACAAAAGGTTAAGGATATCTGGAGTAGGTAAGACTTTGAAAATATGGCACAAACATCACAAAAACGTATAAATTAAAAATCTATATATAAACTTAATTATATATAAATTTTTAATTTATACGTTTTTGTGATGTTTGTGCCATATTTTCAAAGTCTTACCTACTCCAGATATCCTTAACCTTTTGTTACACCTTTGAATTGTTAGTACAACGCAGTTTCTGCAAAACTCTTACCGGTCAGTTTACAATTTTATTGTAATTTTGAGAGGATATCATAACGTTTTGTTGAATATATTATATAATTTCTAAAAATAAATTGACTATTGATGCGACCGTTTCTGCAAAACTCTTACCGGTCAGTTTACAATTTTATTGTAATTTTGTGAGGATAATTATGTTCTATCATAATACGCGAGATAAGTATGACGTTAAAAAATAATTTATTATTTATAATAATAATAATAATAATAATAATAAAAATAATAATAATTTATTATAGTTTTACATTTTTTGTAAATAAATTGTTTGTATAAAATTGATTTTATGAAGAAAAAAATTAACCGCCCAACGTGGGGCTCGAACCCACGACCCTGAGATTAAGAGTCGAATGCTCTACCGACTGAGCTAGCCGAGCATGCCAACTCACAGCAAAATTAGCGCATATAAGACAGGGCAGCCGAACCGTAATATGTAACATGTATACGGTGCTGCCACCTAACGTCAAACGGAGGAGGAGGACATTTTCCGAGATCCGATATAAAAAAACATGCTAAATCGGGTCCCGCGGCATTAAAATTATTGAAAATAAATGTTTGCAGTTTGTTTTTAATACTGAAATGAAGACTAAATGTCGTTTAAAGTGAAACAATGTTATACTAAAGCATTGGAAACATGTTTTGATCAATAATTAAAAGAATAAAGATAAATGTGAAATTCGATCAAAGTTGTTAGCGCTAAATAAGCAGTTCGCTTGCGCCGGCTGCGAAAACTCTTACCGGGCGCATTTCAAGCGAAATGCTTAATCTAATAAGAGTTTATTAAATTTAATGTTCAAACCAACATCTTCCTTAAAATAACATAAGCGTAGTACATAAATACGCACGGTTTTATTTCTAAGAATTATTATAATTTTTGTGCTTGAATTTTGACTATAGCAAAAATAAACAGAGAGCAATGCACAACGATTTTTCTAACGTTTTTTAAGGAGGAATGAATTGCTGATTGGAGTTTTTAACTATTGGCGCATAATGTGTATATTTTTATTATACGTTTTAAATTAACTATCAGTTCCTAAATCAACAAAGAAATAATCATTAGAGAGCGTTACTTAACGAATCTTTATTTATTTCGCACTATTTGTGTCTTTAACATATCCGAAAATATACTACTAAAATATAATAGAACTGATGTACAGTAGAAAAAAATAATTATTTAGGTCTTGCAAGTAAGGCGGCCTACAATGACGGCAACGCGCGTGTGACGTCAAAGGCAGATATAATATAGGACCAATCAGAGTGTAGTATTTTTAACCAATGAAAAATCTCCAAACCTAACCAATCAGATGTCTTCTTAGGCGTCACTTTGATTGGTTAATATTGTCCAATCAGAAGGCTCATTATAGTTCACTACGACATCCGATATCGACCAATGAAAACGTCTCAATCAGTATTACGTCATTTGTCAGTATCGAGCTTCCTGATTGGTCCGGTACTGTTCCTGCGCGTGACGTCGACTTACATTTTTACATAAATCCGCCCAATGTCACCGCCCAGTTAACGATACGGCCGAATATTAAACAATAACGTCTACTGAAATGCTATACTTTCCAGAATTAAAACGCCTACCAAAACATTTTTAAACTTGTTAAGGTCTTCCGAGTACGGGATGATTATGGTTAATTGTATGAAACAGCAGTATATTTATACTGCTTTTCACAGTATGAAAAATGAAAATTCAGAAAAAGGAAGCACAAGAATAGATTGCATTTACACATACAAGCTTGCTTAAATTTTAGACATTATTTTCTCGGCTACCATGCAACCACTACTACACGAACGTTAAGGTCTTCCGAGTACGGAATGATTATGGTTAATTGTATGAAACAGCAGTATATTTATACTGCTTTTCACAGTATGAAAAAATAAAATTCACAAAAAAGAAGCACAAGAATAGATTGCGTTTACACACACAAGCTTGCTTAAATTTAAGACATTATTTTCTCGGCTACCATGCAAACACTACTATACGAACGTAACACATTGTGATTTTTTCATTGTATATTAACGTTTATTCAAATAAGGACGTCTCTAAAGTTTTTTTTGTCAAGAATTCGTCAGTAGAATCGCCGGCATTACCAAACTGAAATTTACAATATACTTGAACAATACCTAGTAAGAGCAAAATATAAATTGTGCCCTTTTAACGACAATCAGTCACACTAAAAACGGTTAACGATATGAAAAATTTCTAGGCAATATTTTTGAAATTTCTCCGCACTTATTCGCAGTTCTTTTCATTATTTTATATTATAATGCGAAAATTAATATTGCCTATATGAAACATTAAACTGTTAAATATTTTTTAAATTTCAACTGCTACTTCCACGGCTAAAATAATACTTCTGTTTTTTTCAAGAATGAAGCAATTTTCGACTAAAACATTATAACAACATAAGAAGTACTGGTGAAATAAACACTTTTAGACCTTCTTCATATGACAGTAGATTTTTATACAGTTAGACCTTGCAGTGTGAATATATTAAAGACGCATTTGCAAGGTGCGAAGTGAAAATTTTTTAGAAGGCCTGCTTTGCTCATCAAATGACTTTTCTACTGAAACATACGGTTACAAACCAAAAAATGTAACCCAATTAACTTTTCAGTTTATTTCAGATAACTTGTAAATGTTTGAACTAACTTCTACCCTAATGATCTAAAAACTCAAATTAATTGTGCCGAGTATTTAACATCTCATTATTGACCTAATTTTAAGTAATTTAAAAAATCAGATTTGTAAGAAAGGATGTTATCAAAGTCGTTATGAAAGAACGTACAAATTTAATCTTACTAATCGTACAAAAAATATAATCTGATAAGAGTTTATTAAATTTAATGTTCAAACCAACATCTTCCTTAAATAACATAGGCGTAGTACATCAATACGTACGGTTTTATTTCTAAGAATCATTATAATTTTTTGCTTGAATTTTGACTATAGCAAAAATAAACAGAGAGCAATGCACAACGATTTTTCTAACGTTTTTTAAGGAGGAATGAATTGCTGATTGGAGTTTTACACTATTGGTGCAGAACGTGTATATTTTTATTATACGTTTTGAGTTAACTATCAGTTCCTAAATCAACAAAGAAATAATCATTAGAGAGTTCTTTCGCACTATTTGTGTCTTTAACATATCCGAAAATATTGTAACAGAATCGACCAGACGGATCACGAATGTTCCAGAAATCCATTCATGAAATAGTATAGAGTGTGAAATAATAGTTACAACAAGGGAGAGTAATAAAAAAATAATAATATATCAATTGTGAATGACAATTTTACAATGACGACCATAAAGGTGTGTCTATTCACAATAGTTGTAAAAACTATCGTGTAGTACGCCTATTATAAAATTTCAGGTATACTATTGTGTACAGCTATTTTTATGAAGTTGTTTATGAGGTTGTTTACGTTTTCTATTTACAGTAGTTGACTTGTTAACAAAAGGATTTTTCTAGCATTCATTAATACAGAGTTATTATTTTTTTACTTGAGTAGATTTCACTGCTTTATTCTGGAACAATCTTTATGAATAAGTAGGTATAAAAAGAGACCCCCGAGTGCGGTCAGTCAGTAATCGTTTGATCTTTGACGAATGTCCAACGGACGTAGGTAGGCGCGTACCGAACATTGTGTCAGTCGACGATTCTAACACTGTCTGTGAGTCTATTGTGTAAAGCCTTTTGTGAGTGTATTATAAAGTTAATGGGTAAAGTTAATGTGAATTCAATTTCTATGTTTTGTATGTCTGTTTAAGCTATAAAAGTGATTGTAAGTTATTTATTGTTTATTATCAAGTTTAAGTGAATTATTAAATCATTTATTGTGTTATTTAATTATAATTAGTTTAATCATTTATTTTGTAATCTTTTAATCTAATAAATATTTGTAATTTGTAAACTTTAGCGTATGAATTATTTAATAACCTAGATCCCGAAACGGACCTTAGCAATAAGTGTCAAAATATACTACTAAAATATAATAGAACTGATGTACAGTAGAAAAAAATAATTATTTAGGTCTTTCAAGTAAGGCGGCCTACAATGACGGCAACGCGCGTGTGACGTCAAAGGCAGATATAATATAGGACCAATCAGAGTGTAGTATTTTTAACCAATGAAAAATCTCCAAACCTAACCAATCAGATGTCTTCTTAGGCGTCACTTTGATTGGTCAATATTGTCCAATCAGAAGGCTCATTATAGTTCACTACGTCATCCGATATCGACCAATGAAAACGTCTTAATCAGTATTACGTCATTTGTCAGTATCGAGCTTCCTGATTGGTCCGGTACTGTTCCTGCGCGTGACGTCGACTTACATTTTTACATAAATCCACCCATTGTCACCGCCCAGTTAACGATACGGCCGAATATTAAACAATAACGGCTACTGAAATGCTATACTTTCCAGAATTAAAACGCCTACCAAAAACATTTTTAAACTTGTTAAGGTCTTCCGAGTACGGAATGATTATGGTTAATTGTATGAAACAGCAGTATATTTATACTGCTTTTCACAGTATGAAAAATTAAAATTCTTAAAAAGGAAGCACAAGAATAGATTGCGTTTACACATACAAGCTTGCTTAAATTTAAGACATTATTTTCTCGGCTACCATGCAAACACTACTATACGAACGTAACACATTGTGATTTTTTCATTGTATATTAAAGTTTATTCAAATAAGGACGTCTCTAAAGTTTTTTTTTGTCAAGTAATCGTCAGTAGAATCGCCGGCATTACCAAACTGAAATTTACAATATACTTGAACAATACCTAGTAAGAGCAAAATAGAAATTGTGCCCTTTTAACGACAATCATTCACACTAAAAACGGTTAACGATGTGAAAAATTTCTAGGCAATATTTTTGACATTTCTCCGCGCTTATTCGCAGTTCTTTTCATTATTTTATTTTATGATGCGAAAATTAATATTGCCTATATGAAACATTAAACTGTTAAATATTTTTAAATTTCAACTGCTACTTCCACGGCTAAAATAATACTTCTGTTTTCTTCAAGAATGAAGCAATTTTCGACTAAAACATTATAACAACATAAGAAGTACTGGTGAAATAAACACTTTTAGACCTTCTTCATATGACAGTAGATTTTTATACCGTTAGACCTTGCAGTGTGAATATATTAAAGCCGCATTTGCAAGGTGCGAAGTGAAAATTTTTTAGAAGGCCTGCTTTGCTCATCAAATGACTTTTCTACTGAAACATACGGTTACAAACCAAAAAATGTAACCCAATTAACTTTTCAGTTTATTTCAGATAACTTGTAAATGTTTGAACTAACTTCTACCCTAATGATCTAAAAACTCAAATTAATTGTGCCGAGTATTTAACATCTCATTATTTACCTAATTTTAAGTAATTTAAAAAATCAGATTTGTAAGAAAGGATGTTATCAAAGTCGTTATGAAAGAACGTACAAATTTAATCTTACTTATCGTACAAAAAATATAATCTGATAAGAGTTTATTAAATTTAATGTTCAAACCAACATCTTCCTTAAATAACATAAGCGTAGTACATAAATACGCACGGTTTTATTTCTAAGAATTATTAAAATGTTTGTGCTTGAATTTTGACTATAGCAATAATAAACAGAGAGCAATGCTCAACGATTTTTCTAACGTTTCTTAAGGAGGAATGAATTGCTGATTGGAGTTTTACACTATTGGCGCAGAATGTGTATATTTTTCTTATACGTTTTGAGTTAACGAACAGTTCCTAAATCAACAAGAAAATAATCATTAGAGAGCGTTACTCAACGAATTTTTATTTCTTTCACTTTATTTGTGCCTTTCACAAATCCGAAAATATAGACTAGGCCTACTACATATTTGGTAAGTGATATTTACCTAGAAACTATATAACTCATTGAAAGGTACCTTCATAATATGTTCTGCCCTACCGTTAACTGGAAGTTGTCATTGGGTGTGGACTTTATATTACAATCATACTCAAAGTGACGCCCAGAATCAGTACGGACCAATCAGAAAGCAGCATATCCTGACGAATGACGTAACGCTCAAGACACTTTGTCATTGGTTGACATCGGTGTGACGTAGTACAGTAATAAAAAACTCTCTGATTGGACAATATTAACCAATCAAAATGACGCAAAAGAAGACTTGTGATTGGTTAAAACTGGGCTTTCTTATTGGCCGAAAATACGAGCCTCTGATTGGGCAATTATTACCTGAGCCGTTGACGTCACATGCGCATCACAATCAAATTGGCCCGACTTACTCACGCAACCCTAATAGAACGTTTGTTGAATACCAGTTATAGTATTTTGATACGTATATTTTTGTTTCTCTTAAACACAATAAAAGCGTAGGTCAAAAATGATTTGTCAAGTAACGTCTTCTCAAGTCTATTTTTCGTTGATTTAGGATCTGTTAGTTAACGGGAAATTTATAAGCAGTATTTATATCTTCTACACAGGCAGTGTAAAACTATAACCTTTAACACCTGATTCGTACAGATGAGATAAATAAAAAATAATTCGGCGACTGTATTCGCTTAATTGTCGTAGCGAAAGTATAAGGAGAAAAGTTACGATCCCGGTAGCTGTGATTTTATAGAGTTTTAGGCCTGTAATCAGTGTTTATGTAGGCAGCTTGTTCGAATATTACAATTTTATAAGCATTATCAGATGCGACTTTTTAACGTTCCGAAACCGAACAATTCATGAGTTCTCTTAAGCAAGGTAGATTAATAACACTACTTATTTTCAATCCAATTTGTCAGTAAACTAAAATGCAGGCTGTTGAAATTGTTGTGCAATGAAAGTTGTTTTTTAGGTAAGCAGCGGACAAGGTGGTTTGAACCTCTAAAATCTTTTCTGAGTGAGATGAGTTGAGTTGGTTTACATGGTCTTCTTACAGCGTTTATAATTATACTTATCAGGATGCGAGTCCTTCGGAAAATCATGTACTTTCGACTCTCCGAATGACACCGGTATTTCATTATCAACAGGGTTTGATTGTAAAATGAAATTCATGAATCTCAGATGAGATTCGTGAAGTAGGCCTATTATCTTTCAGCGCCTTCTACTTTTTTTGTGTAAATTTTGTCAAAAATATGAAACCAAATTATTATAGACCAACTATTACTGGTTCCTAAAAAAATTAGAAGCAGCTTCCATTTTCTCCAGCAATAAATTACCGTCACTTGATGTTTTTTTTTGTGTAAATAACAGGTTACAAAAGGTTGTAGGTTCCTATTGTTAGACTGAAATATTATCATCTTATTTAGGCCTACCTAATTTATAGTCTAAGCTTGTGGCGAAATACAAACAAATCTTAAATAAAATGAATAAGGATTGGTTAGGCCTCTAGGTTTATTTAGAGCTTAAAACAAAAAGTTTTGTTTGATGTATTAAGTTGTAGCCAAAATATACTACTAAAATATAATAGAACTGATGTACAGTAAAAAAAATAATTATTTAGGTCTTGCAAGTAAGGCGGCCTACAATGACGGCAACGCGCGTGTGACGTCAAAGGCAGATATAATATAGGACCAATCAGAGTGTAGTATTTTTAACCAATGAAAAATCTCCAAACCTAACCAATCAGATGTCTTCTTAGGCGTCACTTTGATTGGTCAATATTGTCCAATCAGAAGGCTCATTATAGTTCACTACGTCATCCGATATCGACCAATGAAAACGTCTTAATCAGTATTACGTCATTTGTCAGTATCGAGCTTCCTGATTGGTCCGGTACTGTTCCTGCGCGTGACGTCCACTTACATTTTTACATAAATCCACCCATTGTCACCGCCCAGTTAACGATACGGCCGAATATTAAACAAGAACGTCTACTGAAATGCTATACTTTCCAGAATTAAAACGCCTACCAAAAACATTTTTAAACTTGTTAAGGTCTTCCGAGTACGGAATGATTATGGTTAATTGTATGAAACAGCAGTATATTTATACTGCTTTTCACAGTATGAAAAATTAAAATTCTTAAAAAGGAAGCACAAGAATAGATTGCGTTTACACATACAAGCTTGCTTAAATTTAAGACATTATTTTCTCGGCTACCATGCAAACACTACTATACGAACGTAACACATTGTGATTTTTTCATTGTATATTAAAGTTTATTCAAATAAGGACGTCTCTAAAGTTTTTTTTTGTCAAGTAATCGTCAGTAGAATCGCCGGCATTACCAAACTGAAATTTACAATATACTTGAACAATACCTAGTAAGAGCAAAATAGAAATTGTGCCCTTTTAACGACAGTCATTCACACTAAAAACGGTTAACGATGTGAAAAATTTCTAGGCAATATTTTTGACATTTCTCCGCGCTTATTCGCAGTTCTTTTCATTATTTTATTTTATGATGCGAAAATTAATATTGCCTATATGAAACATTAAACTGTTAAATATTTTTAAATTTCAACTGCTACTTCCACGGCTAAAATAATACTTCTGTTTTCTTCAAGAATGAAGCAATTTTCGACTAAAACATTATAACAACATAAGAAGTACTGGTGAAATAAACACTTTTAGACCTTCTTCATATGACAGTAGATTTTTATACCGTTAGACCTTGCAGTGTGAATATATTAAAGACGCATTTGCAAGGTGCGAAGTGAAAATTTTTTAGAAGGCCTGCTTTGCTCATCAAATGACTTTTCTACTGAAACATACGGTTACAAACCAAAAAATGTAACCCAATTAACTTTTCAGTTTATTTCAGATAACTTGTAAATGTTTGAACTAACTTCTACCCTAATGATCTAAAAACTCAAATTAATTGTGCCGAGTATTTAACATCTCATTATTTACCTAATTTTAAGTAATTTAAAAAATCAGATTTGTAAGAAAGGATGTTATCAAAGTCGTTATGAAAGAACGTACAAATTTAATCTTACTTATCGTACAAAAAATATAATCTGATAAGAGTTTATTAAATTTAATGTTCAAACCAACATCTTCCTTAAATAACATAAGCGTAGTACATAAATACGCACGGTTTTATTTCTAAGAATTATTAAAATGTTTGTGCTTGAATTTTGACTATAGCAATAATAAACAGAGAGCAATGCTCAACGATTTTTCTAACGTTTCTTAAGGAGGAATGAATTGCTGATTGGAGTTTTACACTATTGGCGCAGAATGTGTATATTTTTCTTATACGTTTTGAGTTAACGAACAGTTCCTAAATCAACAAGAAAATAATCATTAGAGAGCGTTACTCAACGAATTTTTATTTCTTTCACACTATTTGTGCCTTTCACAAATCCGAAAATATAGACTAGGCCTACTACATATTTGGTAAGTGATATTTACCTAGAAACTATATAACTCATTGAAAGGTACCTTCATAATATGTTCTGCCCTACCGTTAACTGGAAGTTGTCATTGGGTGTGGACTTTATATTACAATCATACTCAAAGTGACGCCCAGAATCAGTACGGACCAATCAGAAAGCAGCATATCCTGACGAATGACGTAACGCTCAAGACACTTTGTCATTGGTTGACATCGGTGTGACGTAGTACAGTAATAAAAAACTCTCTGATTGGACAATATTAACCAATCAAAATGACGCAAAAGAAGACTTGTGATTGGTTAAAACTGGGCTTTCTTATTGGCCGAAAATACGAGCCTCTGATTGGGCAATTATTACCTGAGCCGTTGACGTCACATGCGCATCACAATCAAATTGGCCCGACTTACTCACGCAACCCTAATAGAACGTTTGTTGAATACCAGTTATAGTATTTTGATACGTATATTTTTGTTTCTCTTAAACACAATAAAAGCGTAGGTCAAAAATGATTTGTCAAGTAACGTCTTCTCAAGTCTATTTTTCGTTGATTTAGGATCTGTTAGTTAACGGGAAATTTATAAGCAGTATTTATATCTTCTACACAGGCAGTGTAAAACTATAACCTTTAACACCTGATTCGTACAGATGAGATAAATAAAAAATAATTCGGCGACTGTATTCGCTTAATTGTCGTAGCGAAAGTATAAGGAGAAAAATTACGATCCCGATAGCTGTGATTTTATAGAATTTTAGGCCTGTAATCAGTGTTTATGTAGGCAGCTTGTTCGAATATTACAATTTTATAAGCATTATCAGATGCGACTTTTTAACGTTCCGAAACCGAACAATTCATGAGTTCTCTTAAGCAAGGTAGATTAATAACACTACTTATTTTCAATCCAATTTGTCAGTAAACTAAAATGCAGGCTGTTGAAATTGTTGTGCAATGAAAGTTGTTTTTTAGGTAAGCAGCGGACAAGGTGGTTTGAACCTCTAAAATCTTTTCTGAGTGAGATGAGTTGAGTTGGTTTACATGGTCTTCTTACAGCGTTTATAATTATACTTATCAGGATGCGAGTCCTTCGGAAAATCATGTACTTTCGACTCTCCGAATGACACCGGTATTTCATTATCAACAGGGTTTGATTGTAAAATGAAATTCATGAATCTCAGATGAGATTCGTGAAGTAGGCCTATTATCTTTCAGCGCCTTCTACTTTTTTTGTGTAAATTTTGTCAAAAATATGAAACCAAATTATTATAGACCAACTATTACTGGTTCCTAAAAAAATTAGAAGCAGCTTCCATTTTCTCCAGCAATAAATTACCGTCACTTGATGTTTTTTTTTGTGTAAATAACAGGTTACAAAGGGTTGTAGGTTCCTATTGTTAGACTGAAATATTATCATCTTATTTAGGCCTACCTAATTTATAGTCTAAGCTTGTGGCGAAATACAAACAAATCTTAAATAAAATGAATAAGGATTGGTTAGGCCTCTAGGTTTATTTAGAGCTTAAAACAAAAAGTTTTGTTTGATGTATTAAGTTGTAGCCAAAATATACTACTAAAATATAATAGAACTGATGTACAGTAAAAAAAATAATTATTTAGGTCTTGCAAGTAAGGCGGCCTACAATGACGGCAACGCGCGTGTGACGTCAAAGGCAGATATAATATAGGACCAATCAGAGTGTAGTATTTTTAACCAATGAAAAATCTCCAAACCTAACCAATCAGATGTCTTGTTAGGCGTCACTTTGATTGGTCAATATTGTCCAATCAGAAGGCTCATTATAGTTCACTACGTCATCCGATATCGACCAATGAAAACGTCTTAATCAGTATTACGTCATTTGTCAGTATCGAGCTTCCTGATTGGTCCGGTACTGTTCCTGCGCGTGACGTCGACTTACATTTTTACATAAATCCACCCATTGTCACCGCCCAGTTAACGATACGGCCGAATATTAAACAATAACGTCTACTGAAATGCTATACTTTCCAGAATTAAAACGCCTACCAAAAACATTTTTAAACTTGTTAAGGTCTTCCGAGTACGGAATGATTATGGTTAATTGTATGAAACAGCAGTATATTTATACTGCTTTTCACAGTATGAAAAATTAAAATTCTTAAAAAGGAAGCACAAGAATAGATTGCGTTTACACATACAAGCTTGCTTAAATTTAAGACATTATTTTCTCGGCTACCATGCAAACACTACTATACGAACGTAACACATTGTGATTTTTTCATTGTATATTAAAGTTTATTCAAATAAGGACGTCTCTAAAGTTTTTTTTTGTCAAGTAATCGTCAGTAGAATCGCCGGCATTACCAAACTGAAATTTACAATATACTTGAACAATACCTAGTAAGAGCAAAATACAAATTGTGCCCTTTTAACGACAATCAGTCACACTAAAAACGGTTAACGATGTGAAAAATTTCTAGGCAATATTTTTGACATTTCTCCGCGCTTATTCGCAGTTCTTTTCATTATTTTATTTTATGATGCGAAAATTAGTATTGCCTATATGAAACATTAAACTATTAAATATTTTTAAATTTCAACTGCTACTTCCACGGCTAAAATAGTACTTCTGTTTTCTTCAAGAATGAAGCAATTTTCGACTAAAACATTATAACAACATAAGAAGTACTGGTGTAATAAACACTTTTAGACCTTCTTCATATGACAGTAGATTTTTATACAGTTAGACCGTGCAGTGTGAATATATTAAAGACGCATTTGCAAGGTGTGAAGTGAAAATTTTTTAGAAGGCCTGCTTTGCTCATCAAATGACTTTTCTACTGAAACATACGATTACAAACCAAAACATGTAACCCAATTAACTTTTCAGTTTATTTCAGATAACTTGTAAATGTTTGAACTAACTTCTACCCTAATGATCTAAAAACTCAAATTAATTGTGCCGAGTATTTAACATCTCATTATGTACCTAATTTTAGGTAATTTAAAAAATCAGATTTGAAAGAAAGGATGTTATCAAAGTCGTTATGAAAGAACGTACAAATTTAATCTTACTTATCGTACAAAAAATATAATCTGATAAGAGTTTATTAAATTTAATGTTCAAACCAACATCTTCCTTAAATAACATAAGCGTAGTACATAAATACGCACGGTTTTATTTCTAAGAATTATTATAATTTTTGTGCTTGAATTTTGACTATAGCAAAAATAAACAGAGAGCAATGCACAACGATTTTTCTAACGTTTTTTAAGGAGGAATGAATTGCTGATTGGAGTTTTACACTATTGGCGCATAATGTGTATATTTTTATTATACGTTTTAAATTAACTATCAGTTCCTAAATCAACAAAGAAATAATCATTAGAGAGCGTTACTTAACGAATTTTTATTTCTTTCGCACTATTTGTGTTTTTAACGTTCCGAAACCGAACAATTCATGCGTTCTCTTAAGCAAGGTAGGCTAATAAAATTACTTATTTTCAATCCAATTTGTCAGTAAACTAAAATGCTGGCTGTTGAAATTGTTGTGCAATGAAAGTTGTATTTTAGGTAAGCAGCGGACAAGGTGGTTTGAACCTCTAAAATCTTTTCTGAGTGAGATATGTTGAGTTAGTTTACATGGTCTTCTCACAGCATTTATAATTATACTTATCAGAATGCCAGTCCTTCAGAAAATCATGTACTTTCGACTCTCCGAATGACACCTGTATTTCATTATCAACATTAGTTTAATGTTTCATATAGGCAATACTAATTTTCGCATCATAAAATAAAATAATGAAAAGAACTGCGAATAAGCGCGGAGAAATGTCAAAAATATTGCCTAGAAATTTTTCACATCGTTAACCGTTTTTAGTGTGACTGATTGTCGTTAAAAGGGCACAATTTCTATTTTGCTCTTACTAGGTATTGTTCAAGTATATTGTAAATTTCAGTTTGGTAATGCCGGCGATTCTACTGACGATTACTTGACAAAAAAAAACTTTAGAGACGTCCTTATTTGAATAAACTTTAATATACAATGAAAAAATCACAATGTGTTACGTTCGTATAGTAGTGTTTGCATGGTAGCCGAGAAAATAATGTCTTAAATTTAAGCAAGCTTGTATGTGTAAACGCAATCTATTCTTGTGCTTCCTTTTTAAGAATTTTAATTTTTCATACTGTGAAAAGCAGTATAAATATACTGCTGTTTCATACAATTAACAATAATCATTCCGTACTCGGAAGACCTTAACAAGTTTAAAAATGTTTTTGGTAGGCGTTTTAATTCTGGAAAGTATAGCATTTCAGTAGATGTTATTGTTTAATATTCGGCCGTATCGTTAACTGGGCGGTGACAATGGGTGGATTTATGTAAAAATGTAAGTGGACGTCACGCGCAGGAACAGTACCGGACCAATCAGGAAGCTCGATACTGACAAATGACGTAATACTGATTAAGACGTTTTCATTGGTCGATATCGGATGACGTAGTGAACTATAATGAGCCTTCTGATTGGACAATATTGACCAATCAAAGTGACGCCTAAGAAGACATCTGATTGGTTAGGTTTGGATATTTTTCATTGGTTAAAAATACTACACTCTGATTGGTCCTATATTATATCTGCCTTTGACGTCACACGCGCGTTGCCGTCATTGTAGGCCGCCTTACTTGCAAGACCTAAATAATTATTTTTTTTACTGTACATCAGTTCTATTATATTTTAGTAGTATATTTTGGCTACAACTTAATACATCAAACAAAACTTTTTGTTTTAAGCTCTAAATAAACCTAGAGGCCTAACCAATCCTTATTCATTTTATTTAAGATTTTTTTGTATTTCGCCACAAGCTTAGACTATAAATTAGGTAGGCCTAAATAAGATGATAATATTTCAGTCTAACAATAGGAACCTACAACCCTTTGTAACCTTTTATTTACACAAAAAATAACATCAAGTGACGGTAATTTATTGCTGGAGAAAATGGAAGCTGCTTCTAATTTTTTTAGGAACCAGTAATAGTTGGTCTATAATAATTTGGTTTCATATTTTTGACAAAATTTACACAAAAAAAGTAGAAGGCGCTGAAAGATAATAGGCCTACTTCACGAACGGGCCACGGATTTCTGTGGGAATTATCTTCGGCAACCATCAAGCATTTAGTCGCCTATCGTAGCCCTACTAGTAATTCCATTGCAGTTCCGTGAATCGACAGTTAATGCTTAATATTAATGTGATATTCATAGATTGTATGCTATTCAGTTAAGTTTTGGCTATATAAATTTTACTTATCCAAAAATAAGGCAAGCAATGCGACATTTTAAAATAATAATGATAGGTCTAATTAATGTTATAATATAAAAATAATAAATTAAAACTTACCTTTTATATAGCTGTTTGTATTCAACTCTGGGGCTTGTAATCCCATGGCTTTGAAATACATATCGCTTCGTTTCAACATGATGAGACAGGAAATTTAACCGCGCAGTACTGTGGAAGTGCAGCCACGTGCAGATCGAACAGATCATAACTGAACAGAACTGATGACAGCGACTCGACTTAAGATGTGTAAAACCGGCAACATCGCGTGAATGAGTCAAAAAACGATAATAGCGTAAAATGTGTATAAAGCTGTATAACAATTTGTATAATTTTTATAACAACTGAACATCTCTTTTTACATCTGATGCATAAAACAAACTGCATCTCAATGATGCAGTTTTCGAGGTAAAAGTCACGGCTAAGATGTAGAAATCGAGCGTCGAAGAATGTATATATATATATATATATATATATATATTATTTTATTAAACATTATTTTCCTTTGTTTGCACCACTACATATATGATTATGAACAGCCAAAACAAAATAAAATAAAATATAAAACTCACCTCAGAGTATTATATCATATTAAGATCTTTCGTCTCCCTCGGAGACATCATCAGGACTTTAAAAAACATAAACACAATAAAACATAAAACACAAACACAATAGTGGTCGTAGACCACGTCAATTGTTCAAAACAATAGCTATCCTAAAGCACCATTCCGCGCGCGGTTTATTCGGCCGAATGACAGTATAATCATTTTGTACCTAGTTTTATTCCTTATCTCGATTAAGTACAATTTGAAATAATTTATCATTATCAAATTCTGTCTGGCTGTTCATTAAATTTATCTTTTTATTTTTAAATTTATAAATATAATATTTCTCCAACTGCCATAATTTGTTACTATCAAAACATATTTCTAAAATTTCCAAATTATTTTCATGACTGCTTATTTTATGCCCTTTCGTCAGCAGATGTTCTGCCACATTAGAACTTTTACATTCCTTTTTTAAATAAGCAGCATAATGCTCAGAAAATCAGTATATGATATAATACTCTGAGGTGAGTTTTATATTTTATTTTATTTTGTTTTGGCTGTTCATAATCATATATGTAGTGGTGCAAACAAAGGAAAATAATGTTTAATAAAATAATATATATATATATATATATATATATGTATATATATATATATATATTACGATACGTAGAAGGCAACTGAAAAATCTAATTCAAAATATCTTGAGACGAATTAATTTTTATCACAGGGTCAGCCAATTATATGACTAAAGCACATAAAAACAGAAGAGGTGGAGGTATAAATGACACTAGTCAGAGTTATCTCATCTGAGATTCATGAATTTCATTTTACAATCAAACCCTGTTGATAATGAAATACAGGTGTCATTCGGAGAGTCGAAAGTACATGATTTTCCGAAGGACTGGCATTCTGATAAGTATAATTATAAATGCTGTGAGAAGACCATGTAAACTAACTCAACATATCTCACTCAGAAAAGATTTTAGAGGTTCAAACCACCTTGTCCGCTGCTTACCTAAAATACAACTTTCATTGCACAACAATTTCAACAGCCAGCATTTTAGTTTACTGACAAATTGGATTGAAAATAAGTAATTTTATTAGCCTACCTTGCTTAAGAGAAAGCATGAATTGTTCGGTTTCGGAACGTTAAAAAGTCGCATCTGATAATGCTTATAAAATTGTAATATTCGAACAAGCCTACATAATGCCTACATAATGCCTACATAAACACTGATTACAGGCCTAAAACTCTATAAAATCACAGCTACCGGGATCGTAATTTTTCTGCTTATACTTTCGCTACGACAATTAAGCGAATGCTGTCGCCGAATTATTTTTTATTTATCTCATCTGTACGAATCAGGTGTTAAAGATTATAGTTTTACACTGCCTGTGTAGAAGATATAAATACTGCTTATAAATTTCCCGTTAACTAACAGATCCTAAATCAACGAAAAATAGACTTGACAAGACGTTACTTGACAAATCATTTTTGACCTACGCTATTATTGTGTTTAATAGAAACAAAAATATATGTATCAAAATATAACTGGTATTCAACAAACGATCTATTAGGGTTGCGTGAGTAAGTCGGGCCAATTTGATTGTGATGCGCATGTGACGTCAACGGCTCAGGTAATAATTGCCCAATCAGAGTCTCGTATTTTCGGCCAATAAGAAAGCCCAGTTTTAACCAATCACAAGTCTTCTTTTGCGTCATTTTGATTGGTTAATATTGTCCAATCAGAGAGTTTATATTACTGTACAACGTCACACCGATGTCAACCAATGACAAAGTGTCTTGAGCGTTACGTCATTCGTTTGGATATGCTGCTTTCTGATTGGTCCGTACTGATTCTAGGCGTCACGTCGAGTGTGATTGTAATATGAAGTCCACACCCAATGACAACTTCTAGTTAACGGTAGGGCAGAACATATGAAGGTACCTTTTAATGAGATTTATAGTTTCTTGGTAAATATCACTTACGAAATATGAAGTACCCCATTGTAGAGATCTTTCGAGTTCTTAAGGAAATTAAAAATTGGTTTCTGTTGCTGCTAAATGTTAACACGGTTTTTTAAAAAATCACGAGTGTTCATTCGATACCGACACAAAGAAAAAAAACAAAAGAAGGTTATCTATTTTTCCTAGTTGTTCGATTTTTGTAACCTAATTTTTGGCCAGTAATGTATCATATTTTTAAGGGAATGACTTTATACAACTGTAAATAAATATTACGATACGTAGAAGGCAGTTGAAAAATCTAATTCAAAATTTTTTGAGACGAAACAAAGTCAATATCCTACCGGGTAAGAAAATATACCTCATTAATCCGTTTTATAACAAGAAAACTATTTTGCTCTACCAACGAGCATTAGTCGAAAAATAATAATCAACGGTTTGACTAAATGATAATATAATGGCCAATGTGATTTCGAGAAATGTTTTCTGGCTTTACTCTGATTTCATTAGTTCCTGTATTTTAAGGTGGATGAAATTTTTTGTGGCCATAATGAAAAGGTAGAGTGTTAAAAATTTTTGGAACGTAATTTGCTAGTTTCTGCAGGAAATAAATGTATTCATTTTTATCACAGGGTCAGCCAATTATATGACTAAAGCACGTAAGAACAGAAGAGGTAGAGGTATAAATGACACTAGTCAGGGTAATATTATCTGAGATTCATGAATTTCATTTTACAATCAAACCGTTTTGATAATGAAATACAGGTGTCATTCGGAGAGTCGAAAGAACATGATTTTACGAAGGACCGGCATTCTTATAAGTATAATTATAAATGCTGTGAGAAGACCATGTAAACCAACTCAACTCATCTCACTCAGAAAAGAAAGCATTTGACAATCTGGACTGGAGTAAAATGTTTAAAACATTGAAAAGGCTAGGAATTAAATACAAAGAAAGGAAAGTTATCTACAGTCTGTATAAGAATCAAACGGCTGTTTTGAGAATCGAGGGGTACGAAAAAGAGGCTGCTGTAAGAAAAGGTGTACGACAAGGTTGTTCTTTGTCACCACTACTTTTTAACTTGTATATAGAAGAGACTATAAATGAAGTGAAGGAGAAATTTGACGTAGGAATAAAAATTCAAGGAGAAACAATAAAAATGTTGAGATTCGCCGATGATATAGTAGTATTAGCCGAGGCAAAGAATGAACTAGAGGATGCCTTAAATGGAATGGATGAGATCTTGAGGAAGGATTACTTCATGAAAATTAATAAGAACAAAACGAAAGTGTTGTGCAGCAGCAAGAGTGGTTTAGAAGAGATGGGAAATTTAAAAGTAGGCAACGAAAACATACAGGAAGTTGGGGAATTCTGCTATCTAGGGAGTAAAATAACAAAGGATGGTAGAAGCACGAGTGATATCAAGAGTAGAATTGCTCAAGCTAGAAAAGCCTTTGAAATGAAAAACAGCTTACTGACTACAAACATTGATTTACAGATTAGGAAAAATTTCTTAAAACATTATGTTTGGAGTGTAGCATTATACGGAAGTGAAACGTGGGTGATAGGGGCTGTAGAACGGAAGAGGATAGAAGCTTTTGAAATGTGGTGTTATAGGAAAATGTTAAAGATTAGGTGGGTGGACAAAATAAGTAATTTAGAGGTTCTTAGGCGAGTGGATGAAAAAAGAAGTATATGGAAGCATCTTACCAAAAGAAGGGATAGGCTAGTGGGGCATATCCTAAGACATCCAGGTATTGGGCTATCAATAATGGAGGGTAACATTGAGGGAGTACATTGTAGAGGGAGGCAAAGATTAGAATATATAAAGCAAATTACAAAAGATGTAGGGTGTTACAGGTATGTAGATATGAAACGACTTGCGCAAGATAGAACAGGTTGGAGAACTGCATCAAACCAGTCGAGAGACTGATGACAAAAAAAAAAATTTCGAAAAAGGTTTTCTGGCTTTACTCTTATTTCATTAGTTCCTGTATTTTAAGATGGATGAAATTTATTGTGGCTTTAATGAAAAGGTAGAGTGTTAAACATTTTTTGCACGTAATTTGCTAGTTCCTGACCGTAAATATGTATTCATTGTTATCACAGAGTCAGCCAATTATATGACTAAACCACGTAAGAACAGAAGAGGTAGAGGTATATATGACAGTAGTCGGAGTTATCTCATCTGAGATTCATGAATTTCATTTTACAATCAAACCCTGTTGATAATGAAATACCGGTGTCATTCGGAGAGTCGAAAGTACATGATTTTCCGAAGGACTCGCATCCTGATAAGTATAATTATAAACGCTGTAAGAAGACCATGTAAACCAACTCAACTCATCTCACTCAGAAAAGATTTTAGAGGTTCAAACCACCTTGTCCGCTGCTTACCTAAAAAACAACTTTCATTGCACAACAATTTCAACAGCCTGCATTTTAGTTTACTGACAAATTGGATTGAAAATAAGTAATGTTATTAATCTACCTTGCTTAAGAGAACTCATGAATTGTTCGGTTTCGGAACGTTAAAAAGTCGCATCTGATAATGCTTATAAAATTGTAATATTCGAACAAGCTGCCTACATAAACACTGATTACAGGCCTAAAATTCTATAAAATCACAGCTATCGGGATCGTAATTTTTCTCCTTATACTTTCGCTACGACAATTAAGCGAATACAGTCGCCGAATTATTTTTTATTTATCTCATCTGTACGAATCAGGTGTTAAAGGATATAGTTTTACACTGCCTGTGTAGAAGATATAAATACTGCTTATAAATTTCCCGTTAACTAACAGATCCTAAATCAACGAAAAATAGACTTGAGAAGACGTTACTTGACAAATCATTTTTGACCTACGCTTTTATTGTGTTTAAGAGAAACAAAAATATACGTATCAAAATACTATAACTGGTATTCAACAAACGTTCTATTAGGGTTGCGCGAGTAAGTCGGGCCAATTTGATTGTGATGCGCATGTGACGTCAACGGCTCAGGTAATAATTGCCCAATCAGAGGCTCGTATTTTCGGCCAATAAGAAAGCCCAGTTTTAACCAATCACAAGTCTTCTTTTGCGTCATTTTGATTGGTTAATATTGTCCAATCAGAGAGTTTATATTACTGTACAACGTCACACCGATGTCAACCAATGACAAAGTGTCTTGAGCGTTACGTCATTCGTTTGGATATGCTGCTTTCTGATTGGTCCGTACTGATTCTAGGCGTCACGTCGAGTGTGATTGTAATATGAAGTCCACACCCAATGACAACTTCTAGTTAACGGTAGGGCAGAACATATGAAGGTACCTTTTAATGAGATTTATAGTTTCTTGGTAAATATCACTTACGAAATATGAAGTACCCCATTGTAGAGATCTTTCGAGTTCTTAAGGAAATTAAAAATTGGTTTCTGTTGCTGCTAAATGTTAACACGGTTTTTTAAAAAATCACGAGTGTTCATTCGATACCGACACAAAGAAAAAAAACAAAAGAAGGTTATCTATTTTTCCTAGTTGTTCGATTTTTGTAACCTAATTTTTGGCCAGTAATGTATCATATTTTTAAGGGAATGACTTTATACAACTGTAAATAAATATTACGATACGTAGAAGGCAGTTGAAAAATCTAATTCAAAATTTTTTGAGACGAAACAAAGTCAATATCCTACCGGGTAAGAAAATATACCTCATTAATCCGTTTTATAACAAGAAAACTATTTTGCTCTACCAACGAGCATTAGTCGAAAAATAATAATCAACGGTTTGACTAAATGATAATATAATGGCTAATGTGATTTCGAGAAATGTTTTCTGGCTTTACTCTGATTTCATTAGTTCCTGTATTTTAAGGTGGATGAAATTTTTTGTGGCCATAATGAAAAGGTAGAGTGTTAAAAATTTTTGGAACGTAATTTGCTAGTTTCTGCAGGAAATAAATGTATTCATTTTTATCACAGGGTCAGCCAATTATATGACTAAAGCACGTAAGAACAGAAGAGGTAGAGGTATAAATGACACTAGTCAGGGTAATATTATCTGAGATTCATGAATTTCATTTTACAATCAAACCGTTTTGATAATGAAATACAGGTGTCATTCGGAGAGTCGAAAGAACATGATTTTACGAAGGACCGGCATTCTTATAAGTATAATTATAAATGCTGTGAGAAGACCATGTAAACCAACTCAACTCATCTCACTCAGAAAAGAAAGCATTTGACAATCTGGACTGGAGTAAAATGTTTAAAACATTGAAAAGGCTAGGAATTAAATACAAAGAAAGGAAAGTTATCTACAGTCTGTATAAGAATCAAACGGCTGTTTTGAGAATCGAGGGGTACGAAAAAGAGGCTGCTGTAAGAAAAGGTGTACGACAAGGTTGTTCTTTGTCACCACTACTTTTTAACTTGTATATAGAAGAGACTATAAATGAAGTGAAGGAGAAATTTGACGTAGGAATAAAAATTCAAGGAGAAACAATAAAAATGTTGAGATTCGCCGATGATATAGTAGTATTAGCCGAGGCAAAGAATGAACTAGAGGATGCCTTAAATGGAATGGATGAGATCTTGAGGAAGGATTACTTCATGAAAATTAATAAGAACAAAACGAAAGTGTTGTGCAGCAGCAAGAGTGGTTTAGAAGAGATGGGAAATTTAAAAGTAGGCAACGAAAACATACAGGAAGTTGGGGAATTCTGCTATCTAGGGAGTAAAATAACAAAGGATGGTAGAAGCACGAGTGATATCAAGAGTAGAATTGCTCAAGCTAGAAAAGCCTTTGAAATGAAAAACAGCTTACTGACTACAAACATTGATTTACAGATTAGGAAAAATTTCTTAAAACATTATGTTTGGAGTGTAGCATTATACGGAAGTGAAACGTGGGTGATAGGGGCTGTAGAACGGAAGAGGATAGAAGCTTTTGAAATGTGGTGTTATAGGAAAATGTTAAAGATTAGGTGGGTGGACAAAATAAGTAATTTAGAGGTTCTTAGGCGAGTGGATGAAAAAAGAAGTATATGGAAGCATCTTACCAAAAGAAGGGATAGGCTAGTGGGGCATATCCTAAGACATCCAGGTATTGGGCTATCAATAATGGAGGGTAACATTGAGGGAGTACATTGTAGAGGGAGGCAAAGATTAGAATATATAAAGCAAATTACAAAAGATGTAGGGTGTTACAGGTATGTAGATATGAAACGACTTGCGCAAGATAGAACAGGTTGGAGAACTGCATCAAACCAGTCGAGAGACTGATGACAAAAAAAAAAATTTCGAAAAAGGTTTTCTGGCTTTACTCTTATTTCATTAGTTCCTGTATTTTAAGATGGATGAAATTTATTGTGGCTTTAATGAAAAGGTAGAGTGTTAAACATTTTTTGCACGTAATTTGCTAGTTCCTGACCGTAAATATGTATTCATTGTTATCACAGAGTCAGCCAATTATATGACTAAACCACGTAAGAACAGAAGAGGTAGAGGTATATATGACAGTAGTCGGAGTTATCTCATCTGAGATTCATGAATTTCATTTTACAATCAAACCCTGTTGATAATGAAATACCGGTGTCATTCGGAGAGTCGAAAGTACATGATTTTCCGAAGGACTCGCATCCTGATAAGTATAATTATAAACGCTGTAAGAAGACCATGTAAACCAACTCAACTCATCTCACTCAGAAAAGATTTTAGAGGTTCAAACCACCTTGTCCGCTGCTTACCTAAAAAACAACTTTCATTGCACAACAATTTCAACAGCCTGCATTTTAGTTTACTGACAAATTGGATTGAAAATAAGTAATGTTATTAATCTACCTTGCTTAAGAGAACTCATGAATTGTTCGGTTTCGGAACGTTAAAAAGTCGCATCTGATAATGCTTATAAAATTGTAATATTCGAACAAGCTGCCTACATAAACACTGATTACAGGCCTAAAATTCTATAAAATCACAGCTATCGGGATCGTAATTTTTCTCCTTATACTTTCGCTACGACAATTAAGCGAATACAGTCGCCGAATTATTTTTTATTTATCTCATCTGTACGAATCAGGTGTTAAAGGTTATAGTTTTACACTGCCTGTGTAGAAGATATAAATACTGCTTATAAATTTCCCGTTAACTAACAGATCCTAAATCAACGAAAAATAGACTTGAGAAGACGTTACTTGACAAATCATTTTTGACCTACGCTTTTATTGTGTTTAAGAGAAACAAAAATATACGTATCAAAATACTATAACTGGTATTCAACAAACGTTCTATTAGGGTTGCGTGAGTAAGTCGGGCCAATTTGATTGTGATGCGCATGTGACGTCAACGGCTCAGGTAATAATTGCCCAATCAGAGGCTCGTATTTTCGGCCAATAAGAAAGCCCAGTTTTAACCAATCACATATCTTCTTTTGCGTCATTTTGATTGGTTAATATTGTCCAATCAGAGAGTTTTTTATTACTGTACTACGTCACACCGATGTCAACCAATGACAAAGTGTCTTGAGCGTTACGTCATTCGTCAGGATATGCTGCTTTCTGATTGGTCCGTACTGATTCTGGGCGTCACTTTGAGTATGATTGTAATATAAAGTCCACACCCAATGACAACTTCCAGTTAACGGTAGGGCAGAACATATTATGAAGGTACCTTTCAATGAGTTATATAGTTTCTAGGTAAATATCACATACCAAATATGTAGTAGGCCTAGTCTATATTTTCGGATTTGTGAAAGGCACAAATAGTGTGAAAGAAATAAAAATTCGTTGAGTAACGCTCTCTAATGATTATTTTCTTGTTGATTTAGGAACTGTTCGTTAACTCAAAACGTATAATAAAAATATACACGTTCTGCGCCAATAGTGTAAAACTCCAATCAGCAATTCATTCCTCCTTAAGAAACGTTAGAAAAATCGTTGAGCATTGCTCTCTGTTTATTATTGCTATAGTCAAAATTCAAGCACAAAAATTTTAATAATTCTTAGAAATAAAACCGTGCGTATTTATGTACTACGCTTATGTTATTTAAGGAAGATGTTGGTTTGAACATTAAATTTAATAAACTCTTATCAGATTATATTTTTTGTACGATAAGTAAGATTAAATTTGTACGTTCTTTCATAACGACTTTGATAACATCCTTTCTTACAAATCTGATTTTTTAAATTACTTAAAATTAGGTAAATAATGAGATGTTAAATACTCGGCACAATTAATTTGAGTTTTTAGATCATTAGGGTAGAAGTTAGTTCAAACATTTACAAGTTATCTGAAATAAACTGAAAAGTTAATTGGGTTACATTTTTTGGTTTGTAACCGTATGTTTCAGTAGAAAAGTCATTTGATGAGCAAAGCAGGCCTTCTAAAAAATTTTCACTTCGCACCTTGCAAATGCGTCTTTAATATATTCACACTACAAGGTCTAACCGTATAAAAATCTACTGTCATATGAAGAAGGTCTAAAAGTGTTTATTTCACCAGTACTTCTTATGTTGTTATAATGTTTTAGTCGAAAATTGCTTCATTCTTGAAGAAAACAGAAGTATTATTTTAGCCGTGGAAGTAGCAGTTGAAATTTAAAAAATATTTAACAGTTTAATGTTTCATATAGGCAATATTAATTTTCGCATCATAAAATAAAAAAATGAAAAGAACTGCGAATAAGCGCGGAGAAATGTCAAAAATATTGCCTAGAAATTTTTCACATCGTTAACCGTTTTTAGTGTGACTGATTGTCGTTAAAAGGGCACAATTTCTATTTTGCTCTTACTAGGTATTGTTCAAGTATATTGTAAATTTCAGTTTGGTAATGCCGGCGATTCTACTGACGATTACGTGACAAAAAAAAACTTTAGAGACGTCCTTATTTGAATAAACTTTAATATACAATGAAAAAATCACAATGTGTTACGTTCGTATAGTAGTGTTTGCATGGTAGCCGAGAAAATAATGTCTTAAATTTAAGCAAGCTTGTATGTGTAAACGCAATCTATTCTTGTGCTTCCTTTTTAAGAATTTTAATTTTTCATACTGTGAAAAGCAGTATAAATATACTGCTGTTTCATACAAATAACGATATTCATTCCTTACTCGGAAGACCTTAACAAGTTTAAAAATGTTTTTGGTAGGCGTTTTAATTCTGGAAAGTATAGCATTTCAGTAGACGTTATTGTTTAATATTCGGCCGTATCGTTAACTGGGCGGTGACAATGGGTGGATTTATGTAAAAATGTAAGTCGACGTCACGCGCAGGAACAGTACCGGACCAATCAGGAAGCTCGATACTGACAAATGACGTAATACTGATTAAGACGTTTTCATTGGTCGATATCGGATGACGTAGTGAACTATAATGAGCCTTCTGATTGGACAATATTGACCAATCAAAGTGACGCCTAAGAAGACATCTGATTGGTTAGGTTTGGAGATTTTTCATTGGTTAAAAATACTACACTCTGATTGGTCCTATATTATATCTGCCTTTGACGTCACACGCGCGTTGCCGTCATTGTAGGCCGCCTTACTTGCAAGACCTAAATAATTATTTTTTTTACTGTACATCAGTTCTATTATATTTTAGTAGTATATTTTGACACTTATTGCTAAGGTCCGTTTCGGGATCTAGGTTATTAAATAATTCATACGCTAAAGTTTGCAAATTACAAATATTTATTAGACTAAAAGATTACAAAATAAATGATTAAACTAATTATAATTAAATAACACAATAAATGATTTAATAATTCACTTAAACTTGATAATAAACAATAAATAACTTACAATCACTTTTATAGCTTAAACAGACATACAAAACATAGAAATTGAATTCACATTAACTTTACCCATTAACTTTATAATACACTCACAAAAGGCTTTACACAATAGACTCACAGACAGTGTTAGAATCGTCGACTGACACAATGTTCGGTACGCGCCTACCTACGTCCGTTGGACATTCGTCAAAGATCAAACGATTACTGACTGACCGCACTCGGGGGTCTCTTTTTATACCTACTCATTCATAAAGATTGTTCCAGAATAAAGCAGTGAAATCTACTCAAGTAAAAAAATAATAACTCTGTATTAATGAATGCTAGAAAAATCCTTTTGTTAACAAGTCAACTACTGTAAATAGAAAACGTAAACAACCTCATAAACAACTTCATAAAAATAGCTGTACACAATAGTATACCTGAAATTTTATAATAGGCGTACTACACGATAGTTTTTACAACTATTGTGAATAGACACACCTTTATGGTCGTCATTGTAAAATTGTCATTCACAATTGATATATTATTATTTCTTTATTACTCTCTCTTGTTGTAACTATTATTTCACACTCTATACTATTTCATGAATGGATTTCTGGAACATTCGTGATCCGTCTGGTCGATTCTGTTACAATATTTTCGGATATGTTAAAGACACAAATAGTGCGAAAGAACTCTCTAATGATTATTTCTTAGTTGATTTAGGAACTGATAGTTAACTCAAAACGTATAATAAAAATATACACGTTCTGCACCAATAGTGTAAAACTCCAATCAGCAATTCATTCCTCCTTAAAAAACGTTAGAAAAATCGTTGTGCATTGCTCTCTGTTTATTTTTGCTATAGTCAAAATTCAAGCAAAAAAATTATAATGATTCTTAGAAATAAAACCGTACGTATTGATGTACTACGCCTATGTTATTTAAGGAAGATGTTGGTTTGAACATTAAATTTAATAAACTCTTATCAGATTATATTTTTTGTACGATTAGTAAGATTAAATTTGTACGTTCTTTCATAACGACTTTGATAACATCCTTTCTTACAAATCTGATTTTTTAAATTACTTAAAATTAGGTAAATAATGAGATGTTAAATACTCGGCACAATTAATTTGAGTTTTTAGATCATTAGGGTAGAAGTTAGTTCAAACATTTACAAGTTATCTGAAATAAACTGAAAAGTTAATTGGGTTACATTTTTTGGTTTGTAACCGTATGTTTCAGTAGAAAAGTCATTTGATGAGCAAAGCAGGCCTTCTAAAAAATTTTCACTTCGCACCTTGCAAATGCGTCTTTAATATATTCACACTGCAAGGTCTAACGGTATAAAAATCTACTGTCATATGAAGAAGGTCTAAAAGTGTTTATTTTACCAGTACTTCTTATGTTGTTATAATGTTTTAGTCGAAAATTCCTTCATTCTTGAAGAAAACAGAAGTATTATTTTAGCCGTGGAAGTAGCAGTTGAAATTTAAAAAATATTTAACAGTTTAATGTTTCATATAGGCAATACTAATTTCCGCATCATAAAATAAAATAATGAAAAGAACTGCGAATAAGCGCGGAGAAATGTCAAAAATATTGCCTAGAAATTTTTCATATCGTTAACCGTTTTTAGTGTGACTGATTGTCGTTAAAAGGGCACAATTTGTATTTTGCTCTTACTAGGTATTGTTCAAGTATATTGTAAATTTCAGTTTGGTAATGCCGGCGATTCTACTGACGATTACTTGACAAAAAAAACTTTAGAGACGTCCTTATTTGAATAAACTTTAATATACAATGAAAAAATCACAATGTGTTACGTTCGTATAGTAGTGTTTGCATGGTAGCCGAGAAAATAATGTCTTAAATTTAAGCAAGCTTGTGTGTGTAAACGCAATCTATTCTTGTGCTTCTTTTTTGTGAATTTTTTTTTTTCGTACTGTGAAAAGCAGTATAAATATACTGCTGTTTCATACAATTAACCATAATCATTCCGTACTCGGAAGACCTTAACGTTCGTATAGTAGTGTTTGCATGGTAGCCGAGAAAATAATGTCTTAAATTTAAGCAAGCTTGTATATGTAAATGCAATCTATTCTTGTGCTTCCTTTTTCTGAATTTTAATTTTTCATACTGTGAAAAGCAGTATAAATATACTGCTGTTTCATACAATTAACCATAATCATTCCGTACTCGGAAGACCTTAACAAGTTTAAAAATGTTTTGGTAGGCGTTTTAATTCTGGAAAGTATAGCATTTCAGTAGACGTTATTGTTTAATATTCGGCCGTATCGTTAACTGGGCGGTGACATTGGGCGGATTTATGTAAAAATGTAAGTGGACGTCACGCGCAGGAACAGTACCGGACCAATCAGGAAGCTCGATACTGACAAATGACGTAATACTGATTGAGACGTTTTCATTGGTCGATATCGGATGACGTAGTGAACTATAATGAGCCTTCTGATTGGACAATATTAACCAATCAAAGTGACGCCTAAGAAGACATCTGATTGGTTAGGTTTGGAGATTTTTCATTGGTTAAAAATACTACACTCTGATTGGTCCTATATTATATCTGCCTTTGACGTCACACGCGCGTTGCCGTCATTGTAGGTCGCCTTACTTGCAAGACCTAAATAATTATTTTTTTCTACTGTACATCAGTTCTATTATATTTTAGTAGCATATTTTCGGATATGTTAAAGACACAAATAGTGCGAAAGAAATAAAAATTCGTTAAGTAACGCTCTCTAATGATTATTTCTTTGTTGATTTAGGAACTGATAGTTAATTTAAAACGTATAATAAAAACATACACATTATGCGCCAATAGTGTAAAACTCCAATCAGCAATTCATTCCTCCTTAAAAAACGTTAGAAAAATCGTTGTGCATTGCTCTCTGTTTATTTTTGCTATAGTCAAAATTCAAGCACAAAAATTATAATAATTCTTAGAAATAAAACCGTGCGTATTTATGTACTACGCTTATGTTATTTAAGGAAGATGTTGGTTTGAACATTAAATTTAATAAACTCTTATCAGATTATATTTTTTGTACGATAAGTAAGATTAAATTTGTACGTTCTTTCATAACGACTTTGATAACATCCTTTCTTACAAATCTGATTTTTTAAATTACTTAAAATTAGGTAAATATTGAGATGTTAAATACTCGGCACAATTAATTTGAGTTTTTAGATCATTAGGGTAGAAGTTAGTTCAAACATTTACAAGTTATCTGAAATAAACTGAAAAGTTAATTGGGTTACATTTTTTGGTTTGTAACCGTATGTTTCAGTAGAAAAGTCATTTGATGAGCAAAGCAGGCCTTCTAAAAAATTTTCACTTCGCACCATGAAAATGCGTCTTTAATATATTCACACTGCAAGGTCTAACTGTATAAAAATCTACTGTCATATGAAGAAGGTCTAAAAGTGTTTATTACACCAGTACTTCTTATGTTGTTATAATGTTTTAGTCGAAAATTGCTTCATTCTTGAAGAAAACAGAAGTATTTTTTTAGCCGTGGAAGTTGCAGTTGAAATTTAAAAAATATTTAACAGTTTAATGTTTCATATAGGCAATATTAATTTTCGCATTATAATATAAAATAATGAAAAGAACTGCGAATAAGTGCGGAGAAATTTCAAAAATATTGCCTAGAAATTTTTCATATCGTTAACCGTTTTTAGTGTGACTGATTGTCGTTAAAAGGGCACAATTTATATTTTGCTCTTACTAGGTATTGTTCAAGTATATTGTAAATTTCAGTTTGGTAATGCCGGCGATTCTACTGACGATTACTTGACAAAAAAAACTTTAGAGACGTCCTTATTTGAATAAACTTTAATATACAATGAAAAAATCACAATGTGTTACGTTCGTATAGTAGTGTTTGCATGGTAGCCGAGAAAATAATGTCTTAAATTTAAGCAAGCTTGTATGTGTAAACGCAATCTATTCTTGTGCTTCCTTTTTGTGAATTTTAATTTTTTATACTGTGAAAACAGTATAAATATACTGCTGTTTCATACAAATAACGATATTCATTAAGTACTCGGAAGACCTTAACAAGTTTAAAAATGTTTTTGGTAGGCGTTTTAATTCTGGAAAGTATAGCATTTCAGTAGACGTTATTGATTAATATTCGGCCGTATCGTTAACTGGGCGGTGTCAATGGGCGGATATATGTAAAAATGTAAGTGAACGTCACGCGCAGGAACAGTACCGGACCAATCAGGAAGGTCGATAATGACAAATGACGTAATACTGATTGAGACGTTTTCATTGGTCGATATCGGATGACGTAGTGAACTATAATGAGCCTTCTGATTGGACAATATTAACCATTCAAAGTGACGCCTAAGAAGATATCTGATTGGTTAGGTTTGGAGATTTTTCATTGGTTAAAAATACTACACTCTGATTGGTCCTATATTATATCTGCCTTTGACGTCACACGCGCGTTGCCGTCATTGTAGGCCGCCTTACTTGCAAGACCTAAATAATTATTTTTTTCTACTGTACATCAGTTCTATTATATTTTAGTAGTATATTTTCGGATATGTTAAGGACACAAATAGTGCGAAAGAAATAAAAATTCGTTAAGTAACGCTCTTTAATGGATAATTCTTTGTTGATTTAGGAACTGATAGTTAACTCAAAACGTATAATAAAAATATACACGTTCTGCGCCAATAGTGTAAAACTCCAATCAGCAATTCATTCTTCCTTAAAAAACGTTAGAAAAATCGTTGTGCATTGCTCTCTGTTTATTTTTGCTATAGTCAAAATTCAAGCAAAAAAATTATAATAATTCTTAGAAATAAAACCGTGCGTATTGATGTACTACGCCTATGTTATTTAAGGAAGATGTTGGTTTGAACATTAAATTTAATAAACTCTTATCAGATTATATTTTTTGTACGATTAGTAAGATTAAATTTGTACGTTCTTTCATAACGACTTTGATAACATCCTTTCTTACAAATCTGATTTTTTAAATTACTTAAAATTAGGTAAATAATGAGATGTTAAATACTCGGCACAATTAATTTGAGTTTTTAGATCATTAGGGTAGAAGTTAGTTCAAACATTTACAAGTTATCTGAAATAAACTGAAAAGTTAATTGGGTTACATATTTTGGTTTGTAACCGTACGTTTCAGTAGAAAAGTCATTTGATGAGCAAAGCAGGCCTTCTAAAAAATTTTCACTTCGCACCTTGCAAATGCGTCTTTAATATATTCACACTGCAAGGTCTAACTGTATAAAAATCTACTGTCATATGAAGAAGGTCTAAAAGTGTTTATTTCACCAGTACTTCTTATGTTGTTATAATGTTTTAGTCGAAAATTGCTTCATTCTTGAAGAAAACAGAAGTATTATTTTAGCCGTGGAAGTAGCAGTTGAAATTTAAAAAATATTTAACAGTTTAATGTTTCATATAGGCAATATTAATTTTCGCATTATAATATAAAATAATGAAAAGAACTGCGAATAAGTGCGGAGAAATTTCAAAAATATTGCCTAGAAATTTTTCATATCGTTAACCGTTTTTAGTGTGACTGATTGTCGTTAAAAGGGCACAATTTATATTTTGCTCTTACTAGGTATTGTTCAAGTATATTGTAAATTTCAGTTTGGTAATGCCGGCGATTCTACTAACGATTACTTGACAAAAAAAACTTTAGAGACGTCCTTATTTGAATAAACTTTAATATACAATGAAAAAATCACAATGTGTTACGTTCGTATAGTAGTGTTTGCATGGTAGCCGAGAAAATAATGTCTTAAATTTAAGCAAGCTTGTGTGTGTAAACGCAATCTATTCTTGTGCTTCTTTTTTGTGAATTTTATTTTTTCATACTGTGAAAAGCAGTATAAATATACTGCTGTTTCATACAATTAACCATAATCATTCCGTACTCGGAAGACCTTAACGTTCGTATAGTAGTGTTTGCATGGTAGCCGAGAAAATAATGTCTTAAATTTAAGCAAGCTTGTATGTGTAAACGCAATCTATTCTTGTGCTTCCTTTTTGTGAGTTTTAATTTTTTATACTGTGAAAACAGTATAAATATACTGCTGTTTCATACAAATAACGATATTCATTCCGTACTCGGAAGACCTTAACAAGTTTAAAAATGTTTTTGGTAGGCGTTTTAATTCTGGAAAGTATAGCATTTCAGTAGACGTTATTGTTTAATATTCGGCCGCATCGTTAACTGGGCGGTGACAATGGGCGGATATATGTAAAAATGTAAGTCGACGTCACGCGCAGGAACAGTACCGGACCAATCAGGAAGCTCGATACTGACAAATGACGTAATACTGATTGAGACATTTTCATTGGTCGATATCGGATGACGTAGTGAACTATAATGAGCCTTCTGATTGGACAAAATTAACCAATCAAAGTGACGCCTAAGAAGACATCTGATTGGTTAGGTTTGGAGATTTTTCATTGGTTAAAAATACTACACTCTGATTGGTCCTATATTATATCTGCCTTTGACGTCACACGCGCGTTGCCGTCATTGTAGGCCGCCTTACTTGCAAGACCTAAATAATTATTTTTTTCTACTGTACATCAGTTCTATTATATTTTAGTAGTATATTTTCGGATATGTTAAGGACACAAATAGTGCGAAAGAAATAAAAATTCGTTAAGTAACGCTCTTTAATGGATATTTCGTTGTTGATTTAGGAACTGATAGTTAACTCAAAACGTATAATAAAAATATACACGTTCTGCGCCAATAGTGTAAAACTCCAATCAGCAATTCATTCTTCCTTAAAAAACGTTAGAAAAATCGTTGTGCATTGCTCTCTGTTTATTTTTGCTATAGTCAAAATTCAAGCAAAAAAATTATAATAATTCTTAGAAATAAAACCGTGCGTATTGATGTACTACGCCTATGTTATTTAAGGAAGATGTTGGTTTGAACATTAAATTTAATAAACTCTTATCAGATTATATTTTTTGTACGATTAGTAAGATTAAATTTGTACGTTCTTTCATAACGACTTTGATAACATCCTTTCTTACAAATCTGATTTTTTAAATTACTTAAAATTAGGTAAATAATGAGATGTTAAATACTCGGCACAATTAATTTGAGTTTTTAGATCATTAGGGTAGAAGTTAGTTCAAACATTTACAAGTTATCTGAAATAAACTGAAAAGTTAATTGGGTTACATTTTTTGGTTTGTAACCGTATGTTTCAGTAGAAAAGTCATTTGATGAGCAAAGCAGGCCTTCTAAAAAATTTTCACTTCGCACCTTGCAAATGCGTCTTTAATATATTCACACTACAAGGTCTAACCGTATAAAAATCTACTGTCATATGAAGAAGGTCTAAAAGTGTTTATTACACCGGTACTTCTTATGTTGTTATAATGTTTTAGTCGAAAATTGCTTCATTCTTGAAGAAAACAGAAGTATTATTTTAGCCGTGGAAGTAGCAGTTGAAATTTAAAAAATATTTAACAGTTTAATGTTTCATATAGGCAATATTAATTTTCGCATTATAATATAAAATAATGAAAAGAACTGCGAATAAGTGCGGAGAAATTTCAAAAATATTGCCTAGAAATTTTTCATATCGTTATTCGTTTTTAGTGTGACTGATTGTCGTTAAAAGGGCACAATTTATATTTTGCTCTTACTAGGTATTGTTCAAGTATATTGTAAATTTCAGTTTGGTAATGCCGGCGATTCTACTGACGATTACTTGACAAAAAAAACTTTAGAGACGTCCTTATTTGAATAAACTTTAATATACAATGAAAAAATCACAATGTGTTACGTTCGTATAGTAGTGTTTGCATGGTAGCCGAGAAAATAATGTCTTAAATTTAAGCAAGCTTGTATGTGTAAACGCAATCTATTCTTGTGCTTCCTTTTTGTGAATTTTAATTTTTTATACTGTGAAAACAGTATAAATATACTGCTGTTTCATACAAATAACGATATTCATTAAGTACTCGGAAGACCTTAACAAGTTTAAAAATGTTTTTGGTAGGCGTTTTAATTCTGGAAAGTATAGCATTTCAGTAGACGTTATTGTTTAATATTCGGCCGCATCGTTAACTGGGCGGTGACAATGGGCGGATATATGTAAAAATGTAAGTCGACGTCACGCGCAGGAACAGTACCGGACCAATCAGGAAGCTCGATACTGACAAATGACGTAATACTGATTGAGACGTTTTCATTGGTCGATATCGGATGATGTAGTGAACTATAATGAGCCTTCTGATTGGACAATATTAACCAATCAAAGTGACGCCTAAGAAGACATCTGATTGGTTAGGTTTGGAGATTTTTCATTGGTTAAAAATACTACACTCTGATTGGTCCTATATTATATCTGCCTTTGACGTCACACGCGCGTTGCCGTCATTGTAGGCCGCCTTACTTGCAAGACCTAAATAATTATTTTTTTCTACTGTACATCAGTTCTATTATATTTTAGTAGTATATTTTCGGATATGTTAAGGACACAAATAGTGCGAAAGAAATAAAAATTCGTTAAGTAACGCTCTTTAATGGATATTTCTTTGTTGATTTAGGAACTGATAGTTAACTCAAAACGTATAATAAAAATATACACGTTCTGCGCCAATAGTGAAAAACTCCAATCAGCAATTCATTCCTCCTTAAAAAACGTTAGAAAAATCGTTGTGCATTGCTCTCTGTTTATTTTTGCTATAGTCAAAATTCAAGCAAAAAAATTATAATAATTCTTAGAAATAAAACCGTGCGTATTGATGTACTACGCCTATGTTATTTAAGGAAGATGTTGGTTTGAACATTAAATTTAATAAACTCTTATCAGATTATATTTTTTGTACGATTAGTAAGATTAAATTTGTACGTTCTTTCATAACGACTTTGATAACATCCTTCCTTACAAATCTGATTTTTTAAATTACTTAAAATTAGGTAAATAATGAGATGTTAAATACTCGGCACAATTAATTTGAGTTTTTAGATCATTAGGGTAGAAGTTAGTTCAAACATTTACAAGTTATCTGAAATAAACTAAAAAGTTAATTGGGTTACATTTTTTGGTTTGTAACCGTATGTTTCAGTAGAAAAGTCATTTGATGAGCAAAGCAGGTCTTCTGAAAAATTTTCACTTCGCACCTTGCAAATATGTCTTTAATATATTCACACTGCAAGGTCTAACTGTATAAAAATCTACTGTCATATGAAGAAGGTCTAAAAGTGTTTATTTCACCAGTACTTCTTATGTTGTTATAATGTTTTAGTCGAAAATTGCTTCATTCTTGAAGAAAACAGAAGTATTATTTTAGCCGTGGAAGTAGCAGTTGAAATTTAAAAAATATTTAACAGTTTAATGTTTCATATAGGCAATATTAATTTTCGCATTATAATATAAAATAATGAAAAGAACTGCGAATAAGTGCGGAGAAATTTCAAAAATATTGCCTAGAAATTTTTCATATCGTTAACCGTTATTAGTGTGACTGATTGTCGTTAAAAGGGCACAATTTATATTTTGCTCTTACTAGGTATTGTTCAAGTATATTGTAAATTTCAGTTTGGTAATGCCGGCGATTCTACTGACGATTACTTGACAAAAAAAACTTTAGAGACGTCCTTATTTGAATAAACTTTAATATACAATGAAAAAATCACAATGTGTTACGTTCGTATAGTAGTGTTTGCATGGTAGCCGAGAAAATAATGTCTTAAATTTAAGCAAGCTTGTATGTGTAAACGCAATCTATTCTTGTGCTTCCTTTTTGTGAATTTTAATTTTTTATACTGTGAAAACAGTATAAATATACTGCTGTTTCATACAAATAACGATATTCATTAAGTACTCGGAAGACCTTAACAAGTTTAAAAATGTTTTTGGTAGGCGTTTTAATTCTGGAAAGTATAGCATTTCAGTAGACGTTATTGTTTAATATTCGGCCGTATCGTTAACTGGGCGGTGACAATGGGCGGATATATGTAAAAATGTAAGTCGACGTCACGCGCAGGAACAGTACCGGACCAATCAGGAAGCTCGATACTGACAAATGACGTAATACTGATTGAGACGTTTTCATTGGTCGATATCGGATGACGTAGTGAACTATAATGAGCCTTCTGATTGGACAATATTGACCAATCAAAGTGACGCCTAAGAAGACATCTGATTGGTTAGGTTTGGAGATTTTTCATTGGTTAAAAATACTACACTCTGATTGGTCCTATATTATATCTGCCTTTGACGTCACACGCGCGTTGCCGTCATTGTAGGCCGCCTTACTTGCAAGACCTAAATAATTATTTTTTTTACTTTACATCAGTTCTATTATATTTTAGTAGTATATTTTGGCTACAACTTAATACATCAAACAAAACTTTTTGTTTTAAGCTCTAAATAAACCTAGAGGCCTAACCAATCCTTATTCATTTTATTTAAGATTTTTTTGTATTTCGCCACAAGCTTAGACTATAAATTAGGTAGGCCTAAATAAGATGATAATATTTCAGTCTAACAATAGGAACCTACAACCCTTTGTAACCTTTTATTTACACAAAAAATAACATCAAGTGACGGTAATTTATTGCTGGAGAAAATGGAAGCTGCTTCTAATTTTTTTAGGAACCAGTAATAGTTGGTCTATAATATTTTGGTTTCATATTTTTGACAAAATTTACACAAAAAAAGTAGAAGGCGCTGAAAGATAATAGGCCTACTTCACGAACGGGCCACGGATTTCTGTGGGAATTATCTTCGGCAACCATCAAGCATTTAGTCGCCTATCGTAGCCCTACTAGTAATTCCATTGCAGTTCCGTGAATCGACAGTTAATGCTTAATATTAATGTGATATTCATAGATTGTATGCTATTCAGTTAAGTTTTGGCTATATAAATTTTACTTATCCAAAAATAAGGCAAGCAATGCGACATTTTAAAATAATAATGATAGGTCTAATTAATGTTATAATATAAAAATAATAAATTAAAACTTACCTTTTATATAGCTGTTTGTATTCAACTCTGGGGCTTGTAATCCCATGGCTTTGAAATACATATCGCTTCGTTTCAACATGATGAGACAGGAAATTTAACCGCGCAGTACTGTGGAAGTGCAGCCACGTGCAGATCGAACAGATCATAACTGAACAGAACTGATGACAGCGACTCGACTTAAGATGTGTAAAACCGGCAACATCGCGTGAATGAGTCAAAAAACGATAATAGCGTAAAATGTGTATAAAGCTGTATAACAATTTGTATAATTTTTATAACAACTGAACATCTCTTTTTACATCTGATGCATAAAACAAACTGCATCTCAATGATGCAGTTTTCGAGGTAAAAAGTCACGGCTAAGATGTAGAAATCGAGCGTCGAAGAATGTATATATATATATATATATATATATATATATATATATTGATCCTGGTATTCTGGTTCCTGACATCCTGGAAATCTTGCCAAGGAGATTCTTTTGGAGATGCAAAGAAAAATGGCTGGACATTACAACATTCTGGATTGATCGAAATATATTCACCCAAAGTTCCGTCGTGTGGAATTTCATTATCGGGGAAGTAAAAATTGTATTTGTTATTCTTAAATTGAAATTAATCTCCTTTAAATAATGGTGTAACTTATAAATTTTGTTAATTATTTTGATGTGTTGTTGGATCCACAACTTTAGCTTCCATTCTATGTATATTAATTCAACAAACTTAAATTTGATCTTATTAAGTAAAATTCTTTTAGTCAACAGCATAAAAGGTTTAATTTTTATTATTTTATTCCCAAAGTGGCTCTTATAGCCTTTCTGTGTGGTACATCTCATCTCTAGGAATTCTCACCTCCTGGAATGAAAGTTCTGAGCTGATTTAAAGTGTAATTTAGGGTGCATACGGTTCATATTTAATTTACTATTTTTTCAAATACTATAATTTTTTAATAGCAATGTTGAGAGCTGATTGTTTACACGTATTGACATCTAAATTTTTATCAGCTGTTTCCTAAATCGTGTGTTTCATAATTTCCACTTTTCGTCTGCTGCTACCTCTACCTAGTTCGGGCCGGTGTATCTCTGTTGGTACAATTCAGCCGTTGTTAGTTTGCTCCTACTGTCAACAAACAAAAGGAAGGATCTGGCTTTGGAACCGGAAACCAAGACTAGAAGAGTGCAGAGGGTGACGGAAGAACTCCGGGCTCAGAGATCACAAAGAATGAGGGAATACTGGGTAAAGATCAAGGCTCAGAGATCGAAGTAGAGTCTTTCATGTTGTGGCTGAAGTGGTCCATTGTGGCCTCACAAGTAAAAAAAAAAAAAAAAAAAAAAGTACTAAAAACATCAGTCATGATATGCTGTAGGCCTTACAATTTCATTTAAAATAATATTTTTAAAAGTATTTTGTATTTAAATACATTTGAAAGTATTTTGTTGTTACTTTTTAATCAGCGTGTACACATTTTCATATAATGCGCCTGCTCAGTGACGTCATTATTTGTTTACATTAGGAGCAAACTAAGAGAGGCTGGACTGTAGATAGTGGTATATTTTATTAATTTACAATTTTTTCAAATACTTTTTTTTAGCTTTTATTTGTTATCAGAAATTGTACATTATTGACAACTACCCAATTTGATCGCTGCTTTGCTTTATTATTTATTTGACGTAAATTAGTGACATGAGTTTGAACAGGGACCCCCAGTAGAGTTTGTTCGTGGATGGCTGGCAACTGGTCACCATACAAAGTCGCTTGCCCAACCAGTTTTACTTAACAAATAATAGCGACTTTCTATTAGCTGACTGACTGGGCTGGCCCGAAGGCCTCAAATACTATAATTTTTTGATAGTAATGCCGAGAGCTGATTATTTACGTAATGACATTATCTAAATTTATATCAGCTTTGTCCTTTAATCGTGTTATTCATAATTTCCACTTTTCGTCTGCTGCTATCTAGTTCGGGCCCATAGAGTATAAAGCATGCTTTCGTAAAAAGAATTAAGTAACAGAATTAACTAAGTTATTACTCTATGGGCCGGTGTATCTCCGTTGGTAGGTGTACTGTAATTGTCCGGTGTGCCACAACAAGAAAAATAATTTTATTAATCAAAATACAGTTTTCAATACCACCAGTATTGCGGTTAAAAGTAAACACCCGCCAATACAAACACTAATAATATCTTATATAGTTCAGCCGCTCTAAGTTTGCTCCTACTGTCAACAAACCAAAACCAGCTACTACAGGGTGCACGCTAGAGTCCGTGACTTTATGGATGTCGTATTCCTATTAAGATAACTATTTTTTAAATTACAAGTACTTAAAGTACTAAAAACATCAGTCGTGATATGATGTAGGCCTAACAATTTCATTTATAAAAATACTTTTAAAAGTATTTTGTATTTAAATACTTTTAAAAGTATTTTGTTGTTACTTTTTAATCAGCGTGTACACATTTTTATATAATGCGCCTGCTCAGTGACGTCATTATTTGTTTACATTAGGAGCAAACTTAGAGAGGCTGGACTGTAGTGTAAACTCTGTAGGTATTACTGGTGGTTTTAAAAACAATATTTTTTAATATATATAACATTTTAATAAGGCGATTTGAAATTCCTTTATTATATATTTCGTAAAATAATTATATATACATTATTTTTATTTTATAGAAATGTATAATATTGTTTTATAGATTTAAGAATTATTTATGAATTATCTTTTTTTAAAACAAACCGTTTCGGAGTCCGAATGACAACGTTAGAGGTTAGAATACGCCATATTTATCTGACGTTTGTGATTATTGTTATTTTTTCAAATGTAAACAATAAACAATGAATGTTATCTGGATAGGAAGTTTGTTAAAATTTTAACGAAATTATAAAGCTACAGTTGTAAGTAACGTGCAATAAAACTTACATTTTAAAGTTGTGTTAATTTCATTTTATTTGCTATTGTGTTTTTAGGGGGTAATTAATTCAAAAATTGAAATTTTGTTGGAGATAATCATGGTACAGGATTTCTTAAATCTAACGTGTATTTATGTTTATAAAATAATTTTGGTATAGGCAGCCATAAGCAACATTTTATAGCCTTTATTTTGTGGATAAACATTCAATTTATTGAGGAGTGGTGCCTAACCTCACTTCACGGAACTTCTAACCATTTTATCATAACTTAAAATCTCATGTCAGATGTAATGAAATGTCATAACATTTTATCTCATATCAGGTATGCCATACTAGTATGGGGTAATTCATCACAGGGTAACATGGAAAGAGTTTTTAAAATACAGAAAAAAGCTGTTAGGTGTATGATGGGAGTCAACCACCTTACCTCATGCAGATCACTATTTAAAGAGCTGCAATTGCTCACAGTTCCTTCTTTGTACATTTTTGAAGTGATAATGTACGTAAAGAAAAATACCTTTTTACAGAATTTAGATGTTCACAACCACTACACAAGAAACAGAATCGATTAATATGTTGCTAATCACAACACTAAATTGTTAGAACAAAAACCAACTTATGCAGGTAGAAAATGCATCAATAAATTGCCACAAGGTTTAAAAAGTTGTGACAATTTAAGTCATTTTAAAAAAAGCTAAAACAATATTTGATTGATGAAACATTTTACAGTGTGCATGAATTCCTTTTTAAATAGTTTTGATTGAAAAATATTTAACTTATAATTAATCAAATATTGTGTACTATTTGATACAAAGGGGTTTATGACAAGCCTACTGAGTGAAGCAGTAGCAGGAAAAAATTATTGGTAAGTGATGAATTTATCATTGTGTTTGATTTTTTAATTTTGCGTGATATTAGATACAATGGGTTCATGACAAACCTACTGAGGTAAGCATTAGCAGAAACAAATTTTTGGTGGTAAGTGATGAATTTATCATTGGTGATAAACTTTCAGTTTTATCTTGACATGTCCTATACTCCCTTTGGAGTCTTCTGGATGCAAGTAGAAAAAAAAATGTTTAAAAACATTTGTTATCATTTTATTTTGCAATTTAAAGTGAAATGACCATTGTTGTCTTTTTACTTATTTAGTTAAAGGACTAAACGTTAAAAAATTTGTTGAATGCTAGTGTCCATTTACACTTTGTTTTAAAATGAACCGAATTTTGACAAGTTAGGCCTACCGTAAAAATACCGCATAGGTTATGTCTGTGATAAAATGTTTCATCGTCAGCAGTAATTTGAGAAGCGTTGTAGATGTTTACTTCATTATTTACTCTTTTATAGTTCGAATTTAGTTTATTTTGTGGATTTTATTTTGCGTCCAGGAGGAGTTTAGGACATGTCAGTTATAACACCTGAAATGCATATAAGAATCACACAATGTTCAGATATCAGATTAATTATTGTCCCATAGCTGAACGAGTGAGAGGGCGATATGTGACATAACTACGCATGCGCCCAAAGGTCTTTACCGTTATAATCCAAACCTGAAAACATACTACAGTAGTTATCTTGCTTGTTAGTTTACTACGTGCATAAACGCTTGCTCACAACAATGAGTGAAATTATACGACAATGTTATTGGAACGGCGCGTATGGGTTGGGCGAGTGAGAGCGTTATGCATTCTCTCACTTCCACAGCTAGGGGACTTAAGTTCATCTGAATACTGTATCATTACTATCAAGAAAGAAATTCTTGTACGCTATAAAAAGTTTCACCGATCAAGTAATTTTTCAGATTCTTTTTAAAGGAATGCAAATTATCACAACATTTTAAAAATTGGGGTAATTTATTCATGTATTTTCTCCCTGCATAAGTAGGTTTTTGTTGAAACAATTTTGTGGAGTGATTAGTCACATAATAATCATTTCTTTTTCTTGTGTTATGATTGTGAACATTGAAAGTCTACATAAAATTATTTTGCCTGACATACATAATCACCTGAAAAATGTAGAGAGAGGGAACTGTAAGCAATTTAAGCTCCTTAAATAGTGGTTTGGATGAGGTTAGCTGGTTAGCTCCCTCCATACACCTAATAGCTTTCTTTTGAATTTTAAAAACCCTATTCATATTAACCATGCTAGAATTACCCCGTACTACGATACCATAACGGATAAGAGACAGAATAAGTCCATGATAAGCTGTCATTAGCAATTTTTTATCATAATTATGGCAATTTGTTTTAGTGCAAATACCCCAGATGATATTTTACTACAAACTTGATTGGTATAGAAGTCCCAAGACAAAAATCTATCTAGAGATACTCCTAGGAACTTCACTGTTTCTACATGCTCTAAACTACAGTATTCAGATGAACTAATGTCCATCACTCTCACTCTCATCAATGTCACTCTCACTCGCACAACCCATACGCGGCGTTCCAATAACAATGTTGTATATTTTACTCATTGTTGTGAGCAAGTGTTTATGCGTGCAGTAAACTAACAAGCAAGATAACGACTGTAGTATGTTTTCAGATTTGGATTATAACGGTAAAGACCTTTGAGCGCATGCATAGTTATGCATATATCTCCCTTTCACTCACTTGGCAATTTTTTTTTTTTTTGCTACTTGCATCCTGGAGACTCCAAAGGGAGTATAGGACATGCCAAGATAAAATTGATAAACTGAAAGTGTATCACCAATGATAAATTTATCACTTACCACCAAAAAATGCTTTTGCTGCTGCTTACTTCAGTAGGCTTGTCATGAACACTATTAAATTAAAAATCACACACAATAAATAATAAAAAAATCAAACACAATTATAAATTCATCATTTACCAATAATTTCCTCCTGCCATTGCTTAACTCAGCAGGCTTGTCATGAACCCCTTTGTATCAAATTGTACACAATATTTGTTTAATTAAAGTTAAATACCAAAACTATTTAGAAAGGAATTCATGCACACTGTAAAATGTTTCATCAATCAAATATTGTTTTAGCTTTTTTTAAAAATGACTTAAATTGTCACAACTTTTTCAATCTTGAGGCAATTTATTGATGTATTTTCTACTTGCATAAGTTGGTTTTTGTTCAAACAATTTAGTGTTGTGATTAGCAACATAATAATCGATTCTGTTTCTTGTGTAGTGGTTGTGACCATCTAAATTCTGTGAAAAAGTATTTTTCTTTACGTACATTATCACTTCAAAAATGTACAAAGAAGGAACCGTGAGCAATTGCAGCTCTTTAAATGGGACATTAGTTCGTCTGATACCTTTATTATTATGAATAAATACATCCACTTCTCTACTTTCTTTAACGTTATGTTTGTTTTTGAACTGCAAGTAGTGACACTTCTTCCCATTAACTGTTGATAACATTGATTGTTGAAGTGTACTATGGACTCTTCTGTTAACGTGTGTGTGTGTGTGTGTGCGCGCGCGCGCGCGTGTTAAGAGCATCTACCAGTGACCAGGCTAGTCTAGGTCAACTACCAGCTGCTATCACTGCCATCACCATTGCAACTGTTTATCATTTGTCTGTTACAACTGTTGATGAATATTTAGATGGCATTGACACGTATTATTTATTTATATGTTATAAACAATGTAATTTTTTTTTCCACTTTTAAGATCACACTGGATCACTTTAAGTTAGTTTAACATTTATTTAGTCTTACATTGTTTTCTCTTCTCCTCATTCTAAGCGATCGGGCCAGTCTCACTTCATCTGATACGACACTCGTTTTATATTGTTTAGTTGGAGGAGGTGCAAATTTAAAGCTTTTAATGATGTTTAATTTTCGGATTTATTTTGGAGGTCTTCAATTTTTAATCCCATCTCCTCCAGATCTTCATTTATTTCTCTCATCCTTATCGGTTTGAGAGCGAGTCCACAACAGAAATTCAATATCTGTTTGACATATTTATTTTCTGGATATCTCAATATGTGACCGAGGTATGATTTTTTCATTTTCCTCATTGTCTCAGTTACTGGATCAATAGTTTTGTAAACTTCACTATTGGGCAAAAGTTTCCAGTGTCCTTCCACTTTGTTTCTCTTGCCTATGCAGGTTCTCACTATTTATCTTTCCTTTTTGACAACTCTGTCAGTGTTAATCTTGGATTTTATTTTAAACAGGGTCTCACTGCAATAGGTAATTTTGGGTTGGACAACTGTTTTATAGTGTTTTAATTTAGATTGAATTGAGAGGCATTTCTTCTTATATGTGTTTTTCACCATCTTATAGGTGCTGTTTATCTTAGCTGATCTTTCAGCCCAATTTATTGCCTCATTATTATTTTTAGTGATTATTTCCCCTAGATAATTAAATTTCACAACTAATCCCAATGTAAATTTATATTAATTGTAACGTTTTCTGTTGTTTGTACAGGTTGAATTAGTTGTGGGTGTGGCAAAGTGAACAGGTGATGGAAGCAATCGTGGATCAGGAACTTAGGATGACTCTAAAAGGTGGAAATCAAAATGGGATCAAGTGACAAGCAGTGCGACCAGCAACTGTCTGCTCTGACAACTACACCCACTCCCACCTAAAGTACGTTCATTTCGTTCTTTACCCAGCAAAACTAAAACTCTTAACAGTTAAAAAAACATATTGTATAGAAACTGAAGTCACGAGATTGCCTTTTGCATATGTATGGGCTGTGAGGAAGTTACCTCAAAGCAGGTGAGGATTGGTTAGCTAAACTGCAGTTCTTTGGGCACGCTCTGTGTGGTGTGGGGCGTGCCCCTGGCCGAAGCAACAGTGGTTCCACAACTCCCTTACTCTCCTGACTTGGCTCTGTGCACCTTTTGTTGTTTGTTTCCCCCACTGAAGAGGAGAGAGCTGAAAGGAAAGCGTTGGGAGTCCGTGGAAAACATCCAAAAGTATGTTACAAGATTGCTAACGGACATTCCTGTCTAAAAGTTTGAGGGTGCGTTCCAGGCATGGCAGACACATCTCCGCTAGTGTGTTGATGCAGGGGGGGAGAGCATTTCGAGGAATTTTAAGCGTTTGTACCAGTACGATCAATAAATCTGGTTTTCTTAAAAAGTGCGCATTATTTTTGTAATGGACTCTGTATGTTGCACAAACTTGGTTGGTTAAACTCTGTAATGGAGTTTTTGTAAACCATAGAGCTAAATGTTTTTTTATTAGCATGTATAATTGTGTGCTATTTTTTATTTTTTTGAACAGGCTTTATAGAGCGGTACAATTTCATAACAAAGACAGCATTCCTTAAGGCTGTAAGATATCATTGGACTCTGTGTAGGTAAGCAATGCGCATTTATTTTAGCAACTTGTGTATACACCAACCCATTTAAAAATAAAGTTGAATCCAAGATGGCGGACAAAACTGCCAAAATGTTGGATTTTTAAAACTATGCAGATTCGCTTAAGCTTTTTCCGCAAAGTACGTCTTAGTTACACAATATAAAGATGTTTCCTTCCTTAAAAATCACTCTGTATAATTTAATTTTCCTTTGGATTTAAGGGTCATTCCACATCAAATCAACACATGGTCTAAACCTCACCATCTCAGAATTTGATGAAATTTGGTATGAAGGGGTAGTCCTTATGGAGGTTATTAAAAATACATATTTTTTAAAAAATATCTCTAATGGTTTAGAAATTACGACTGTTAAGTTTCCAAAAAAATGGCCAGAAACACACATTCAACATATCGTGACACTTATCGTTGAGGTCCGTTTCGGGATCTAGGTTATTAAATAATTAATAGACTAGAGTTTACAATTACAGATATTTATTACAACTAAAAGAGTTACAAAATAAATAACAAACTAATTATAAAGAAGTGATACAATAAATAACTTAATAATTTACTTAATGCTACTTACAAGGTTATATCTATAGAATGCAATTACAAAATGAAACTGAGTACACAAAAACTGAATTTAATGCAGATACACAATAACTTTACACAATGCACACACACACAAAGACAGTATAACAATGCCTCAGAAACCCCCCTGTTGACCTGTTCTAACGGAGTTACCTTTGATAGCACACGTAGTAAACACTCGTCAAAGATCAAACGAATACTAACTCTCGACCGCACCCGGGGCTCCCTTTATGTAGGTTAAATGAAAGAGGTTTATCAAAGGACACAGAAATTTGATCAAAAAGATAATTCCAGAGTGGCAGAGAGATTCCATGAAAATAATAAAGTACAAAAAACCCTTTTTACTGGAAAAGTAATAACTATTAAAAACAAGTAAATAGATCTATTATAAATAGAATAAAAGTTGTTACAGGCCGACCTTTTCATAAATAGTTGTACAACAATAACCTTTTATAAATAGGTATACTTTTATTGTTACTATTGCCCTATTGTTACTTTTTCACTCTATTAACTACTCTTTACCATTTTATGAATGAAGTGATAGAAATTTTGCGAACCATTCCCTTTTCCGATATCACAATATTTTGAAATCATTGCAGCTGCTCTCCTAATTGAGTTAGAAAGATGAGAGTAGTGTTGTTGTACTCAGTTTTTCAAGTACTTTTCAATTATGTAGAGCACAATGTAGGCCTACCTTAAAAAAATGTACCTTTAAAAAGTAGGCCTACCTTTTAATGTTATTGTTTAGGTCAACAGCCGAAAGGCTAGTTTGAACCTCTAGAGGTTTTACTAAGTAAAAACAAGGAGTAAGGTGGTTTACCATTGCCTTCCTCACTGAGTTGAAAGAGTATGCTTATCAGCATGCCAGGACCTCTGAAAAGCACTCACTTTCCACCCTGCAAATGACACCTTCACTTCATTCACCACAGGGTCTGGCTGCACAGTGAAATTCATTACTCTCAGAGGAGATAACTCTGACTAGTGTCTTTTACACCTCTACCTCTTCTGTTCTTAAATAGTTCAGTCATATAAGTGGCTATGTGATAAGTGTCAAATAACTGACTATGTGATAAGAAACAGAACTATTTTTTTTTAGCCCTGGACCAAACATATAGAGTGCAATTAAAATAACACTCCACCTGCCTGTTTTGGGCATGCATTTTAATAAAAAGTTTTTTTCAGAAATACAAAATCAAAATTTTTAAATTTGATTTTCTTAAAAAGTGCATTTTTGAAAAACATTTAAAAATCTCTACAAGTAGTTAAAACTGTTGGTAAATGATTGTAAAAATTTCAAAGTGGGAGGCTAATTGGTTCATAGTTCAATAATAATTTAAAAAAAGTGATGCGTAATACTAATGTTATGTAAAGTTGAGCCGTCCTTAGTTTGCTCCTACTGTGAACAAATCAAAACTAGCTACTACAAGGTGCACGCTAGAGTCCGCGACTTTATGGATGTCTTATTCCTATTAAGTTAACTATGTTTTAAATTAGAAGTACTTAGAGTACTTAAAACATCACTCATGATATGATGTAGGCCTAACTATTTCATTTATAAAAATACTTTTAAAAGTATTTTGTATTTAAATACTTTTGAAAGTATTTTGTTGTTACTTTGTAATCAACATGTACTCATTTCTATGTAATGCGCATGCTCAGTGACGTCATTATTTGTTTACATTAGGAGCAAACTAAGAAAGGCTGGACTTTACATGTTTTGCAACGGTGATTTTTACCGTAATTGTGTGTCAAAGGGAGCTGTCTTCAAGACAAATTGTGTCCACAATTTATATTGAGACTAATGACTACATTATAGTATGTAAAATGAAAGAAGAAGCCTCTGTTTGGAACGGCATATCTCATCAAGTAAGAAACATAACAATTTCTGGTACGGCTCGTTTTAAAGCTTGGTTTTTTTACTTTCTCTTGCCTATATGAATATATAGGAAGGAAAGTATTGTTTTCATGTCGATTATAAGAAATCGAGTTTTCACCGGTTCTATACGTTTTCAGACCCCCTGAACCCAAAAAACATGTTTTTAGCGATTGGTCTGTGGTTGATTGAATGAGTGTTGAATAAATGCACAAAATAAATGATTCAATGTATGAAATTTGAACACGTTTTATTGAACACACACGAACACAAGCGGACTGTATCACCGTTCAGCACACACTCACTCTCACCTGCGCACTGGTCCACGCACTCGAACTAGCTCCGCGCATGGCAGTAGCCAGCGCCCATTCACACACACGCATTTTCGCAACTAAACACATTCACACACAAATATAACATTAATTAAATATTAACCATGCCCCCGGCCTTGAAGGGCATTCAAGAGTTACAATAATTAAATTATGAATACTAAAGTTTTTTTTTTAAACAAAAGAACAGTTAATCTCTTTTATTGATTGAATTTGTCATATCTGAGTCAATTGGTAATACACATAATTTCACAATAGGTCGTTTAATGAGACCATTTGAAGTCTTAAGAGTAACCACACGAACTCTGGCATCTTGCCCTGGATGAAGTTCAATGACGCGAGCCATTTTCCATTGGAGTGGAGGAAGATTGTCCTCTTTGATGATAACAAGATCACCAACGTTGAGGTTTGGAGGAGATGTTGTCCACTTCCTTCGCTGCTGCATGTTGTTTAGGTAATCTCTTGACCACCGCGACCAGAAATGTTGATACACCATCTGAACATGCTGCCACTGATCAAGTCTACTGGTTGGAATTTTGAGTAGGCATGGTTCAGGATAGTTTGTGAGGACATCACCAATTAGGAAATGTGACGGGGTCAACGGATTTAGATCAGTAGGTTCATTTGATAATGGAGATAAGGGACGAGAATTTATACATGCCTCAACTTGAGTTAATAGTGTGACAAATTGTACGTAGGTTAAAATTAAATTTCCTAAAAATCGTTTTATGTGTGTTTTCACTAACTTAACTGACGATTCCCATAGTCCACCAAAATGTGGAGCCCTAGGAGGTTGAAAATGCCATGTAATTTCGTCGTTTGATAAAGTTGTTGACACCTTGTCATTAATTCTTTTGACTTCCACAATCTTAGAAGTTCATTTAATTCACGATGTGCTCCTACAAAATTGGTCCCGTTGTCTGAGTATATGTCCTTTGGTTTTCCTCTTCTTGAAATGAATCTGCGTAAAGCTCCAATAAAAGATTCTGTAGTCAAATCTTCGACTAACTCCAAATGCAGAGCCTTGACACTAAAACACACAAATAGCGCAATGTAACATTTAGCTGGAATGACACCCTTCTTCTTTGACATCTTCACATAGAAAGGTCCACAATAATCTACTCCGGTATAGTAGAATACTCGAGGTGGCACAAGAACTCTAGTTTTGGGCAATTCACCCATCATCTGTGTCCGAATCTTAGGTCTTGCTCTGAAGCAGGAAATACATTCGTGGAATACCTTCTTGACTAATGAACGACCGTTGATTGGCCAGTATTTCTGACGAACGATGTTTAATAACAGTTGGGGTCCTGCATGAAGATTTTTTATGTGCATATGTTTCGCAATTAAATATGTGATGATGTGACCCTTAGGCAATATGATTGGGTGTTTCTGGTCAAGACTTAAATCTGATTGTTGTAAACGTCCACCAACACGTATCACTTGATTTTTATCCATGAATGGATTCAATGCCTTAAGTTTACTGTTTCTTGACACACATTGTTCTGATTGTAAATTGCAATATTCATGAAGAAATGATTCTTTTTGCACAAGTCTAATAACAGCATTTTCCGCTAATTGAAGTTCTGTAACAGAAAGATTGCTGTCAAGACGAAGATCACGTGTTGTCTGACAGTTACGCGTAAATCGAAGACAGTACGCAATAACACGTACAAATTTAGTGAAACTAGAAAAATTATTAAAATTAATAACATTATTTGTTGAGACTGCACATGAAATATTATTCTTCCGTCGTTCTGGAATATCATTATGATCTGTATCTGGTTCTTCCGAAATTAAATCTACTGATGAGTAGAGAAACGATGGTCCCTTCCAGTATAAGCTGGCGTTTAAAATTTCTGAAGGAAGTAACCCTCTTGATAAGAAATCAGCAGGATTGTCTTCGCTTCTGACATGTTTCCAAGAATTGGTCTCAGTATTGTCTTGTATTTTGGACACTCGATTTGCGACGAATGTTGACCAATGAGATGAAGGTGCTCTTATCCACGCTAATGTAATAGTTGAATCAGAGTAGTAGGTGATTGAATCTATCTGAATCTGTAAAGCAGTCACAATTTTCTTGCACAATTCCGACAATAGCAAAGCTCCACACAATTCGAGTCTTGGCAAAGATGTCTTCTTCACCGGTGCAACGCGTGATTTGGAACTAACTAAATTTACTGAGATATTACTGTCAGTATCAACTGACTTGATGTAAATACAGGCACCATATGCAGATTCCGATGCATCTGAAAATCCATGCAGCTCGATTCTTGTAACGTGTGTTTCTTTGGGTAAGATATTTCGTTGAATATCTATTTGCGATATAGATTGTAAAGATTCTTGAAAGCTAATCCACTGTTTTAGCAATTCTTCAGGAACCTCTTCATCCCAACCAATCTTACAACTCCACAGTTGTTGCATGATTATCTTAGCCCTCACTATGACTGGTCCAATAAGCCCCAATGGATCAAATATTTTTCCTATAGCTGATAAAATTGTGCGTTTTGAATGTTTCACACTCGTCTTGTTGTAATCACCTAATAAAAATTGAAATGTGTCTTGCCTTGGGTTCCAAATAAGACCAAGAGTACTCACAGTTGCATCGTTATTGATCATGAAACAATCGTCACTTACATCTTGATGTAGTAAATTTGATAAAATATCAGGATGGTTTGCACTCCACTTTCGTAAATTAAAATCTCCTCTATGTGCTATGGTCATCATATCCTTTTGAAGCTGTTTAGCATCCTCTAAGGTTTTTGTGCCAGTTATAAGGTCATCAACGTAAAAATCTTCTATGAAAACCTTTGATGCTTCTGGGAAATCATGTTTTTCATCTACCGCAAGTTGTTTCAGTGCTCTCGTAGCTAAGTACGGAGCACTTGCTGTACCATATGTCACTGTTGTTAATTCAAATGTTTTGATTGGCTCATGTTGATGTTCTCTCCACAAAATTCGCTGTAATTTCCACTGTGATGGATGCACTTTAACTTGCCGATACATTTTCTCAATATCTGCAATCATGACGTAGGAATGTGTTCTAAATCTTGTCACTATACTAAACAGGTCTGACTGGATTGTAGGTCCAACAATTGAAATGTCATTTAGCGAAAGACCTGAAGTGGTTTTTGAAGACGCATCAAATACTACTCGTAGCTTTGTTGTCTTAGATTGTTCCCTTACAACCGCGTGATGTGGAATGTAATAACACTGGGTGGATTGCGATTCATCCAATGGAACCTCTCGCATGTGACCAAAGTCTATATACTCCTTCATAAACTGCACATACTGTGATTTCAATGCTGGGTTGATTGAAAAACGTCTCTCAAGTGTAACTAATCTTCGCGGTGCGTTCTTCTTAGATTCGCCAAGATCACTTATATCACCTTTTAAGGGTATTTTCACACAATATCTTCCATTTACATCTCTGGTTGTAGTGTTCACGAATAAATCTTCACAAAATTTGTCGTTTCCGGTATGATGTTTTTCACCCTTGCACTCTTCTAATTCCCAAAATCTCTGCATATTTCTGTTAATTTCGTCTAGTGTAGATAAAAAACACGTAGTTGCTAGATTTGATGTAGTGTTTACATTCATTTTGCCAGAAATTATCCATCCAAACACAGTATTTTGTAATGTATAAGATGAATTCGAAAACTTCAATTTACCTTCATATAATAAGTCAAAAAATAATTCTGCACCAATAAGCATGTCAATGTCATTGGGCTGATTAAATTGAGGGTCTGCTAATTGAATGGTTTGCGGAATGTTAAAGTGAGCTGTTTCTATTGTGACCGTAGGTAATTGTTGAGTGATGTTTTTGAGAATAATACAATCAATAGTAGTCGAATATGAAGTTAATCTAGATTTAATGATACACTGAACTATATTTGAAGTTTGAGTGGATGATTGGCCTATGCCATGGACTTCAAACACACTATTCTTGATAGAGAGATTTAAAGTACGCGCTAACCTTTCAGTTATGAAATTTGATTGAGAAGCACAATCAAGCAACACACGGCAAAGATGAGGACAACCTCTATGATCTAGCACTGAAATTACTGCTGTTGAAAGCAAAACAATAGATTTTTGTTGATCAGATGTCACGTTTGAAGTAGAAACAATGGTTTGTTCTACAATTGGTTTAGAAGGTTTGTCACCTTGAGTAGAAATTTGCTTTTCTGAATCCCTTGAGTCAGATTTATTATGATGTAATAATGTATTGTGTCTCTTGCCACAAAGTTTGCACGAGCCTGACTTACAATTAGTAGATTTGTGAGAGCTCTTAAGACAATTAAAACATAAATTGCGTTTCTTTACTTCTTTTTCACGGTCTGAGCTTGGAAGTCCTTTGAAGACCTTACACATATAAAGTGGATGTTCTTGTTCACTGCACAAAGAACAATCTTTTGTAGACACATGACAGTTCGTGGAAAATGTATTTTTAAATGTTGGCTTGAATTTCGGAGACTGGCTGTGGTTCACAAAATGTGGATTAACGGGTGAATGTTTTTGCAATTTGTTGTATTCAATTGATTCTAATACCTGACACTTGTGTTGTAAAAATACTTCCAAATTGGACATAGTAGGTAACGCATCCTTTTTTAGTGTGTTTTCCCACTCACGTAATGTTACTGGATCTAATTTGGTAGTAATTAAATAAATTAAAAGCGTGTCCCAGTGATTTGTGGGTTGCCCTAAACCAGAAAGGGCACGAATGTGTTTTAAGGCACTATCTAGAAGTTTGCGTAAAGAAATTGAATTTTCTTTATCATTTTTAGCAAGACTGAACAAAGCATTTACATGTTTGTTGATTAAATAACGCTTGTTGCCAAATCTGTCATTTAACAATTGCCAAGCAATGTGATAATTTTGTGCGGAACTTTCTAAAGCTTGAATGACTTCAAAAGCTTCACCCTTTAAAGAAGCCTTTAAGTAATGAAACTTATGAATATCCGGTATTTCCCTTAAGTGAATGAGTGATGTAAATGTGTCACGAAATGAGAGCCATTCACCATAGCTGCCATTGAATGTAGGAAGTTGGATATCTGGGAGTTTCACTGATATTGGTTGTGTAATTACTGGCTTGTTTTCAATATTGTTGTGACAGTTTCTAAGCTCATGATCAGAAATGAAATCTTGAGCCGCTGACATTAGTGCAAAATATTCTGCCTCAAAATTGTTTCTTTGATCTGACTGATCATCAGATTCGTCAAGTAATTCAATTTGTAATTGTACTTTATCGAATTCACACCAACACTCCTCTAATTTTGATAACCGCAGTTTTAATTGACTAATATCTGCTGCACAAGAAATTCCACTAAAATATGTTTTGAACCTAGTTAATTTTGCTTTAACTAAGCCACGTTCCTTCACTAATAGTTTTAAATCACTCATAATTGTTGATATACTAGGCGTAAAATATGTAGCATTAAATGAATGTTAATAACACATGAATTGGGTGTGTATAAGAAATGTAAATAGTAGCAACAATGCAAAATAAAATAATTAAATACTTATCTATTAATTCCAGCAAATTATGAGCTAGGCCCTGAATGTTTTATGATTTGGTAATGCTGAATTTGTGAATTTATGAATAATTACCTAGCTATATTGTTTTTTAAATGTTATTGTGTATCAGTATATTAATAATAAAATGTGTTGATGTTGTAAAAATCAGCTGATTAACAATGCTTTAAAAGTTGTTGTTTTGCACAAAAGTAACAAATTTATTACAAAAAATATGTAATTTACCACAGTTTGGATCCGGTCGGAGTAACCAAAAAATGGTTGATTGAATGAGTGTTGAATAAATGCACAAAATAAATGATTCAATGTATGAAATTTGAACACGTTTTATTGAACACACACGAACACAAGCGGACTGTATCACCGTTCAGCACACACTCACTCTCACCTGCGCACTGGTCCACGCACTCGAACTAGCTCCGCGCATGGCAGTAGCCAGCGCCCATTCACACACACGCATTTTCGCAACTAAACACATTCACACACAAATATAACATTAATTAAATATTAACCAGTCTGTGTGTGTGAACAGAATATCTCAAGAACGAAACATCGTACGAACTTGAAACTTAAGTTAAATACCACTACTGGACCAGACACGAACATTTTCATCAAAATCGGTCGACCGGAAGTAGTAGTTTATTCGTATAATTTTTCACTTTTTTGCGATTTTCTCAAAAACTGGTCCTATGATTTTCTTTAAAATCGCCTGGTTTACTCATTTTTTATGCTCTACAAGATAGGGTAGGCGTCATGTTTGCTGAAATTCTCGGTGAGGCTGTTTTCACGTAAAGAAATAGTTTTTTTAAGATTACGGCTTCATTATCAATTTTAGCGCAAAAACTTGTAGAAAAACTTATAGAAAAGTTGTAAAGAATTTAAAAATCTACAACTCTTAGTTCAAACATTTTTTGTATAACGCTTAGTTTAGCAGTAATTAGCGATTTTCTAATTTTTTCACACGAAAACGTGTGAAAAGTCAATTTTTTTAAGATTTTGGCCTTAGAATGCATTTTACGACAAAAGTGTATATAATAAATTTTATATGAAATAAAAAGATCTGCAACTTTTATTAAAGCATTTTTCACTACAGAGCCTAGTTTAGCGTGAAAGAGCGATTTTCCGTATTTTTAAGCCGAACTGAGTTCGATTTTCATTTTGCGTCTTTCAGTCATGATTAAAATAACGTTATATTTTTAGAGGTTAGTTTTTTGTTTATTTCTAATGTTTTATTACTAATGTTAGGTTATATTGTTAAATATTTGCTTTGGCAAGAGAAAATTGTGTGAGCGTTTCACACCAGATTTTTGTTATTTCATTCGTACAAATAACGAAACACTGGAATGTATTAGGCTTCATCTAGTGATTTGGAAACAAAATATGCACCCGTTTTTTTTTAGCGCATTTCTCACAGTCTATGTTTCTGAACATGTAGCACGATAAATTTTAAGAGGAAAAATATGACATTTTAGAATAAAATCCAGTCTTTCTAAGTTTGCTCCTACTGTAAACAAACAAGATGTCACTGAGCATGCGCATTACATGAAAATGTGTACACGCTGATTAAAAAGTAACAACGAAATACTTTCTAAAGTATTTAGATATAAAATATTTTTATAAATGAAACTGTTAGACCTAGATCATGTCATGACTGATGTTTTAAGTAATTTAAGTACTTATAATTCAAAATTTAGTTAACTTAATAGGAATACGACATCCATAAAGTCGTGGACCCTAGCGTGGTAGTAGCTGGCTTTGGTTTGTTGACAGTAGGAGCAAACTAAGGACGGCTCAACTTTAGTGTTTCTGCACGTTTTCTAATTGATTTCAGCTAAAATTCAGCTTTTTAGTACAAAGGGTTAAGGAATTGCAGCGTTTTTAAAATAAAAATTTATTTTTGTTCCTGATGGGCGTAACGAGGTAGAACCAACGCTATATCCCTTTAATTAACAAGAGAATTTAATTACACTGCAAATAAGTATTGTAAATGTGAAGGTTCTTTTTCAGTTGCATGGGAAATATTAAAAACCTAGCATTAAAAATGTGCGTTTGGTAGCGAGTTGGTAACATTTGTGTTATTCTGCAGAGGAACGCTGTTTAGTCTGGTATTGAACTAAGTGAAGTTACCCGCACGAGAATCTTTCATAATATGTAAAGTATTCAGATGAACTGAAGTCTCCTAGCCGTGGGAGTGAGAGAATGCATAACGCTCTCACTCGCACAAGCCATACGCGCCATTCCAATAACATTGTCTTTAATTTTACTCATTGTTGTGAGCAAGCGTTTATGCATGCAATAAACTAACAAGCAAGATAACAACTGTAGTATGTTTTCAGATTTGGGTTATAACGGTAAAGACCTTTGAGCGCATGCATAGTTATGTCACATATCTCCCTCTCACTCGCTCGGCTATGGGACATTAGTTCGTCTGATACCTTTAGTTACATAGTACATATGGCTCATGTTCGACACAAAACGGAGGAACATTGCGACATCACTTGACTGCCTGTTTACCCGCTACGCAGTCCACTGCCCACTTTGAATTAATAAAATCTACCTTTCCCTTAGAAAATGTGTTAAATTTAAAATATTATTTGTAGTGTAATTATTCCCTTATTAATTGAAGGGATACACCTTTGGTTCTAACTCGCTACGTCCATCGTGAACGAAAATAACAATTTTGTTTAAAACGCTGTAATTCCTTTACCTTTGTACTAAAAGGGTGAATTTTAGCTTACATTAATAAGAACACATGCAGGAGCGACTCCTCATAAACGACATATTTTTCCTCTAAAATTGATTGTGCTACATCTTCTGAAACATAGACTAAGTGAAAAATGCGCTTAAAACCCAGTAGATATTTTGTTTCTAAATCGCTAGATAATACCTTATACACTTCTGTGTTTCCTAATTTATACGAATAATATAACAAAAAAACCAAGCTTTATAACGAGTCGTACCTGAAATTTTTGTTTCTTACGTGATGAGATACGCGGTTCCAAACTCACACTTCTTCTTTCATTGTACGTACTATAGTCTTATTATTTACTCAGTAAGTTTTTCAAAATTAAGTGAGAAACAGTTTTTATAATTTACTCCATGCATTTTGTGTCAGGTTTTAAAGCAGCGGTTGCCAACCCGGGGTACAACGAACCGGTTAGGGGTACGCCAAAAATAAAGGACAATGGCGGACGTTGTTTTTCTGAGTAACTTGGTGGGGTTATAGTACTGACAAGCTTAGTGCAAACCCAGATCTAAGGCTTTATTTGTCTACATTTGTACCTGATTTCAAATAATTAAGTACAACAAAATAGCCTCAAGGGTCACACTAAAAAAGAGTTCTGAAGATGTTTCCTGGACTAATAATTTAGTTTTAATACATCACAATTTTCATGTTAAATTTTGTATTTACAAATTTTAAAAGCATTTCGTATTCGATGTGAGTTTTTCAAAGTTTAAAACTAATCTGTCTTGTCTTAGATTAGAAATACTATAATTATTATAACTCTGTCATTATTAGTATTTTGATGTAAAATTAAGACCATACAAGAAATGTTTAGTTTTCAATAAAATATCTATTTTAAATGCTTGTGTTAACTTTCATTTTCCTTGGTTTAAATTTATATCTTAATTTGAACACATAATAAAACGTACAGTGTAAGTTATATTTTGCAGTAGACTATTTAAAAACTAACCAACGTATACTCACAAAAAATACCATTATGATTATAAAAAAAAAAAAATTTACATTATGCAAAATATTTGGAAATAAATAAAAAACATGAAAATATGCAAACGATTAAAGATTAGCTAGTGATTAAATGGCCCCTACTTAGTGAAGTATTGTAGTTACAGTGATGTTACATTTTTGGGGTTACAATTTTAGTTAAAGATTCACCAAGGGGTACGGGAGAAAAAAAAGGTTGGGAACCGCTGCTTTAAAGGATAAAGTCACTAAAATAACAATCAACAAAGGAGTGGTTTGTTGTAGATTATTCTTAATGTGAGGACATTAAAAGTTGAAAGAGTCTGAGTTTGTAGTAAACTTAGATTTGTCTCAAAACTACGAGATAGTCGTTCAGGACCAAGCTCAGAGTTTTCACTAGGTAAGCGAACATGTGACTATACACCTTTTTACTTTCTCTTGCCTATATGAATATATAGGAAGGAAAGTATTGTTTTCATGTCGATTTTTCGAAATCGAGTTTTCACCGGATCTATACGTTTTCAGACCCCCTGAACCCAAAAAACATGTTTTTAGCGATTGGTCTGTGTGTGTGTGTGTGTGTGTGTGTGTGTGTGTGTGTGTGTGTGTGTGTGTGTGTGTGTGTGTGTGTGTGTGTGTGAACAGAATATCTCAAGAACGAAACATCGTACGAACTTGAAACTTGAAACTTAAGTTACATACCACTACCGGACCCGACACGAACATTTTCATCAAAATCGGTCAACCGGAAGTAGTAGTTTATTCGTGTAATTTTTCACTTTTTTGCGATTTTCTCAAAAACTGGTCCTACGATTTTTTTTTAAATCGCCTCATTTACTTAATTTTTTATTCTCTACAAGATAGGTTAGGTGCCATGTGTGCTGAAATTCTGGGTGAGGCTGTTTTCACGTAAAAACAAAGTTTTTTTAAGATTACGGCTTTAATATGCAATTTAGCGAAAAAATTTATATAATAAAAGTTGTAGAGAATTTAAAAACCTACAACTTTTATTTCAAACATTTTTTGGTATAACGCTTAGTTTAGCAGTAATTAGCAATTTTCTGTTTTTTTCTCACGAAAACGTGAGAAAAATCGATTTTTTTAAGATTTCGGCCTTAGTATGCATTTTATAATAAAAGTGTATATAATTAAATTTATAGAAAATTAAAAGATCTGCAACTTTTATTTAAAACATTTTTCTCTGCAGAGCCTAGTTTAGCGTGAAAGAGTGATTTTCTGTATTTTGAAGCCAAACTGAGGTTGATTTTCATTTTGCGTCTTTCACTCATGATTAAAATTAGGTTGTGTTTATTAAGGTTAGTTTTTTTGTTTATGCCTAATGTTTTATTACTAATATTAGGTTTATTGTTAATTATTTATATTGGCAAGAGAAAGTTGTGTGAGTGTTTCACACCAGATTTTTGTAATTGTTTTTACAGAGAAGATTATAGAATTAAACATTAAAGTTTTGTAGTAATTTCACCTTGTTTGGAGTAAATATTTACACATTTTGTGTAAATATTTAAAAAAAATCTGGTGTGAAACACTCACACAACTTTCTCTTGCCAGTGCAAATAATTAACAATAAACCTAACATTAGAAATAAACAAAAAACTAACCTCAATAAACATAACCTAATTTTAATCATATATGAAAGACGCAAAATGAAAATCGTTCTCAGTTTGCCTTAAAAATACGGAAAATCACTCTTTCTCTCTAAACTAGGCTCTGTAGTGAAAAATGTTAAGAATAAAAGTTGTAGATCTTTTAATTTTCTATAAATTCGATTATATACACTTTTGTCATACAATGCATACTAAGGCCAAAATCTTAAAAAAAATCGATTTTTCACACGTTTTCGTGAGAAAAAACAGAAAATTGCTAATTACCGCTAAACTAAGCGTTATACAAAAAAGTGTTTGAAATAAAAGTTGTAGGATTTTAAATTCTCTACAATTTCTATTATCTAAATTCTTGCGCTAAAATGCATATTAAAGCCGTAATCTTAAAAAACAACGTTTTACGAGAAAACACCCTCACCAAGAATTTCAGCAAACATGGCGCCTACCCTATCTTGTAGAGAATAAAAAATTGAGTAAACTAGGCGACTTTTAAAAAAATCGTAGGACCAGTTTTTGAGAAAATCGCAAAAAGTGAAAAATTATACGAATAAACTACTACTTCCGGTTGACCGATTTTGATGAAAATGTTCGTGTCGGGTCCGGTAGTGGTATGTAACTTAAGTTTCAAGTTTCAAGTTCGTACGATGTTCCGTTCTTGAGATATTTTGTATACACACACAGACCAATCGCTAAAAACATGTTTTTTGGGTTCAGGGGGTCTGAAAACGTATAGATCCGGTGAAAACTCGATTTTGAAAAATCGACATGAAAACAATACTTTCCTTCCTATATATTCATATAGGCAACAGAAAGTAAAAATGTATAGAGTTCATGACAACAAAGTTTCAAATAGGGCCAAAAAAGATTTTTTGTTACTTAGATGGGTGAGCTGCACAATAGATGTAAAAGAAAATTTTTATCAATTTATGTTATCGGAAGCAAGACTTTTGTGTAGAGGCGGAACGGCATTTTTCCGCAACTGCACGTGGGAAAGGACCTTGTGATGGGGTCGTAGAACCTGTAGAGGTTTTACTAAGTAAAACAAGGAGTGAGGTGGTTTACCAATGCCTTTCTCACTGAGCCGAAAAGTTTTCTTATCAGCATGCCGGGTCCTCTGAAAAGCACATAATTTTCCTCACTGCAAATGACACCTTCACTTCATTCACCGCAAGGTCCAATTGTATAATAAAATTCATTACTTTGAGAGAAGAAAACTGTGATTAGTGTCTTTTACACCTCAACCTCTTCTGTTCTTAAATGATTCAGTCATTTATCTGGCTGACCATGTGATAAGAAGCAGAACTATTGATATTAGCCTGGCAACGAACAGATTGAGTGTAAATAATTTAACGCTCCACCTTTCTGTGTTGGGCACAAAAACGTCCATATAACAACCAAATTTTAATACCTATCCAACTTTATGAATGGGCAGTTGAAAATGTATCTGGAATGTATTTCACCTTCTCCACACAAGGTGAATATGCTGAGTCTGAAACACTTCTGAATGACCGTTTCAGCAAAGCAGTGACTACTGTCTGTCTATAACTTGATGGCGTCCCGCAGAGAGAAGCAGAATCAGGCCGCTACTCAATAGAGCCTTCTCAATAACACTTTGTTGTGAACCAATTCCAGTGTACTAGTTAGTTGAGAAGAGACAAAAGAAACTCACTGTGAACGAGTCACGGTTACTTATAATTCACAGTGACCACAGTTATTCAGATAGGCGAGTAACCGTTCCCCAGTCACTGTTACAAAGATCGCTTACTCATTCTCTGTTCACTGTTTAAGGCAGGACGACACGGCGACCGTAATTCTACAGATAGAAGAGTAACAGACCTCTCGTTCCCCCAATCACTTTTACAAAAATCTGGAGTGAAACACTCACACAACTTTCTCTTGCCAATGCAAATAAAGAACAATATAACCAACATTATTAATAAAACATTTAGAAATAAACAAAGAACTAACCTCAATAAACATAACCTAATTTTAATCATATATGAAAGACGCAAAATGAAAATCAACCTCAGTTTAGCTTAAAAATACGGAAAATCGCTCTTTCACGCTAAACTAGGCACTGTCCAAAAAAATGTTCTAAATAAAAGTTGTACATCTTTTATCCTATAAATTTGATTGTATACATTTTTGTTGTAAAATGTATACTAAGGCCGAAATCTTAAAAAAATCGATTTTTCACACGTTTTCGTAAAAAAAAACAGAAAATTGCTAATTACCGCTAAACTAAGCGTTATAAAAAAAAATGTTTGAAATAAAAGTTGTAGAATTTTAAATTCTCTACAACTTTAATTATATACATTTTTGCGCTAAAATGCATATTAAAGTCGCAATCTTAAAACAAGTTTAAAAATGAGATGTAGGTTTTTGAATGTTCTACAACTTTGGTTATATGTAGTACATTTTGGCCTAAAATCCATATTAAGGCCGTAATCTTAAAAAAAAAACATTTTTCTACGAAAGCACAGCCTACTCCAAGAATTTCAGCAGACATGGCGCCTAGCTTATCACGTAGAGCATACAAAATGTAGTCAATGAGGCGATTTATAAAAAAATCGTAGTAGTGGTTTTTGAGACAATTGGAAAAAGTGGAACATTACACGAATAAACTTCTACTTCCGATCAAAATTGGTCGATGAAAATGTTGGTGTCGGGTCCTCTAGTGATACCTAACGTAAGTTCCAAGTTTCAACTTTGTACAACGTTCCGTTCTTGAGATATTTCGATCACACCCGCAAACCAATCGCTAAAAACATGTTTTTTTGGGTTCAGGGGATCTGGAAACGTGTAGATCCGGTGAAAACTCGATTTCGAAAAATCGACATGAAAACAATACTTTCCTTCCTATAGGCAAGAGAAAGTAAAAATGTTGTTGTTGTTGTTTAGGTCATCAGCCAAAAGGCTGGTTTGAACCTGTAGAGGTTTTACTAAGTAAAACGAGGAGTGAGGTGGTTTACCATTGCCTTCCTCACTGAGTGGAAAAGTACGCTTATCACCATGCCGGGCCCTCTGAAAAGCACATATTTTCCACTCTGCAAATGATACCTTCACTTCATTCATCACAGGGTCTGGCTGTATAATAAAATTCATTACTTTCAGAGGAGATAACTCTGATTAGTGTCTTTTACACCTCTACCTCTTCTGTTCTTAAATGATTCAGTCATTTAATTGGCTGACCATGTGATAAGAAACAGAACTATTTATTTTAGCCGTGCAACGAACAGATTGAGTGTAAATAATTTGACACTCTACCTGTTTGTTATGGGCAGAAAGTAAAAATATACAACTTTTATTTCTGAATTTTCTTCTACAGAGCTTTAGTTTAGCGTCAATGAAAATTTCCGCATTTTTAAGTCGAACAAAAAAAATCATAATATGGCTTTATGATGATGGCTTGGTCGAAGTCTTAAAAATGTTTTACAAATTTGATGAAAAATAACAAAAAATCACTAGTTACCGGTAAACTAAGCGTTTTGCAAAAATGAGATGTAGGTTTTTGAATGTTCTACAACTTTGGTTATATGTAGTACATTTTTGGCCTAAAATCCATATTAAGGCCGTAATCTTAAAAAAAATATATTTTTCTACGAAAGCACAGCCTACCCCAAGAATTTCAGCAGACATGGCGCCTAGCTTATCACGTAGAGCATACAAAATGTAGTCAATGAGGCGATTTGTAAAAAAATCGTAGTAGTGGTTGTTGAGAAAATTGGAAAAAGTGGAATATTACACGAATAAACTACTACTACCAATCAAAATCGGTCGATTAAAATGGTCGTGTCGGGTCCTCTAGAGATACCTAACGTAAGTTCCAAGTTTCAACTTTATACAACGTTCGGTTCTTGAGATATTTCGATCACATCCGCAAACCAATCGCTAAAAACATGTTTTGTTTTTGGGTTCAGGGGGTGTGAAAACGTGTAATTCGGTAGTTTTAAGTCGAATAGAGTTTCATTTTCATTTTGCGTTATTCGCTCATGATTAAAATTAGGTTATATTTTTCATTTTACATTGTTTACTTATTATTATTTACATTGGCAAGAGAAAGGCGTGTGTTGCACACCAGATTTTTTTTTATAAAAAATTGATCCGAAGTAATAACATGTTTTTTTTTGGGTTCAGGGGTGTGAAAACGTGTAATTCGGTATTTTTAAGTTGAATAGAAGTTAATTTTCATTTTGCGTTATTCGCTCATGATTAAAATTAGATTATATATTTTCATTTTACATTGTTTACTTATTATTATTTACATTGGCAAGAGAAAGGCGTGTGTTGCACACCAGATTTTTTTTATAAAAAATTGATCCTAAGTAAAAACATGTTTTTTTGGGTTCAGGGGTGTGAAAACGTGTAATTCGGTATTTTTAAATCGAATAGAGGTTAATTTTCATTTTGCGTTATTCGCTCATGATTAAAATTAGGTTATATTTTTCATTTTACATTGTTTACTTATTATTATTTACATTGGCAAGAGAAAGGCGTGTGTTGCACACCAGATTTTTTTTATAAAAAATTGATCCGAAGTAAAAACATGTTTTTTTTGGGTTCAGGGGTGTGAAAACGTGTAATTCGGTATTTTTAAGTTGAATAGAAGTTAATTTTCATTTTGCGTTATTCGCTCATAATTAAAATTAGGTTATATTTTTCATTTTACATTGTTTACTTATTATTATTTACATTAGCAAAAGAGGCGTGTGTTGCACACCAAATTTTTTTTTATAAAAAATGGATCCGTAGTAAAACCATGTTTTTTTTGGGTTCAGGGGTGTAAAAACGTGTAATTCGTTATTTTTAAGTCGAATAGAAGTTAATTTTCATTTTGCGTTATTCGCTCATGATTAAAATTAGGTTATATATTTCATTTTACATTGTTTACTTATTATTATTTACATTGGCAAGAGAAAGGCGTGTGTTGCACACCAGATTTTTTTTTATAAAAAATTTATTATTTTTATAAAAAGATCAGAAGTAAAAACATGTTTTTTGGGTTCAGGGGTTGTGAATTATTATTATTATTTTTATAAAAAGATCCGAAGTAAAAAGATGTTTTTTTGGGTTCAGGGGTGTGAAAACGTGTAATTCGGTATTTTTAAGTTGAATAGAAGTTAATTTTCATTTTTCATTATTCGCTCATGATTAAAATTAGGTTATATTTTTCATTTTACATTGTTTACTTATTATTATTTACATTGGCAAGAGAAAGGCATGTGTTGCACACCAGATTTTTTTTATAAAAAATTGATCCGAAGTAAAAACATGTTTTTTTTGGGTTCAGGAGGCGTGAAAACGTGTAATTCGGTATTTTTAAGTTAAATAGAAGTTAATTTTCATTTTTCGTTATTCGCTCATTATTAAAATTAGGTTATATTTTTCATTTTACATTGTTTACTTATTATTATTTACATCGGCAAGAGAAAGGCGTGTGTTGCACACCAGATTTTTTTTATAAAAAATTGATCCGAAGTAAAAACATGTTTTTTTTGGGTTCAGGGGTGTGAAAACGTGTAATACGGTATTTTTAAGTTGAATAGAAGTTAATTTTCATTTTGCGTTATTCGCTCATGATTAAAATTAGGTTATATATTTTCATTTTACATTGTTTACTTATTATTATTTACATTGGCAAGAGAAAGGCGTGTGTTGCCCTCCAGATTTTTTTTATAAAAAATTGATCCGAAGTAAAAACATGTTTTTTTTGGGTTCAGGGGTGTGAAAACGTGTAATTCGGTATTTTTAAGTTGAATAGAAGTTAATTTTCATTTTGCGTTATTCGCTCATAATTAAAATTAGGTTATATTTTTCATTTTACATTGTTTACTTATTATTATTTACATTGGCAAAAGAAAGGCGTGTGTTGCACACCAGATTTTTTTTTATAAAAAATTTCTTTTCATAAAAAGATCAGAAGTAAAAACATGTTTTTTTGGGTTCAGGGGTTGTGAATTATTATTATTTTTATAAAAAGATCCGAAGTAAAAAGATGTTTTTTTTTTTTTGGGTTCAGGGGTGTGAAAAAGTGTAATTCGGTATTTTTAAATCGAATAGAGGTTAATTTTCATTTTGCGTTATTCGCTCATGATTAAAATTAGGTTATATTTTTCATTTTACATTGTTTACTTATTATTATTTACATTGGCAAGAGAAAGGCGTGTGTTGCACACCAGATTTTTTTTTATAAAAAATTGATCCGAAGTAAAAACATGTTTTTTTTGGGTTCAGGGGTGTGAAAACGTGTAATTCGGTATTTTTAAGTTGAATAGAAGTTAATTTTCATTTTGCGTTATTCGCTCATAATTAAAATTAGGTTATATTTTTCAATTTACATTGTTTACTTATTATTATTTACATTGGCAAAAGAAAGGCGTGTGTTGCACACCAGATTTTTAAAAAAAAAAATGGATCCGTAGTAAAAACATGTTTTTTTTTGGGTTCAGGGGTGTGAAAACGTGTAATTCGGTATTTTTAAGTCGAATAGAAGTTAATTTTCATTTTGCGTTATTCGCTCATGATTAAAATTAGGTTATATATTTCATTTTACATGGTTTACTTATTATTATTTACATTGGCAAGAGAAAGGCGTGTGTTGCACACCAGATTTTTTTTTATAAAAAATTGATCCGAAGTAAAAACATGTTTTTTTGTGGTTCAGGGGTGTGAAAACGTGTAATTCGGTATTTTTAAGTTGAATAGAAGTTAATTTTCATTTTTCGTTATTCGCTCATAATTAAAATTAGGTTATATTTTTCATTTTACATGGTTTACTTATAATTATTTACATTGGCAAGAGAAAGGCGTGTGTTGCACACCAGATTTTTTTTTATAAAAAATTTATTATTTTTATAAAAAGATCAGAAGTAAAAACATGTTTTTTGGGTTCAGGGGTTGTGAATTATTATTATTATTTTTATAAAAAGATCCGAAGTAAAAACATGTTTTTTTTGGGTTCAGGGGTGTGAAAACGTGTAATACGGTATTTTTAAGTTGAATAGAAGTTAATTTTCATTTTCCGTTATTCGCTCATGATTAAAATTAGGTTATATATTTTCATTTTACATTGTTTACTTATTATTATTTACATTGGCAAGAGAAAGGCGTGTGTTGCACACCAGATTTTTTTTTTTTATAAAAAATTGATCCGAAGTAAAAACATGTTTTTTTGGGGTTCAGGGGTGTGAAAACGTGTAATTCGGTATTTTTAAGTTGAATAGAAGTTAATTTTCATTTTGCGTTATTCGCTCATAATTAAAATTAGGATATATTTTTCATATTACATTGTTTACTTATTATTATTTACATTGGCAAGAGAAAGGCGTGTGTTGCACACCAGATTTTTTTTATAAAAAATTGATCCGAAGTAAAAACATGTTTTTTTTGGGTTCAGGGGTGTGAAAACGTGTAATTCGGTATTTTTAAGTTGAATAGAAGTTAATTTTCATTTTGCGTTATTCGCTCATAATTAAAATTAGGTTATATTTTTCATTTTACATTGTTTACTTATTATTATTTACATCGGCAAGAGAAAGGCGTGTGTTGCACACCAGATTTTTTTTTATAAAAAATTGATCCGAAGTAAAAACATGTTTTTTTGTGGTTCAGGGGTGTGAAAACGTGTAATTCGGTATTTTTAAGTTGAATAGAAGTTAATTTTCATTTTTCGTTATTCGCTCGTGATTAAAATTAGGTTATATTTTTCATTTTACATTGTTTACTTATTATTTTTTACATTGGCAAGAGAAAGGCGTGTGTTGCACACCAGATTTTTTTTTATAAAAAATTGATCTGAAGTAAAAACATGTTTTTTTTGGGTTCAGGGGTGTGAAAACGTGTAATTCGGTATTTTTAAGTTGAATAGAAGTTAATTTTCATTTTGCGTTATTCGCTCATAATTAAAATTAGGTTATATTTTTCATTTTACATTGTTTACTTATTATTATTTACATTGGCAAAAGAAAGGCGTGTGTTGCACACCAGATTTTTTTTTATAAAAAATTTCTTTTTATAAAAAGATCAGAAGTAAAAACATGTTTTTTGGGTTCAGGGGTTGTGAATTATTATTATTTTTATAAAAAGATCCGAAGTAAAAAGATGTTTTTTTTTGGGTTCAGGGGTGTGAAAACGTGTAATTCGGTATTTTTAAGTTGAATAGAAGTTAATTTTCATTTTTCATTATTCGCTCATGATTAAAATTAGGTTATATTTTTCATTTTACATTGTTTACTTATTATTATTTACATTGGCAAGAGAAAGGCGTGGTGCACACCAGATTTTTTTTATAAGAAATTAATCCGTAAGTTTACTTACATTAGTATTTTTGTCTTGAAGCTGTTTAAAATTTAAAAGTTATCACTTAAAAGAAATATATTATGTTGGAAATTGAATATTTTGATTTTTTGATGGTTTTTGTTACAGGTATTGAAAAGGAAAAGAAACGCCCGTCTTGGTTGTAAGAAAAATAAATTTGTAAAATAATATTTATGAATCTGTGTTATAAATTCAATAAAAATCCGTAGAGACAAAAATTTGTGTTAATTTTTATTAAATGATCAACCTTTTAACAATCCCGAGTTCCTTTTAAAAAAATCCTCAATACGTGTGCAGTTTGCACCCTGTCATAAATAAAAAGCTAAACAGCAAATAGGCAGATGAGAATTAAAGGTAATTCACATTTTAAAAAAAACTATAAATAAAAAAATAGTGTATTTTATCATTATCACGCTTACGTACGAAGAACGAACAAAAAAGAAAGAAAGAAAAAGATGGAATGCGTTTGCGGGAAATGTGTATTGGGTTGCCGTCGCATTTTAAAGATTAATTTGATACCAGGATAGCATGATGTTAGTAGAGGTTGGATCGTTTAAGAAGCAAGTATTATGTATAATCAATCGTTTGCGGGAAATGTGTACTGGCTTGCCGTCCATTCAATATAACCAAAATATTGTGTGAATTAGTTCTGTAGCGACCACTTTTATTTCATACTCTCCTGGTAGTTAAGAAAAATGCACTACTTAGTCCCTACAGAGATCGGCATTATGTAATATTATGACGTAACGTTCGTAGTCTACATTATTCATATTATTTATGAAACAGTTTTGACTAACACTTTTATATCCTACTCTCCTGGTAGTAATAAAAGTCGATCGGAATTTTAATTATCTTATCGTAAATTTTAATATTTCATAAGTTATAACTGAAGTTATAACTGTATTTTAATAGTATTTTGTGAATTGTACAAGGACTACCAGACTTGCTTATTTAGCGTAACTTACCAATTCAAAGCAACTTTTACGTAAATTTTATTATTTATATGTTTTTCTCTTATCTATAATATAGAATATCGTTCACATATAATATAATAACACTTAACATGTGCCTAGAAACATTTTGAACAAACCAAAATATTCGTAAATGTTGATGTTATGAGCATACTGCGACATTCCTGAAGTCAATACTCGTCCACAACGGTGAACAACCATTTGTAAAAAATAAAATCAAGAAAAAAATGGTACAAATTTAATAAAGACACAGCACTTCAAAATTCTATAAAACATTTATTTTATTAAAATTTATACATAATATATTGTTTAAAACAAGATTGTCAACACATTTGTATACATAAAAAAAATCATTAGTTGTACAAGAGTGATTTAATCTCCTCATCCACTTGTATGTCTCTCACCCTCCAGTTGGTAGTTCTGACCCCTTGTTCCTATGCATAATCACTCCACTACAGTGAAAAGAGCCGCCATTTAAACTTGTAAACTTTAGAAATTTCAAGGCCGGTGATTATGCCAAATTTTCCCCCTTCCAAGATGCCTTCGCCTCCCCATGTCAACAGAATTCCCGCATTAAAATGAAAAGGCCACTGAATAAAAAGAAAAATACAAAAGAGTCGCTCCTAATTCCACTTTTTCCTTAATATAAATGATTACAACTCACCAATAACTTCTTAAATTACCTCCACTAAAGTCCCACTTCCAATTCCCCAAGAAACAGAATCCAATTTCCTAACTTAATTGTATAAAATTCCCCCTGAATTCCACGAGGTTGCAGTTACTCTGTGAAATTGTTCTGGGAGCGACCAGGTGTTCCTTAACACGATGTCGCCATCATAGAGCTTCTTAGCCCTCTCAACATGGATTCTGAGTGATTTAATTAATAAAAGATACTGAGCTGAAAATGTCTCTCCTGTTCTGAAGTTAGTATGTACGTCCTCAGGAAACCTATCAAAAGCTTCTTTTACCTTTTTCAATTTATGCAACCGAGATTCTTTGTTACTGCAAAGACAAAAAATCATGTTCTTTGCTACAACAAAGACACAATGAATGATCAGTAAAAATTTGATTTAAGCAAACTTTATAAGTAATTACAAATAAATATTTTTACATTAGAAACCTGCAATTAATCAATTTTAATTTTATACACACTGTAGAATGGATATACCTGAAATAAGAAGTTTCCGGGAAGAGGTATACTTTGGACAATTCAAATTGGCACAAGCAGCTTCGATGTTTATCTACTCCACTCTTCGCCCCTCGCCATGCAACGATGGTACAGTCACAAAAGTATACAATCGCTACTGTAATGTGCGACTCACGCACGGCCACTACGCTTTGTTTTCATTATTTTTATTAATAATGTGTCAGACATAATGATGTAACTAGTTTGTTTTCATACATGATTTTCTGTTCACTCTAGATTCAGACCAATTTGTTTATAGTCCAGCCTCTCTTAGTTTGCTCCTAATGTAAACAAATAATGATGTCACTGAGCATGCAAATTATATCAAAATGTGTACACGCTGATTAAAAAGTAACAACAAAATACTTTTAAAAGTATTTTTCTAAATGAAATTGTTAGACCTACATAATATCATGACTGATGTTTTTAGTGCTTTAGGTACTTATAATTTAAAAAATAGTTAACTTAATAGGAATACGACATCCGTAAAGTCGTAGACTCTAGCGTGCACCCTGTAGCGAGTGGCTTTTGTTTGTTGACAGTAGGAGCAAACTAAGAACGGCTCAACTGTAGTTAGTTGCGTGCGTCTGTATAGTATAGTTTTGTGTATTATAAATTATTATAGTTTATAGTTTAGTGTTATTTATAATTTAAATTGTTACTGGGACAAACTAAAATATATATTTTAAAGTGAAATAATTATTTCTATGTTTGTACATTGAAATGAAGTTGAAGGCATTTGCGTACATTAAAATTTGTAGGCCATGTTGAAAGAATAGGTTATGGATATACTTTATGCGGAACTGTGAGTACACGTAGAGCAACAGTTGTGCCAGTTTGAATTGTCCACGGTATATGATTTTTCAAAGGAAAAATTGATTTATCTCCCCCCAAGCTAGTTTTAGGGGTTGGGCTACCAGCTGTGAAGTCTACTATGAAACTCTGAGAAGAGTAAGAAGAGCGATTCAAAACAAGCATTGTGGTCTTCTCACTTGTGGTGCATCACAATAATAATCGGTTGTACATCGCTCGATCAACAACTCAACTTTTCGGCAAGTTCACATTGGATGTTTTTGACCATCGCCCATACAGCCCGAACTTCGCTCCTATACTAATGACCATGAAATTGTGAGCCTTAAGTCCAGCCTCTCTTAGTTTGCTCCTAATGTAAACAAATAATGACGTCACTGAGCATGCACATTATATCAAAATGTGTACACGCTGATTAAAAAGTAACAACAAAATACTTTCAAAAGTATTGAAATATAAATAATTTTAAAAATATTTTTCTAAATGAAACTTTTAGGCCTACATCATATCATGACTGATGTTTTTAGTACTTTAAGTACTTATAATTTAAAAAAATAGTTAACTTAATAGGAATACGACATCCGTAAAGTTGCAGACTGTAGCGTGCACCCTGTAGTAGCTGGCTTTTGTTTGTTGACAGTAGGAGCAAACTAACAACGGCTGAACTGTAGATCTAGTTAGACAGCAAAGGTGCGGTTTCGTTTGTGCAATCGTCGCGTGCGATTACTGCATGGAGCCACTACATGCGTCACTGCCATTACTCATCAAATGGATTTCTTAAGAAGTGGTTCCGTTTATGCGTACGACACAAGAGATCGGATGCGTCAGCTGCATCGACTGCTTTGGGAACCAGTCACCTGCACCAGTCGCGCATTCGTCTAGAAGTTGAAAATAAGTTTCTCCAAAGACGATGATGCAAAACTCATTGAGTTAGCTGCAGAAAAAATACAACTACTTGATCCTTAGAAAATGGTGTTTTATTGTAAATAAAATTCATACTAAGGCCGAAATCTTAAAAAATAAATTTTTCTCACGTTTTCGTGAGAAAAAACCAAAAATCACTAATTACCGCTAAACTAAGCGTTATACAAAATAATATTTGAAATAAAAGTTGTAGGATTTTAAATTCTCTAGAACTTTTATTATATAAATTTTTGCGCTAAAATGTATATTGAAGTCGCAATTTTAAGAAAACTATTTTTTTTGTGAAAACAGCCTCACCAAGAATTTCAGCAAACATGGCACATAACCTATTTTGTAGAGCATAAAAAGTTTAGTAACTGAGGCGATTTTTAAAAAAATCGTAGGATCAGTTTTTGAGAAAATTACAAAAAAGTGAAAAATTACACGAATTAACTACTACTTCCGGTGGACCGATTTTGATGAAAAGGTTCGTGTCGGGTCCGGTAGTGGTATGTAACTTAAGTTTCAAGTTCTACAATGTTCCGTTCTTGAGATATTCTGTTCACACACACACACACACACGTACACGCACACACACACACACACAAACCAAACACCAAAAACATGTTTTTTGGGTTCAGGGGGTCTGAAAACGTGTAGATCCGGTGAAAACTCAAAAATCGGTTTCGAAAAATCAACATGAAAACGATACTTTCCTTCCTATATATTCATATAGGCAAGAGAAAGTAAAAACATGTCCTAAAACTTTTATTCGTACGATTTAATTGTCAAATATTTTCCATACATTTTAATTCTTTTTTTGAAGTTGGAAATTTTTTTTGGTTTTTATTTTCCATTTGTTATCCTACTGAAAAAAAGCTACATCTTCTCGATTTTGCTGTATGGAGCAGAGGCATGGACATTGAACAAGAGTATGATTAAACGTATAGAAGCCTTTGAATTGTGGTTGTACCGGAGAATGCTTAAAATATCATGGTCAGAGCATGTAACAAATGAAGAAGCTCTGAGACGGATGAAGAAATCCAGAGAATTATTGAACACCATCAAGATCCGTAAACTTCAGTATTTGGGACACGTCATGCGGAATGAGTCCAGATACTCTTTGATACAGCTCATTGTGCAAGGGAAAATAGATGGAAGCAGAGGACCAGGAAGAAGAAGAATATCCTGGCTACACAACCTCAGGGAATGGACCGGAAAGACATCTGCTGAACTTTTCCGTATTGCTGTCAGCAAAGTGAAAATTGCCATGCTGGTCGCCAACATCCGAAACGGATAGCGCACTAAAAGAAGAAGATCCTACTGAAATGTCCTGCTAACGTTTAACTAAAAGTACATCAGTGGCATCGCCTTAATGGTTTTGATCACGCGTTTATGTTTACACGACATTGTTAAATATCATTTCACTTCCACTACCGGTACGTAACACTAATTAACCACAAAACGAAATGAAAACTACATTAAGGCAAATATAATATTATAAAAAATATAATAATATATTAAGGAAAATATAATTACAAGGGAAAACACTACCGTACCCATTCAACAACAATACAGTACTAATTGACTGTTTGCAGCAAAGGTGATGTAGCCAAAATAAACAGTAGGCCTAGTAGTAGGCTACTGCTCCAAAGAAAATACTCATGTTATTAGTAAAAATCCTGTCTGCAGTGCTGAATGTCATGTAGGCATACTTTACGTGGTATAATTTATAGTTAAGTTCGCTTAAACAGTATTTCGGTACAGAAATACAATTTACAGTATTTATTATTTATTGTTTTTATAACAGTTATTTGTAGAAAAATTACATACAAAATACTGAGTATTTTTTGACGTTTCGGGTAACCGGGACGTGCAGTTGGATCGCACGTTCCACTGCACAAACGAAACTATCCGACCTATGTGTCAGTCGCACAAACGAAACCGCACCTTAATGCAGAGTTGCCGTATTTAGCAGAATGGGAACAAACGTTTTATCATTCATTATCATAAACTGTATCAGATTAAAAAAACTTATTCAACATTCATCTAACAGCACATTTCATGCCGAAATAAATACAAGGCTTGAAATATAATTTTAAAAACCAGAAAGCTTTTCATTTCAATTATTTGTGAATAATTTAACTAATCTGTATAAGTTTATACATAAAGGAAATATAATTACAAAGAGGAAATCGAAAAGTGTAGTAAAACCATGAATCTCTTTGTAATTTAAACTACTTAATTTATTTAGACATTCTTGTAAATAAGCAATGTTACCCTACGGTTCAGACAATAATAAAAACAATAAGTGTGTTTGGACTATTACAAAAATATAAAATGTTTCAGTAAAGCAACACAAAAAACAGCCATCTTTAATATAACACTTAGGGTATGCGCAGAGTGAACGCTGGTCACTGGTACTGATTCACGGTGGTGAACGCGCATAGTGGGAGCATGTAACTACGCACTTAAACTTCTTTCAGTTGTCGGTATTCAACATGAGCTCCAGTAGCAGCAGTGATGAATAATTTTTAATGGAAAACGTTTCCACGAAATTATTATCATTTAAAGACGATACCGTTAGTGACATTAATAAGAACAGAAAATTGTTCGGCATAATCATCTTTTTCCACAATTAAACAACTCTGGAAACATTTAATTTTATATTATCTAAAGTAGAACTCGTTTTCAAAAACAATGGTGCAATGGTGCAAAGTGGAACTTTTTGACAACCGATATTCAATATTATAAAGCATTGTTTGGCCAGTAATAATCTTATAAAGTTAGTTTTATAAACCTATGTTAAAAATTAAATAACAAGTTGTTATTATTTATACATACGTATTATACGACGCCAAGTACACTTACCCACCTGCTAGCAAGCAGCAGGCAGGTTTATGCAAAACAAACCATGAGCTGATATGCGCAGATGACCAGTGCGCAGCTTTCTCCGCTAGCGTTTACTGTGAGATGTCCAATTAAAATATATAATGGCCAATTCCTACTAGCAGGCTCCCACTTGTAAGCGACCAGCATTCACTGAGCGCTTACCCTAATGCTATCTAGCATATCTATTTTAAAAGGCAGGGCGGGTGGATTTGGCAAAACTGTAAGGCAAGAAGGGTGGAGGTACACAATTGCTTTTCTTTACTAGGAAGGTCGCAATTTCATGGTTAATAGTAGAGTGGCTTTTATTTGTTCACGTACATGAAAAAGAGGTGCATCCCAGTGCTTTGCTCATGTTAAACATCTTCAAAACACTGTGACAGGTTGACTACGTTCCCACGCGGTAAGATTTTTACACAGAAGTTATTTCAAAAATGTGAAACAGTAAGACAAGTGCTTGAATTTGTTTGGAAAAGTAAATAAATTTAATGGACCTGAATTGCGGTTTCAACCGGAAGTGGCTCAAAACCGGAAGTCAAGAAACCAAAGTCGGAATTTGGAAACAGAAATAGTGTCATTCGTTTTAAAAGAGTAGTTTTCTTAGCTTTGTTGTGAGCCTACAGTGTGTAAAAGTTTTTCTGCCAATTTTATAAAATAACTCATTGTAAATGCTGTTCATCTTCAGATAATTTCTTCTTAATTAAAACCGATACATCTGGTAGAAATGTATCCACCAGTTTCACAAGGTTCTGCAAAAAACAAACAAATACAAAAATTACAATAACATTTGAAATTATATTTTTTATTGCTTTCTCTTGCCTAATATACAATTTATGACAGGAAAGTATGTACTGTTATCCTGTCCATTTTCCGAAATTGACTTTTCACCAGAAATACACAGTTTTAGACACCATGAACAGAATATCTCAAAAGTGGAAAACTTTCAATCAAAAAATCTAAAAGGAGACAATGTACGAATTACAATAACGTTTGAAATATTTTTGATTGTTTTCTCTTGCCTAATATAAAATTTACAACAGGAAAGTAAGTATTTATTGTTTTCCTATCCATTTTCCAAAATTTAGTTTTCACCAGAAATACACATTTTCAGACACCATGATGAACAAAATATCTCAAAACTGGAAAACTTTCAATCAAATAATCTAAAAAAGACAATCCAAGAATTACAATAATGTTTGAAATTAAGTATATTTTTTATTAGTTTGTCTTGCCCTACACAAAATTTACGGAAGGAAAGTATTGCCTTCATGTCAATTTTCTGAAATTAAGTTTTCATCGGAAATACACATTTCCAGACACCATGAACAAAAAAAAAGTTGTTAAAAATCTCAAAAATAAAAAATTGTACAAAGTTGAAACTTGGTACTTACTTTAAGTACCACAAGGTTACTTTAACAGGGGACACAAACATTTTCATATAAATTGGTTGACCTAAAGTAATAGTTTATTCATGCAACTTTTTTGCAACTGAAAATTGCAAACTAAAGTCCCGCCTTTCTAAGTTTGCTCCTACTGTAAACACAAACAATGATGTCACTGAGCATGCGCATTACATAAAAATGTGTACACGCTGATTAAAAAGTAACAACAAAATACTTTCAAAAGTATTTAAATACAAAATACTTTTAAAGTATTTTTATTAATGAAATTGTTACGCCTACATCATGTCATGACTGATGTTTAAGTACTTAGTTTTAGTATTTATAATTCAAAACTTAGTTAACTTAATAAGAATACAACATCCATAAAGTGGTGGACCCTAGCGTGCACCCTGTAGTAGCTGGCTTTGGTTTGTTTACAGTAGGAGCAAACTAAGGACGGCTCAACTGTAAACAATACAAGCCCATACCAGACGACTGACAGTCAGTAATATTTGCAACCTATTGTCTAATGAATTACTGTAATAGTTGATAGTTGATATTTCTTCTGTGGTTGGTCAGCTTACGCAGGGGTTTGGCTGAGACACTGAGATGGGGAGCCTAAAACCTGACACGGCGCGTCCTAATGGATGATAGGGAACGTTTCCAATAAATATATACCTACAGGACAGGTGGTAATAAGGCTGTGCCAAGGATAGGATAGCCAAATAAGCATCCACGGATCAACTGAGGTGAAGAGGAAGTGGCAAACGGCCTTGATGGCGAAAGAGGAAGAGATTCCCATTGGCAGAGAGGATGGAAGAGCTTGGGGGAACACACCCCGAATGTAAAATTAGGGTTGGCAGGACATTGAGCTGTGGAGAATGCAACCTGCTTAGCAGACGGGAACTCTTTAACTTGGATTATTATCGATGAGTTATCGTTTATGGATCATGTAATCGAAAGGGCACCCATGGCTAAAGCGGGTATAAACAGGTTATGGAACACATTTATTATTAAGAATGATGTTCCACTTAAAGCAAAATGGAAAGTTTTTGAAACGGTAACGAGATCAGTCGCAACTTATGGAGTGCAGATATGGGGTTATATGTTTTTCAAATAATTAGAAAAAGTGTAAAGATTTTTCATTAAAAAGTTGTTAGCGTTGCCCAGAGCTACACCTAATTACATAATATACCGAGTGTTATGTTGATCTCTTGTATATTTTTTCACTTAAACTCTTGAAGCACATCGACACATATGTGGACATTAACACCACAGCACATATTTTTAAATACCACAACAGCTTGATATTTTTAAATACTTTTAACGCCCAATTGGTACATATGTTCAGGGCCGTTGAATAAGAGACCCTGAACATATAACATAATAACGGCCCTGACATATGTTGCCAAAAACCTTTGCACTGTTGCATCATCAGCTGTTATTCATAATATATTGCACGGTTTTCAGAGTGAGATTATGATTTTTTTTTCTAATTTGTGTACGTTGCAACCTTTTCAATTCTGAACAATAAGCAACCCCATGACCCAATGAGATGAAGATGATGTGTATGACGTGTAAATGAGATGTAGTCTTGTACAGACTCAGGCCAACCATTCCTGAGAGAGTATGGTTAATTAAACCCCATTCATCAAAGTACACCGGTAACCACTGTCTAGCATTCAAATCCGTATAAAAGTAACTACCTTTACTAGGATTTGAACCAGGAACCTTCGTCTCCGAAAATCAGCGGTTAAACAGCTGATTTTGACGACGACTTTACCTGTAGACCAACCCGGTGGGTATTATTAAATATATTATTAAATAGAACTGATAAATTGTAATGGGAACTTGAAATGTAGAGTGTAAATGTGAAAATGGAGAAAGTAATTCAGGAACTAACAAGATACAAGATTGATATTGTGGCCCTTACAGAGACAAAGTAAAAAGGGAAAAAAGGGACTTCATACACATATAATAATGTTTGTTAGGGTCCAGGAGTATTTGGATGATTGACCAGTCCAATGTGTGATTTTCTCTTTAGTGCTGCATGGTGACTGGAGATTGTTCACATTTGAATTATGAATTATTGTTTGATATTGTATAAAGAGTAAACCTTCGCTTCTTTGACACGGCTCGTGGAGAGGTGACATCTTGTGGTATAAGTAGTGATCCGGCAGGCAGGTCAGCACCCCTTCCACTTTCTCATCATCCCCCTACCCTTCAATCGTCCTTAGGTACAGTACTGTACATAAGGGCACATAAGTTTGTTTGTATTCATTAAAATTGTGCAATTTCATACTAACATCGTGTTTTTAGTGCTTCCTACATAAATAATATGCCATATGCTCTGGATAGTTCGACATTTCAATACTTTGACAACCTCTAAGTCCACAAAGTGTTGAAATATCAAAGTTCTACTGTAATTTGTAATTATTTGTGACAATGCCCTAACGGGTGTTAAGGACGCAACCCTGATTATAAGAAGATTGAAGTAATACATCGGTAAATTTTCTGTCCCCCAATCGGTATGTTGGCAATAGTGTACTCAAGGCCAACTACCTATGAGAGTTAAAATGTTACAGTCAAGCATTAATGTGGTGACAGCAGTCGTTTTGTTATATTGTGTCAGCAATGGTTTTTTCCAAGGAAGAACGTGTGTTTATTGTAGAGACTTCAAAGTGAGTAAATCTTACAAATGTGTGCATGATAAGTTTCAGTTGAAATTTCCTCGTTCTACTATTCCAAATAAATCGTCAATATTGCAGTTGATAAATAAATTCCATAGAACTGGGAGTGTACTCGATGAGAAACCACCTCGCCAGCCATCAAAGTTAACCGCGAAAGTTCTCGAAGATTTGAAAAATCATTTTATTTTTATTTATTTATTATTGCTTAAAACAAGTACAATGAATCTTATCCTATCTTATTTCCTAATACCCGCATAGGTCTAGCCTATGCGCGGGTATGAGTTGGTTTATTTTATTTATTCTATTATAATAATAGCTTTTTGTAATCTACACTAAATTTACATAAAAGAAAAGAAACAAAAATTTACAAAAATAAATACATACAGGTACAACAAAATTTCATAGCGTATATATACCGGGTCTGGAAACGGCTGAATAACAGAAAAGTGATCGTGACTAGGTGACCAGAATGACTTTAATTGCTTGTTGCACCAAAAAAACTATTATAGGTGATATTTGAAATTTTTGTCCGCCATCTTGGATTTAACTTTCTTAATTTAAATAGGATGATGGTCATATGATACATGATTTCGATATAAAATTTCAAAATAAATTCAATGGCGAAAACCGGAAATCGATATCTGTTTTCGTTTTTGAGATATTACTATTCAACTATCCAGACCGGGCCAGAACGGCCATTTCTCCCTCCTCCATCTTTGAGCCTACATAGACAATTTAGGTAGCAAGTGAACGACTACACCTAAGATTATTGAAAATTATAAGTTTTTTAATTTCTCCACTCGTTCATAAATAGGAAATTATTGTCATTAAGAACTACGGAAAAACAATTTAACGGCTGATTTATTGCATTATAAAACTACAGTATTTAATTTGTTACCAGTTAGCCTAATACTTATTGTTATTTTTGTAAATGTTAGTGTTTAAGGTTTAAGGTTAGTGTTATAAGGAACTAACTGTGAAAATGAGTTACATAATTGAAAATAAAATTCTTCTCCTGTATGAAGTTGCTTGTATGAGACTATTGTATGAAGACATGCTTCGAAATCATATTACTCCAGCCGTAAGAAATTATTTCGGACAAGATGTTAACAACTGTTGGTTTCAACAAGATGGAGCCCTGCCCATTTTTCTTTTCAGGTTCATGTTTTGTTGACCGATATTTTCCCAGAAAAATGAATTGGTAGGAGAGGAGCAATTGAATGGCCTCCGAGATCACCTGATTTGAGTCCATTGGACTACTTCTTGTGGGAATACTTAAAAAACAAAGTTTACAGAACAAAACCTAACAGTCTGCATGAACTCAAACAAAGAATTCTAAATGAATCTTCTGGAATCCCAAGGGAATTCATTCGTAATGCTGTATCTAGTTTTTACGCACGTACATCATATTGTCAATAAGTAAGAGGAGGCCACTTTGAACAACTACTCTGAGTCAAGAAACATTTGGTAATTTTATTTTCAATTATGTAACTCATTTTCACAGTTAGTTCCTTATAACACTAACCTTAAACCTTAAACACTAACATTTACAAAAATAACAATAAGTATTAGGCTAACTGGTAACAAATTAAATACTGTAGTTTTATAATGCAATAAATCAGCCGTTAAATTGTTTTTCCGTAGTTCTTAATGACAATAATTTCCTATTTATGAACGAGTGGAGATATTAAGAAACTTATTATTTTCAATAATCTTATGTGTAGTCGTTCACTTGCTACCTAACTTGTCTATGTAGGCTCAAAGACGGAGGAGGGAGAAATGGCCGTTCTGGCCCGATCTGGATAGTTGAATGGTAATATCTCAAAAACGAAAAAAGATATCGATTTCCGGTTTTCGCCATTGAATTTATTTTGAAATTTTATATCGAAATCATGTATCATATGACCATCATCCTATTTAAATTAAGAAAGTTAAATCCAATATGGCGGATAAAAATTTCAAATATCACCTATAATAGTTTTTTTGGTGCAACAAGCAATTAAAGTCATTCTGGTCACCTAGTCACGATCACTTTTCTGTTATTCAGCCGTTTCCAGACTTAATGGACACCCGGTACAGAAAACAAATGGTAACAATTATAATTGTTAATGTTAAGTCATTTGTACCTTACAACAGTACAACTCCCTCCACGTTATATACAAAAAATATTAAAAAAATATTAATATTACCTCAGGTTTAAATAATTCAGAGATGCTGTCCGAGCAGATATCAGCGACAGGAAACACATACATAGAAAATAGCACGTTTTTCTCTAATGAAAATGCAGAATTAGCGTCACCTATTCTGTTCAGGGTCGATAAACAATTCTCAAAGTTCCTGAATATTAGACCATTCGCACTATTCGATATCGCCTGCAAAATAAAGTAATAATCACATCTTAAGTAAAGCAAAATATATGAAAATCGCTTTCACGAGACGACAAGTCTCATTCCTGGCGGAAATTTTAAAAAAGGCTTACTTTTGATCAACGGGTCAAACCATTAGTGATTTCTGTATCTACTCTTTAAGAGAAATCCAATGAAACTATTTGTGTTTCAATTAAGAGGCCCACTAATATTTCGTGTAGATTGCGAAACCAAAAACCGTTTGTTGCAATCTCTTGTAGCTTCTGACATCTGCGTGTGATGGGCAGACACAAATGATGGATACACAAATGATAGGTGACAATTTTCAAAATGGCCGCCAATCTATACATATAAAATTTGATGTGTGTGTGTGTGTGTGTTCCCCTTTATCACCTAAATTACTGAACCAATTTTTATGCAGTTTTTTTTATGTTGTAACTATGATGCCGGTGCAGGTTTAAGGCTATGGAAACCCTTAAAAAGTTAGCCCTAAAGGGTTGAAAATAATGTTTATATCCTACATTAAGGCTTTTATGAGGTTAGATAATCTGGTGCTTTTAAACCAGTTGATGTGATTCAAATAAAGTCATATGATTTAGCAAATAGCGACGTGGTGCTAAGGATCATCTGGTGACATCACATGATAATTTTATTGTATTTTATTATGTAGATACGATTTTGTATTGTTGAGTATTTTATAAAAAGAAAGTTCCGAGTTTCTTTAATTTTCTTTTAATTGGTGTGATCAATTGCTTTGATATTTTATTTTGACAGCTCGAATCTGTCCTACACAAAAATGAAGAGTCGTTACGATCTAGCAGGTACCATTTTTCGCGTGCAAAGCCGCGACGGGGCATGATAGTAAGCCATAAATTTGAGGCTTGCTCTATTTCTGTTCTGATCTATTACAACAGAAATGAAAACGAACAAGTTAGTGGCTACATCTGTACTGACTACATACTAATGGAGTTTCCACAATCAAAAATGAAAACCAAGGCAAACTTAAGCACCAGAGAATGTGTACAATAATGTAAAAAAAGGCAATTCATACATTTAATGTTTACTCAATGTGTTAACCTAAAAACAAGCAAGATTTATTTTGGCCTACACGTATTTACTAATCATATTAATACTTGCAGGTTTTCGTCTCTCAGAAAACAGAAGAAATTTACGTTCTCTATCCCTCTGCGAAGAAAATATTTCGTTACCAAAAAAAATTTCATTGTAACTAAAATTTAAAAAGTCTCCCAACAATCGTGGTCTCATTTGCAGTTACAGATTACGATCTCTTTATAATGCCTTAATTCAAATTGTAAAGCGACTGCCACGCCAATACACACTCTATGAATGGATCCAACAACTACTATACTATTTTTCAAGGCTGATGAGCTCTCAACGTTTGCATTGCCATTCTATAACGTTTGCAATTCTATAACTTTTATTATATGTGCTACCCACTTTATAGCTAGCCAATGAATTGCTAGCAACGTTGCCAATACTTGCTCTTGTAGCTCTTGATTATTTTGTCAGCCATTTTTTTGGTCTTTCAATAATAATTTATAACCTACAAACATACAATCAGCTGATTATATAATAAAGTATTGCATGTTAACGCACTCTATAATCGATGTGTTCAGTACAAGATGCAAGACGAGAGTGAATTATTGTGGCTCTTATACGCATGTGTGCGTAATGTTTGTCAGGTACAATCTGACAACACTTGCAAACGTTCTGATTGGTCTAAATGTGTGGAACAGCAGAGCTCATCAACCGTGAAAAGCATATTAGGAGACGCCCAACGCTGTCTCATTTCGCCTATCACACTTGCCACTCCATCTTTACTTACTCTGTGCTCATGATGTTCACATCAACACAATGAGCCCTGCCATATCTCTGTGGAACTAACTGTAGGAGTGCTACTAAAAAAATCTGGTGTGAAACACTCACACAAGTTTCTCTTGCCAATGCAAATAATGAACAATATAACCTAACATTAGTAATAAAACATTAGAAATAATAAAAAACCTAACCTCAAAAAACGTAAACTTATTTTAATCATGATTGAAAGACGCAAAATGAAAATCAACGTCAGTTTGGCTTAAAAATACGGAAAATCACTCTTTCACGCTGAACCAGACACTCTAGAGAAAAATGGCCTAAATAAAAATGTAGAGCTTTTAATTTACTATAAATATGATTATATACACTTTTGTCATAAAGTGCATACTAGAGAATTTCAAATTCTCTACAACTTTTATTATATGAATGTTTGGGCTAAAATGCATATTATAGCCGTAATCTTAAAAAAAACAAATTTTTTACGTGAAAACAGCCTCACCAAGAATTTCAGCAAACATGGTGCCTACCCTATCTTGTAGAGCATTAAAAAATCAGTAAATCGGGTGATTTTAAAAAAAATCGTAGGACCAGTTTTTGAGAAAATCGCAAAAAAGTGAAAAACTACACGAATAAACTACTACTTCCGGTTGACTGATTTTGATGAAAATGTTCGTGTCGGGTCCGGTTAGTGGCATTTAACTTAAGTTTCAAGTTTGAAGATCGTATGATGTTCCGTTCTTGAGATATTCTGTTCACACACACACACACACACCTATCGCTAAAACCATGTTTTTTGGGTTCAGTTGGTCTGAAAACATGTGAATCGTTGATTGCAGAAACGTCGTGAGTCATATTTTTTACCATTTTGAGTTATGAGCGTAAAATAATACTTTAACATATAAAGCATCTATTGAGAGTAAAAACGACATGAATTGCTTCTTTTTTACATATGAACAGCTGATGCCATTTTTGTAATTGAGAAGAGAAACGTCGTCAGTCAGTGACTCGTGACGTTCTTACACTCATTGTGTCCATCTGTTTTGAAATCAGCTGACTGCATTAGAAGAGTCCCGCCATTATTGTGGACCGTGTTTATTGTGTATACATCGTGGTGTGTATTAACTTTAAACAATTTTGAGGTTCATAACATGAAATCTGGTGAAAGAATGTATTATTTTTATCATGAAGGTGAAGGTCTAAAAGGCCCAAATGAAGTATGTATATTCCTGCTGATATACATAAAAAGTAATATTAATAAAAAAGTTAAAGAGATTAGTCTATTCCGTGACAACTGACCTGGGCAAAACAAGAATGGTATTCTTTTAAGGTTTTGTCAAGCAATCGTAGACACAAGAATGTTTGAAAGGGTGGAAATATTTTTTCCAATAGAGGCCATTCGTTTTTGGTTAATGATAGGGACTTTGGTGTTCTAAAGAAAAAAATATCAAAAATTGACAGAATTTTCACTTCAAGGGATTTTGTTGAAATAATTGCCAATAGTAGTAAAAATTTTAAAGTTCAAGTGATCACACATGAAGACATAAATTTTAAGGCATGGGCTACAAAATACTATAGAAAATCATGTAATTCACTAGAAACTGCAAGGAAATCTGTTCCTAAAGATCAAAAAGTACCGTTAAATGTTTCACCATTTTATTTTTAAAGTTGGTATCCTAACATGCAGTAAAGAAATTAAATCTTTAGTTCAACATAATTTTATGCTGCAGTTGCCAGGCATGTGTACAAACAACATTGTGTTACCAACAGACATATACAGTAACAAAATGCCAATCTCGACAAAGAAAATGCATGACATAAGGAAGTCTGCTCTTTTATGTCCCTGAAGAGTATGCAAATTTCTGGCAAATTATATTAAACTGGCCTACTAAAGAAACAGAAAATGAAATAAATAAAATGTATCTATGTATTCTTTCTGAAACAATGTATTTTTACTATATAAAATTGGTTTTTAAAATGAAAATGTTTTTCTTATTACCATTGAGTGCGAAAACGTCATCAGTCGGGAAAATTGGAAAGAATATAACTAATTAATGAGTTAGTATTTCAAACTAAGAGTGATACCAGTTATCTCTTACCATGGTGTCTATCAGCAGACACAAACTCGTCCACCTGTATCAAGTACAACCAGAGTTATTTAGTTTTTTTTATCCCCTGAAAAATTTGGTTTTACTGACTGGTGACGTTTCTGCTATCAGTGATTCATGTAGATCCGGTGAAAACTCGATTTTGAAAAATTGACATGAAAACAATACCTTCCTTCCTATATATTCATATAGGCAAGAGAAAGTAAAAATTTGGCAACATTTTGAACAGACGTACACTACTCTCATACAACACAAGCTCTCACCTTAACCATTTCTTGCCTAATTACATTATGTATATATGTGAGGTGCTACCCAAAAGTTTGGGGAATTTTACCATAAATAAAAAATAGCTCAGCATAACTTCTTATTTCCAAAGTCTCCTTCAAAATATTCCCCTCGAGCATTGATACAGCGATCCCATGCACCCCTGAAAGTCTGCAAGTGTAAGTGTTTGAAGCACATTCTGCGTTTCTTCCTGGATCTCCTCAATTGTCTGCAACTCCTCCCATTGGTGCTTAGTTTCAGGGTCATCACCATACACCTGCCAGCCTCATTGGCGTAGTTGGTAACGTGCTCGCCTCTCATCATGTGGTCTTGGGTTCGAATCCCATTCAGGCATGGCATATTTTTATACGTTACAAAAAATAATTTTATCTTTTACTCTCTGCATAAGCAGCAATTGCACAAAAGTCAAATGTTAAACAAAAAAAAACAAAAAAAACCGTACACCCATGTCTCATCACCAGTTATGATATTTAGAGATAAAGTTAGGGTCATCTCTTGCTGCATTTTTCAATTCATTGCAGACAGCTACGCGATTTTCTTTCTGGTCACTGTTCAACAATCTCGGTGCGAATTTAGAAGCAATGCATCTCATATTCAAATAATCTGACAAGATGTATTGCACGGACCCGTATGACATTTTTACGATTGCATGAACATAATCATGGATTGTTTGTTTACGATCTGCAAAACGTGTGAGAGGCCAGAGTCCCTCACACTTTTATGATGTAATCTGGTGTTGTGCTAGTTGACCGTCCTGAACAATGGTTCAAGCACGACATTCAAATTCCCCGAACTATCGGGTAGCACCTTGTACAACTTCAGAGTAAGTGTAATTAAAAAGTTCATACCTGTTTACGCCAGAGGCAATTTATAATATCAGTGTTGTAACGATCAATTGGATTCAATTCATTTTGAAAATTCCTCACTGAATTGTTCATTATAATTCTATTAATAATTGTCGGGTAGCTGAAAACAAAATGAAAACCAATCAGAAACATCCATTCTATAAATATACCCACTTGAATCCAGTTAACAACCCAACTTGTTCTACATTCATTCTATTTGTGTTTACTTTCTCTTGCCCTACATGAATATTTACAGAAGGAAAGTATTATTTTCATGTCGATTTTCCAAATCGCGTTTTCACCGAATATACACACATTTTCAGCCCCCTGAACCCAAAAACTCAAGAACGAAACATGTAGGAAGTTAAATTTAGGTATTGTTACTTGAGTCACGAGTTTGCCCTTATTTGCAACAAGGGGGTAAAGGGGGGAAAGCATCAGTGCACATGCGCTACCGCTTTAATTTCAGTACAGTAATCCCTTGGTATCCACGGGTTTCCGTTATTCGCGGACTTTGTCCGTGGACCTAAAACCTTAAAATACGTACGTTTTCTCACCTTGTGTACACCGTACTTGGTGGGGAAGTCATACAATTCTGATAACATGTGTTTGAATAAATGTTTTGGCATCCATATCATCTTGAGTCACACACTAGTACGGCGATGGCCACCATGAGCCAAGCTAGATTTCCACATACTGTATGTAGTAAGCGCGTCACCAGGTACCGGGCCCCACCAGTAAAACCCCACCCCGACCGCCATACGTACGCCCAGGCACCATACTGTAATTTCTCCGTACGTTTTCCTCCATGTATCAGTCTAACTTGTTTGTACATACGTACAGTTCTTTGTTTGTTAGACGATCCTGAAACGAAGCCAAGAATTTCTTCACAAACCATCAACGAGATCCTCAGCATGGCAATGCATTGGCTGACCACACGTTGGAGATGGATCCCGTCATGGAAAGGGCCCTTTGATTCAAAAGAGGATTCAGGAGCTGATGATACTATATGTAGAAGTCCACAAGGAATTTGAAAAGAAGAAGCAAAGAGCCATAATACACTATTTTAAAGCAACTTAAATTTTTTATGCATACATTACTGTATTTATTTAATATTCATAGATTATAATAATGGTAAAATGTTCCTAAAACTATTAAACCCTTAAAACGACTACAGGACTTTACCTTTAGTACCTAACCCCCATCATTTCGTTCATATAAGGTATCATTGTACTTGACACAAGGGAAATATCTTCGACCATTGTGAACGAAATGCTTGGGTTAAGGTAAACAATACGGTCTGAATTGTTAGAAATTGAAACTTTGCGAAATTGTTTATCAAAAGCAACGGCCATAGTATAAAGATCGTCTCTGTTTAAATTGGAAGGGTCGAGAAATAATTCTTCAATGGGTGTATCTAACGAGAATCGAACTTTTATTGTCGAAAAAGGTTTGATGAACTTAGGCTTGTAAGAAAACGTAGCTGGCAAAACAGATGGAAATGTGCGTGGTGTAGGTATAAAATCAGCTGACGACTGTGTAGGCGGGCTGGCTGGTAACCGATTGTGCTGTAGGAAGGTCAGTAGAATCGGAGGTAGTTTGATCTGAATTCGAAGTAGGAGTATTAGTGGCTGGTTGTATTAACGAAGATGGTAAGAATTGAGTGACCGATCTTTTCCACTGAGGGTCAATTTTAATTTGGAGGGTTTTCTTACCCGGAAAATTAAACGTTAACATATTTCTCCTAAAGTCCAGAATGACGGCGTAACGAATAAAAAAATCATTTCCCAATAACAGAGAACAATTTAAATTTCTAACTACAAAACAAGCATGTTGTAAGTTAATATTATGTAAATTGAAGTGCAAATGGGTCTGACCCAATACCTGTAAAAGCGATTTATTCGCGGAAGACAGTGAGATATTGTTAGACGGTTTAACTCGGTTAATATTGACTAAATCAGCATTAACTAAACTTACATTAGCACAAGTGTCTAAAATAATTTTAATATTTACACCATTAACGCAGCCATTAATCGGTAAAGCAGAAGTGCAGATTTGGTCAACTGGATCACAAAAATCCTGATTTTCTGATAAGGAAATTGGTAATTGATCGTCGTGAGGTTCCTGAAAAGGAAAACCTAAAAACTTAATAAGGAATTCTAGTTGTGCAACACCGGTAGGTTTCGAGTTTAAAATCGAAAAAGGTAATTTTAATGTGCACAATTTAAAAATCTCAGACAACTGACTATGAGTTACAAAAGAATTTGTCATTGATGTATAATTTATACCTTGAAGAGTGTGAAATTGAAATAAGTAAGCGAAAATACGGAATACTGAACCTAACATTGCTAAACCCGAAATGCCAGTTTTCAGGCACAACGGTGTCCGTATAAGATAAAAGCAAAAATTAGAATGGAAAATCGAGTTTAGAAATCGGCGAAAAGCGGCTATAAAGAAACGCGGCGGAAAGCTTTGCGAAGCTGACATAAAAATTTCCAATTCTACAGTATCAACAACAAAAAAAAACCATAGTCGAAAATTAGGGTTTGTATTTGGAAAAGAAAAACTGAAGGGAAAAAACCAAAAACGAAAAGTCTTAACATTGGGTGGAGTGACGAAAAATTCAGATTTGAAATCTTGGGAAGAAAGAGCACTAAACCAGCACTATGAAGCCATGAAAAAAGAAAAATGAACGGCGGGTTTGTATTGTTCTGTGAAAGCACTCAATACAGTGTCAACCTATTCGCATGTTAAATCAGACTTGTTTACCAGCTTTAAAGAATCGGGAACATCCACTTCAGAAAAATTAACTAAACAGCAAGGTGCTGAAGTAGCAATTGGCTGTTTCTCTACCTGTGACGAGTTAGACAAATGTGAAGACGAAAATTTATCAGAGTAATTTATAAATGATCTAGAAGCATTAAAGGCACGTGATAATCGAGAGCTGTTGGTATTGGTAGGCGGGAGTGATAAGTACACTGTCCTACCCGATTTTCTAGTATTCGCGAAACGAAAATTTTTTTTTGAAACGCCCTCTGAAACGTGAAGAGATCGGTGAAGGATCAGAGCAAGTCTGTCCCTCGCAAATTAGCCGTTTTTTGGAAAAGTATTAAAAGGGCATTCAGACAAAACATGATCTGTGCTCTTACAAATAAGGCAGGTGGTAACAGCGGGATGTGTCGATTGTTGGGGGGAGCGGTTGTGTTGTCTACCATTTGAAGAAGTAGTTGGGCAATTTTCAGTCGAATTCTTAACATTAATGGAACTGTAATTTGGACGTGTTCTGTTACCAGAACAATTAGAATTAGATTGCTGAAATGACCTGTTAGAATTCCCTACTCGATTGCTAACACAGTGATCGTTTTTATTATTAAAATTTTGACTATTTCGATTAAAATTGCGATTCTGAGATCCATTATAACGAGAATTATTAGCATTATTATTACTGTAATGATTAGCATTATTGGTTTGATGAACGGCGGCATTCTGGTTGTTAAAGCCGCCGGAGTTACCCTGAAAAGATCTACTATTAACATGCCTATCACTAGTTACAACATTATTACCATGAAGCATTTGTGTACAGTCGGGAGAATAATTAATACTATTAATTGCTGCTGATTCATTACACTGTCCATCCACACGAAAATTTAAAATATTCTGAGTGGTCTGTAGCTTCTTTAAATTGTTTCGAATAGTCGCCACTGATGTAACGTCAGACAAAGCGAGTTTATCTAAGATGCTAGGCAATATACCTCGTAAGATGTATTTGCATTTGCGTGATTCGCTCATGTCTGGATCAAACTTGTGACACAAAGCTAGGATGTCGGCCATAAATGTGAAGACATTCTGCGTGACCAGCTGTTTCCTATTCTGTAACTGAATTTCAAAGTGTTCTGGAGTTGTCGACCCTGAAAAATGGTCAGTAAGATGATTCTTAAGGGAATCATATGTAATCAGTTGGTTGGCTTCACCTTTCAAAATACAGTTTAAATAATTAAGGGCCGTGTCGGTAAGATACAAAGATAAAAATCGCTTTTTAAGCTCTGGGGTCCATGAATTTATTTCAGAGGCTCTTTCGTAAGTCTCAAAAAAATCTATAATATTTTCCGAACCTCTTCCGCTAAAAGATCTCGGAGTATAAAATGGAACCTTTGGTTTCGCTGTTGCCATTTCTGTTTGTAAAATGGGTAGCTGTGGAGCTGGACCTTTGTTACCAAAACCTGTATTTGAACCTGCTATAATAACCTGTGTTAGATGTTGTTTTAAAGTTTCGATATCAGGGAAATTTTCCAACAACTGCCGTGGTATGTATCCAGATGTTAGTAAATACTGAAAGGCCTTAGTACGTAACTCTTCTACTTCCGTCGGATTTTTTAAAGTTTTTTTTAATTAGGTTTAGAGCCCCTCTTAAACAATCTAAATCGCCGAATTTTGGCACAAAAATTTTGTACTGGTTGGCCAACAAACGGGCTTCGTCTAATTTCAAGTCCCTGATATTAACTTTGGTTAAATCGATCATGTGGTGATTTTGCGGATTACTGAAAAGATTATATTAAGAATTCAAATATTTTCATTACATACCAGATAGTCGATTAAACAGAGAAAAAGTGAGTAGTGGGACAGGAAAACAATGTCAGATCGTGTAAAACAGTGTGAGAAAACCAAGGCCTAAAGAATAGTAGAAATGAAAAACTACTTGATGAGATCTGCCGAGTTGACAATAAAAAGTAAATGAGATTCCATTGTAATAAAAATTACAATTCTCTCTCTCTTTTACTTATACAAGATTAAAAATGTTCAAAACAGCCAAGGAGCACGTATACGTAAAATTTATTTTAAAAAAAATCGAAAACAGGTATAGTAAGGTAAAACCTTACACAAACAAATACCTTTTTTTTGTTGAAAAGTTACGAACGAAAACGCTCAAATTTTAAGACTGGCTCGTCAAAAAAATCTCTTTCTTTCGCGTAACACCACGTGATCAATTTTCATCGTACAAATATGCATGATATATCAAATGAAAGAGGAGAAAATTCTCCATCCAATAAAACTAAACCCGTTAGAAAATAATTAATAGTTGTGGAGGAAAATTTATATATCTAAGTATCATAAAGAAAAATATAAAACGGCAGCTAAATCAACCTCCGCTGAAGTTAGGTTATTAAATAGAGAATCGTGAAGATATTTTTGTGAAAATGGAGAACCTTTTATTGTATAAAATGGATATACAATAAGCAAATACGAGGAGACTGTATAACTTCTGCTTTCGTACGGGAGAAAGCGAAGATAATTTTTATGAAATTGAAGCAGAATGATCCAGAGTGCCAAATTGAATTTTATGCAAGTAAGGGTTGGTTTCAACGTTTCCTTAACAGAACTGGTGTTAAATGCGTTTTAAACAAGGTGAATCTGCTTCTGCTGATACTGAATCTGGAGAAAATTATATAAAAGAATTTGAGAAGTATGAGCCATATACTATTTACAGTAGTCTAAGGCAAATTAAATTGTTTAGATATATCGGCTGTACGTATGTACACCACTGTCACTTTCTTGAATAATTTTTACTTTAGTTTCTAAATCTATAATATTTTTCTATCTTTTATTTGGATTATTTATTGAACCAATCTGTTATTTATGCCCCATGCTTGTATGTAAACTATTATAATATTAAATTTAAAAAAATCACTTACTGACTAATCTAAGATAAAAACTGCAGAGGACAAAATTGACTTGTTAACTGCTCACAATAACAAACTGCACGAAGCCAACAGGTCAATGCACTACGCAGGGGAAGTACACGGGAAGGCTGGAACTGTAAGATACAGTTCTCGTTCAAGATCCCAGTACAAATCACGAACACCGAGTGTTAATCTCGAAAATTGAATTTTTTTTGGGTACAAATACAAAATCTCGAACGGACGAAACCTCGAACTTAGGAGTCCACGAACATTGAGGATCGAGTGTATTATAAAAGTGTATAATAGTTTTTTTTGTGTATAAAATTGTGTAACAGTTCAAATAAATTGTTTAAACAACATTGCGAAATGCAGTGGAAAAATTCTTGTTTTTTCTGAAAAAATGTGCTATGAAAAAGTGATAGTTTTATTATTTTATTAAAACAATTTCACAACTTATAATACACCATGTTTCCAGCCAAGGTAGTACCTTCGTAATACTCCTTATTTCCTTTTTACTCCTTATTTTTTTTGTTATTTTTACAATATTTCAAATATAGACAAAAATGGCCAGCATTCTACCAGGTGATTCATTTAAAAGTAGCTTGCTGCTCGAGTAATTTAATTTAAAGCCGTATTGTAGGGCCCATATTTTTTCATGAAACAGTAAATAGGGATGTGTACGTCAGAATTTTTAATGAATTTTATGAACAGTTAACCGACGATGAACGCGAGTACAATTTTTTCCAGCAAGATGATGCAACATGTCACACGTCTCACCAGTCCCTATCTCATACCAATCAGGCTTTTCCATTGCGAGTTGTTAGTAAAGATTTGTGGCCTCCTCGATTACCCGATTTGAGTATGTGCGATTTTTTTCTATGGGATTATTTAAAAGGAACTGTTTACCAAACAAACCCCTGCACTATAAATGAGCTAAAGAATAACATCGTGGCAGCCGTTCAAGCTATAGACGTTTCCGTATTGCGTCGTGTGTGCATTAATAACATTGAACGAGCGCAAAAATGTGTAAGCGTTCAAGGACGCCACTTTCAGCATCTACTGTAAAGGTGAAGTTGAAATTTGTATATAAATATTAAATAAATATGTAAAATTATGTATTAAGTAATTCTATTTATTCATTTACTATTTGAATCCAATTGAGTGCCGAAGGCTGCTGTTAAATGCAGCGGGCTACTTTTAAATGAATCATCCGGTATAAACGTCCACGTTTTTTTGTCCCTAACACTCAAAGTGTTAAGAAAATAAAACAATAAAGTCAACCGGCAAAACAAACTTACCGAAAAAGAAATTCTTATTCTGCCGTTTAATATTTGTAGAATATTCTGACGAGATGATCGCATTGACTGATGACGTCTGTCAAAGTCAAAGCGAGCGGTAACAGTTGAACTATCTGTTCCTTTAAAGCGAGTATTACTTGCTCAGACTTCTTCACTTTCTCCTGAAACATGAACGTACAATACCGTAAAACAATGAAACAGAATGTTATGTACGAAGGTTATCCAGAAAATAACCTCCGTTTTGGAGAAAAAGTAAACGAGGGAAGATACAAAAACTTTACTATATATATATTAAAACTACAGTTTTTCTCTATTTTTCGACATAGTCGCCAAACAGATTCACGCACTTGTCGTACCTTGGAACAGTCTTTGAAATAACCTCTGCATAAAAATCTGCCGCCTGTGAATGTAGCCAACCATTCACGGCGTTTTGAAGCTCTTCGTCATTGGCGAACCGCTGAGATGCAAGCCACCGCTTCATGTTCAGGAACAGGTGAAAGTCACTAAGAGCCAAGTCCGAGCTGTATGGGGGATGATCAAAAACGTCCCATTTAAACTTGACCAAAAGTTCATTTGTTCTTCGAGCTGTATGAGGGCGAGAAAACAAATGAATGTTTTGGCCAAGTTTAAATGGGACGTTTTCGATCATCCCCCATACGGCCCGGACTTGGCTCCTAGTGACTTTCACCTGTTCCCGAACATGAAGCGGTGGCTTCAGAAGAAAAGATTTATAATCGGGCTTATATCTGGGGAATTACCTTGCCATGTCACCACTAATGTTTTCTTGTTCGAAAAATGCTTTCTTTTTTTTCGGCAGAATGGCATGGCGCTAAATCTTGTTGAACCACTCCATTGCCATGTGGAAATTTTGTTTGCAGTTGTGGCACAACCTTTGACTTAAGAATTTGGATATATTCATTGCTTTTTAACAAACCATTTACTGGAACTAATGAACAAGGACCATCAAATGTGAAACAACCCCAAAAAAGTTTTTTCTGGGGATGTTAAACTGATTGTTGTATATGAGCAAGTTATTTTCTTTCATCTGCTGATTTCTGAACGTAAGAAACCTTTTGCCCCTGAACGTAAAAATGGGATTCATCGGAGAACATTACATTTTTCCAGTCTGCAACACTCCACTTAGCATGTGCTTTGGCCTACAATAACCGTTTTTTGCACATTGATTGGGTCAAAAGTTGATTTTTAGCCAGTTGACAAGCTTTCCGTTCAGCATCAAGAAGTCAGCATCTAACAGTTGTCACATGCAAATTCGTTCCACTAGCTGCAAGCTGTCGACTTAAGTCCACAGCACTTAATTTGGATTCACTTTACTTGTCCTCGCTAATAACTGACAACTAATGAAAAGCTAAACACTGAAAAGCTAATAATAACTGACCCTGAGTCACAGTAGTTTTTCTTTTACGGCCACATTTTCCTTTCCTTCGAGGTGAAAAGGAACTAGTTTCTCGAAATTGTTTTAATATAGCATTCACTGTCCCTAGTCCAATGGCACACTCTGAAGCTATTTGTCGTTGTGTCATACCAGTATACTCTGAGAGAGAAACAATTTTTGAAAGTCTTTTGGAGTTACATCCATTGTTACAATACATTACTTAAACATTCACGAAAACAATATTATGAATTTGTCATAAAAAAATGAAATACACTTGTATAAACCACTACTTATGTCACAAAATTGCTATAGAGACAAAGAACAACAACTTTACACTGTACAGACAGCTTACAGAATGTGTGGTTAGCAGTGTAGCCACAACATAGATAAAAAAACAAAAAAATCCCTGTGTTCGGATTAATTTGCACGCTACTGTACAGTAAAACCTCGGTTATTCAACTTAATTGGGGCTGAAGTCGGGTTGGATATGGGTATAATCAGATAAACCGAGGTTTTAATTTGATTTCAGTAAACCAAGGCAAAGGGGGATAACTTAACACAGCTCATAGCTGTTCTTTGTAAAACAAAATGAACCTGTTTATTTACAGAAAATATCAATACGGTATGTAACCATGTAAGAAAACTACAAGCCTAAAAATTTTAAATAAATTTTTTTTTTTTTTTTTTTGGTTTAACGTCCGACTGTTCTGCAGTTACTGCTAATGCAGACGGTGAGTGATGAAATGATTTTTGTAACGTATGAAAAAATGCCGTGCCTGAATGGGATTCGAACCCAAGACCGCATGATGAGAGGCGAGCACGTTACCAACTTCGCCAATGCGGCCGGCATTGGCGAAGTTGGTAACGAATTTTTTAAATAAATCTGATGTGAAACACTCACACAACTTTCTCTTGCCAATGCAAATAATGAACAATAATAATCTAACATTAGTAATAAAACAATAGAAATAAACAAAAAAATTTAACCTCAATAAACATAACCTAATTTTCATCATGAGTGAAAGATATAAAATGAAAATTAACCTCAGTTTGGCTTCAAAATACGGAAAATCACTCTTTTACGCTAAACTAGGCTCTGTGGAGAAAAATGCTCTAAATAAAAGTTGTAGATTTTTTAATTTCCTATAAATTTGATTATACACTTTTGTCGTAAGATGTATACTAAGGCTGAAATCTTAAAAAAAATCGATTTTTTACATGTTTTTGTGAGAAAAAACAGAAAATCGCTAATCTTTGTTCACATTTGACAGTTTCTCCGAAAATTACAAAAACGGTGTCACCGCCACCCCTTCTAATTAATCATTTACTGTGTTGCCGGCCTTCAATACTTCTTCCGGCCTTTGTCGGCGCGATGGGCTCTTTAGCGGCGAAGCGACAAAGCCCTGTAGCGGCGCCCGACAAACCTTCCGGCTGCCTTTGTCATCAAGGCCAAGCCAGTCGCCGCTCTCTACAACAGCGCTCTTGGCAGCTATATAAAGAGCGCTGCACTGAGCCGGCAGAATCAATTCCGATCAAGACTCCGAGGGATTCACTTCCACCAGACAGCAGACGAGACGTCCACCACCGCACACGGCTGCCGGACTCCAGCGAGAACTAATCGACGACCCCGCAAGAGAGAAGATGCTGCTTCCGCTCGCCGTCCCGTCACCGTAGGCCGTCGACCGGACCGTCATCGCCCGCTGACGCGAGCGATGCCCACAGCGGTCCCTCGACCGAGCCTTACGCCCACCGGACCCGACGAAGCAGCCATCGACGCACTACTGCGAGGGAAGAAGATGACGTCTCCGCTGGACGACGACACGCCGTGTCGCCCAGCCTCCGACCGCCACGACGACTACGACAGACGACCACCGCTTAAACGGCCCTTTTCAGGGCCACCAAATTAATAAGGTTGCCACTTAATGTCGCCATCCGGTGACAAGTGGCGCCCGAACGTGGGGCAAGGATATGGAAAGGATTTTTCATACCGGACCAGCACCTGAGATGACAGAAGATATGGCGCCCAACACAACACAACTGCCTGCAGCTTGACGAGGCTGGACTGCTTCGTTCTCGCCTGCAGCCACCGAATTTCACCCGGCAGCACAGTTCTTAGTGGGGGGGAATTGTCACCGCCACCCCTTCTAATTAATCATTTACTGTGTTGCCGGCCTTCAATACTTCTTCCGGCCTTTGTCGGCGCGATGGGCTCTTTAGCGGCGAAGCGACAAAGCCCTGTAGCGGCGCCCGACAAACCTTCCGGCTGCCTTTGTCATCAAGGCCAAGCCAGTCGCCGCTCTCTACAACAGCGCTCTTGGCAGCTATATAAAGAGCGCTGCACTGAGCCGGCAGAATCAATTCCGATCAAGACTCCGAGGGATTCACTTCCACCAGACAGCAGACGAGACGTCCACCACCGCACACGGCTGCCGGACTCCAGCGAGAACTAATCGACGACCCCGCAAGAGAGAAGATGCTGCTTCCGCTCGCCGTCCCGTCACCGTAGGCCGTCGACCGGACCGTCATCGCCCGCTGACGCGAGCGATGCCCACAGCGGTCCCTCGACCGAGCCTTACGCCCACCGGACCCGACGAAGCAGCCATCGACGCACTACTGCGAGGGAAGAAGATGACGTCTCCGCTGGACGACGACACGCCGTGTCGCCCAGCCTCCGACCGCCACGACGACTACGACAGACGACCACCGCTTAAACGGCCCTTTTCAGGGCCACCAAATTAATAAGGTTGCCACTTAATGTCGCCATCCGGTGACAACGGTAATAAAATTTTGAAAATCGGAGTCCATGTAAAATCGCTCCATACAAATTTTCCATAGTTGAAAACAGTGCTTGCTTGAAGTCATCTTCTGTTAGCTCCTTCAGGACATGTGCCGCTCAAAAATGTTTGTACTGACACTTTGTACGTGATTGAAAATGACCCAAATTTTTTGGAAACGATAATAACATATGATGAAATGTGATTTTTTACTTATGATCCGGAAACAAAGCGCCAATCCATGCACTGGAGGAACCGAACTTCACAGAGAGCCAAAAGAGCTTGAATGATCAAGTCAAAATTTAAAGCAATGATGATTGTTTTTTTTTATATCCATTAGATTGTGTACCTTCACTGGATTCCTAAAGGTCAAACAATTAATCAATATTACTACCTTGAGGTACTTTCTAAACTACGTCAAAGAGTAACGAAAAAACACCCCGAAATGTACAAGGACAAATCATGGGTTCTCCACCCAGACAATTCGCCAGCTCATTCCGCATTATCTGTCAAGAGGTTCCTAACCAAGTACAGCATCTCAGTGTTAGAACATCCGCCTTATACACCAGATCTTGCACTATGTAATTTCTACCTGCATTAAAAGGGACAAGATTTGAGTCTGTGGAAGCTGTAAAAGAGAAAGCGGCACGTGTCCTGAAGGAGCTGACAGAAGATGACTTCCAGCACTGTTTCCAACAAAGGAAAATTCGCATGAAGCATTGTTGGGAAAGAGAAGGAGAGTATTGCGACAATATCGAAGAAGGGGATGGTTCGCGAATTTTCTAGTAAAATGGTAATATCTTCATTCAAAAATAAATCTTTATAATGCATCCTGCAGTTTGAAATATTTCTATTTCATATAATGAATTAATACAATAATTTCACTAACCTTCTTTTTAAACTGCGTCACCTTTATTTTAATTTTCACTTACACGTGTTTCGGTGGATCCACCATCATCAGAGTAAATAACATATAATTGAAACTAAAAACATTATTTATTAAAAATCTATAGAAGATGATACATCTTCAGTCACTTGTATAAAACTGATTTAAAATTAATTTATTTTAATTTATCCCTTCTCATATTTACTGTAGATAGCAGCAGCAGTCAATATCACTTCATCATTCCTAAATTTCACCTGTTCACTCAAAATGTCCTGCTTTTGCTCTTTTAAATATTTATAAATGTGAAACATCTCATATTTTCCAATTTTATTTTTATTTTCTATATTACATTGTTCTATTATATTGAAATGTTCATCTATTTTACCAAATTTATGTTTTTCTTCTTTTATATGATTGGTATAGTTAGATATAATGTAGTCACATTTCAGTGCTTTTTTATGTTCATTATACCTCACTTGAAAATTACGACTAGTCATACCAATGTAAAATTTTTTACAATCCTCACTACCACAATCTATTTTATACACACCCTTTTTATTGCTTAGTGTTTCATTTATATTATTTTTAATTATATTTGTGGACAGTAGTTTTTTATTATTACATGTGTATGCGATTTTATAAAATTTATTTAATGTTCTGTATAATTTATTGTTAATAGTTTTATTGTATTTTAATGCAATAAATGGTTTATGTTTTATTTTATTATCTAATATAAGGGTGGTTCTCAAGTTATTTTTAAAATGTAGTTTGTTTTTAATTTTATTTATTACTTTATTTATTTCTTTTTCATGATACCCATTCTTTTGTGCTATGAATTTTATTGTTCTTAATTCATTTTCTAGTAGTTTTTTATCTTTTATATAATTATATGCTCTGTGAATCATACTATGGTAAGCTGCCATTTTGATGTCTTTTGATATCAAAGATATGTACACAAATATACCCATTGACAAAACCATAAACATTATAAAAAATAAATTAACAGAACGTAAATTGCATGACGATGAAGTAAAGCAAGTTATAGGATTATTGAGATAATGTACTTCACAAAATTATTTTAAATTTAATGAAAAAATATACAAACAAAAAGATGGACTTACTATGGGAGCACCATTAAGCTCTATTTTGTCTGAAATTTATTTACAATATTTTGAAGAAATAACTGTGTATCAAATAGAACACACACATAATGTAGTAATGTGGCACAGATATGTAGATGACATACTGGTAATATTGGAAAAGACATATAAAAATGAAGAGGATGTTATTTTAAAAAAATTAAATACATTTGATGATAAATTACACCACACTATGGAACTTGAAAATAATAATAAATTAAATTTCATGGACATACAATTAATCAAGGGTAATAGTAAAATAACAACAGGTGTATTTCGTAAAAGTATATTACCAGTAACAAATATAAATAAGTTATCTAACCACCCATACTCACATAAAATGGCAGCTTACCATAGTATGATTCACAGAGCATATAATTATATAAAAGATAAAAAACTACTAGAAAATGAATTAAGAACAATAAAATTCATAGCACAAAAGAATGGGTATCATGAAAAAGAAATAAATAAAGTAATAAATAAAATTAAAAACAAACTACATTTTAAAAATAACTTGAGAACCACCCTTATATTAGATAATAAAATAAAACATAAACCATTTATTGCATTAAAATACAATAAAACTATTAACAATAAATTATACAGAACATTAAATAAATTTTATAAAATCGTAATAATTTTATAAAATTATAATTTATATAATAAATTATATAAAATTTTATAAATTTTATAAAATTTTAGAAAATCAACGTTAGTTTGGCTTTAAAATATGGAAAATCACTCTTTCACGCTAAACTCGGCTCTGTAGAGAAAAATGCTTAAATAAAAGTTGTAGATCTTTTAATTTCCTATAATTTTTGATGTAAAATGCATACTAAGGCCAAAATCTTAAAAAAAATCGATTTTTCGCATGTTTTCGTGAGAAAAAAACAGAAAATTGCTAATTACCGCTAACCTAAGCGTTATTTAAAAAAAAATGTTTGAGTAGGATTTTAAATTGTTTACAACTTTCATTATATATACATTTTTGCGCTAAAATGAGCTTTTTTTTGCGCTAACCTCAATAAATATAACCTAATTTTAATCATATAATGAAAGACGCAAAATGAAAATCAACCTCAGTTTGGCTTAAAAATACGGAAAATCGCTCTTTCACGCTAAACTAGGCTCTGTAGAGAGAAATGCTCAAAATAAAAATTGTAGATCTTTCAATTTCCTATGAATTTGATAATACACTTCTGTCGTAAAATGCACACTAACGCCAAAATCTTAAAAAAAATAATTTTTCACACGTTTTTGTGAGAAAAAACAGAAAATCACTAATTACCACTAAACTAAGCGTTATAAAAAAAGTTTGCAATAAAAGTTGTAGGTTTTTAAATTCTCTACAACTTTTATTGTATAAATTTTTGCGCTAAAATTCATATTAAAGCCATTATCTTAAAAAAACAATTTCTTTACATGAAACAGCCTCACCAAAAATTTCAGCAAACATGGCGCTACCCTTATCTTGTAGAGAATAAAAATTTAAATAAACCAGGGGAATATAAAAAAAATCGTAGGACCAGTTTTCGAGAAAATCGCAAAAAAGGGAAAAATTACATGAATATAGGCCTACTACTACTTCCAGTTGACTGATTTTGATGAAAATGTTCGTGTCGGGTCCAGTAGTGGTATGTAACTTAGGTTTCAAGTTTTATCTTCGTACGATGTTCCATTCTTGGTTCTGTATATGCATACACACAGACAAATCGCTAAAAACATGTTTTTGGGTTCAGGGGGTCTGAAAACATGTAGATCCGGTGAAAACTCGATTTCGAAAAATCGACATGAAAACAATACTTTCCTTCCTATATATTCATATAGGCAAGAGAAAGTAAAAATGAAATAGACAGTTTCGATAGGTTACAGAAAATTTATTTTTGAGAAGTTAAGGTAATTACTAATAGTAGCCTACATTTGTTTTTGGAAGAAGCTTGTAAGGGGAGGGCGAGTAGGTAGAGTAGGGTTAGTTTCAAAGGGGCAAGTGTTGTCTCCTTCTCACTTAATGATCATTCCCTCTCTTTCTAACTGTATACTACTCTGTTACAACTACTACGCTAGACTAAAAACTAGATAAAAACTATGTTTTCTTTTGTCTTTTGCCTTTCTCCATCTAAATCCCATATCTTTAATAATTTTCCACAGCGACAATTTACTTCCTTTGAAATTAATTTTCTCCCGCAAAAAGGGGAGTAACAAATTCAAATTTGGCCATTCAGCATTTGTTTTATGAAAATCTTACCTTGTTGTTCTCACAACACACTTATCAAAATTGTCCACTTCACTCTTTACTTTCCTTCTCATTCTTTTCTTATTTGGTGTTCTGATTAGCACATCAGGGTTTTTTCTTTCAAAATTCTTAGAACTGTACTACGCGAAATCCCCATAGCTCTGGCAACATGATTTTGCACATCGGTCAATAAAATTTGTCCGTTTTGTTCAGCTTCTTTTATCATAAAATTGTATACACTGATTATATACTCCCTAGCCTGACCGCGTATTACCTGCCTTTTCCATATAACACTAGTACTTGTGCTCGAATTTTCACTACTACAACTAGGTTCCATTTTAATAACTAAATAAATAAAAAATTGAAACGAAACAAAGAATTCATTCAAAAAATTAATATAAACAAAACCAAACAGCAAAAGAGTAAAAACAATAGGTACAAAAACAGTAGGCCTACTACCGAATCCACGAGTTGAAGACTTGTGAAGGGAATAGAACAAAAAATAAAGATAATATAAATGAAACACTAAGCAATAAAAAGGGTGTGTATAAAATAGATTGCGGTAATGAGGATTGTAAAAAATTTTACATTGGTATGACTAGTCGTAATTTTCAAGTGAGGTATAATGAACATAAAAAAGCACTGAAATGTGACTACATTATATCTAACTATACCAATCATATAAAAGAAGAAAAACATAAATTTGGTAAAATAGATGAACATTTCAATATAATAGAACAATGTAATATAGAGAATAAAAATAAAATTGAAAAATATGAGATGTTCCATATTTATAAATATTTAAAAGAGCAAAAGCAGGACATTTTGAATGAACAGATAAAATTTAGGAATGATGAAGTGATATTGACTGCTGCTGCTATCTACAGTAAATATGAGAAGGGATAAATTAAAATAAATTAATTTTAAATCAGTTTTATACAAGTGACTGAAGATGTATCATCTTCTGTAAATTTTAAATAAATGAAAAAAATTTTTAGTTTCAATTTTTTATTTACTCTGATGATGGTGGATCCACCGAAACACGTGTAAGTAAGAATAAAATAAAGGTGACGCAGTTTAAAAAGAAGGTTAGTGAAATTATTATATTAATTCATTATATGAAATAGAAATATTTCAAACTGCAGGATGCATTATAAAGATTTATTTTAGAACAACAAAAATATAAAATAACAACATACAGTCAATGTTTTTAGAATTTATAGTACACTTAGGCTGTTAACGCTGCTAGCACTATGGAGAGACTGATCACTTCCATTCGAGGTGTTTCCCCCACCACTAAACAGTACAGCTCAGCGGCACAGAGCGTTGGTGGGAAAGCTTCTAGCTAGAACAAATGACCTGTACATGATTATATAGAATAATTCATTAAGTTTTTATTGAAAGTATTTACAGATGTTCAATGTATGCACCATTTGTAACACGACAGATATCAACACAGTAATCGAATTCTTCCCGCACACGATTAAGTATATGATGGTCAACTGTGGCAAGAGCATTTGCGATACATTGTTTTTGATCATCGATATCTACAGGAAGCGGTGGTACAAAAACTTTGTCTTTTATATAACCCCATAAGAAAAAGTTGCAGGGCATCAAGTCTGGACTACGAGGTGGCCACGGCATAAACACAATGTTTTCCTCACTTGCACGGCCGATCCATTGTCTAGGAAGACGGTCATCAAGATAATTTCTGACCTGTAAGTGCCAGTGAGGCGGGCTCCATCTTGTACAAAAATAAAGTTATCACTATCTTCCTGGAGTTCAGGCATTAACCATTCGTTTAACATGTCCAGATAAATTACTCTGGTTACTGACACTTCGTGAAAGAAGAACGGCCCGTAAACCTTTCACGAGATAATGCGCAAAAGACGTTTACTTTAGGGGAATCGCAAGTATGCTGTTAAGTAATTTTTGAGTTTTCTGTGCCCCATATTCTAACATTATGTCTATTAACTTTTCCACTAATGTGAAAATTACATTCATCACTGAAAATTACGCGATTAAAAAATGCGTCGTCATTTTCAACAAAATGTTGCATCTCCAGACAAAAATGTTTACGTACGACTTTATCACTGGTATTTAAACTTTGTACTAACTGCAATTTATAAGGTGTCATTTTCAAATGTTTCTGCAGAATTTTCCACACAGTCGGTTGAGGAATTTGCAATTCTAAACTTGCTGATCTAGTTGATTTTCCTGGACTTTGTACATAAACATCACGAACACTATCAATTTGTTCTTCTGTAACAGAAGGTCTTCCAGTACTCTTCCTTTTAGAAAGATATCCACTGTTTTTAAAATGTTTATACCAATCATAGATTGATTGCCTTGTTGGTGGTGGTTTACCGTTATCTTGTTGTAAAATGACGTTGCACAACCGTAACCGAGTTTGTTTTGTCTAATTCAAGAACACAATAAGCTTTCTCCACTTGAGTAGCAGCCATTTTACTAGACTGGTCGTCGTAACAGCAGCCAACAACAAAATGCTAGCAACAGTTGTACTAACATAAACTTTAAAAAAATTCCCTACAAACCTATATCATTTACTATATTCAAATACACCAGTTTGATGTTTAAGAAGCTGTCAAAAGTGTATATTTCATTTATAATCACCCTGTAATTACAAAAAATGGAGAACGAAAGATGGCCAAAGAAAATTGGGAAAGCAAAAGGGAATGAGGACTGGATAAAAAGAAAAGAGTGGTGTATGGGATGCAACAGATGGCCAGAGCTGTAGAAAATGGTCGCAACTAGTGAAGAGCGTTCACTGTTTCAACCAGTCACCGTGATCACAGTGACAGTGATTTTGCGTTCACTGTTACTTTTAATAGTTACTGGTGATTTAGTAATAACTGTGTATATACTTAGTATATTTTTCAGTTGTTATTTCATGATAACAACTGAAGTTTTGATAAATTAAAATAATGGGCTACATAAATATAACTAAAATAAAAATTTAGCCTAAAACTGATTAAGGTAAGGTATCCTAAATTAGTAATAAAAAGAACATTTTGTATAAAAAAGAGAAAGTACAAGAAACAATTTACAACTGAAAAAATTAACAATGCACAATATAAATAAAATAGCTAGGTAGAACGCTGCGTGCACAAAAATAACACTGTAATGTAATTATGTTACCACGATCAGAAACGTAAAGGAACTACCCTCGTTTTGTTTAGTCTATTAGATGATAAACATAACAAGGGGAAGAGACTGAGAGAAGGAGAGAGAAGAGTGCGTAAAAATTAAAGTAAAAGAGAATGGATGTGCCGGTTATCAAAGGATGAGCACTAAGCCCAGTGAACAGTGAATGAGTGAGTGAATTTTTTTCACTAGTTTCTAAGATAAAGCATTCGTTCTGTCTTAAAAGTGACAGTAAACAGTGAATGAGTAAGTAACTGATTTTTGTAAAAGTGATTAGGGGAACGAGAGGTCTGTTACTCTACTATCTGTAGATTACGGTCATCGTGTCGTCCTGTCTTCCAGTGAGAGAAGAGTAAGTGATCATTGTAACAGTGACTGGGGAACAGTTACTAGCCTATCTGAATAACTGTGGTCACCGTGAATTTTAACAGTGACTTGATCACAGTGACAGTTCTTTTGTCTCTTCTCTAGTCGCAACCGGCTTGTAGTAGTGCAGTCTGTAGAGCTCATAGGACCGGCGGCGTAGTTCAAAAGCTAAACAGATGCTTGGGGAAGCCTACCTCAAGGAGGAGCAGCCGCTGGCAAGCGAAGGGGAAGGTCGTCTTTACCGCTGCCTAAACGATTAGGAGCAGTCGCCGACGCAGAGAACACCTTTTACCACTGCCTCTGAAGAAGAGCAGTCGCCGGTAAAGCGAAGCGGGGTCGTCTGTACCGCTGCCTAATCAAATAGGAGCAGTCGCCGACGCAGCGAGCACCTTTTACCGCTGCATCCGAAGAGGAGCAGTTGCCAGTGAAGCGAGTGGCAGGAAAGGGAGGTGAAGTAGCAAAAAGAAAATACTCAATGCAGAGTGCTAAATCTTCTCCATATCGACCCTCTCGTATGAATGGATCTATACTGACTGTTCACCTTCTCAACTATCACATTCGTCAGTGCGTAGATACATGTTGCCACTTGGCACATGCACTGCGAGAGGTGTGACTGCTGCGCTATCTATCGGCAGCAGCAACCCCATCACAGCGCCAACAGTGGGCAAAATATGAACTACGGACCGGCGTAAAAGTAGTACAGTATCAAAATCACAAAATGAAAAGAGAAAGAATTACATACCGTTTTGTCCTTTAAGCTTCTTTATCACATCCCGACGGATAGCTGCGATTGACTTTAATCTTTTAATTCGTTTATTTTTCTTTCCGATTACATAAGTGAAATTATTATTTTTCAATGCAACATTCGAAATTACACGTGACTTATGTAAACGACCAATTGACCATTTTTTCTTCATTCTGTCAATAGTTCTACACCCACCTAATAACAAAAAAGAAAAAAAACAAAATATGATGAAAAACACTCACACAACTTTCTCTTGCCAATGCAAATAATGATCAATATAACCTAACATTAGTAATTAACAAAAAACTAAAAAACAAAGACTAAAAACAAAAACATTTTTTAGTAATTAACTAAAAAACATAAGACCAACCAGGTTGGTCTAGAGGTAAAGTCGTCGCCAAAATCAGCTGCTTAACAGCTGATTTTCGGAGACGAAGGTTCCTGGTTCAAATCCTAGTAAAGGTAGTTACTTTTATACGGATTTGAATACTAGACAGTGGTTACCGGTGTACTTTGATGGTTGGGGTTCAATTAAGCATACTCTCTCAGGAATGGTCGGCCTGGGTCTGTACAAGACTACACCTCATTTACACGTCATACACATCATCCTCATTTCATTGGGTCATGGGGTTGCTTATTGTTCTAAATTGAACAGATTGCAACGTACACAAATTAGGAATAAAATAAAAAAAATAAACATAACCTTATTTTAATCATGAGTAAAAGACGCAAAATGAAAATCGACCTCAGTTTGGCTTAAAAATACGAAAAATCACTGTTTCACACTTAACTTAGGCTCTGTAGAGAAAAATTCTTTAAGTAAAAGTTGTAAATCTTTTAATTTTCAATAAATTTAATTATATACACTTTTGTAGTTAAATGCATACTACGGGTGAAATCTTAAAAAAAAATTAATTTTTCACACGTTTTTGCGACAAAAAAAAAAGAAACTAAACTTCGCTAAACTAAGCGTTATACAAAAAAATGTTTGAACTAAAAGTTGTAGGATTTTAAATTCTCTACATTTTTTATTATATAAATTTTTGCGATAAAATGCATATAAAAGGCGTATTCTTAAAAACAATTTTTTTATGTGAAAACAGCCTCACCAAGTATTTCAGGAAACATGGCGTCTACCCTAACTTGTAGAGCATAAAAAATTTAGTAAACCAGGCGATTTAAAAAAAATCGTAAGACCAGTTTTTGAGAAAATCGAAAAAAGTGAAAAATTACACGAATAAACTACTTCCGTTGACCGATTTTGATGAAAATGTTCGTGTCAGGTCTGGTAGTGGTATGTAACTTAAGTTTCACGTTTCAAGTTCATACAATGTTCCGTTCTTGAGATATTCTGTTCACACAGACCAATCGTTAAAAACATGTTTTTTGGGTTCAGGGGGTCTGAAAAGTGTAGATCCGGTGAAAACTCGATTTTCAAAAATCGATATGAAAACAATACTTTCCTTCCTAAATATTCATATAGGCAAGAGAAAGTAAGAAAACTTATTCTGTTTAAAGCAATTCTATAAAAGTACATATTGTTTTCAGTTTTCATTTACCGCAGCTGTTACTTGGACACAGTGGGCATTCCCACATTAACAAACTGATTTTGATGAAAATGTTTCTGTCCAGTCCGGTAGTGGTGTGTAACTTAAAGTTTCAAGTCAGTACGATGTTCTGTTCTTGAGATATTCTGTTCACACACAGACCAATCGCTAAAACCATGTTTTTTTGGGTTCAGGGGGTCTGAAAAGTGTAGATCCGGTAAAAACTCGATTTCTTAAAATCGACATGAAAACAATACTTTCCTTCCTATGTACTCATATAGGCAAGAGAAAGTAAAAATGATCACGCTTATGCATGAATTAGGTTAGTTTTGATACCAAACCTAAACCTACAAACTTCACTGTCTACCTAATTATAGTGACAATTTGCTTGCTCATTCTTTTACAAATGTCAAGATTTAACAAGAAAATAAGATCGAATTTAGTTTTAGAACAACTATAACCTTCTTTTAATTGAATATTAATAAAATAAAATGAAATTGCTTGACGTATTAACATGAAATCCGATCGAATGTTAACTTTTTTTATAAAACAACATAAAGATCAGCATAAAAATGTGAATAAGTATGTACAAACAATAAACTTAACTATAACATGACATTTCATGTTGCAAACAAATGGGGAAAAATAGCCGTGTTCAAAATAAACATCTCGACATGTAACTACTTAGAAATTTACAACCTCGATTTTTCTAGTAATAATTTTTGTTTAGTTACAACAAAATTATTATTAACTAGCAATATTATTATGTTAAATTCATTTAATAATAATAATAATAATAATAATAATAATAATAATAAAACCGAACACTAAAGAGGTAATCGTCCTACACATTTAAAATAAAAGTAACGAGTTGATAATACTATATAAACGAAAGCAAAAAATATTACCAAAAATATCACAAAAAACAAGTAATAAATACGTTTCACATTAATACAGTTCTAAATCGGTGAGTGGATAATTTCAGAACAATGAATTAACCATAGATAATACATACAGAGATAACGTTCCTGCAAAATTTGAGCACTGCCAACCTAATCAACTAAAAAACGTTGTAAACATATTTTAACAGTTTCTTATTTGAATATATTATATTTCAATTCGCATTGATATATTTTGTGAAACGTTATTACTTTACTAAACTATTTTAACTAATTTATTTTTACAATAATACAACTCAATAATTAATAATAATTACTTAATAATTTATTCATTGTTTTATGGTAAACTGCCAGTTCAATATCCTTACGCAACTGATATACTATGACATTTTTAAATGAAAAAAGCAAAAATTAATATGTGAGTCAATCTGAAATTATATTGCAAATTTTAAACGTTTTATAAATATACTTTTTATACAATGATAGTTTTCATATCGATAGCTTACTTCTAAAACCTTGTAAGTCCCAAAAATGAAATTTTGCAGGAAACGGAAAAAACGTTTTATTTTTGCAGTTTAATATTTTATTACACAAATTTTGTTTCATATGTAATGTTAAACACTAAAAAATAAATACATTATTAAATTTTGTCATTTTTAAAATTTATTCGAAAGATATTTGAAAAGTAAGACTTACGAGGTTTTAGATGGTTAAGTTACAGACATACAAGGTTTTGACTAGACATACGAGTATTTAGGAAATGACAAATAAAAGAAGATACATCGATTTACAAGGATTTTCTGCTTTTATTCTGCACAAATTATACATACATTTTTTTATATAACACGTTATGCATTAATTTGTATTATACATTAATGCAGGTTTTACATATTTATTCTAAAAAGTTTGATAAAAATGGAAAATGTACAATATAAAAACACTATATAAAAATAAAATAAAGTATTATAATAAAATACATTAAACTATAAAAATGTAATACAACCACATTTAATCAATAATAATGTAATAGAATACAATTGGTAATACTTAGCTTATTAAATAGGTAGTGTAATGATTTTTTTTAGATATCAAGTCACATCAAAATCTGGGTTATTAGCAACTATTTTGGGTTAAGGTACGGTGGGTTTGACTTGTTATAATTTTCCAGACCCTGGCCCAGAATCGAAGCTGGAATCTCCGCGTTGTAGGCTAGCATGCTACGACTACGCTACGGAGGCGGCCAAAAACTGAATTTAAATGCACATGTGCTTTTTTAATGTTAAAATAATGTATAGTTTTAAAAAAAAGAAAAATAGGACAGTAAATAAAAAAAACATTAAATTATACATTTTTTCAAACAGAAATATTGAGAACTTGTTTTACCAACAATGTAGGAACAATGAATATTATTGTTTAACATGTAAAAATTAGTGAAAAGTACTACAGTGAATGTCAACTTGTAGAAGTCGATTATCTAGTTAAGATATAAAAAAACAACAGATTTTAAAAAAAGTTTTGTTCGTATTGTTTTTTATGAAATTTGATTATGTTGTCACAATTTAAATCTGGCTAAAAATGATAATAAAATTACTTATATTTTGTGATTTCTGATTATTATTATCTATTTTTGTTAAATACACAGATAACAATATTTATAAGATTAAACGGATTTATTTATTATCCCACGAGTCTGGGTAGTAGCTGGCAAAGTTTATCGTCGACTAGTGTAGGTAAAAAAATTATCATACTAATTATTACAACACGAAAATAAATTACTGCCACAGATTTTTTGATAATGGGTTTTTAAAATGCCGTATGTTTTCAGTCTAATCTTACATGATAAAAATATAAGATATAACTTTATATTTACATCAGTGACGCGTTGACGCCGTTTAGAATAGGTTTAAACCATTAATTTAATAAATAACTAACTAACTGTATTATTACATCACTAATGTGATGACATGTAAATTGATGGTATCAAATATTTTATTGCCACAAATCATTGAATAAATGCCCTTATGATACATTTGACAATGGCTTAGTTAACCTACTTAATACCTAATACTAATACATAAAATACAATATTAACACTTAATACTTAATACATCAAATTCTAAAAACTATTAAAAGCAAATTCATTAAAAAAAATACTGCTGTGCTTTGTAGTTACTAAAAATTAGTAATTATTTCAGTTATATTTTACACACAATTAGAAAAACCCATAATCTATATTATTAAATATTAATAATATTAAAAATATTATTATAATTATTATTAAATTATTAATATTAATCTATATTATTAACAGGTAAAGTTGTCATGTCATTCAAACTGTATTATTTGCGCAAATTATCATAAAAGTAATGATAATCTTTAGGAATCACTGCCTTCAGCTCTTGAAGGTGGTCGTATTTTCTAGGATTAATGGTCAGTGGTTCTTTGTACAGTCGAATAGGATTAATAATTTCCTTGTTTTTAGTCTTACGTCTTGGCAACTCCTGCCACTCTTCGTCGAAAGATAATTTATAGTAAATTATTTTTTCAGGTGTGTATTTCAAGGCACGTAACTCGTTAACTTTTACATCTCCAGCAGCTAACCCTGGTCTGATTGATGAGTAAAACGTTGTCCTCGAAAAATCTTTAAAAAATGAATGGTCCACGTATTTTGCATTGTATGGTCTAGGATTTTGTCTTGACTGTTTAAAATGTTCGAAGTAATTGGCAGGTGAAAATCTCTTTATTTCTCAAACGTCTCTCTATTGTAGCATGCATAGCGTCGCACTCCATCTGAGTATGGCCACGCTCGAGATATTTCTGAATAATAATAATTCCTTTACTTTCCGACAATTGGATGAGACTATTCGATAAATTAACATTTCGGTTTTGGTAACCGCAACCATCACTCCATATAATTACAGTGTCATTAATGTTGGTGTCTAACTCCTCTTTAATAAATGTAGTGATTATTGTTGCAAACTCATTGGATCCAACGCCCCCTTCCCCTTTATGCCACGTAAAGCAATAGCCATCTTTTGTTTTATTGTTATATATTGTAAAGTTGTGGACCATGAGTTTCGTTTTGTAATACATCGACGAAGCTTTAACATAAGGGGCTAGAAGGACAGCTTGTAGGTCGACGGTTAAAACTATATTAGAACTTTGGTTGTCGTCATCTTTTTCACGTCTGGCTCGGTCTTTCTTCTGTAGGTGTTCTAAATATAATCTTTCATCAACATTTCCAGCTTTATGCCCTGAACAAAGATTAGAATTTAGAAATACGTATTTAGAAATAGATTAACAAACAATAAAAAAATAATTAATTCCAAAAAACTAATTTCAAATTGTAACAATTAGCTGATACATCAGTAGTAGACATTCTGGTGATTGATAGCCCAGTCACTTCATTTTTCGATCGGATTTATGTTTTACATAATGGGCGTATCCATATTACAAGAAATTCACAACAGTAATCTTTCAGTTGAAAAATAGATTATAATATTATAATATTAATAATATTATTATTATTAAAAAGCCAATAACAAATTTTGGGCCAAGACAGCAAGATTAATTTAACCCTAACTGGTTCGGGTTGTTTTAAGTACCGCACGCTTATGTACGCACAACAACAAATAGTCTACACACGAGAAAATAATTAATATTCGATACAAGAGAAATTAAGTTTGAGGGGCAAATTTCTGTCTTTAACATAATTTTTTTCGTACTATTACTCACAAGTTAACTTGTAAGTCCAAATATAAAAGGTAATAAAATCTCGTATGTCTACTCCAATTTTCATAAAACATGGTAAGTCTAAAAGTATGATTATAACAAAACCTTGTAAGTCCACAACAGTTTTTAAGCAAATTTATTTAATAATCTAATGTAATAAGTGAATATATATTTATACTACTTACCGGTGCTTTCTTCACTTTAACCATTTTTCACTTGTATGAAGTCACTTTACTTCAGTTTCAAAAACAACTGCCGAAAATGTACGCACACTATGTTACCTCAACTGAACGCATGCAAATCGAATGACTTACGAGCTTTTAGTACATAGCCGAACAACTCAAGACATACAAGTTATTTCAACCGCCTGTAGATAGCGCATAAGTCGACATAGACATACAAGGATTTTACCATTGCTCGAAGCTTGAAATATGAATACAATGATACCAAAAACGTATTTTCGAAAAAATTCAGACTTACGAGGTTTTAGAAGTAAGCCATCGATATTATATTCTACATTTTACATAAAATGTCTGCATATGTAGGTAGTAAAAATCACCTGACCAAATATTTTTATTAAAAATATGAATTTTGTGGCAAGAGTGGTTTATTTATTTACATTTTTGAAATAACAATAATAATTTACAAAGAAAATACTTTTCATTATATTATTATTTATAATTTGTTCTTGAATATTTTTAAAATAATTTTAATTTATTTTATTTAGTTAAGAGATATTTTTAATAGAAGGAAAACGAACTAAAGATGTGTATGAAATATAAAAAATATAATAATTATGAAGTAATATATTTGTAGTCGAAGAAAATATGTTGAAATTTATAAAACGAATAGAGAATAATAATTTTTTAAGAAGGTATTTTAATAAAAATGATATAAAAATGAAAAATATATCATCAAAACAGAATTATTATTTGGAAGAAGTTGGTGAAATTGAATTGGAAAAACATGCAAATATATATTTAGCAGGACAATGTTTTATACACAGAATATTTGCATATAGAGGTATAATATTATGTCCATGGCGTGCACAGTTTTTAAATTTGATAAAACTGATAAATATATTTATAACAGAGTTAATAAACCAAAAAATCAATTATATTACCAGGTATTGATAGATGAGCGCGATATACCATTTATAAAAATACAAACCGATTTAGATAAATTGAATCAATTTCGTAAAACAAAGCTAATGTTTTCAGTGAACGGTTTAGATCACGTATCGCACCACGATATCATACCATACAAGGCGACAAACGTGAACCCAATAAATCATTTTTTATTCGATAAATTTTTTAATATTATTATAAATCAAAACACGGTAAGTACAAACGATAATAAATTAAAAAACACAATAAATATACTACCAAATTTGAAATTACAAGATTGGAAAAGAAAATACACACCATGGTTGAATTCAACTCAGATACATATCGTTACGAAAGAAAATATAAGAATAACAGCGATGTCATTTTATATGGGTAGAAAAAAATTATCGCATTGGTGGTTATTAAATATAAAAATTGAAAATATTAGCAGCGAATTGATTATACTACAAGGTCAAGAATGGGGTATGTACGATAAACCGAATCATAATATTAAATTGAATATTGAAACAATTAAAGGTATAAATTTATTAAAACACGAAATGATACTATCGCCAAAATCACCTGTGATACAATATTGTAATTATATTAATTTAATTACACCTGGTGGACATGTTTGGGGGTGTTATCGCATTATGAAATTATCAAATTTAACATCCTTTATTAGTCCGATATTATTTTTTGCGCTTAATTCGAATAGTTCTGATAACTTACATGGTGAAAATATTGATATTGACTTTGAGAATATTGATTTATATTAATATATGAAAATATATTTCAACATTATTCTCACAAACATGTCATATTTTTTTATTTTTTTGCTGTTTACTTTCTCTTGCCTATATGAATATATAGGAAGGAAAGTATTGTGACATTTATCGCTAAGGTCCGTTTCGGGATCTAGGTTATTAAATAATTAATACACTAAGGCGGAGTGCACACCTATGCGATATTTAACGTATATGTTACATGAACGCACACCAGTGTGATACGATTTTATTTGTATGATATAATCTTACTAATTTCCTCAGTATATAATGAGTTCTTCAAGCGAAGAGGATGTTGTAATCTCCCGTTAGTATTTCTGTAGAAGGCGAAATAGAAGGATAAACAGAAGGTTTTGGGTTCATCCATATAATTTACACAATGCCACAGCTTAGCTATTGTATGTTGTTTAGGTCATCAGCCAAAAGGCTGGTTTGAACCTGTAGAGGTTTTACTAAGTAAAACGAGGAGTGAGGTGGTTTACCATTGCCTTCCTCACTGAGTGGAAAAGTACGCTTATCAGCATGCCGGGCCCTCTGAAAAGCACATATTTTCCACTCTGTAAATGACACCTTCACTTCATTCACCACAGGGTCTGGCTGTACAATGAAATTCATTACTTTCAGAGGAGATAACTCTGATTAGTGTCTTTTACACCTCTACCTCTTCTGTTTTTAAATGATTCAGTCATTTAATTGGCTGACCATGTGATAAGAAACAGAACTATTTATTTTAGCCCCGCAACTAACAGATCGAGTGAAAATAATTTGACACTCCACCTGTCTGTTATGGGCAAAGCTATTGTATATAAAGAACTATCGCTGCATGAAGATAAATTCATGGAGACATACAGAATGAGACCTGAGAATTTTGTTTTATTTTACCTTTAATTGGTAATTCTATATACACGGATATTTTTGTACCTCATTTACAAAGAATATCATAAAAACAGGATCGTCCTTCATATTGTAGTTATATAATTAAAACAAATTTTTAACAATGAAAATAAGAACACGCGATAGTATGATGTTTTAACAGTGGTGTCAGAGCAACTAATGTATTAAGATATTTATCGCATAAGACAAGCCGAACGTATCGTACGCTACAAATATCTTACGATAGATGTCGCTGTATCACTGGTGTGCAGCAAGTTTTCACCAGCAATGTGTTTTGTATTGAGGAAGCAGACATCTATCGCATAAGATAAATATAGTATCTTACGTATCATATCGCATAGGTGTGCACTCTGCTTAAAGTTTACAATTACAAATATTTATTACACTAAAAGATTACAAAATAAATAATTAACTAATTATAATAAAATAATACAATAAATAACTTGATAATTTACTTAAATAAATAATAAACAATAAATAATTTAATAATTTACTTAGGACTACTTACAATCAATTTTACAATACACATACAAAATGAACTGAATACACAACAACTGAATTTCATACCGGCACACAATAACTTTTCCAAATACACACACGAACAAAGACAGTATAACAATCGTTGACCAACACAATGCTCGGAATCGTTAACCTGTATAACACCCCGATAGTCGCTCGTCGAAGATCAAACGAATACTGACTCGGACCGCGCTCGGGGGTCTCTTTATATACTCATTTAAAAAGATCATTCCAGAAAAAGTAGAGAAACCATACAAACAATAAAGTACAAAATATAACCCTTCATAAGTGAGCGCTAGAAAAATTCATTTGTAAACAAGTCAACAAAAGATCTTTTGTTAATGGGAAGTGTTACAGATCGCCCCTTTCATAAACAGCTGTACACAAATACCCTTTTATAATAGGCGTACTTTTATTGTTACTATTGTGTTATTGTTATTTTTCCCTATTATTCCTTTTTCACTCTATTATCTACTGTGTACCATTTCATGAAAACACTAGAACCTTCGTGAACCATCTTTTTCTTCGATGTTGTCACAGTATTGTTTTCATGTCAATTTTTTTGAAATCGAGTTTTCACCGGATCTACACGTTTTCAGACACCCCCTGAACCCAAAAAACATGTTTTTAGCGATTGGTCTGTGTGTGTGTGTGTGTGTGTGTGTGTGTGTGTGTGTGTGTGTGTGAACATAATATCTCAAGAAGAGAACATCGTAGGATAACTTGAAACTTAAGTTACATACCACTTTAGTGTTAAATATCTAAATTTACGGGAAAAGGTAAGAAACAAGAAGGCACAAATCATAAACAATATGTAAATTTTCCATCAACAGTTGTTTATAAAACTAAACCAACAGCTTGGAGTATTTCAAACCGTGATGCAGATATTTTAAAAACTAAAACTCTCTTTCCACTAAAACGAGCAGTATAAAATTGTGAAAAAATATTCTTTCTAGGTATGTAACATGATAATTTTTCTGTGTAAACCTGATAAAAACTTAATTTTTCCATAAAAAAATATTTTTTTGACGTAATTTAATGTTTTTTGGTAGGTCTAGCCTAAACTATTGAAAAACATAAAAAGCTGGTGTGAAACACTCACACAACTTTCTCTTGCCAATGCAAATATTTAACAATATAACCTAACATTAGTAATAAACAAAAAATTAACCTCTAAAAATATAACCTTATTTTAATCATGAGTGAAAGACCCAAAATGAAAATCGACCTCAATTGACTTAAAAATAAGGAAAATCACTCTTTCTCACTGAACTAGGCTCCGTGGAGAAAAACGCTCTTAATAAAAGTTGTAGATCTTTTAATTTTCTATAAATTTAATTATATACACTTTTGTCGTAAAATGCATTCTAAGGCCGAAATCTTAAAAAAAAATCGATTTTTCACACGTTTTCGTGAGAAAAAAACAGAAAATCGCTAATTACTGCTAAACTAAGCGTTATAAAAAAAATGTTTGAAAAAAAGTTATAGAAAATTAAATTATCTACAACTTTTATTATATAAATTTTTGCTCTAAATTGCATATTAAAGCCGTAATCTTAAAAAAACTATGTTTTTACGTAAAAACAGCCTCACTGAGAATTTCGGCAAACATGACGCCTTCCCTATCTTGTAGAGAATAAAAAATTGAGTAAACCAGGCGATTTTAAAAAAAATCGTACAACCAGTTTTTTGAGAAAATCGCAAAAAAGTGCAAAATTACACGAATAACCTACTACTTCCGGTTGACCGATGTTGATGAAAATGTTCGTGTCGGGTCCGGTACTGGTACGTAACTTAAGTTTCAAGTTCGTACGATGTTCCGTTCTTGAGATATTCTGTTCGCGCACGCACACACACACACACACACACGCGCGCGCGCGCGCACACACACATACACGCACGCACGCACGCGTGGACACACACGCGTACACACACACACACGCGCGCACACACACACACACACACACACACAATCGCTAAAAACATGTTTTTTGGGTTCAGGGGGTCTGAAAACATATACATCCGGTGAAAACTCGATTTCGAAAAATCGACATGAAAACAATACTTTCCTTCCTATATATTCATATAGGCAAGAGAAAGTAATAAAAAATCGATTAAATTGTGAGTTAAAGCCATCGTGCAATCTCCTCTTAATAATTAAATAAATAAATAAATCGATGGATTAGTAAGAAGTAATTTAAAAATCTGGTGTGAAACACTCGCACAACTTTCTTTTGACAATGCAAATAATGACCAATATAACCTAACATTACTAATAAAACATTAGAAATAAACAAAAAACCTTACCTCAATAAACATTACCTAATTATTTTTATCATGAGTGAAAGACGCCATATGAAAATCAACCTGTTTGGCTAAAACATACGGAAAATCACTCTTGCACGCTGAACTAGATTCTGTAGAGAAAAATGTTTTAAAAAAAGTTGTAGATCTTTTAATTTTCTATAAATTTGATTATATACACTTTTGAGTTTAAAAATCTTAAGAAATTGATTTTTCATACGTTTTCGTGAGAAGAAAAAACAGAAAATCGCTAATTACCGCTAAACTAAACGGTATACAAAAAAATGTTAAAAATAAAAGTTGTAGGATTTTAAATTCTCTACTAGTTCTATTATATAAATTGTTGCGTTACAATGCATAATAAAGCCGTAATCTTAAAAAAACAATGTTTTTACGTGAAAACAGCCTCACCAAGAATTTCAGCAAACATGGCGCATACTATATCTTGTAGAGCATAAAAAATTTAGTAAACCAGGCGATTTAAAAAAAATCATTTAAGCCATTTTTGAGAAAATCGCAAAAAAGTGAAAAAGTACACGTATAAACTACTACTTCCGGTTGACAGTTTTTGATGAAAATGGTTGTGTCGGGTCCGGTAGTAATATGTAACTTAAGTTTCAAGTTTCAAGTTCGTACGATGTTCCGTTCTTGAGATATTCTGTTCAGACACACACACAGCCAAACGCACGCGCGCGCACACACGCGCGCACACACGCGCGCACCACGCACGTGCGCGCGCGCACACACACACACACAGACCAGCCGCTAAAACTATGTTTTTTTGGGTTTAGGGGTTCTGAAAACGTGTAGATCCGGTGAAAACTCGATTTCGAAAAATCGACATGAAAACAATACCGTGACCATATCAAAGAAGGCATGGTTTGCGAAGTTTCTAGTGAAATGGTAAAGAGTAGACAATAGAGTGAAAAAGTGACAATAGTATAATAGTCACAATAAAAGTATGCCTATTTGTAAAAGGTTATTGTTGTACAACTATCTATGAAAAGGTTGGCCTGTAACAACTTCTATTCTATTTACAATAAGTTAAACAGGGTGATTCACGAAGATATGCAGAAACTTTGGGAGCTCATTGTACATGTAAAAATAATGAAAAAAGTTTATATAAACATGGTTCCGGAAATGCTTCGTTACCGAGTTACGGCTAGCAAAAGATTTCGCCCGGATTTCAGCTCACCAGGTGAAATGAGGTCTTCTTGAAATTCTGGTAAGGTAGATTAAGAGGCGAATTCAATCGTTCCTTATGGTTTCTGACCTGATAAATTGAATAAAACAGGTCCCAGAACTGTAAGTTTTAAGTATTTTTTGAGAAAACCAGTGTCAAATTCAAAAAATGGAGTGAAAAAACACATTATTTCCTCTTTGGGCAACAATAACTTTGTTATTTCACCAAGAAACAGGTAAAAATTCTGAATAAAACTTGTAGAAAATTTTATTTTGAACAAAACGGTGTAAATAAGGTACACAGAAAGCGAATAGATGTCTGGTTAAATGAATTTTCATTCATAACGGTACAAAGTAAAACTAACCGGAAAAACATTAATCTAAACCTATTCAACCATATTGCAATAATTTTTCAAAAGTGTCTCCACCGACTTCAATGCATTTTTCTGCTCGTTTAAGGATGGCTCTTGTTGCCTTCCATAGTTCAACAGGGTTTCCCTTTATCTGCGTAAAAGCTTCATTAATACGTCTGAGTAGCGCCTCAAGGGAATTAACTTTGACCTCGTAAACTTTCTCTTTCATCCATCCCCATATGCAAAAATCCAACGGCGTATGATCTGGTGACCTGGGTGGCCAGCTTATAGAACCTCCAAGACCGATCCATTTATTTGGAAACTGTCGATTCAAGTAAATGGAAACAATTTTTGAAAAATGTGGCGACGCGCCATCATGTTGGAAGTACAGCTGGCGTCGTGTTGCAAGAGGAATATCTTCAAGCAATGTCGGTAATTCTTCTTGAAGAAACTGTAAGTATGCCTGACCTGTTAAACGCTCTTTGAAAATAAACGGTCTAATCAGGTTATCATGAATAAGAGCACACCATACGTTAATGCTAAAACGCTGTTGAAAGTTACGTTCAATTGTTGCATGAGGGTTCACTTCTGCCCATGAATGTTGGTTTCGTAAATTGTTGATACCATCACGAGTGAACTGTGACTCACCGGTAAATAAAATATACTTCGACGAGTCGACGATGGATGTGAGAATACAATTTCTGAGTAGATATTTAATTTATTTAATGGGTAATTAACAAAGTTATTGGCAGTCAAATGTAGGCCTAAAAGGTGTGATGTACTGTTATGAATAAAAATCTGGTGTGAAACACGCACACAACTTTCTCTTGCCAATGCAAATATTTAACAATATAACCTAACATTAGTAATAAAACATTAGAAATAAAAAAAAACTAACCTCTAAAAACATAACCTTATTTTAATCATGACTGAAAGACGCAAAATGAAAATCAAACTCAATTCAGCTTAAAAATACGGAAAATCACTCTTTCACGCTAAACTAGGCTCTGTAGTGAAAAATGCTTTAATTAAAAGTTGTAAATCTTTTTATTTCCTATACAATTTATTATATACACTTTTGTCGTAAAATGCATTCTTAGGGTGAAATCTTAAAAAAATCGATTTTTCACACGTTTTCGTGAGAAAACATCAGAAAATCGCTAATTACTGCTTAACTGAGTGTTATACAAAAAAAAAGTTAAAATAAAATTTGTAGAATTTTAAATTCTCTACAACTTTTATTATATAAACTGTTGCGCTAAATTGCATAATAAAGCCGTAATCTTAAAAAAACTATGTTTTTACGTGAAAAGAGTCTCGCCCAGAATTTCAGCAAACATGACGCCTCTATCTTGAAGAGAATAAAAAATTGAGTAAACCAGGCGATTTTTAAAAAAATCGTAGGACCAGTTTTTGAGAAAATCGCAAAAAAGTGAAAAATTATACGAATAAACTACTACTTCCGGTTGACCGATTTTGATGAAAATGTTCGTGTCGGGTTCGGTAGTGGTATGTAACTTAAGTTTTAAGTTTCAAGTTCGTCGTACAACGTTCCATTCTTGAGATATTCTGTTCACACACAGACACACACACACACACACACACACACACACAGACCAATTGCTAAAAACATGTTTTTTGGGTTCAGGGGGTCTGAAAACGTGTAGATCCGGTGAAAACTCGATTTCGAAAAATCGACATGAAAACAATACTTTCCTTCCTATATAATTATTCATATACGCAAGAGAAAGTAAAAATTCATTTAATCAAACATCTATTCGCTTTCTGTGTACTTTATTTACACCGTTTTCTTCAAAATAAAATTTTCTACAAGTTTTATTCAGAATTTTTACCTGTTTCTTGGTGAAATAACAAAGTTATTGTTGCCCAAAGAGGAAAAAATGTGTTTTTTTCACTCCATTTTTTTGAATTTGACACTGGTTTACTCAAAAAATACTTAACTTACAGTTCTGGGACCTGTTTTATTCAATTTATCAGGTCAGAAACCATAAGGAACGATTGAATTCGCCTCTCAATCTACCTTACCAGAATTTCAAGAAGACCTCATTTCACCTGGTGAGCTAAAATCCGGGCGAAATCTTTTGCTAGCCGTAACTCGGTAACGAAGCATTTCCGGACCCATATTTATATAAACTTTTTACTTTCTCTTGCCTATACGAATATATAGGAAGGAAAGTATTGTTTTCATGTCGAATTTTCGAAATCGAGTTTTCACCAGATCTACACGTTTTCAGACCCCCTGAACCCAAAAAACATGTTTTTAGCGATTGGTCTGTGTGTGTGTGTGTGTGTGTGTGTGTGTGTGTGTGTGTGTGTGTGTGTGTGTGTCGGTGTGTGAACAGAATATCACAAGAACGGAACATCGTACAAACTTGAAACTTAGAACTTAAGCTACATACTACTACCGAACCCGACACGAACATTTTCATCAAAAAAAAGTAGTAAAAATAATCAACTACGGTGGCATGCGGGCCGCACATGCGCAGTAAGTTGCTCCCCCACCACAGCGTCGTAGCCTGATACCGGCTGCCTCTAAAGCAGTACTCACTATTCATTGTGTTGTGTTCATGCGGTAATCGTTTTGACATTGGTGCCGCTGTTGAAAGCCACACCCCGTCAAAATTAGTTGGGCGCGCACAAAATACGGGGAAAATGTCTGCGATTCATTGTAGGGTAAAAGGCAATAAGTTTTTTTTTAAATGATGTACACCATAAGTTTTGACAGGCCCAAAAGAAAGGTACGTCATAACCTCATTCTGTTATAAAATATTTACTATACGGTTCTTTTTATTAAAATGTCAAACAACTGATATTGTGTGTAGTTGATTTATAAAATTTGACGTATTTTTCGTATAAAATTCACAACTATTAAAATTGATTCAGCTTCTTGGAATATTAACAGGAAGGAGACACCAGACACAATGATCTATCTTTGACTTCCCTTCAAAATGTGATTTTTTCAAGCTCGTTTATTATTTCTCTTTCTGCCCTACATACATCAAATTACAGATAAAATTTTATATTTTATAATAAAATAATAAAACGCACATTATGTAATCCTGGAAAAGAAGTTATATTAGCCAACGTGATACGCAAAAAATGCGATGAGATTTAAACGTCTAACTTTGTACAAGCGTATCTTATATAAATATCAGAGTAAAATAATAACATTTTTAGTGTAATAAAATAAGTTCCTTAGGAAGCAAAAGTAATATTTTCAGAATTTTTTGATGAAAAATGAGCTTGTTAGAGTGTAGTGAACGAAACTGGCCGGCAGAGTGCCCTACCGTACCGCGTATTGTCACTATTGCGCTTGAACACCGTGCACTGATTGAAACGAGTTGAGGGGAACGGCGGACGCAACACATTCTCTCTCTGTCCCGCTGCCCTCCCTACATGCCGCCGTAGTTGGCGAACATTATACGAGGGTAGGCTGATAAGTAATGCACACATGCTTGTAGAAGACAACTAAATAAACTTCAGTAGCGCGCCTGGTGGCATGTGGAAGTACTATTTCTCCTCTACAAGCCTGCGCAGTTTGAAGGCGTTGCTTTCATTCAGTTTGTTTTGAGTAGTGGAAGTATGGCGTCGTGTTCTGGTGCTATGTCAACGAGAATTAAACAACGCGCTGTTATCGAATTTTTAACTGCTGAGAAAGTGAATCCTAGTGAGATTTATCGTCGTTTAAAGGCTGTTTATTGTGACGATACTGTTGATAGGTCTACTGTGAATCGTTGGGTAATAAAATTTCGTGATTGCCAACCTGGAAAAGCCTTAATTGTTGACAAAACACGCAGTGGACGACCAATCACTGCCTCAGACGATAATCGTCGCAAACTCATCGATGATTTGATTCAAAATGACCGGCGAATCACTCAACAGCGTATCGCAAACCAAATTGGAATATCTAAGGAACGTGTTGGCTTCATTATTGAACAATTGGGATACCGTAAAATCTGTGCACGATGGGTACCACGCCGTCTGACAGACGAGAATAAACAGCGTCGATTGGAATGCTGTGAACAACTTTTGAAGCGCTACCGTGACGAAGGAGACGACTTTCTTTTGAATATTGTGACGGGGGACGAGTCATGGGTTCATCATTACGATCCCGAAGAAAAAAGGCAGAGCGCTGAATATCGTCATCCACATTCTCCTGTTGTGAAAAAGTTCAAAACACAACCGTCCGCAAAAAAAATTCTTTTGACTGTGTTTTGGGATGCTCGCCGAGTTTATGTGACTGATTATCTGGAACGAGGGGCAACGGTAAATTCTGCTCAGTATATACAGACTCTGAAACACCTCCGACGTCGAGTTTGTCGTGTTAGAGGCAACCTGGCGCCAATAATTTTGCAACACGACAATGCTCGTCCACACACTTCGCGTGCAACTGGAGAGGCTCTGAGAAACCTGAAGTTTCAACCAATTTTACACCCTCCGTATTCTCCCGACCTTGCGCCTTGCGATTTTTATTTTTTTCCTCTACTGAAGAGAGACCTTAAGGGTAATCATTACAGCTCGGACAATGAGGTGAAGGCAGCTATTGCGTCCTGGGTTCGAGGAAAGTCGGAAGAATTTTTCAGTGACGGAATGAAAAAACTTGTTAAACGTTGGGAGAAATGTGTAATGCTTAACGGTGACTATATTGAAAAATAAATAGATAATTTGGTAGGTTAAGATTTGTACTTTAATTTGTTATTTACCCCATCTTGCTATTTCTTTTTGTTCGTCTTCTACAAGCATGTGTGCATTACTTATCAGCCTACCCTCGTAGTTTATTCGTGTAATTTTTCACTTTTTTGCGATTTTATCAAAAACTGGTCCTACGATTTTTTTAAAAATCGCCTGGTTTACTAAATTTTTTATGCTCTACAAGATAGGGTAAACGCCATGTTTGCTGAAAGTCTTGGTGAGGCTGTTTTCACGTAAAAAAAAATCGTTTTTTTAAGATTATCGCTTTAATATGGAATTTAGCGCAAAAATGTAGGCTATATAATAAAAGTTGTAGTGAATTTAAAATCGTACAACTTTTAGTTCAAACATTTTTTGTACAACGCTTTAATATGGAATTTAGCGCAAAAATGTAGGCTATATAATAAAAGTTGTAGTGAATTTAAAATCGTACAACTTTTAGTTCAAACATTTTTTGTACAACGTTTAGTTTAGCAGTAATTAGCGATTTTCTGTTTTCCTCACGAAAACGTGTGAAAAATCAATTTTTTAAGTTTTTGGCCTTACAATGCATTTTACGAAAAAAGTGTATACAATTAATTTTATAGGAAATAAAACGATCTACAACTTTTATTTATAGCATTTTTTGTACAGTGCCTAGTTTAGCGTGAAAGAGCGATTTTCGGTATTTTTAAGCCAAACTGAAGTTGATTTTCATGTTGCGTCTTTCTTGTATGATTAAAATTAGGTTATGTTTATAGAGGTTAGTTTTTTGTTTAATTCTAATGTTTTATTAATAATGTTAGGTTATATTGGTGCCCATAACAGACAGGTGGAGTGTCAAATTATTTACAATCAATCTGTTCGTTGCCGGGCAAAAATAAATAGTCCTGTTTCTTATTACATGGTCAGCCAATTACATGACTGAATCGTTTAAGAACAGAAGAGGTAGAGGTGTAAAAGACACTAGTCAGAGTTACCTTCTCTGAAAGTAATGAATTTCACTATACAGCCAGACCCTGTGGTGAATGAAGTGAAGTTGTCATTTACAGAGTGGAAAATACGTGCTTTTCAGAAGGCCCGGTATGCTGATAAGCATACTTTTCTACTCAGTGAGGAAGGCAATGGTAAACCACCTCACTCCTCGTTTTACTTAGTATAACCTCTAGAGGTTCAAACCAGCCTTTCGGCTGTTGACCTAAACAACAACAACAGGTTATATTGCTTAAATTATTTGGATTGGCAAGAGAAAGTTGTGTGAGTGTTTCACACCAGATTTTTGGTGTGGTTTTGAAGAACCAAGGCTCCAAACTCAGGTATCTATTATAGAGAGAGAAATCGACCTTTATAGAGAGTAATAAATAGATTGACAGTAGCTTATTCAAGCGAAATTTATTCTGCTGTTGCAATTTTATTTTTGTTAATAAATAATAAAACTAAGTTGACGTCACTTGGAGATATTAAACCAACCAATCGGATTTCAGTAAAAGATTTATTGTAAATTTCAATTTCAAATAATGTTGGTAGGCTTTTTGACACGATTAAAAATTCGAACGTGAATAAACATAAATACTGAGGTTAACCGAGTGCATACGTATTGTATTGTAGTGTGTATTGGATAACCGAGTGCATACGTTATTAGTTTGGTTTGTTACCGTTTTGAAAAATTCATTTACCCCATCGCTTTGTTCTTCGCTGCAATCAATCACATTCTCAAAGGTAACTCAAATTTAAATCTTTTTACTTTCTCTTGCCTATATGAATATATAGCAAGGAAAGTATTGTTTTCATGTCGATCACAACAAATTTTTTTCAATTTATTCTGTTGGACCATAAAATTTAAAAAAAATAAGGAATAACATAAAATTTTTACAATAATTCTTTCTACGGTTTTTGTATATTATTAATTTTTTGAGCACCTGAGGAAGTAAAATAAAATCTTGTGTGAAACACTCAAACAAGTTCAATTTCATCATGTTTGAACCCAAAAAAATATGTTTTTAGCGATTGGTCTGTGTGTGTGTATGTGTGGGAGGGGGGTGTGGGTGTGTGAACAGAATATCTCAAGAACGGAATATCGTACAAATTTTTTAAACTTGAATCTTAAGTTACATACCACAACCGGACCCGACACGAACATTTTCATCAAAGTCGGTCAACCGGAAGTAGTAGTTTATTCGTGTAATTTTTCACTTTTTTGCGATTTTCTCAAAAACTGGTCCTACAATTTTTTTAAAAATCGCCTGATTTGTTACTTTTTTATGCTCTACAAGATAGGGTAGGCGCTAAGTTTGCTGAAATTCTTGGTGAGGCTGTTTTCACGTAAAATAATTGATTTTTTAAGATTACGGCTTTAATATGCATTTTACCGCAAAAGGTTTTATAATAAAAAAATCTGGTGTGAAACACTCACACAACTTTCTCTTGCCAGTGCAAATAATTAACAATAAACCTAACATTAGTAATAAAACATAACAAATAAACAAAAAACTAACCTCAATAAACATAACCTAATTTTAATCATGAGTGAAAGACGCAGAATGAAAATCAACCTCAGTTTGGCTTAGAAATACGGAAAATCACTTTTTCTCTCTAAACTAGGCTCTGTAGAGAAAAATGCTCTAAATAAAAGTTGTAGATCTATTTATTTCCTATACATTTAATTATATACACTTTTGTCGTAAAATGCATTCTAAGGCCGAAATCTTAAAACAATCGATTTTTCACACGTTTTCGTGAAAAAAAACAGAAAATCGCAAATTACCGCTAAACTAAGCGTTATACAAAGAAATGTTTGAAATAAAAGTTGTAGAATTTTATATTCTCTACAACTTTTATTATATAACGTTTTGCGCTAAAATGCATATTAAAGCCGCAATCTTAAAAAGAAAATGTTTTTACGTAAAAACAGCCTCACGCAGAACTTCAGCAAACATGGCGCCTACCCTATCTTGTAGAGCATAAGAAAATGAGTAAACCAGGCGATTTTTAAAAAAAATCGTAGGACCAGTTTTTGAGAAAATCGTAAAAAAGTGAAAAATTACACGAATAAACTACCACTTCCGGTTGACCGATTTTGATGAAAATGTTCGTGTCGGGTTCAGTAGTTGTATTTAACTTAAGTTTTAAGTTTCAAGTTCGTACGATGTTCCGTTCTTGAGATATTCTGTTCACACACACACACACACACACACACACGCGCGCGCGCGCGCGCACACACACACGCGCGCGCGCGCGCACACACACACACACACACACACGCACACACGCGCGCACACACACACACACACACACACACACACACACACACACACACACACACACACACACAGACCATTCGCTAAAAACATGTTTTTGGGGTTCAGGGGGTCTGAAAACGTGTAGATCTGGTGAAAACTCGATTTCAAAAAATCGACATGGAAACAATACTTTCCTTCCTATATATTCATATAGGCAAGAGAAAGTAAAAATGTAGTAAATTTAAAACCTTACAACTTTTATTTGAAGATTTTTTGTATAACGCTTAGTTTAGCGGTAATTAGCGATTTTCTGTTTTTTTTCTCACAAAAACGTGTGAAAAATCGATTGTTTTAAGATTTCGGCCATAGTATGCATTTTACGACAAAAGTGTATAATGATTAAATTTATAGGAAATTAACAAATCTACAACTTTTATATATAGCATTTTCTCTACAGAGCCTAGTTTAGCGTGAAAGAGTGATTTTCCGTATTTTTAAGCCAAACTGAGGTCGATTTTCATTTTACGTCTTTCACTTATGATTAATATAAGGTTATGTTTATTGAGGTCAGTTTTTTGTTATTTCTAATGTTTATTACTAATATTAGGTTATATTGTTCATTATTTGCATTGGCAGGAGAAAGTCGTTAGAGTGTTTCACACCAGATTATTTCTGTTAAGCAAAACTTGAATATTGTAGTTCCACCTTAAAATATACCTGTTCTATAGAGGTTTGAAAAATGAATTTATATTCGCAACCTTTATTGATGTTTTTAGTTGCGCTAATAGCATTGACGATTCCAATAAGATCCATTGTGTCAACTGAACGTGCAAACGACTATAGTTAAACGGAATGCATTAAAATCAAAGAAACAATCTCTTTGTAAGTAAAGAAATAATGTTTAAATCTAAGCAATTTGAAAGGCTGTGATAGCAACCTAAGTTAGTTGGATATTTAATTCTGTTTATGATGAATCTTTAAATAGATGTTTTGCTTTGCATAAATTTACAATCATCCGTACATCTAACTGATTTTATTATTATACAAAATAATGTGCTTAGCAGGCCTATTATACTTATTCATACTTTATTTTATACTTTTAATCATACTTATATTCCCTACCTCATTTCTTTCTTTTGCCTACTATATAAATATATAGCAAGAAAAGTATTAATTTCATGTCGATTTTCAGAAATCGAGTTTTCACCGGATCTACACGTCTTCAGACCCCCTGAACCCAAAAAACATGTTTTTAGCGATTGGTCTGTAAGTGTGGTGTGTGTGTGTGTGTGTGAACAGAATATCTCAAGAACGGAACATCGTACGAACTTGAAACTTAAAACTTAAGTTAAATACGACTACCGGACCCGACACGAACATTTTCATCAAAATCGGTCAACCGGAAGTAGTAGTTTATGCGTGTAATTTTTCACTTTTTTGCGATTTTCTCAAAAACTGGTCCTACGATTTTTTTAAAAATCGCCTGGTTTACTCATTTTCTTATGCTCTACAAGATAGGGTAGGCGCCATGTTTGCTGAAATTTTCGGTGAGGCTGTTTTCACAAAAAGAAATAGTTTTTTTAAGATTACGGCTTTAATATAAATTTTACCGCAAAAACTTATTTAATAAAAGTTGTAGAGAAATAAAAAACCTACAACTCTTATTTCAAACATTTCTTTGTATAACGCTTAGTTTAGCAGTAATTAGCAATTTTCTGTTTTTTTCTCACGAAAACGTGTGAAAAATCGATTTTTTTAAGATTTCGGCCTTAGTACGCATTTTACGACAAAAGTGTATATGATTAATTTTATAGGAAACAGAAAGATCTACAACTTTTATATAGAAAGTTTTTCTCTACAGAGCCTAGTTTAGTGTGAAAGAGTGATTTTCCGTATTTGTAACCCAAACTGAGGTTGATTTTCATTCTGCGTCTTTCACTCATGATTAAAATTAGGTTATGTTTATTGAGGTTAGTTTTTGTTTATTTCTAAAGTTACATTATATTGTTAATTATTTGCATTGGCAAGAGAAAGTTGTGTGAGTGTTTCACACCAGATTTTTTTATACTTTTAATCATACTTATATTCCCTACCTCATTACTTTCTTTTGCCTACTATATAAATATATAGGAAGGAAAGTAGTTTTCATGTCGATTTTTCAGAAATCGAGTTTTCACCAGATCTACACGTCTTCAGACCCCCTGAACCCAAAAAACATTATTTTAGCGATTGGTCTGTGTGTGTGCGTGTGCGTGTGCGTGCGCGTGCGTGTGTGTGAACAGAATATGTCAAGAACGAAATATCGTACGAACTTGAAAATTGAAACTTAAGTTACATACCACTACCGGAACCAACCATACTTTTTCGTTAAAAGCGGTCAACCGGAAGTAGTAGTTTATTTGTGTAATTTTTCACTTTTTTGCGTGTTTCTCAAAAACGGCTCCTACGATTTTTTTTTAAATAGCCTCATTAACTACATTATTAATGCTGTACAAGATAGGGTAGGTGCCACGTCTGCTGAAATTCTTGGAGAGGTCTTTTGCAAAACTAATTGTTTTTTTAAGATTGTGACTTTATTATGCATTTAAGCCAAAAATGTATGTAATAAAAGTTGTAAAGAATTGAAAATCCTACAACTTAAATTTAAACATTTTTTTGTACAACGCTTGGTTTAGCGGTAATTAGCGATTTCTGTTTTTTCTCACGAAATTGTGTAAAAAAAAAAATCGATTTTTTTTTTGCCTTATGCATCTTATGACAAAAGTAATCAAATTTATAGGAAATTAAAATATCTACAACTTTTATGTAGAGCATTTTTCTTTACAAAGCCTAGTTTAGCGTGATGAGTTATTTTCCGTATTTTTAAGCTAAACTGAGGTTGATTTTCATTTTAAGTCTTTCACTCATGATTAAAATAAGATTATGTTTATTGAGTTTCATGTTTTCGTTTATTTCTAATGTTTTATTACTAATGTTAGGTTATATTGTTAATTATTTGCATTAGCAAGAGAAAGTAATCCGAATGTTTCACACCAGATTTTTTTATCCGTTTTTATGTTAATTTAATTATTTGTTGTTTAACGTCCGACTGTTCTGCAATTACTGCTAATACAGACGGTAACAGATGAAATGACTTTTTTCGTAACGTAGGAAAATATGCCGTGCCTGAATGGGATTCGAATCGAAGACCACATGATGAGAGGCGAACACGTTACCAACTACGCCAATGCGGCCGGCAAGATCTGTTTTTATGTAAAGATCTGTTTTAATGTCAATATCTGTTTTATGTAAAGATCTGTTTAAGGTCAAGATCTGTTTTATGTTAAGATCCGTTTTTATTAGGTTAATCAGTTTCTTGACTGAAAATCTAATCATCTCAGAGGATCAGCATGGTTTCCAAAAAGGTAGATCAACTAAAACTGCAAATGTTTCACTTGTGGAGCAAGTAGGCCTAGTTGATATATTGGATGCCGGGGAGAAATTATTGGCAGTGTTTCTGGATCTGAGTAAAGCTTTTGATTGTGTTGATCATGAAATTTTACTGAAAACATTAGTCATTAGGCGTTAGGGATGTAGAATTGAAATAGTTTCAATCTTACTTTATTAATAAATTACAGTGAGTGGAGTTAACTAGGGTTGTTAGAGGGAAACTTACAAAGGTTGTATCTGGAAAGCTTGAAGTCAAAGCAGGCGTTCCACAAGGGTCAGTTTTAGGTCCAATTCTGTTTCTATTGTATATTAATAGGCTACCAGAAGTCATACCTAATGGCAGAGCTTTGTTGTTTGCTGATGATACTTCAGTAATCAGTAACAGTTTTCTGATAGATGCTCTTGAAGTAAATACACATGTTAACATAGAGTCCGTAGTACAGTTCTTGAATCAAATGTTATTAACATTTGGGAAAAAGTGTCAGTACTTGCAGTTTAAAAATAAACATAACGTTAAAGAAAGTAGAGAAGTGGATGTATTTATTCATAATAATAGTTACGCACTCTGATATGTGGTGGAGTTCATGAGTGTATCTCTAGATAGATCTTTGTCTTGGGACTTCTATACCAATCAAGTTTGTAGTAAAATATCATCTGGGGTATTTGCACTAAAACAATTTGCCAGATTAAATGATAAAAAATTACTAATGGCAGCTTATCATGGCCTCATTCTGTCTCATATCCGTTATGGTATCTTAGTATGGGGTAATTCTAGCATGGGTAATATGAATAGGGTTTTTAAAATTCAAAAGAAAGCTATTAGGTGTATGGTGGGAGCTAACCAGCTAACCTCATCCACACCACTATTTAAGGAGCTTATATTGCTTACAGTTCCCTCTCTACATTTTTGAGGTGATTATGTATGTTAGGCAAAATAATTTTATGCAGAATTTCAATGTACACAATCATAACACGAGAAACAGAAATGATTATTATGTGGCTAATCACTCCACAAAATTGTTTGAACAAAAACCTTTTTATGCAGGGAGAAAATTCATGAATAAATTACCCCAATTTTTAAAATGTTGTGAGGATTTGAATTCCTTTAAAAGGAATCTAAAAAATCTGGTGTGAAACACTCACACAACTTTCTCTTGCCAATGCAAATAATTTACAATATAATTTAACATTAGTAATAAAATATTAGAAATAAACAAAAAACCAACCTCAATAAAAATAACCTTATTTTAATCATGAGTGAAACACTCAAAATGAAAATCAACCTCAGTCTGGCTTAAAAATACGGACGCACTCTGATATGTGCTAAACTAGGCTCTGTAGAGAAAAATACGTTAAATAAAAGTTGTAGATCTTTAAATTTCCTATAAATTTGGTTATATACACTTTTGTCGTAAAATGCATACTAAGGCCAAAATCTTAAAAAAATCGATTTTTCACACGTTTTCGTGAGAAAAAATCAGAAAATCGCTAATTACTGCTAAACTAAGCGTCATACAAAAAAATATTTGAAACAGAAGTTGTAGGTTTTTAAATTCTCTACAACTTTAATAATATAAGTTTTTGCGCTAAAATTTATATTAAAGCCGTAATCTTAAAAAAACAACGTTTTTACGTAAAAACAGCCTCACCGAGAATTTCAGCAAACATGGCGCCTACCCTATCTTGTAGAGAATAAAAAATTGAGTAAAATAGGCGATTTTAAAAAAAATCGTAGGACCAGTTTTTGAGAAAATCGCAAAAAAACTGAAAAATTATACGAATAAACTACTACTTCCGGTTGACCGATTTTGATGAAAATGTTCGTGTCGCGTCCGGTAGTGGTATGTAACTTAAGTTTCAAGTTTCAAGTTCGTACGATGTTCCGTTCTTGAGATATTCTGTTCACACACACACACACACACACGCACACACACACACACACACACACACACACACACACACACACGCACGCACGCACGCACGCACACACACACACACACACACACACACACACACACACATACACACACACATACACACACACACACACACACACACACACACACACACACACACACACACACACACACACACACACACACACACACACACACACACAGACCAATCGCTAAAAACATGTTTTTTGGGTTCAGGGGTCTGAAAACGTATAGATCCGGTGAAAACTCGATTTCTAAAAATCGACATGAAAACAATACTTTCCTTCCTATATATTCATATAGGCAAGAGAAAGTAAAAATTACTTGATCGGTGAAACTTTTTATAGCGTACAAGAATTTTTTTCTGGATAGTAGTATAGTGATACATTGTGCGATTCTTATATTAAACACTTATTAATTCTTATATTATATTCTTATATTTCTTATATATGCTTATATTAATTGGAATTGCAAAAAAAATGTCAAGATCTGTTTTTTGTATTATCTGTTTTTATTTTTATTTATTGTTAACTGTCTTTTTGTTTAGAATGTCATTAACATGGGTCAGTATCATTGTAGTGTTGTTAAATGTAATGACACGTGGAGTGTTTGCAACAGTATCGTCAAGTATGGGAGTTTTACCAACTGTAGATGGATCAAAATTCCGTAATTTTCGGCTGGCTACATCATTTTGCGATTTTTATCAAATACGGAAATATCAGCTGAGCCAAACACAACTTGTTTCGCATCGACAACCGAACACACCTATTGCGATCGAGTCTAATAATTGCCTTTCTTTTATTGCTGAATATTTTCACAACAATAATGAGTCACAGGCAACTTATCGAACGGTAAGTTTCTTTATTCATAATCGTAAAGCTTCGCCCGTGTATCAACCGGGCTGAATGACCGTTACAAACAACGGCAAAGAAAGGAGTAGAGGGGTATTTTATGACTGCAGTTCGTGCGTGCCTGAAAACATTGTCTCTGTCCCGCTATTAACAGATTCCGCCTTCCATTGTTGTTGTCACTGTCTTGTCTGGGCTATCCATAGAGTAAGTAAGAATAGAGAAGGAACTGAGATAGGCCAAATGCAACACTGTTTGTCGTCTGCTAGTTGTTACTGGGGTACGTCGATGGAGTGTGTGTTGGCGTCGCTTTAAAATTTGGATCCTAGGCGTCATACAGAGCAAGCGTAGGGAGAGCAAATAGTACGTTAATAGCTTCGTAATGGCAAATGAAACCACGGTTGTTTGGAGACTTAATATTTTATTTACAATGAAATTTTATTAGGTAAAAAAGTGTTTTCTTCGCAGAGGTGTAGGGAACGTCATTTCTTCTGTTTTCCAAGAGACGAAAACCTGTAAGTATTAACAGATAAGTAAATACGTGTAGGCCATGATAGATATTGTTTGTTTGTAGGATAACGGACTGAGTAAATAATGAAATATATGAATTGCCTTTTTTAATTATTGAAGCCTACACATTCTCTAGTGATTAAGTTTGCCTGGTATAATAATTAGGTTATTAATTAAATTATTAATAACTAATACTTAATTAGTACTAGGTTATTTAGAATTAGGTTAGGGACATAGGTTAGGTCATGGGCCATTTTTATTGGTTTGCTTTCTTTTTAATTGACAGCAGTATCGGATAAAGGTAATATATGAGCAGCCATTTGTAATCTAACGGTAAATGACAGTTCTAAAAAATATATATAATAAAGTTTTAAGAATACGGATAATATAATGTTAGATGATGACTGTTTAAACTAATGGTAAACGACCTGGTTTATCCAGTCAGGTAGGCGTGGGACAATAAGGGGTTGTCCATACATACAATACCTAATAGAAATAACGGTACTTTCACAAACATGATGTGTTATTACCCTTTACGTAGTGACATAAAAATTGAAAAATATTGTAAAATGTCTTTAAGTAATACTCTTGCGCTATAGTATTTAAGCTAATTAAAGTCTTACAGACTTTATGTTTTCTGGATCAAGAAATCGATTAAAAAAAGTCCGAGTTCGATATCTCTAGCCGTTAAGGAGTTATACCGTTTTTTAAGTTTTTTGAGCCCCATAGTGGTCGCACCCTGGATTTTTGATTTTTACTTGGGGTTTCAGGAGGCGAGGAACAAAAAAGATTCTTATCATTTTTTCGCTAGGAGGCCTCCTTATAGGTTAGAATTTCCGGACAAACACCGCTACACTCAGCTTTATAAATATATATATATATACTAGCGGGACCCATGCGCTTCGCTGCACGTGTTAGAAAAACATCATGAGATTATGTTAATTTATATTATGTATATTAAATATAAAAATTTGTTGGTTCTTAAATTTTTACGGGTTAAAGGAAGCATTTAATGTAAGGGCTATCTCTAAACAATACTTTTAGTTTATCCTGTTGGCGCTAAAATGTATAAATTGTTTTTATCGCTAACCCTCGAACATGAAACATATAACTGCCCGTGCGAAAAGCAGGAAGTACGTAAATCAATCCCGAAAATGAACTTAGGTGAGTTCGCATTGACGATATTTTGAAAATTTGATCAGATGGGTTCATGGCCAACGCGATAGAAACTGCAAATGCAATAGAAAAAACCCCACAATCAGTTCAATTTTGCTGCTGTTGACAATCTTCAATGAAGATTTGTAGGGAAATAAAGCGAAAAGAAAACTGAGTTGTTGGTCAGTTATTTTGAAATTTTTATTTGGGTTTAAGAGTAAAAACTCTGATATTATACTTAAATTAATATTAGTTTAGTTCTTAAAAGAACTGTTTATACTTTGAATAATACGATATGGTAACAAAAATAGCAATGCAAAACAGGTTGCCACTCATATAAAAGGTTTAGTTCTTAAAAGAACTGTTTATTTTAATGATACGCTAAGGTAGCAAACAACGAAAATGCAACTGAACAGTAAGACTGTTGTCCGAGAACTGGAACAATGCGATTGTGTAGGCCTGTTCCCGGTAACAATAGGGGGTTGTCATACATACAATAATAGGCATAACGGTACTTTCACATGTGTTATTACCCTTAACGTCGTGACATAAAAATTGAAAAATATTGTAAAATGTCTTTAAGTAATACTCTTGTTCTATAGTACTCAAGCTAATTAAAGTCTTACGCACTCTGATATGTG